>CM045446.1:12208566-13408566 GCA_024666655.1 Dascyllus trimaculatus | reverse complement strand
ACACTGAATGAACCGAAGTCTGTGCAGACACAAGGCAGATGGTATTATTGTTAAGTAGTTGTGTGACATTTGTCCCACATGCAGTCGTATGCAAAATATGTGGTATGAAGATTGATTTACTAAATGCAGAACCAAATTTCAAAAGTGTGAGTTCATCCAGAAACCTTAAGCTGTTAGGAAGTTAGTGACATGCCATGCTAAATTTAGCTAAAGCTGATTGGCCTGTGACTGAGTCAGTCTCACTATGGTGAGTTCAAATGACACACAAGAGCTAAAAGACTCGCCTGCTCCGTTTATCAGCTATGCGATATCAAAACAGTCACTTTTTAATCATGAAATACCTGCAAAAGTAATGACTTTTCCATCAACCTTTGATAGCATTTATTCATTTAACTTGCATTTTTAAGTTGAATGATTTACAGTGTTGCACAAAGCATTATCCCAACAGCAACGGACTGCTTATGTAACAGTCAACAAGAATCAAATGAAGAATGACCAGACACAAGAAAAAAAAAAAAAAAAGATGCCAGATTTGCAAGTCTCTTTTTTCCCAGGGAGCGAAAAACAGGCCCTTTCGAAGCCGTTTTCAACTACGACATTACTCACAACCCTCGCTGATATAATCGGCCATGGCCAGAAGAAAGAAGTACAAGCCCTTCTACAGGCCAAGACCAATCTCCTGCCCAGATCAATCAAAGCAGTTCAACACTGGTCCTTTCAGTACCAGGCCCACCCTGGAGAATGAATTTGCCCTACTACAGTAACCCTCCCAATCAGACCGGCTTGACAAATACCTATAGCTGCCCACACATGTATAATACAACTCTATTTGGTTCGTTTTAAATCAAAAGAGTCCATATATTTAGAGGGGAAAAAACTGAAGATGCTTAAAGTCTTCACACTGGCAGCTTATGCACAAGGTTGACATGATTCTCCAGCTCCAGTAAGCACGGCTCTTTCTCTTAACATTTTCCACAATAGACTAGAAGACTGATATTCTGCTTTCCAACTGTTGTTCTTTTCAGCCAAACAGTCATACATCAGATGGGGCAGGAATTGGTCCCTTGGCAACCCAGAAAAAAGGTGAAGTTTCAATCAAGTTGTAAAAGGGAATTTTAACCAATTTTTTAAAAACCTAACCAAGTAGTTGGTGCCTAGACCTAACCAAAATAAGGTGTGAAAATGAAAGCAAACAGCCAGTCAAAGCAAAACTCAAGTGAAAGGATAATGGAGGGGTGGTTGTAAACTGTATGGATTTAAAAAGCCATCAAGGCAAATTTGTGATTTGTCGTATTGGGCTATATGAATTGAACTGACTCGACCTAGCTTCACTAGGCACAAAACCGTGCACGTGCAGGTGTGTCTGGCTACTTCCAAGACCAATCCAAACACATGATATATTTATGACAGTTACACAGTACACACACAATACACAAAGTGTGTAAAAACAGCAACTGTCTGTGACAAACTTCTCTGCCAGCACTTGCTAACCATTTCCTTGCACTTCGGAAGGAGTTTAGTCAGATTCTCTTATGCTGCACAAAACAAAAACATGTTTTCATACTTTTAAATGTTTAAATATTACAATACCTCAGTAAAAGTCTGTAATGATATATGTTGCTTTTTTGCCTTTTTTTGTATAACAGTATATCTTCATTCTCTGCATGTTGTCATAGGAAGCAGAACTTCATCAAGAGTTTTAATCCATCTGTTTGTCACTTTCACCCCAATCACTCAACAGGCTTCATTTAATGTATAATCTTATTCTTTGTCAACTACAATCTCATTCTTTCTGGCTCTGGTCTTTCATGCTTTCTTCTTCCACCTCTCTTTATTATCTCTGTCTCTCTCACTTTCCTTTTCCCTTTTTCACTGTTGCTGTGAACTGCCTTTCCCATACGCTGCAGGCATGCTTATACCCAAATCCAAGAGAGAATTACTGAAAAAACATCTCAGGTTACTACCCGTCTCTGTGGCTATGCTCCTTACCAATTCTTACAATGGGTCTGTTTGAAGTCATGAATGAAAAATGACAACACTCTGTAGTGGGTGAGAACTATTTACTGGCAATTAGAAACCTCACACAAGCCCTGATGCAAACATTGGGTTGTATTCTGTTTTCTTGATTCGTATTTCGCTGATCAAAAGACTCAATCAAGGCTATGCAAGAGCTCTCAAAAAAGACTAAGCAAAGCCTTCCTAAGAGCTATACTAGCACAGAGTTGCACATTTGCTATTTCTTCACTAAATAAGTCTTGTACATTCACTGATATTTCATTTAAGGTTAAAATGGTATCTTAATAGATGGTATTACATGATTAATTGCATCTCTTTCCAGCCGGTAAGGGCTAAGGCAAAAACTAAATTCTGAATGTAGGCAATCAAAAGAATTTAGTAAAAGTATGACCAAGAAAAAGACACTTCAGCAAACACCCAAAAATTACCCATGGGACAGAGTTCTGTAGTGGCTGTAGGAATTATGACTTTTGTTTGTCAGGAGCAACAGAGGAAGTGAGGTGATTTTATTATAAAGCAAGTCCAGAAAGGATTGGGGTGGTTGGAAGGGTCAATTAATCATCTTTTTTTTAACCCTAAAATTGTAAAAAGAAAAAAAAGGATGTTTCCTCATCAAAACCATATCATTATTATCATTGTAACCATGACAACAATGGTCCTTTAACGTAAAGCCAACTTTAAACAAGTAGTTTTAAGTTGAAATCCAAATTCAACAGACCCAAAACCTATTTTCCTTTAAACTAAACCAAGCCTTATTCTTATACTTAACTGCAACCTGCTATGATAAAAAAACATCAGATCAGAAAACTTGTATGTGTTGTTTTGAGGACAACTCCTTCGCCTGGAATATCACTGTGCTACCTTAACTTCTAGTACATAACAAATTCTCGTCTAAATAAGCATAACTGATACTTTGTTTAGTAATAC
Organism: Dascyllus trimaculatus; assembly: GCA_024666655.1. Taxonomy (NCBI): domain Eukaryota; kingdom Metazoa; phylum Chordata; class Actinopteri; family Pomacentridae; genus Dascyllus; species Dascyllus trimaculatus. The sequence continues at coordinate 13,405,623 of CM045446.1, read as the reverse complement.
TTTTGCATTTTGCATATTTAAAGAAAAAAGAAACACACTGAAAAACTGCAGCTTATTGATTCTATCTGACGTGCATGTCCTGGCTGCCTGTTCTAAAGCATCTGGACAACCTCATAAGATCTGGCGTCATCTAGTTGTGTTGATACCCATGTGACTGAACGCAAACTTTTCCTAAAAGAGGACTCATTTCTTCAGTTCGGTGGTGTGATATGGTGTTCCACAAGGAACAGTAATTGGACAACTTTGTATTTCAGATAATGAAATCCTTGCATCTGCCTTCATTACATCCAGAATTGATTATTGAAACATACCCTTTTCTAATCAATCACTAACACCATCATGCAGTCTTCAATTAGTTCAAAACGCAGCAGCTATTAGTTCTTACTATGTCCAAGATGTTTGATGGCATTTTTGCTATCCTGATTTCTTTGCATTGTCTACCAATACAAGCCAGAGCTGATTCGAAAATCCTCAATTTAAAGGATTCTCCTCACACACTTCATTCACACCAGATTCAGTAAAAAATCCTTTTTAAGTAGAATATTTTCTCATAGAGGCCCTCTTTTGAAATGAGCTTTGAGTGGCACACTCTTTGAAATCCAAATTCAAAACTTATTTTTTTTCTCTGTGCTTTGGTCCCACCTAGACTCATTGTTTGAGTGAGGATCCAAGGGACTTGCACCTGACTAGTATCCTTTATTACTTCTGTGTGTGTGTGTCCCAGTGTGTTTCCTCATGTGTGGCTGTAGAGTAGGTCTATGATTTAATATTTTGGTGTAGCTTTTAAAAAAGACCTTGTAGATTTTTGTCACTTGCTGGGTCAGTGATGAACTTTTAAATATCAACTATGTCCTTTTAGTTCTCAGGGGAATGGAAACATCTACAATAAAGACAACCAGGGACAGTGTGTCTATGTGCTGATGAAGATCATGTTATACATTAAAAGACCCCACAGCAGCTACTAAACAGACCTAGTGGTTGGGATTATTTTGTCCACAACTGTCAGTTTGCCAACAGATGGAACAAGGTGCTGGTTCTGGCTGCTTTGCAATATAAACTTTGTCCTGTTTTCCCTCATATTCTTCCATACATTTCTCAGTGATGTTGTGAAGCACGTCCAGTTTCAGGAAATAATGGAGTCATTCTTCTTCTATAAAAGTGACTATGCCATTAGAAGAAGCCTGCTGAAGATAAAACCAGCTCCACATGTAAATACAAATTCCAACAGAGCTGTTCTCTGTGATATTGCAAAGAAAAAGAAAAAAAAGGATGATTAGTCCAGAATTTGCCTATTAATTACCAGAATATTAAACTCCATTGATGTACACAATTGAAAGCTAAGCGCGTCACAGGCCTGAATGTATAAATGATCCTTTGAATACAACGTTACTGAGCCACCCCACACTAAAACACACCCACACAGGATTTGCTTTTCTCCCACTCCCTAATAAGCTTCACTCCTTCTTCCTTTGCCATCTCCTCTGTTTCTCTTTTCCAATCTTACGAACACATACACACACCCGACCACTTAGACAATTACAGAGTCTGCTCATTTTGCCTTGGGAACTTTTTGGCAGTTTATGGGCCAGATACTGCACTTTAGAAGAAACAATTTGGTACAGCCATGAAAGAGCAGAAAATGCTGAGCATAAAACGCTACTCCATGTTGGCCCCACACCTTTCTCTGTTCCTTATGAATATTGCTTTTGTGTGATAGTAGTGGTAAAAGACTTTGTGAAAGGCACAAAGAGATCATGAGATAACCTAACATCCATTGTGTATATTCTTTTGTGCACATCATCAACACAACTCTACCCATCTATTTCTTTGTCATAAAAAAATCATCTAGAAAATAACATACAGGGTGACACAAAAGGTGTACATGTATCTCACACCACAAGAGGGCACTCTATTGGGAACTGGAAATAAGGGGGTTGAAGTTACAGAGTTTCTCACTGTTCTTCCTCCACCACATGAAATATGAAAATCTCCTAACTATATAGAAAGTTTCTAACTTAAAACACCGCAAAACTTCCAGTGGTGTCATTATGTCAAACCTGCAGTTCTAAGCAAGTATTACTGCGTCCTCAAACAATATAGGTGCAGTGGTATACGAGTGGAAAAACTGCTGGTTCCAAATCTATAAAATGTCTGTTGTCGGGATGACTTTGAGCCTGTCACTTAATCTCCAGCTGCTCTTGAGCACTGCCACAAAGGAGAAAAAAAACATTATGACAAGTGGATTTCTGGTTTGTATCCTTGTACCAGCTGGGAAACTGTCAGAAGAAAATGACTTAAAAACCACAGTTAAGGTGGCACTAAGTAAGTCACTGAACCCTGCAGCTGCTCTGACTAGATGGTGGAGCTTTCAGGCAAGAATATGAAGCTAGGATTTGCTTGAAAAAAGTGCATACTTACCACTTTTCTAAATTAAATGAACGAAAATAGATTTAAATTTGGTGAAAGTTTCTAAACCTCTCTTGAAATAACCAGTTGACATACTGTGGCCCAGTCATGCACATCTGTAAAGCCAAATAAACAAAAAAGTAACCAAAAAACACTAGGGACATCTGTGCCAGAGTTCTTATGATGAACAGTGACAATGTAGCAGAACAAAAAATAGCCATCTCGATCATGTTCAAGCCATCATGTACCCCTCTGGCCCTGTTTGATGTCTCTCTCGAACAAAGGGACAGAAACCCCCCACAGGACAGAACAAAGGCGCACAACACTTTCCATATAAATGTGCAGTGGAAAGAACACTAAAACCAGAGTAAGAGTGAGCAGATGTGCCCGACACAGAGATGACACCATGTCGTTGGTCTTTGAAAAAGCCACATGTGTCTGATGGCGGGGACGTGTAAAAACGTCTATCGTCATCCGAGGAGCAGAGAGGAAAGGATCTGTGGTGCTGAAGCTGTTGGGTCTGCTGTAATTTTCTTTTGCTGCTGGTAAGTTGTCAGCAGTGCCACTTCTGCCACCTTCTGGACTTTCTTTGGGACAAATGGAATTCATTAGAAAGGGAAGAAGAAACAAAGGAGTCAAAAGCATGCATGTCTACGATAGACCTCATCTTAAAAGTAGATGCAAATTATTTTCCTTGTAGTTAACTGGGAGTTTTCTTGGTGTTGAGGTGCTGTCTAAGACATGACTGGATTTTCACAAATTATTAGTAGTTTGTAGAACTTGCATATAAGGAGAGAGACAATACAAGGTAATAAATATGAAAATGGAATGAGGGAAAATCCAACGGGGAGGAAAAGCCACGTTACAGATGTGTCTGGATGATGATGATGCCTTATGGTGTAAAAAAAGATTTTTAAGTGTCTAAATCATGAAGGACAACAGACTTTATGTCTGGCATGCAGATTGTATTCCATCAAGGGTGGAAGTTACAGACATTGACTCAATATTCTAATTTTCCATTTCTGCATTTTGCACTTGGGCTTGGACTGTACTATTAGCACCCAGGGCAGTACAGAGCCAACTACTGACCCAATATTACAACAACATAATGTACTATATAGTTCATCTGACCATGCAACACTATATGTTAGGCATTAATAAAACGCTATAGACAGTGTATTGTCTGTATTGTTATAACGATGCTGTCTTTACTTTCATTTGGTTTATTTATTCATTTTTCTTTAATTTATTTACTCATTCATTTTTTCATTTGTTTATTTATTAACCTATAGGCTATGTCTGAGAATTTGTATCACTGCACACACACTACACACAAACTCACAGTCTGTGACTATTGTTTATATATGTCTCTTAACCTTCCAAAAATAGGATTATCGCATGGAAAGAACTGCCATTCTACATTATTTGACTGCACTAATGGTGCAGTCCAACCACAAGCTCAAAAAAATAGAAATGGAAAATTTGAATATGGAGTCATTTTTCAATTGTTTGTTTAACACTTAAATTTTTGAACATCAACTCAAACATAATTTAAATGATCCAAAATTAAACTGAGAAACAATTGTGCATTTGTGAAGTAATTGAGGGGGAAAAATGAATTGTTCATTTGACTCATTTTGATGATGAAAGTTGAAACAAAGAAGTAACTTAACTAAGTTAAGGATCCTTTTGAAATAGTCAGTCAGACTGATGCAGGGACACTGTATTTGTTCAAATGTCCATATTATGAATGTGAAGATTTAGCAAGAACTTTTCAGACACAGTAAGTTACAGGTTTTTTTTTCTCTAAACAGCAAAAAGTGACACATTTTCATTTGAGTCAGGCCCATTCTGGAAGTTTTATACAACAGCTGACTGCAAAAGTTAAAGCACTAAAACTCACATGAGAATACCTCAAAAGTGGGGCCATTATGAGTTCTCATTTACCAGTTAACTCCATGCAACGTGCAGCAAACTGAAAAAAAGCCTGCTCATACCATCTTAGAGAACTTGTCACAGTCTTTCTGTGGATTAAGTCTTAGTTTCAGTATCAGTTGTGTTTTTATTTAGTTTCAGCATCAGTTTTAATGCAATCCCAGATTGACTCAACTTTGTTCTACCTCTTTATGACTCTGGCTGTAGGTTTGATGTCACTGTAATGAATGAATTGCTGAAGATCATGCAAGTCCCTGATGGTTCTGTGATGGATAAGAATCTAAAACTTTACTGCATTGTATATATTATTCGTTTTATATATATTTAACTGGGATGATCATGGTGGAGGAAAAGGGGGAATCCTAACCCAACATAAAATACCATACCATGCTGTTTCATCGGCTAATATCTCCCTGTGTTTATGTAGGTAAGTGGATTTCTGAATCTGAAATCTGCAGAAAAATGTTGGCAAATATCAATTGGATCACCATTTTCTGGCCAAAAATGTAAATTTAAATCTAGAAATCATGTTCAGTAACAATGTCGTATTCGTACTGTATTATGCATGGCTGTATTCCCCCCAGCTATAAATAAATCTGTCTTAGAAGAGGTTCAAAATCTCATCAGGACTAATCTGGAAAATGGTGGTGAAATAAAATGATCTCAAAGTAATACAGTAAGCAGAAAAGCATCAGAGGATTCCATGGTTTACAGGATCAGAGCCTACACATCCTGGGTTCTGACTGACCCATATTCCAGAGCCAGGAAACTTGTCCTCACCACCACCACCTCCACAAGCAGCCCAGTCCAACACAGGTTAGCTGCAGAGGGCCCACAGATCCTGATCCAATGCGACCCACTGTTAATTCCCTGGTGAAAGCCACCCAGTCAGTCCAGCGATGCCTCAAAACCTCAAGGTTTATATGAACAAGCTCCACTCTGAATGGGAACCCAGGAACTAGGCCGGTAATAACAGACCTCAGGAAAAAAGGTTTTGACCAAAGAGAGAGCGGTGAACAGAGACTCACCCCATTCGCCCCCTCGTTTTCTTTCTCTGCAGGTTTTGGGAGAATGTCGAACACGCTTCCTGTAAAGCTCTGTAGTATTTATTACAGCCTCCGTTTTTGATGGCTGGGGTCATGTAACCTGCTGTCTATTTATCCTAGAGGTCATTTACTACATTAGGCCTGGGTCTGGGGCCAGGAGAGGAAGAGAGGAACGAAATCTAAGATGCAGGAACTAAATTGGTAGCAAATGTATAGCCTCCGACTTGCCCCTTGGCCCTAATGCGTTTCTCAAGTGCTCCGCTCACCGTGCTCCAAGACGCGGGGACGGCTTGCCTCTGAAATAATATTTCAACAGTGGTTACAGACGCAAAACCGGCGCCATCTCTCAGCTTGGGTTGTTCCCACCAAAGTGCAGCATAAGGGATTTTCATTTTATTTCTGGGAAGATATTATGCTTTGCTGTGTAGTGGTGGAGACCTTAAGGTTAAGAGAGGCTCCGGACCAAGAGGTTGCAGGTTAGAATTCCCAGGCTGAAGAGCAAATAAAGAAAAACATATTATTTCCTCCTTCAACAGCGACACCGCTGAGGAGCCATTGAGCCAAGCATTTAACAGTATCTCCAGTGGAGCTGTGCACTGGCTTCTGTAGGAGACTGTGGTTGTACTGGGTCGCTCCCAGGCTGGATGAATGTAACTGTGTGAATATGAAGAAGGGCGTTGCTGGAAAAAAAGAGCATGTGTGCTAAAATCCCCCCCGAAAAAAGGTTAAAAACAGACATCACTGCCGACTACCAGGCCGCCCACACAAGCCTGAAACTGAGCTGCTGAAGCTATATAAACAAATTGAAAAACACACCTTATGTTAATGAGAGATCATTTCGCCCTATTACAGTCATTCAGGTCAGCCATTTTGCGAAAAGGATTTGCACTAAGTTTGGGATCAATGCCTCAAAGATGTTTACACAGGAGCTGAATCGCCATTCTGCCACAGCTAAACTCTCTCGAAGATGACTTTGACCATCTCATTTTCATTTAAATGGCTCAGTGGAGTCCCATTTGCTCTCTGCTTTTCCTGCAGCCCAACAGGCTCAATAAAAGCCAATGAGCTGATGAAAACAGGAAAGCCTAGTTGTCTTGTTATGCAAACAGCATATGGTTTGCTCGGTGCTGCTGCACATGGTGGCACCGCTTCGACTTCATTTGCTCCTCTGTATCAAGTTGTCCTCTTGCCATCTGTGCAATTATGAAGTTTTCCTACTCTAAGTTTCTTTTGTCAACACTTTACGAACCTTATTCAAGTGCCATACGTAAAAATCTGCAACTTTTACAAGGTGATTTTGTGTGGATTTTTAAATTCTGAAGCCACATTAGTCACTACTGTGGATCGCTCTGTGATCACTTTAAACTGTCTACTGGTTGGCAACATCCCCTAATCTTGCACAGAAGGTAAAATATGTTTCGTTAAAGGAATAGTTTGACATTTTGGGAAATGCGCATATTAGCTTTCTTGCCAAGAGTGAGCCGAGGGGATTTAAATCGCATTCATGCCTGCGAAATATGAAGCCACTGGACTATTTCCTGACACTGCCGTAATCCTGGTAATCTCGCAGTGACAAGACTCCGGGAAGTCACTCAGAATAGCCAAGAAGTAGTCCACCACATAAACACGTGTTGTTCTACTCTTTGGTTTTTTGCATGGATTATGACAAATGTGATTTAACGTATTAACTGGTGAGGTTTAGGTGGCTTTCTGTATTTTTAGACAGACTGGAATATCTAATGTAAGACACAAAAAGCACCTTCGCCCAACTTTTCCTTTACAGAGGTTTGAGTGTCTTTAAAAAGCTAATTGCTCCGTTTCTGTGGGGGTGAATGTTTTCTTTTCTCCAACTAATGAGATCTTCTGTGCACAAAGTATTTCCTGTGAGGATGTTCTGACACGGCACCAGACACAGCAAGGACATGCCTCAAATTGCACATCCATCATCTCAGCCGCTTGGTTGGGAATCAAACTTCACAAACTTCCCCAAAATCCCAGAAACTTGATTTTCTGACTGCCTGTCTGTCTTCACCAGGTTGTCAGCAGGGTCTGCACGTTGTTTTGTTGTTGCTGTTTTAATGCCAAAAAAGAAATTGCTGTGCAGACCTCCAAGAGATAAAAGAGTGGGATATGTCTCATCAGAATGCCGGGCTCTGATCGGCAGCCATGCATGTAGCTGTCAGGGTGTTGCAGATGTTTTAAAAAGATATCCCCTTCCCCAAGGCAAAGTGAAATTAATGGCCTCTCTATAAACACCTGTCACACAGCCCAGACTGAGAGAAGCACAAGGCCTTCCAAAAAAATCCCTGTGGTTGTTTTTTTTTTCCAGTGTACCTTTTATTGTTTCATGTCTTATTGCCACCATGGAGCCAGAATGAGGAAAGCAATTATTGAACTCATGCCTATCATGACCCTGACCATGACCAAGGTGCCTGCCTAAGGTACAAGCAGCAGGATCTGCAGAGAAAGAGGTTGTCTAACCCTAAATTTATGTTAAAGATCCATCCTCTTGTGTTCATCTGGAGTGGCTCTGCCTCTTGAAACTGTCTGACCTCTGAGCCATTTCTCTCCTGCAGGTTTCAGCAGGAAAGTTTGTGTTTGTGGACTCAATAGAATTCATAGAAAACATGGATTGGATCTTACCGTGAGGACGTGATACACAAAACTCTCTTTGTCCTTTGTTTGTCAGACTCCTTCCAAACGCTCACTGTAGTGAGATTGATGTTTGACACAGGTGTCTTCACCATTGTGGTCTAGTCATGATTATTTGGCAAATCAAACAGGAGTCAGGAAGTTTTGCAACACTCCCATTACTCCGTCTGAGTGTCTGTCTGTCTGTCTGTCTGTGTATGTCTGTCTCCATTGCACGTTATCGAGAAAGATAATGACAAACTTGAGGTGATTCAGTTCAGTCTCTTAATGTTCACACTTTGACCACTAGGTGGAGCTAAAACTGCATGTAAAGTGTGTATTATTTCAAATCAGATGTGTCTGTTTCAAGAAGTAAAATCTTTTATTTTGGAAAACTTACTTTAATATATTGGTTCTTGCATGCCCGCTTCTTGATATTTGCAGTTTCATTTTGTCCACTGTTTGATTTTAATTTGTTTTCACTTTTAGCACCAGTTTTGAACAATTATATGCTCTTTACAAAAACATGTTCCCTTATCTAGTTTTTTTGGTGATAGTGAAGAGTGCTGTCTAACACAATGATACAAAATCTTCCATAAGTGCTCAATTAGATCTGGTGACTGTGAAGCAGCAAATGATTCACATAATTTCCATCAAACTATTCCATAACCCCACGTGCCCTATAGATGGGAGCATCCTGGAAAAGTCAAAATCTAAATCACTTCAATCAGGGTAGAGATGTTTGAATAAAAAATAAAGGTGACCATTAAACAATTTCATTTCAATTTGCAGAGACCCTTGTTGTCTCTAATGGGACGAGTGGACCCAATGTCAGCAAAAAGGTCTTCTACAGCATAACAGAGTCATCAGTGGAGTGGCAGACTTGTTGATTTATGTTTTGCTTAAGCCACAGCTTTTCTTGAAACCAACTATAAAAAGATGTTTGAGCTCATCATCCATCATCCCATAATGACTATTCAGTCAGGTTTTCACACATTTCAGGCGTGTTGGTGCCCTCTGCCTGCAGCGAGACTGTACTGAATCTTTTCAGTCATTTGAAGTAAATCGTCAGTAGGTTTCTCTGCCGTGATCACTATCATCATATTCAGTCTCGTCACACCTCGTAATGGTGTGAATACAAATCACATCACAAACTAAACAGAATGACAGTTTGATACAAATATATATTTTATTACAGTGGATAACCAAAATGCTGAATTGGAGGGAAAAAAAAGCTGCATAAAGAGGCTCTGATACAATTGGTATTTCCAAATGGTTTGGAAGAGGTTCTTCAAATGTCCTGACAGTTTTAAACAAGACGTGACAAAAACAGTATTTTAATAGGAACATCCATGAGTTTCACTCTACTATAAACATTTAAGCCATTCTATGCTGCTTAAATGGTTACTTACTTTTAAGTCCAACAACTGCAAACTTGTCAGGACTGACAAGAAACTGACTAACTACTAATACTGGCCAGTATTTCAGCCAGCAATATTTCACTGTGACTTTTCACAATTATTACAGTGGAATTATGTTTGACATGTGACCTATTAAAATGGTTTTGGTACAATTTTAAAGAGACACACCGTGGCAAAAAAAATGTAGAAAGACAAAAAAGCAACAGCAGCACCTAGAAACCTATAAGAGAACCAAAACTATCCAGATTTTTTTGTGTATTTCTGATTGCACTTAAAACCTGCCACTAATGTTCCCTTGTATGTATGACAAGACAGGAGTGGGCTTCATGACTATAACACTAATCATGTGTGAAGGTTCCTCTGCACCTAGCAAACACTGTCAAATATAAAATACAGTGTGTCCAGAAACAGGAATGCTTCAAAGAACTGCAACTAAATAATTTTCTGAATTTGCATGATTGTACCACATGGTGTTATCATCAAAACACTGTCATCTGCAGTGTACATTTTACACTGCATTGCTTTTTATGTAGCAAATCATATAAATCCTTGTCTTTGTGAACCATCTATGGAACAAGATGAGGTGCCTTATTGCCACATTGTCAGTGAACCACACTTTTCATAAACTGGAAAATAAATATGCTGGACATCCAGGAGCTGCAAAGTAAGTTACTTCAGTCACTTTCTGAGGATTCACTGGAGCTGGAAGAGGAAGATGATTCATGTTTTCTTTTCTTTTGTCTTTTTTTGTGATGCTTCCCATGCTCCTTTTTGTTCTTCTTGGATTTCTTCTTTTGGCTTTTTAGTTTCTTTTTCTTCCCCCTCTCCTCTTCGTCAGATGATGAGTGTGACTGGTTGCGCTTCTTTTTCTTTTTTGGAGTCTCCTCATCACTTGATGACGAGTCAGATCTAGGTGAAGAAGTAAAATTAGTTTGATGTTGTCAAAAGATGACACAAGGATAAAGAGGGGTTCTTAGGTTCAGTGTGGTGTCAGAAAAATATTCAGACAAGTAAAATATTACCTCCTTCTTGACTTTCTGTCTTTGCTCTTCTTCCGTTTTTGTCTCTTTTTTCTATCGCCTTTGTCATCATCATTGGGACCTATCACACACAACATTGTCAAGAGAAATGTCAAAGCATATTTTACTTAAAAAAGAGTTACCCATATTATAAGTAACAATCATCAGTAATGCCAGGAAAAGGATAGCTACTACTACCATTTTTAAAAAAGTATCTACAAGATTAGAGCCTCCACAATTGCTGCTGTGAAATTACATAAATTCTCAAAATGTTTAATTTAACTCATTTTCCAACTCTTGCTTATTTACTAGGACCAAGTAGAGAAAACCTTTTTCTTAGTTTTTTTGCTACAAAAACAAACAAACAATGTGAAAAACAAAGTTTACTGAAGTGACTTCATATAGCATTTGGATATATTTTTAAAATCTTTTTTCATCATTAATATGCATTATTGTAAATTACATTATTAAGCTCTAAACCATGGAGTACTTTGAAATGAAAACAAAGGTATCTATATAGAATCAGACCTTTGCGATGCTGTCCGCTTCGCCCCAGCTTCTCATTGCGCTGAGCTGCAGGTGCATCGTCTTCACTCTCCTCAGTGCTGGTGCTGCTTACATCCAGAACAATGTCTTTTTGGGGGTCGACTCTTACAAAATTTCGACACTCAAACGTTAAGTGGCCCGCTGACAAATAAAAATTCAAAGAGTATTGAATGAATTACAGGGAGATGAGCAGGACAATTTCATTGCTGATCTTAACCTCTCCCATACTGAGATTGGTGACACAACTGTGTCAAAATGTCAGTCAGTCTATCTCACTTGTTAATTTCATCTGTTTTATTTGAAACAGAAATCAGCAAGTTTAGGCCACTCATCAAGTAACCCAGTAATGTCTACAACAGTATGTGCGTGCAGTCAAAGGTTTCATTGTGAATGTGTCAGGAGTATGCAAATCTAAATTAAGTTTGTGTTATTTTCCTTCTCCTGTCTACCATCAGTTTTTCTGAAATGAATCTGGTTGATAAAGATGCACAACATCCACACTAGAGCTTTAAAACAGGCTCCATACTGACTGCATCAAGCCAATAAATAAGACGGCTGATACCAACACATATGCACACACGAACGCTTTACTTACGATATCCACATTTCTTGCACCCAGCTCTGATGTTGTCCTTATTAGGACCTGTAAGATAATAAGAGCTCTTTATTGTATTTGAAGGTATTAAACATAAATGCCCAAACACAAGACTGCTAGGTTAACAAGTTGCAGATAGATAGATAGATAGATAGATAACTGAATTTACATTCAATTAATACTTTACATGCAAGGTATTGCTTAATATTGTACTGTCACAACCAGCTACCAAGACTTTTCACTGTGTGGTTAGCATTATATTTCGCTGTCTTTGAACAAAAACACTTATGCAAAATACATGTAACTGCACATTAGTTTTGTGTATACCACAGAAAGTTGCATTATAGTAACTGCATATCAGTTACTATATTGCAGGCTACTTCTACGAGTGGTTGAAGAAAGTTTCTTGTTGAGAGCTAAAGTTACAGTTGAATGGCAGCACTAATAAGAAAAATGTAGGCTGCTGCTCTGCGTTAAGCTAACGTTCAGGTTAGCACCAGAGTTGACTAGTTACATAATCAAAAAGCAGGAAATGTGATTTTAAATGAATCACAGGACTAAAAGTCAAACACCTACCCGGCGCAGCCATTTCACTTTCCAAGATAAAACCGAGAAAAGCACAAAACTCGTGGTTGTGAAAGCGCGAATTCGATTTTCTGTTTGTCCGCACGCAAAATAACGTCGACTGGAAACATTGGTTCTGGGAACTATTGGTTCCCACTTCTTTTGTTCTGATTTTTTTTTCACTTCATTGGCGGTAGGAGAACCAGATTAGTGGAGCTTTACCGCCACCACCTGGACGGAGGTTTAGAATTGGAGCTGTTTTTTCTCTTGTAAACGATTTTTTCTATTAACAACACGTTAACAAAACATATTAAGCCAGCCAGGATTAACCTTTAAATAGTATACATTGTCAAAGCTGAAAACATACCTGAGAATCACTGTTTTAAATACCAGTGTTGAACCTGTTTTGTGCTTTATGGATATCACACCCTCCAATTAAATGAGCCTATAGGCTTAAAAGCAAATGCTACAGTATTTAGAATAACTGATGTAACGAGGAAAAATGATCTCTTATGTTTCCACTTGTAAGTATTATGACTAGCATGTGAATAACTCAGTATGAGAAGGTTTAGTTGATGTATTGTAGTATTTTGAATGCTCGGATGTTTATTTGAGGATATTAAAGAGCCACATGGACATATACAAAAAAGTTTAAAACATCACATAGTGAATGTGCTTTAAAGCCTATTTTTACTTGACCTGAATTTGAATGCATCAACAGAAAGAAAGACATTTTCAGCAATATTTGCACCATGCCAGTAAAACCAGTTGTGGTTTTTGTTAGGGGTTAATTGAAGGCAGCCAGAGTGCGACTGGCAGATGGAAACTGTTGACAGATGCGGGGCCCCTAGACATGCTCTCATCAACATGTCTGTGGCTGTGACACAGACACACATCCACACACACACACCATCTAAATCCTGATCTTTTGATGATGCCATCTGTCTCAGCTACTGCTAGAAGTAACACTGCAATTGACTTTATTAACCATAGATGGGACTACTACAGCGATCAAATGATGTCTCGTAATGTGCTCCCACACACCTCTGAAGTTCAACTCAGCCAGAGAACTTTGATCAATCACTCCTCACCTTATCTTCTGTTGGGCTCTTGCAGTCACTTAAAAACACACAACCTTACTGTACATTAATTTTCCTACCTCTGGACAGATGTACATGAGGATGTTTTGTCACCTTTGGTTTCTAATCTGTCCATCTTTAAAACCTGTTTTATTCTTAGATTGTTCTCCATTTAGAACAACAACATTTTCATTATTAATATCATATTTGCTTTGAAGGTGTTCTGCTTTAATGATCATTGTATTTTTGTTTCATTTTTGCCCTGCAAATGATGTGTTTCCCCTTTAAATTTCCTTTTAGCACAAACACGTATCTCGTCTGAATTTTTAGCATTACAACATAAAGTTTCAGTAAAGCCTTTCGCCACGCTTCTAAAACAAACTTTAGCTCGTCATATCTTGGTTTGCTGTTATTGCTGTTAAGAGGCATCAGTTATTTAACGAACACGAGATACAGTTCAAAGGGACACGTTTTATCTCTGTTGGTTTATTGCCTCAGGTGAGCGATTGCAGCAGAGACTATTGTCAGAAGCCGTTTTCTGTGGCCTTTTTGCCGTGGAGAAAGGTTACGGTGAATTCACTCCAGCCACCTGAAGGTGCAAAGAACATTTAGCAAGAGGCAACAGCTGTTAAATCATTCCCATAGTCTTGTTTAAATGAAAGAGCTTCAATGGTACTGTACTGAGAACAAAACTAGAGAGGAAATTAAATCAACAAGTAACACAGTGTGATGCATAATTCTATGATGAGGCGAAAGCTGCAAAACATGTGTTCACTGGTTGGAATTTCTAAATGCAATACTCACTGGTCCTCCTGCACTGACACAATGGAAGAAATGCAGACTCCTCACTTGCTGCTAATTACTGTATATATCATGTTACATTCACTTTAAAACAGTGAATCTAAAACTGTTATTCCAGATGCCCTTTCTAGTTTTATACTTATGGCTCGTGTTTTCACTAGCGTATGCCTCTGACTAATAAAATCATCCCACTTAAAAAACAGTGCTTCAGCTCATTCATCTTCAAAGTTTCATTACATAAACAGGGCCAGTGATTTAAATGTGAGCAAAAAGCACTCAGAAAACTGGAGTGCAAAAGTGATTAAAGCTGATTTATATGCACAAAATTTTAACTTATTCAGTCTCTCTTTGGACTGTTAGAAAGAAATTCTTGTGCCACATATTGCTCAGAAAAAGTTAGAAAAATAATTGAAAAATAAATCAATTCAAGGACAATATTATTGTTTATCTATTTAAATTAATATGCTCATCAAAAGGTAAGCATTTTCAATATAGTAATCTAGAGTGATATAGAGAGCACCTGACATGCAGAGAGATACACTGATAAGATAAGATAAGATAAGATAAGATAAGATAGCCTTTATTGTTATTTCACATGGTATCATAGTTTACACAGTTGAAATGAGATTATATTTCTCACCAGCAGACAGCACAAAAGAGAAAAAGTCAAAATATAAATAGCACACAATTCTAAAATCTAAAATAAATAGCACCCAGTACTATAAAAACTAAAAGACTGTAAAAACACAGTAAGACTGGCATCCTTCACAGTTAGCAGCATGTTGATCAGCCACAATATTAGTGAATAACATTGATCATAGTGGTACTAAGTGGTGTTCTGCTGGAAAACCTTGGATTTTGGCATCAATGTTGATGAGACTTAGACACCAAAATAAGAACTGTCCCTTGAACAAGCACACTCTCTCATGCAAATGACCTCCAAACTTCCTACACCCCATTCTGATCAAGTACTAACAGGATGCAGTGGAACAAGTTTGATTGACAGATGCCCCACTGCACAAGCCAGAGTACCCAAAGGATCCAGTACCAATGTCGTAGTTCCAGACCCCATAGGACACCCTGAGAGGTCCTCTTGTCCATGTCAATGGTTCAGAGCATTTTTGAGCACATAAGGGGGACCAACACAATATTAGGCAGGTGGTCATAATGTTATACCTGATTGGTGTATATTGAAGGACACAGCATTGAAATATATTGTAAATATCAATATTACTTTTTGAAACTTTACAAATGGGAGAAAGTTTTCTCAAAAGAATCTGACAGCAGCATGATGCTGAGATTTGCAAATGTAATTTCCTGAGACTGCAAAAGGCTTATTCTTCTCCTTGATAAGAATGAACAGTGAATCAACTTTCACACCAGGAAAAAAAAAAGCTTTCATAATGACCAAACATTTCAATAAAATGAAAAATAGAGGGAGAGTGAACCATTAAAGAACTTGCTCTGCCACTAACATGCAAACTCTAAAACCAAGGGAAAAATGTCCACAACAAGACTTTGTGAACTCAGATAAACCTGATGAACTTTATTCCACAGAACACACTTCTCCTTTGCACACACACACACACACACACACACGCACATGTTTGCACACACACACACACACACACACACACACATAAGCACACTTGCACACAGACACATACAGATTTTCTAATTTAAGAGCTTTGTACAAGATAGGAACTTATGGATTTCTAAACAAATACACATTTAACCTAAAAGCAATGATAAAGACTTTAAATGAGCACAGCAGCATGAGGACCATTAACGGAAATAAACATACACAATCAAACTTTTCCCATTTTTTCAAAAACTTGCCTTGTTGTAGTCTGATACTAAAATTAATTATTCCCATCTTGAAGATATCAATAAAATATCAGTCCAGTCATCTATTGTAGGTATTTCTGGTCTTAATCTTTCTTTAGTAATGGCCTGCTGGCTGCACTTAAAACAGTCTTATCTGATGGCAAGGCACCAAGTACAAGGTCTCTGCTGGAGACAATGCTGGTTTTCCATGGCTAAATCCCCATCATATATTTCTGTCTTGCCCATTGCTAATGTCTTTCTGGCAGGAGGTACTTAAGATTTTGCAAAAAATTTTCCGTCTGGACGTTCCACACACAGACGTTCGCATGAAATAAAACATGAATATTTCAATGTAGCGATCAGAATAGGCGTCACCATTCCCTGAACTTGTAAGATACGGATAATATTTCAGAAGCTTGATAATCTGGTCAGCATCAGAAAAACATAAATGACCAATGTAAAATCACTCTCACTGAAAACACATATCATGCCTAGGAATGCAAAACCAGTTGTAGTATTCGGATAAATCCCTGTCAAGACATCCTGATGGGTATACAACAGTAAGAATGCTATTAGTGTTCAACTGATCAGATCAACTAACTTCCTGATGAGCCAATAAAAGCACTATTTTTAAGCCAGATGAGGCCGCTGTGTGTGCTACAAAGTGTAGTATAAATCTCTTAATATAATTATGACAAAAAGCAAAATGATTTTGGTCCTAGGCATTATTTTTTGTCATTTTATTTGAAACACAGGACATTTTTGACTTTTGAGGCCTGCAGAATTTATGACTCAGTTCTAAAAGTAAGCTTATTCTTTAGCAGGATCTGAATCTGCCTAAAAAACAAATCCAAAGTTACTGAGGCCTGTTAATCTGCTTTAAGACTGCAGCCAATATTTTGAATTATCATCAACATGGAGACAAACTGAGTTTCATCCATATTTTGAACTCTTTGAACTTTACACTCTTTGAAACAATGGGTTTAGTCTTTAGGGAGGGCCTTATTGGTAGTTGCTGACTGGCTGGGCCACAGACATTTCTACATTTCTGCACATATAAAAAAGCTTTATAATAAGACATAAAACATTACTCACTGGCTGCTGCTGCTTTATGATTTCTTCAGCAACTGTAAAATAAAACAGTTGAACGGTTGTTGTTTCTGGGGATACGCACAAAACATAAGTGAAGACTGTTCAGATATTTAAAATCTGTACAAGTAACAACACGTAATACAATTTGTGGATATTTTTCCTGATCGATGTTGAATTTGAAAGCAGTGCTGCATGTAAAGCATTTCCAGTAAAACCACTTATGTAGGACCAATTCTTCCTCAGGGATGGCAAACCTTCACTTAATCTAAATAAAAATCAGATGTTGATGCAGAAAATAAACACACACACACACATACACACACACACACACACACACACACACACACAAAACACTTTCAAGCATAAATAAAAAGTGCAGTAGGTAAATTTGCAGAATCAGAATGGCTGTGATCAAAGTGGCTCCCATTTCTTGACAGGATTTATGAAATTCTCCCACTGAGACGAATTATGACCTCTAAACACCAAAGTCAACACATAGAAAAATGGATTTAATAAAATTTTTGGCGATGTGTTTGTGAGCACAGTTGAAAACAAAGCACTGAAACAATTTGTATCCTACTGGGACACTGCACAGTGAATTAAATTTAAAATGTAGGCTAGTTCCAGCTTTTGCATGCGTTAAGATTCATTATTCACATCTTTGTGGCACAAAAACAAGTCAAACACACAACTTCAAACTGCAGCCTTAAACAAAGTACTCTGGTGGTTCCTTGAACCTTTTTTCCCCAACCAGAGTGTTGTTGTCACCCAGTTTTATGTTACTCCAATAAGCATCTGGAGGATTGGGCTGCGGGAAGCACAATGTTTAAGTATGAGAGCCTTTCTCCCACAGACTAAACACAATTTTCTGTGAAGAGTACTTGAGAAAGATGCTTACACCATTTGTGCTTATTCATCTGCATCAGTTGACATTTTCTTTAATTAAGAGAGAGGATAAGCTTACATAAATGATTCAGAAAACATGACTAAGAAGCCCGATACGGTCTCTGTGAGGAAATACTTTGGTGCAATAATGCGTCATGCTAAACCAGTCAACAGGATTCATCCCCTAAGGACCATGCAGGTTTGCAAAAACAAAAGAAAAAATGTCAATCCATTTTGTAGAGATCAAAATGTGTTCTAGGATAAATGAAGACTTTGGCTTGCTGGTGGTGCTCCACAAAAAGTCAGTGGCTCACTGACAGCAATGTGCTGCCAAAGGAAAAGTCAGCGGTTCAGCAAAGATAGTGGGCGCCATGAATGCCAGTATAAAGTTTATTAACTTAACAAAATGGTGAACTGAGCACATGACAGTCTGATATTTTCATCTCTGGAACCACACTACTTGCATGACTAAAGAAATTTCTCAGTAAGGCTCAGATGGAATGATACCTCTTTTGGAGTGTAATGGATCTCAGGAATGGCAGATGAAGACCAAACAGATAATGAACACACAAATCATTGAAAAGTAGCTCATCTACGATGCCTTAGCAACATTTATTTCGGGTCTACAAAGGTCAAGATGCCTGAATCAAACTGATATAAAGAAGCTGCTTTTTAATGACCCTCTAGGTCAAGTGGGTGACACATGCAGAGACAAAAAAGACAGAAAGAAAAGGATGACTGTTGTTTCAGTGCTTACAGGTCGCTGACAAAGCTAACAGTTGACTAAGAACCTTGTGAATTTATCTCCAGTATATGCAGTCCCCTGGTGGTCCTCCTAAAAATGCCCGCCTCACGCCTTATTGGTAATCCGTGCGTGAAGTGTGACCTAAATGGCCAATTTGTGAATGGAAATCGCACTGAACTGGCTGAACGAAAGAGGCGGCCCATCTCCAAACAGTTCTCCTTGTTCTGCTGACATGCTCTGTCTGCTTAGCACCTGGAGAACATCGAGGATGCTGCAGAGGATGTTTTTGGACAGCGGCCTGCCTAGGAAAATAAACCTGCGTCTGACCTCAAGCGTCAGTTGCGGAGTCTCCTGACCTCACCACCTGACACAGTCTTCCTCCCACAAGTGGAGGCACTGTGCCTGGGTGGCCACGCAGGAGGATGGAACTTTCTCTGGAGTCCTTTTAAAAAGGGGAAAACAAAAGCTATGAGGAAGAAGATGCTGACTGGACTTGTGATTTTTTCTTCATCCATCTTCTTTACTTTAACTCAGGCCTAGATAAAACCTGATTTGGGAATCTCACTGTGCATTGCTCTTTTGTTTGTTGTGTTGCTACCTGGTCTTGTCCAAGGTCTCGCTAGCTGAGGCAAACTGCAGCTAAAATTGATTTGTTGTGAATGATGCTTCTGCTTGCGGTAAGAGTGTTGTTGCTCCTCCTCAACCCCACTGTCCTCCGGCCGCCTCCGCCTCCCTCATGGCTCTCTTGTTCTCCTCCTCTGAATCTTTCTGTGCATGTGTGATGGCTTCTGTGATGATGGTCCTTTGATGTGGAGGAGATCTAGGGTAAGCGGAGTGATTAGTTGAGCGGGAGGCGATGAAATGCGAGGCAGGTACACCACCGCTGTGTGTGTTGATCTTCTTTTCTCCCATCAGACCTTGATCGAACATCCTGAATACAAATGCATCTCTCTGGATTTCTACACTTTTCTGCATAATTCTGGTTTTTAATCGACATTAAACTCATCTGTACAAGTTTATTTCCACATGTCCGTCCTTGCAGTGCACTGCTGCATTCCTTAAACCCCTTTGTCCCACTTTGACTCCTTTTGAAACCAAGACAGACATTTCCTGCAGCCAACTACAAAAGCCCAAACCTGTGTGAGCTGCTGACAGACACGTGTCCACAAAGGACAGAGCGAGAGAAACACTTTGATTTGATGCATTGTGGAGGGGAGAAAATGGGCAGCGTGGGGAGGGAAATGGGCCTGCTCTCTGATTTGATAGATATTTCTGACGCAAACTGGTAAAAAGGTGAGTGATGCTGGTAGTGCAGATATATGTGTATGTGTGTGTGTGTGTCCAAATAAGTGTGTTCCCCCCTCCTCCTCCCCCTCCTCTTCCTCCTCTTCTGCCTCTGTCTCAAACAAAAGATTCAAGCCAAGACTACAAAATGGTAGAGGTGGAAGGAAAATAAGAGTTTTTGTTTTACATCAATTATTTATTACTTCTCTGGACACCTCGGAGGTGAGAAAGTTTGCCAGCCATTGTTGTAAAAGGAGGTATGGGGCGCAGGGTGTAATCGGTGGGTATTTAGATGTCCAAGAAAGTGAGAGAATCAGAGGAGGAAGGAGAAGAAGAAGCGGAGCAGCGAGAGGAGAAAAGTGGGGAGAACTGTAGCAGTGTTGGGAAGAGAGAAATAAGTCTGACAGCCGAAGAGATCTTCAGGCTCAGAGGCGAGATGGTGATGTTTGTGATTGCTCTTCTCCTCACTAGATGTGGCTGTACAGGTGAGTCAGAATTTTATATTTGTGGTGTTGCTATAGGAGGAAAAAACAGAGCGAAAGTTAACAAAACCAGCGACCCTAGGCACGTATTTCATGTGGTCACCATAAACCCATGAAAGCATTTTTTTATGACATGATGTCAAATGCAATATATTCTTCAATGCACACAGTAAAAGTAGGTCTATATGCCTGGAAATAGGTTCACTGCAATTTACTTTTTCCCCATGTTATGACTTGTAGGGCTGAAATCAGACATTAAACAATTATAATACATCACAGGGTGGCAGGCGTGTTTGTACTCACACACACACATAAACACACACAATCTTTCTTCTCAGAGAGCTCTTACAGTCTCTCTTAAGTTCACTCCTTCTTGCTAAAACAGCCTCTTTAATTTACACTGTCGACACACACACACATGCACACACACACACCCACACTATAGCCTAATTAGGATAAGCTCCATATTTCTTTTATGAGTCCAATTAAAAACTAAGTGGGGCCACTTCTCAAAGCTGTCAGACTGTTTGATGTCGAGGTAGCAACCTCTCGCCATTGCTGCCTGTAGGAAGCTGTCTCAAGCCTGGACGCGGGTCTCGTGGCGCTTCACCTCTAATTGTCCCCCAACTGAGTTCCATGCCAGCAGTAAAATCTTTTACGTCTTTTACGACTGGCCATCCGACTATTCTGAGATGGGATCTCAGTGACCAGTCCTTCTCATAAATATGGGTTACATCATTTATGGTGTCTTCTTAAATTGATTTAGATAGATTCTTCATCTGTCATATGGATGCGTGCGTTTAAAGGAGGGGGGGTAGTCGTATTTGTGACGCGGCCAAAATAGATCACAAGCATCATTGCAGACATGGCTTAATTGTTCCACCAGTACTGTCTCTGTTTTTATTCTCTTTAAGATCTGCCAGTCTGTATTTTCCCTCTTTTCCTCTCCATGCTCGAGATTTGACTCTGTGTTTTTAAAGATACCCTCTCGAGCATCTACAGCTTTCACCATCAATATCCTCGAGCTCATTCATTTTTTCCTCTTTGTCATCTCAGAAATTTCTCTTAAAAGCTGCCTTTTAAGAGTCAGGGGAAAGGATTTGGCTCCTTCTTTGAAACTGTGGCTGTGTGGTCGGGCACCACCCACATTATATCCTCGCTTTGACAACCTGAACCTAAACATTTCCCTCAAAGAGTTGTAATCTAAACGCAAAATCTGACGCACCACTGTAATTTACAGAATCTGTAGGTTAGAGGGAGCCGGCGTGTTCGAGCAGGGCAGAGGGACACAGAGGGGAGTAATTCACTTTTAGGGGAGTCTGACTCAGGATCCAGATGCTGGTAGGAAGGAGCATTTGTGTGTGACGAGGTATATGTGTAACTGCATGTTTTCTTTACACTAAAAAAAAATCTGTTTTGGTTTTAGATATCAACTGCTAATGTCAGCCTCTAAAAGGAACCTCAATTAGCAGACAAAACCAGCAAAGCAAAAGGTGAAAGATCCTGTAGTACATTCCAGATTTCTGCTTTAACAGTGAAATACCCACCATTTAAAAGATACACCTATATGAAGCAATAGGTGTTGTAGATTTAAACTCAGTATTAGCCGTCATTATGATTTTTCTTTACCAGGATAGATTCTATATATTTTTAAGAGGAGAGAGGGAGAGTAAGTCTCTTTAAGCACAGCTCATGATGAAGAAAAAGCTCCCCCACTGCACAGTTTCCGCTGATCCGTGATCTCAATAGTGTGCACAAGTCACCATCTGCTACACTATAAATATCACATACACTCTCACTCAACCAGAAATCAGGTTAAGTAGTGATGACTGTTTGACTCGGGGCAAATAAAACATGATTTTGTCGCCAAACGTTCTACCGCTCGAAGGAAATACAAATGTAATTGGTTGCATTCTTTATGCATGATAATATGAGAAGCATCTATGATTGGATCACTAGTGTGGCTTTGATTTAGAAAGAGAACATTACATGTCAGGGATATTCAATCTCTCACTAAAATGTAAAAGAAGAACACACTGGGATTGTTTTTGTTGTTTTGCTTTGCTTTGTTTACATTGTCTTTTAAACGCCCGGAGTTCACTGTTTCCACAATCACTCAAGCCTGCCATATAATCAGCCAACAAAAGTGCCTAAACACCTTTCGGTGGATGGATGACCCATGCTGAGACTCAAAACAGCCACCAGGTGTTTACACTTGACTTGCAGGAAACTAATTTGACTTTCCCAACAAAAGCGAGACTTTCTCTCAGGGGCAAACCCATAACAAATGAACAGACAGACAGGCCTGCACAAGTTTCCCTGCTTTCGCACATCGCCGCTGGTATTTCCAATCCATGTGGTGTGGGCCACATCATGTGAGGCCTCTTTACCCGGATTGCTATTATGACTTTATTGCAGTCTTGATTAGGCACATGTGACTAACTGCAAACCCCTGCTGGCAATGGGCGAGCGGTTGGCAGAAAACCGAGGTCATCCGGAGCTCTGAAATACAACAAGATTCTGCCTCATGGGTTCACAAGGCGAGAGCCGTTCACCGGGAATTTGATTCTTCTGACCGTGTGGAATAAAGTTGGCCCAGTTCACCTCATTTCACACATTAACTGTTGTGCCTGCATAGGGGAGAGGAGACATTTTCATTCTGCAGGCGGGCTCCACTACCTCACAGAAGAAAAATGCTAGCCCTGCTTCACTTCCCACGGAAAAACCAGCCAAGTTGACTTGGTAAGAGAAGGAAAATATTGGGGTCTTTTAAATGCAAAAATTCAGAGGAGGTGGGGGAAATGGAAATATGACCATTTTCCTGACATAAAAAAGCAGAGCACATCAAAACTCAATCATGATATTTTCAAGAATAGGTTGGACTTTGTTCCTTTTCTTCCCCTTGGACTGTTTTTCCAGGCGATGGGGGAGAGAAATGGAAAGAGACACAGTTATGATTTGTATCATGATGGATGCCAACACAAATTGGGTAGTCATTTTTTTCTCTCCCTGTTAGAGGGACTGCTGCAGAAAAAGACCCATTAGACATTTACCACATCAAAGAACCATTCAAATCTCTATCATGCACGGAGTGGGGGAGCCAAGGAAAGGAGGGCAAGCAAAATGAATGCAACCTTTTAAAACAATAAAAAAAGAGGCTGGTGCATGTTCAGGAACCAAAGTAGAGTAGAGGGGCTGTGATACTCCACAGCTCTTGTGTGGTCCCAGCTTCTCTTTTTCTGTCTCTCCCCTGGCTCTTCCTCTTTCTCTCACATTCTCTCTTCCCTCTTTTGTGGCTCTAAGCCTATGAGCTGGCGTGGGCCCTTCCTTACTACACACCCAGCGGGGCTTTATAAAGGCAGGGCCGGAGGTCTCAGCAGCCACACACACTCTCTGCCTGTGCCTCTGCCTTTTGGTCTGGGTGCTGCTCTGAAAGCCGGCTGTGTCAACCGCTCCAGGCTGCAGGTCGCGTGGATTAGAGATGCTGACGCCACGTTATGGGGCCCCCAACCTTCTCGTTATCCTTGTTGGCTCCATCCTAATGACTGTGGGCCAGGCCGCTACGGACAGCCAAGGTGAGGAGACGACAGAGTTATTATTTTTGTATGAGGTTGGGATATTAGTAGCACTGTGGGCAGACAAACAGACACACGGGGAGACTCAAGCAGGTAACCTCAACCCGGGAAAGGATGAATGAGTGAGGAAAGAGTATTTTTAAACAGCTTGAAATGCGTCGGTGCATGAGTACAAACTCAGGTGTGTGGGTGTAATGGGGAGTCTGTTAGTGTAGATGAACAAAAGTTTGTGTTAGTATATTTTTGCCTGTGTCCACCTGTTTGTGTAAACTGTGGGATGGACTGTTTGTCTTTCCGTTGTTTTGGTGTGTGGCTGAAGGTCTGTTCCTTTTTGACTTCCTTGGCTGTGAGCCTCTCAGTGGGCCTGAACAGACAGAAACCAAAGTGTCTTCTTGGCTGTTTCTTTCATTTTGGCGCCTCCCGAGAAACCCCTCTCCGTGTTTCTCCCGAAGCGAATTACATGTGTTCGGGAAAGGAAAAGACAGATGAATGTGAGCAATAACTGAAACACTGGATTTTACAAGTTTATATTCTGTGGAACTTGACACTTGACAGACACGCACACATCTTAACCAATCAATGCCGTATTCTCTGAGATTTGCCCATATGCATGCACACTCCCCCCATCTCATGCTCTGTCTATGTGTGTTTTCATGGAGCAGTGCTGTACGAGCTGGAGAAAGAACCAGCCTACTGGGATGCACAGGCAAGGGCAACACTGGATGCTGCACTGAAACTCCGACCTCGGGATCACCAGGCCAAGAACATGATTCTGTTCCTTGGTGACGGTAGGTTCATGCTATCATTATAAAATCCATTTTACCAAACATCCAGTACTGGCATGGCTGTGGCTGAGGTCTGTGCAAGAATATGACCAAAACAAATTGAAAAGTGCACTGTATGAATAAAAGTAGAGCAAGGATGTGTCTGTATTTGCAGGGATTGATGAGTAAGTGGTTGAACATTCAAAACAGTTTGGTTAATTTGTTCAAACTTGTAAAACTAACTCTTTGTCTGTGTTTATGTGGACTTGACAAGCAAATGGTTGAAGTTGTGGGAGTATTGACTGAAGTAGAAAGGCACACAAAGTGTGACATTAATCACTTAGAGAGGCGGACAGTTGGGCATACAAGGTATGTGACACTGAACTCATGGCTGCTGGACTTTATCTTTACTCCTTTTCTCCTATCAGTTGTCAACATTGTTTTTCTTCAGTCATATAATTGGTTTTCCTCTAATCAACAAAGTTTAAGAGCAAAGCTGAGGTTAAGTGAATACTGGACGTAGAATTACCTGGTGCCTAGAAACATGACTCCAAAGGAATCTTTCAATTCACCGACTGTCACAAACCGTATGGTACAATTCAGCTCGCCAGAGGAAAAGGGAACTTATATGTAAACAACCGGAAGAACCAAAAATGAATGTATTCTAAAGAGTACAAGGGTTTTTTGACTAACAACAAAAATCAGCACAGGTCCCAAAAAGAGGATAGAGGGCGGATCTGACTCAAAACAAAAAGAGGATGTCTAACTGCAAGGTTTAATCTCACATAGCTGGTCTATATTAACAACAAAATAATACAAAATTAAAATCTTGTGCTGCCTTACCTGAATTTATTCAATAAAAATAGAAGCAGGAGTAGCACCCCCTAAACCTGGTGTTCACAGCAATAATATGTAAGTACCAAAAATCATACAAATGAGAGGCAGAGAGCCAAGCTGCTCTCTCTAAATCACAGTCACCCAGATTTGCAGTTTGGCTGAGTCTTTAAGCAGGTGCTGTAATGACAGGCGAAGCTTCATTGGAGCGCAGCACTGTGGTATCGGTCCAATCAGGAGGCAGGATGGAGGAGGATGGAGGTGGAGCAGTCGGAGTGAGAGGCTGAATAGGGTCCAAGTGCAGGCACCAATCCAGGACAGGGGCTTGCACATGCAAATTTGCATATGGAATCAGGACACAGTTAATCACACCAAAAGGAGTGCAATGGTCCAGGACCTTAACACTGCTCCTATTTTGCAGTTTAAGTATGTTGGCTTTGCACTGTATTTTATGCATCTAGAAAGTGGATTGACAATTTATCATTAAATGCAGGGATATCGGGTGGTTAGCGACACTGTATTGTATTGCATCCTGCTCAGCTAAGCACTGAAATTGACTCCGCAATTTGTCTTTAACATTGTGCTGATGTTAAAGTATCATCAATGATCAAGGCATTGTTTTTTTAATGATTTATTGAAGGACTGTAGATACAGCCAGCTGTAGGTATCTCTTAGAAAGATTTTTAATAACCTCCATCCATTATCTATACACCACTTAATCCTCTGTAGGGTCACGGGGGGACTGGAGCCTATTCTAGTCAACTCAGGGTGAAGGCAGGGGACACCCTGGACGGGTCGCTGGCCCATTGCAGGGCTACGCGTAGAAACATACACACTCTCATTCACGCCTATGGACAATTCAGAATAATCAATTAATCTCAGCATGTTTTTGGACTGTGGGAGGAAGCCGGAGTACCCAGTGAAAACCCACGCATGCACAGGGAGAACATGCAAACTCCACACAGAAAGAGGTGTCCAAACCGGGACTCGAACCGGGGATCTTTTAGCTGTGAGGCGACGCTGCTACCCACCAAGCTTTTAAAATATAAGTATACTGGATGAAAATTATAGATGTTGTAATTTCCAGTTTACCTTGTGTTTGATCCACTGGTTGAACTCAGACACAGTGATACAGAACTGTGTTTATGTGGCTTACTGTCACAGTCGCGTCATGGCACTGTTGCTGGGTTACAAGTTTAGTTCAGAGAAACATAAAACTTTCATAAATGAGAAACAAATAGTTTGTGTCTTTTTGTTAATA
Organism: Dascyllus trimaculatus; assembly: GCA_024666655.1. Taxonomy (NCBI): domain Eukaryota; kingdom Metazoa; phylum Chordata; class Actinopteri; family Pomacentridae; genus Dascyllus; species Dascyllus trimaculatus. The sequence continues at coordinate 13,378,831 of CM045446.1, read as the reverse complement.
CACTATGTAAATGTCAAAAAACAATGTAATTTCAGACTTAACTTGCCTCATATGGGTGTGGTGAGGAATGTTACAGTGCTTGGAAACTGATCCATGCATTTAAGGGTCAAAAAATTCTCTTGTAAACAAATAAAGCAACATTTACACTCAGCATTGTTTATGAAAATGCATTGTACATATAAAAAAGTGTTAAATTTTCTTCCTTACAAAACATTTACAAAGCATTTTTTTGTAGATATTTTATGTAGTGGATTGTTTGCACCCTTGTTTTCTTGTTAGCAGTCTTCTTTTCCACTGCGCTTGTTGGCACAATGTTACATTTGCTGGCACCATAAACTGCTCATTAGCTTGGTGCAGTATAGTGTGTGTACAGTGTGAAACTATCTGCATGATTAGAGTCCTGGCAACAATCACATGTCTATTAATGCACTGCATATTCAGTACTTTGTACCTTTAACATCATGAGATGCTCGATGTGCCCTCCTTCAGCAGTGTAATCTGGCCCTGCAATGCATAAGGTTGACTACTGCCAGTTGGGGAAAGTTTCCATCTGGATTAGATTTGATTGGAAAATTCTTCACATTAATTGTCACTTGTGCGGTACGCTCACGGCTCATGAGGCATTGGATTAATTTATGTAAGGGAAGCCGTTTAAAGGCATAAAAGATTTAAGAATGTTTTTTCCTGTTAACTACTACAGTATCTGGTTTAAATCAAACCTTCTTACTCACATTTCATGGTGGTCGGAGCTGAGTTTTCTTTGTGCGTCTCTCCTGCCTTGCTTTGCCCAGAGCCTGCTTTCAGTTTAATGACTGTGACTCTTAAGGGAGAGGTAAAAACATCAGTGAGTTTCTTCAACTTGGATTTTTAAAGTCAGAGGCAAAAATGCAAAAAATCAGAACAAGACGCAATAGATGATGAAACCTTAGTTGTTTCAAAAAAAGTCATTAAAGGCAAACAATGAATGTTTTTACTTGGTAGCAGCTTGATGTATGCTGATATGTTAAATATTTGACCAGTAGTATATGAATAGTTACCTGGAAGCGTCTGTATTGATCCAGGTGATAATTTAGTTAGAAGATGTCGTTCTCTTAGAAAACTACTTCTTTAAAGGTCCATCCATCCATCCATTATCTATACACCGCTTAATCCTCCGTAGGGTCACAGAGGGGCTGGAGCCTATTCCAGCCGACTTGGGCGAAGGCAGGGGACACCCTGGACAGGTCTCTATAAAGGTCCCATATTGTATAATTAAAGTCGCCAGGGAATGTCTTAATTTAATTTTAATTTTAATGCCCGTAGCTTAAAAGACAGTTGATCTGCTGCTGTCCATGCCCCCTTCAGGAAGAAGACTCTCTCTGCATCTGTGATTGACAGTGCAAATAATGTGTGAGGGACCAGAACATTCTATTGCTTCTAACTTTTTTTGAGCAATCGTTTTAATAGCTTTATTGAGAGTTTGACTGTTTTAAAGTACAGTATATGTGAGCACAGAGAGCAGGAGAGAAGTGGCTTGAGGAATGGCAGAACTCAACATTTTAACATCGTTTACTTTACATTTCTTTTCATCATTTATAACATGACAACACATTACAATAAAAATGGGACCTTTAAATTTCCCATTCATTTGTGAGTTCAGCTGAAGTTAATTGACTCCACATGCATTATTTATTATGTCCACAGACAGATATAGCTAGTCTAAAATATATATGGTAAATGGTCTCCACTTATATAGGACTTTTTTCTACCTTAGTGGTATCCAACGCGCTTTACAATGAGTTTCACAGTCACCTATTCACACACACATTCACACTCCAGTGATGACAGAGCTGTCATGCAAGGCACTAATCTGCCATTGGGAGCAACTTGGGGATCAGTGTCTTGCCCGTGCTCCATGCGGAGGGGCCGGGGATCGAACCGCCAACCTTGCAATCAGTGGACAACCCGCTCTAACACCTGAGCCACAGCTGCACATAAAGGCCCATAAAGGTGTACCATAACCTTGACCTTCACTTGTCAATCATTGTCTCGTAGGAATGGGCGTGTCCACAGTGTCAGCAGCTCGAATCCTGCGAGGTCAGATGGAGGGTGGGTCTGGGGAAGAAACCATGCTAGCCATGGACACCTTCCCATATGTGGCCCTGTCTAAGGTAACAACACAGCACTGCTGACCTGTAGGTCATCAGTCAATATTCATCAACGAATTATCAGAGCTTAATGTAATCCTTTGGAACACTGGAATATATATTCATCTTTTGCAAGTAACTTTCTCTAAAGCATGTTGTTCCTCTGCATGTTGCAGTTAAACATGTATTACAGCTTTTGTTAATTGTAGCTTTTTACTGGCACATTACCTTAAAAATAAAAATAAAATATTGTACTCATATTCGTAAAGTAAATTGGAAAAAGAGCATGTTTCACACAAAAATTTTTCAAACTACATTACAGCTAAGAGATGGAAACAGGCCAAAGCACTTTTTTTTTTTTACCATCTTTGCACTCTTTTACCTCTGAATTGCTTTTATTACCACACACACACACACACACACACACATACACACACACACACACACACACACACACACACACACACTTAACCTGTCACATGTCATGTTGCACAGTATCCCCCTGCCGCCTAACTCCTTTTTTGTTGAAATCAAGACTCTCACTGAAAATACTGACAGCGTGGAAGAGTCAGTGAACACAGATTTAACTTCAGATTCAGCATCCCGAATCCTATAATCCATAAATTATTATAATTTCAGTATAATTGAGGGGATGACGTATTTTGTGTCTTTGGTGTCGTTCTTTTCTCAAGCTATAATCAAGAAAGAGTTTACAATGGCTTTATTCAGGAAAAAATTACATGACATTTTGTAGTTGTAGATTCCAGAAAGATCTGCTGCTCAAGTGTCAGATCACTAAGCATCATTAAGCAAGTCTATTTAGGAAAGGTGAATAATGCTTGTATATATATGTATATGTGTGTGTATATATATATATGTGTATATATATACATATATACATAACATTTGCAATAACTTTAAAGTTCTGAATACTTTGTGAATCCACTGTATGTTTATTTGCTTTTCTGTTTGTTTTTGCTACTCCACAGACCTACAGTGTGGATAAGCAGGTAGCAGACAGCGCGAGCACAGCTACAGCCTACCACTGTGGGGTGAAGGCCAACGCTAAGACAGTAGGACTCAGTGGTAACGCCGTGGCCTATGAGTGTAACACCACCTTCGGTAACGAGGTCTACTCAGTACTACGGCGTGCTAAAGCACAAGGTAAAGACACCACATGACTTGTTGTGTATGACGTGTAGCTGTACGATGGAAGGATCAACAAGTTTAAATTATATTCTTATCTCCAGATATGCAATAACTGCATCTACCTTAAAATAAAATATGAGGAATAAAACAATCATCTGATAAGCTTATGCCCTGCTACTTGACTGTCAGCAGTTATGGTTCAATGTTCAGACAATATATAAAATGAAAACCTTTCATGTTGACCTGGCCTCAATTGTATGAAATTTCAGGTGAAATTGCACCTTTGTGTCAATTCTGTGAAAGTTTCCATGCATTAAGTGTAGCAACATTATGTGTACATCATGTTTTCCATAATGTAACCTTTATGTAAGGCAACAGATATGGTAGTTGTCAAAGTTTAGATTGCACTGTGTTCAAGTATTGGAATTTTGCTTTTACAAAAATACAAGTTTTATTGTATTACCTTAATACAATACAATGCTGTACATAAACTGAAGCAACAAAGCAAAAAAACAAACAAGTCCATCAATAAAAGAACAGCACAGCCACCCAGCTGAGACATTAAATAACTAAAGAGAGTTTGATCAATCACAGCGATCGCTTCAATCAATCTACATAAACTATAAGAAAAGGGGAAAAAAGAAAGAAAAAAAGATTAATTCTGAAGTTCAGTCTCCACAAAAGGGTCCAAAAGATCCCAGACAAGCCTCCATTAATATTTGACCCATCTTGTGGCTAAAGTGGAGACCAACGGCAAACTTATTTATTTAAATAACTAATACCTCAAGCTAACATTACTGAACACGGAAAAGTTTCTTTTAACTATGATCTTTCCATAACCATGTTTATATTGTCTAACCACAAAGGTCTTCTATTATAATGAATTTACCCTAAACCCAACCAAACAGAGAGGAAAAGTATTTGTTTCTCCACTAATGTAGAGCCAGGAATTCCATGTCATATTCAGAGGATAGGAATAAATCATCTGTCTGGTTGTTCATGTTGGAGGAGTCTTTCAGACTGCATTTATTTTACGATTCACTGTTGTCTCTCTAACTTGGGTGTGTCTCTTTGTTGTTCAGGTAAATCAGTTGGTATTGTGACCACCACCCGTGTCCAGCATGCCTCCCCGGCCGCTGCCTATGCCCACTCTGTCAGCCGCACCTGGTACAGCGATTCAGATCTTCCTTCCAGCGCACGCCAGCAAGGTTGCGTCGACATCGCCACCCAGATGGTCACCAACGTTGATATTGATGTATGAAAGAACAATCTTGTTTCAGTCATTAATGACTTTTGATCAGTTTTATTGGTTTATAAAACATTAAACATACAACATAAAACATTTAAACCGAATACAGAGCTGATAGACAAGGTGCAGGGATAATAATTTATCATTATGACTCTTTGCCATTCACAGGATACTGATACCATTGTAGGTGGTGTCTTCATTGACTTCAAAAACAAGATAATCAAGTTCAGTGACATACAGTGAAGATTACAGCTTTTTTTGTTGGTGGTTTCTTACATTGCTGTAATTTCTGGCTGAATGTTGATGCACACTTGGTTTTATGCCTCACTGTTAAATCATATTATCCCTGAATAATTAATCTCTTGGGATGCGAACTGCACCAAGGATACATATCAAACTATATAAAGTCTATTGCAACTTTTATTGTAATGTGCTAGGGGTGAAGTCCTAAATCAGAGTATTTACTATAACACACATAAAACTAGAAAAGCACTCAGAGAGCACATACCTCCACCAAGAGCTTCAGTCCTCCGCCAACACAATCTCCCAGTTCACATATTTTGTATGGAACGTTACAGATACAAATGTAGTAACATACAATTGAAATTTTCGTACCAACAATGCGGCGTTCACCCCATCCAACCTAATGAACAGGTGTGGCAGCTCCCAACAGCTTCCTAACTACTTAGACAACCGGATATAAGAATGCCGGCCCAACCATGCATATGTTGCTCAGGAAGGAAAGAGAAGTCCGCCCTTGTCGCTGTTTGTCACGTGGAGACCCAAAATCTCATGTGGTCACAGGGGGTTACCCAGAAAACAAGAGTTGCCTATGGTGGCTTTTAGAGTAAACTGCATTTAATTGTCCACCAGATTACACTTACATTTAAAAAAAAATTCTGGATGGAGACGGTGATCCGGATCACTACCAAAATTTCATCATTTCTTCTTTGTCCCATTTCACACATTTCCTGAAAATTTCATCCAATCCGTCCATTACTTTTCGAGTTATTTTGCACACAAACAAATTAACAAATAAACAAACAAACCAATCATCACATAACCTCCTTGGCTGAGGTAACTAACACAAAACATATCAAAGCTCTATTTGTATTAATAAAAGACTAACGGAATTATATCTTTCATGACATTACCTTGCAAACATAAACTTACAAAACCATTTTAGCCAATCCAATGAGCAAGTGATTTGCATTAAAACTAAGGTAAATGCCAGTAAAAACCTACAAAACAAGCAGTATAGGAAAACTGCAGTGACATGGTAGTACCATGTCTTCCATTGATTCTAATGACTGTATTCTTTCTGATGTCCTTAAGGTCATTCTTGGGGGAGGCAGGATGTACATGACACCAAAAGGCACCCCTGACCCCGAGTACCCTACATCCAACTCTCGCAAGGGGGATCGCAAAGACAAGAGGAACCTCATTGACATGTGGCTGAAGGCTAAACCAGTACGATTATTGAACATTATTGTGAGATATGTCTCACAATGTATGTACGGTAGTTTTTAAGGACTGTTACTACTCACAGTTTCATGTTTCCTCTGGTTTGTGTTTCAGAACAAGAAATCGCACTATGTTTGGCACAGGAAGGAGTTTGACGAGATAAATGTTAAAACTACCGACCGTCTCATGGGTAGGCATTATATACATGTTAATAAAGACATAATGCATATCGTGTTTTGCTGATAAGCACAGATACATGAGCGTACTGTAGTCGGCTACATAAACACACACTGATACTATAGACATAGTAAATAAAACTGGTAGAAACAGAAAAGACACAGAAAAAAACATTCAGATACCCAATTTATTTGTACTTCTGTGTCTATGTTACACAAGTGTTGCCATGTAAAGTTATGCAAGTCGTGAAACCTTCTCAAGGCCTGAGAAACAAGAGAAATCCAGTAAAGACAGCTTTGATCTTTACAGCCATGTAAAGAAGCCTGATATTGGTGGTGCACTGTAAATTCACAGTTGATTGGCGTTATCACCGCCGACTACAGCGATAAAAACAAAAGGGTGCGTTTCTTGTTTAACAGTAATGCAGACTTAGCTGCCAATATCACAGAGCCATTATCATCTTGTTATCGTCTTGCCCGCTTATATAGCTTTATGTTGGATATGGATGAGTACTGTCTGAAATCTTTCGTTAGGTCTTTTAAATCATCAGCATGTCTTTAGTCCAAAGGCATTTTGAAAGTGTTCATTGTCTTAACACTGTTTGTACCTCCTGAACAAGGATTCAAACACCAAATTGTATGTAATTTCTTTATAATGATATGCATGGTCTTGAAAGCAATATGGATTTTAATTGAGAATTCTATAAGACAATGTACAGATAATCAGTTAAGTATGTGAGATTTATACCTGGTAAAGCACTACTTTTGGCTTTTAGTCATCTAGTCATTCTGTATTTTAACTCTGCTCATTTAGACTTATCTTAACATTAGTGTCTAAAGTTGTATAATTTTTATTACCAACATCCTGATCAAACATGAAATCTCCTTTTTGTTTGCTGTCTTAGGTCTGTTTGAGCCCAAGGACATGAGATTTGAGGTTTTCCGGAATGAGACACGTGATCCATCCATTGTGGAGATGACAGAAAAAGCCATTCAAATCCTCAAGAAGAATCCCAAAGGATTTTTCTTATTTGTTGAAGATGAGTAGCCTGTAACAATCTTCTAATTTAAAATCTCAATACGCATGTTCATACATAGTTTTTTAGATGGTAATTTGTGTCTTGAGGGAAGTTTATAACCCATGAACTCTTGAAACTTACTGAAAACTCAGGTACATCAAGATACATTTGAAAGAATACAAGACTATTAATTCTAAAATATGTATGCCCTCTTTCATTTTCAAAGTAATAGCAAATGTTTTGGGTCTAAATGCCTTTTCTGTTATCCTCTATTAAGAGGGAGAATTGATCATGGCCACCATGATGGCATTGCCAAACTGGCACTGACTGAAACTGTGATGTTTGATCGTGCCATTCAGCGAGCAGCGCAGCTCACCAGAGAATCTGATACGCTAACCGTGGTAACTGCTGACCACTCTCATGTCTTTACCTTTGGTGGAAACACGCCCCGTGGGAATCCCATCTTTGGTACGATTCAAAACACAAACACTTGAAAATGGTCTAGATTGGAATTAGCATGAAAATCATATTTAGACACATGAAATTTACAGTAAATGGGACATTAAAGAGTAACAAAGACTAGCAAAATGGATTTAGATGAAGACCATATGCAGTAAATAGTCTACCTATCTAAAATACCTAGACTAGAATAAGAAATACATATATAAAGAAGTACAATATGCATCATATTTCAGATTGTGGCTATTTAACTTGCAAGGCAAATGCTTTCATTGTGCCCAAGTACATCTGAGTTTGTGTCCTCATGTTTTCTCTATGTAACAATACAGGACATTGTTACTCACCTCACGAGTTATTTGTCGTTCAGGTCTGGCACCGAAGAAAGCAGACGACAAAATGCCTTTCACCAGCATCCTCTATGCCAACGGCCCTGGTTATGTTCACGTAAATGGAACCAGAGGGAACATCACAATGGTGGATTATTGTAAGTACAAACTAATGTCTTTCAGATGCAGCAGTCGTCTGTGCTGATGTGTATACAGACAGTTTGAACTGATGTGGTTATGGCTGACTCATGCCTGTGTATTTCTCTTGAAAGCAAAGATGAAATATGGTGTTTATAGCATTCATGGTTCAGTCTTCTGTTTGGTCCTCTGCACAGGCCACAATGTGTATGTGTAACTGTAGTTATTTGTATTTCTTTGTGGAACATTGGACTGCAGTGGTCCAGCTCTTTCCTCTTGTTCTGCACCATTCGTTTCAGTCATTGCATGAGTGTGTTTACCTGAGGGTGGAAACACCTCTATCTAGGGATAAATTATGCTTCAGAACCCCCAAGGATGTGTTTGTGGAATGGACTGGATTTGGTTTTGGAATCTGTAGTTGTGTCTCAAAAGTGCAAACTTAACCCATCTGGCACCTTAAGTAAGCATGTGAGGGATCTGTAAACAAAAAGGTTTATATCCATCTGGATAAATATGAAGCACTCAACAATCCACATCTTCTTCAATATATTCTTGTGAAGACTATGACGCTCAAACAGTGTTGCAACATTTGTTTTTTGAGAAGCAGAGGTAAACAAGAGTTTCTATTTTTTTTTGTGTGCGTGTGTGTGACAATCCATCCACAGTACAGCTAAAGGACTCTTTCTCTAAAAAACACCAAGGAGCACATCTTTCAAAATACTTGATCCTACTTGTTTTACAGCATTGTTTGTTTCCCTTCTGAAAAGTCAGGCACTTGTTGCTGCAATTTTATCAAAAGAACCTTAATTACCTCCTGTGTTTTGAAAATGTTGTAATTAAGTGTAATTAGGTAAATTACAGAAGATTTGCAAAACACCATTTTATGGGAAAAACAACCACAAAAACATCAATGAGGTGAGTGTAATCCCAGGGCTATCCAAAGATACTCTCTGTAGTGGGTGGTATTATTGCAATCCCCCGTCAAAGGCACTAAACGTGAGGGTGGAAAAGGCAGGATATTCTCTTGTTTTTGGAAAATAGTCATTTTTATAGCCTAGTGTCTCACAGTAACAGTGAAGAGTAAAGTTGATCTGGACTGACTTTGAGGTGGCAACATAGTCTATAAAGCACTTGTTTTGTACTTACAGTCAATGATCCAAGCAAAGAGTTGCCTAAACAGTAATGGCTGACATTCTACTCTCTACTTGTGCCTCTCTAGATGATGAGGAGTACATGCAGCAGGCTGCCGTCCCATTGGATACTGAGACACATGGTGGAGAGGATGTGACCATTTACGCCAAAGGCCCAATGGCCCACCTTTTCCATGGAGTGAAGGAGCAGAACTATGTGGCACATGTCATGGCCTATGCTGCCTGTTTGGAGCCCTACAAGAACTGCCCTCCACACCCTCACAGCCACTCTTCAGCTGGGAGTGTAAACACACCTTTGAACCTCCTGTGTGCCCTGCTTGGCCTCCTCTGGCTGTTCAGATGACCCCTGAACAAGCACATATGAACACAAACTTACACAATTATATTGTATGCATGCAGCAGAATAGACTATGCATCAAAAACTCAGAGTGAACATGCACACAAACGCAATGTATGTGCACATGCTGGCAAATCACAATGCAGGGATAAATATTCATAGTACTGTATTTGTTAACAGAAAAAAACTCACATCACTCAATAAACCGTGCACACTTGTAACCTACCATGCATGTAAACTGCAGGATTAAGCATGCATGTGTTAACTCTTTTCAGGGGCATACTAACAAACAGCCAGGCACTGCAGGCTAGGACACATTCAAATATGCAGAGATTAACAGCATTTCATGTGTGAGCAATTCTTCAAGAAACACTCCCTGGGATTGCCTCCATTGCTAAGCCATTAACACTTGCAGTATTTTATTTGAACAGATTGTAACTTGCACTTGCAACCTGACAACTCACATGCATCGTTTCATTTGATTTCATTGTTTAGTTAGAGATTTGCCCTGTTCTTATTTCTTAAGTTCAATACATCACTGTAAGTGCATTGCAAGGAGTTGTAATTTACTAATTACACATTAATCTGAGGCATTGCCCAGAATAACTTGAAATATACAAACAGGCTAAAGATTCACTGCTCAACCTTTGGACCTATAGGCAGGACACATAACTGTGCATGATCGTCACTGTCCACAAGGAATGCATAACTCCATGATGGTAACAGAAGCCTATGAGCCATCATCCAAAGCTGCAGCACAAACAGACTTTTCAAGAACTCAGTAAGATGCTGTTCATCTTTCTGAGTCTTTCAGGAATAGAAAATACTGTATGTAGCATTTTTATTAAGTATGTAACATGATGTCATTGGTTCCTACTCGTATATGTCTTACATTAGATTGTATGTCACTTGATACAGTATGTAATCTATTTGGATTGTAAATGAATGTATTTCATAAGTAAATTGTAAATGTATTTTTATACAGTTTTTTTCTGCAAATGTTTAAGCATAAAAAAATCAGGTTTTCTTGGTGGGTTCATTCTCCAGTTTATTTAATCACAATATTTTTTTAAGGTAACACCTTATTTTAAGAGCCTGGCTTGTCCACTCCTATAGATAAAAATACTGAAGAAGGCTTGGCATAGTTTTGTCATTTGTGAGCCTTGCAAGTCAAGCATTAGGCCTCAAATTTACTACAATAATTTGACACAAGGTTTAAGGTAGTCAGCACCTTATTATGGTTGGTCAGAGTGCATTTGTGGTACGCTGAATACATATGGAAGATGAATAAACACATTTGTAAATATAAAAATGAAAATGCGCTAATAAAATCAACAAATTACCACATAAAAATGCAACAGTACAAAGTAATCAACTAATAGTGGTTGCCATTAAAGCAATAAGTAAAAATAGAAGTAGGAAAAATAATGGTACAAACATCAAGAAAAGCGCATTCACATAAATGTATCACTTTCCTGAATTCAGTCACACAGCTTACATAAGGATTAACCATGTGACCTGTTTGTCACTTTGTCAGAATGTAACAAACCTTCAAGAAAACATTTCCAGATATAATCTGTGCAATAGAATCTAAAATAATAAAGACACGTCAGACTCATTTTCATATACTTTAGTCACCCCGATAAATGTTACTTTGACAATGTCTAAATGTGCTCCACTGAGTCTTTCATAACTATGTTTTTAATCTTTTACTGTAATTAAAAGGTTAAAAACATTTATCCAAATGCTGATTAGAAATTAGAAGTTAGAGTGTTGAGGTTTTAAACCTTACTGCTAAAAGAACAACATTTCGGCTTGTTTAAATATGAGCTATAGAGGTCTTTCACACTGCAATACAATTCTGTAATCATCATTACCATTCTGTGATGATTTATGATGGCTGTAAGACAATAGTGACTAAAGATCCCGAAGGTAAACTTTCACCAGAAAGTGTTCTTCATTACAGTTATGTTAGTATTTCAGCTAGTCTGGACCTAATAAAGACAGAAATAAAAAGCAGATAATGGATTCATTAGATCGCATTTAAGATGAATAATTAACAAGCCTCAGTCCAATTTTTCTGCGTCCTTGGTAATTTATTGCTCTGTCAAACTTAGCGTATCATTTCCTTCCAAGTGTACAGAGAACAAAACACATTGAAACTAAAATGTGGCTGAGATTTAAAGAGGAAAATAAATCAGGTTAAAACTTCTTTGAAAAATAAAAGTTGTTGGCAGTCTGTTGTGACTGTAATGCACAAAGTTTTTCTTTTGAGTATTGAGCCATTACTGGAAATGAACTGTTAAACCAGTTGTGAAGCTAACAGCAATTCTGAGAAACCCCTTCAAATCCGCCATCCACACTTTATTGTTATCATGTGTGACACTATATAAGTGAAGTCCATAAAGTCCTGCCATATGCCGACTTATTAGTAACACCTCCTTATTTAATTATAACAGCTTCTTTTATACTTTTTTTAAAATGCCTGTTTGTGTGTGTGTGTGTGTGTGTGTGTGTGTGTGTGTGTGTGTGTGTGTGTGTGTGTGTGTGTGTGTGTGTGTTACAATGTCAGGCTCCTTCATGTGCCCTTTGCTCCTTGGCTACAGGTATAAAGGGACCTGACGGTACAACAATCACTCCTGTTCTTTTTAACAATACTGACCGTCAGCACTATGGCCAGCAAATATAGCATCATTTTTACTGGATTACTGGTTTTCATTTCAGTGCAGTGGACTTTGTGTGTTCGAGGTAAGGACCTGTTACGTATCGCTGCTGTTACATGTTCGCAGAAACCAAGAATATTGCTTTCAGATGACAACTTGAGTTCAAGGACAACGCAGAGACAGTGACAGACACTCAATGCACAAATAGTTTTATCAGCTTTTAAGTCGAGTAACTCTTTGAGGCTGAAGTAAAATATGCCTAGTAATATCCACTAGCTTTACTTATAGACCTATGTGTTTTAGTGCCTCACTGTCAGTCTTCAACCCTTGAAATTGTAATTGTTGTCTGAATATTCAAATTACTATGAAGTACAAAGGTTTTTGCAGTAATTCCTATAGATGTCATCAGATAGGTTTGACTTGTGTAGGTGATGAGGTAATATTGCTTCAGCAGCTACTGTCAGCTATGAAGCATGTTGTTTTCCATTTAGACTTGAGATTCTCTGAAACATTTCAGCCACAAGTGTCATGTTTACCAAAACAGTTTTATAAAGGTTGCAAATGTTCATTCTAGAATATTTTGAGAGAATCTGTCAAATATCAGTTATCCTTGGATTACTCAATAAATATCTTTAGTTTTATAACTATTTGTAACTCCATTCATCAATGTAAGATACCATTGCTAAAAAGGATTAGAATTGGGAAATTCTTGTGTGATTTCCTTTGAATACCACTGACATTTTAAATGTCAGTGATGTAAGAACTGATGCTTTTTTACCTTTGTTCATGCAAAATAAAAGCATCACCTGGATGGCTCATGTATATAGGCCACCTCTGTTGCGAACGGTACCATAATACTGTTTTTTGTCTTGCTTACAGAGGAAGAGCTCCATGCTGACTACTGGAACATCAAAGGGAAGGAGGCCCTTCACACTGCCCTGAATCTCAAACCTAATCTGCACCAAGCCAAGAACATTATCCTCTTCCTGGGGGATGGTCAGTTTTAAAAAAAGGGAACTTTCCAACCATTTAAACAGTTTCTTTGAATTGTCAAGTATTTCCCCTTCTACCTCAGCTCATTTATTCAGGTGAAAAGAGGCCAATAGAGCTTAAAAGTGCCAGTCTCACCATCATTGTGGTCACTGAAAAAGAATGGGACTGCACTCTAAGCCAAAATCACAATTTGACCTTGAAAATAATGGGTTTATGAGTTAAGGGAGGCCAACGTTGACATGTGATCACCATCTTGGAAACCAAGCATAACAAAAGAACTGAGACTCAACCACAGTCTGCACTGCATATGTATAGCTATTTCCTGGCGTATCCTTAACTGATCTGGACACCTGAAAAGTCCATCATCTGTGACTGAAGTTTTAGAAATTCTTAAGAACTTCCATTAATGTTTATATTTTTACCCTAAATCTTTGAATCAATATATAGTTTCGCTGTATTAAAAGCTCTGTTTTTGTACTTAAGTAAACTTAAAACAGAACTTTCCACTATTTTAATCACAAGAGACAAGGAACAAGATAAACAAAACTTTTTATCTAAACCTCAAACTTTACCACAGATGTCACACACAAATCATGTAGTTATTCCTGTTCACTTCCGGCACTTCATGGTCCAAGATTATCTTGCAATTCCGCAGTATTAATTACAAATGTACTGATGGATTTATGGTTACAGCAGTCTCCACTCCTACTTGCACACACGCTGACCGAAGCACAAGTAAGATTTTATCAGTGTCTGGGATTGATCAGTAACTTTTAATAATCTCATAAGTGACATGTGAAATTGCAAAGCTGTTGTTGTTAATGATCCTGTGGCAATACATTGGAAAGGAGGAACTGTAAATTTTACCTTTAACGTAAGCATTTTTTAGTGATTCAGTGTGTGGTGAAACACAATAGCCTATACTTGACTTGTCACATATTTTTTGATATTTTTAAAAGCATATTTAATCTGATGGGCAATCTCATGACCACAATGACCCTAAGAAATTTTATACGTAGTTCCTTACACATATTGGTATATGCTTCACCAATTCTGAATTTTTAGTAAATATAATAAAGACTGATGGGAGAATAAATCTGAAATTGCTTTTGCATATTGTCCATTTGTGACTGCAGTTAACTAGGAAGTCTTTCACTGCCCTTCAGACTCTCACATCACCTGAGCCCTGTGAGGTTCACGTAGAACAATGTCAGCTCTGTGCCTTCCTGGCTGATGTTATCTTCTCAGGTGTGTTTCCACCTGCTTTCAGGTATGGGGATACCGACAGTGACTGCTGCCCGGATCCTCAAAGGCCAGCTGGCAGGACATTCTGGGGAAGAGACCAGTCTGGTTATGGATACTTTCCCCCACTTGGCACTCTCTAAGGTCCGAACACTCTTATCCACACATTGAGGCTGATGAGTAGGAATGTGTTTCAACCATAAAAGGATTACACATGTGCTTTTATGGTTCTTGATCATTCTTTGCATAGTTTTATTGTACAGATTAACTTTGTAATCCTGCCAAGACTGTGTGCCCCAGTGTCACTAACCAACATGTCACTATGGGCTGAGCGGTTTTTATTTTGCAGGAGGTTGCTTGGAGTAAAACTGGCACAAAGTCACATTTAGTAATTTGATTAGACATCAACACTAAAAAAAAAAAACTAAGCATACACTTGCATACTTTGCACAGTTGAATCTGAGAAATAGCTATTCAAATTTTAAATCATATTTTTATAACGAGGTTGTTTATGAGGTTGGATTTGCTGTCATAATAATTATCAGATGGCGACAAAAAATAGTCTGCTATCAGTTTATCTTAGGTTTGACTTTTGTACTTGGCTTCTAACAAAGGTTACAGCAGTTTCTTTAGAATTCATAAAATGTCAATGATTTCTGCAAGGAACTTAGTGTTCTAATGTGTTATAATGTTATAATCCTCTATAATTTGCTGGGTGCATGATGTTAACCCCACATAGACAGGTCAATTAATCTGTTTGGACAAATATTACAACTTAGTTCAGGTTACAGCTAGAAGGTACAAAGTTAATTCCTCCTGCAAAGATTACAACACAGATTTTTAATCTCATGTCTTGCCCAATCTAAATGAATCTGTGCAACAACCACATTAAACTTATTGATGTTGAAAATATTATTTTTGATATGGTCATGATTACAGTGCTTGTGAGAGTTAAGGGTACGTGTTGTGGATGTAATTATATTTGACTGTAACTTTGAGTCACAATAGATAAGAACGCCTCCTCAGCACTTGAGATCATAAATATTGATGTGAACCGTGTCCGACTATTTGATCCTTGCAGACGTACAATGTGGACCAGCAGATGCCGGACAGTGCCGGTACAGCAACAGCGTACTTATGTGGTGTAAAAGCCAACTATGGCACCCTTGGCGTAACTGCTGCCACCCCAAGGTCCAACTGTAAAGCCGTCCTTGGGAATGAAGTCACATCTGTTTTGCACCGGGCCAAGAAAGCAGGTGAGCCCACATTAACAGTTTTGGCCACAAACCTCAAACCCTCTGAAACAGATTGGGACATTGTTTGCAGCACCTGCATAATATAAAACACAGTAGAAGATATCACAAGCTCACTATAAAAGTATGTTCCCAGTCTATTTTTTGTGGTGCTAAACCAAAGTTATATAAGTTGAGTACCCAGAGGTAAAAAGGTAGCACACAGACTGCTTCAGGGCAAAGCTGACTCATCTCAATTTTACCAATTTATTCTGGCCATGTCAAAGAAAAAAATCTGCTTGTGTTGTAGTCGACTAAGGAGAACTTCCTCAGAACTGGAACCCTTGAAGTACAAAGTAGATGTGATGGAATTAACATGCTATGGAAGCAATTACCGTTCATAATGGACAAAGTAGACACATCTTAAAGTTCTGAAATGATTAAGCCTAAAATAATTTTATTACAACATAATCGGTTTCATCCAAAAGGACTCTTCAGATGTGGAAGATGCACTCCTTGTAAACATTTTTCACACTGCTAAGAAGTTTTCCCACCCAATGATTTACAAATTGGAACACAACATCAGTAAATTATATGCCTAAATGCCTGTTTGACTGAACAAAGACATCACAACAACAATGAATCCATAAAAAAGCCATTTGTACAGAGAACATGGAATACATCGTAGCCAAGCATTACCATGAAACCAAACTTAGCTCTTCAGTCATTCTGCATTTCATTAGAATTGAAACATGTAACTTTTCCAGTCAGACAGGGCAATCTATCAGAATTACTATCTCAGAGAGAAAAGTACTGAATCGCAGCACTAAATACAAGAGACCTGCTGGTTTAAGTGATGATTTCAGCTTTATATGCTTCCCAATAAACTGGTTCAAAATGTAGATCTTAAATAGTATGTATATTAAAGAAACTGTAACTTCAGGCAGAATTGTACCATTTAATCTGTTTTTTGTTGCTGTCATCCAAAAAGATGCATCATGAGACCTTAGGAAGTCAATTACTAAACCAAACACCTGCGTATACATGACATGGCTTCTATTTTTCACGCTTTTATGAAGGGAACAAAGCTAAAAGTTTGTTCTTATTGAAATAAATTGATGAAATTGAGACAAGTCAACTGTTTTTTTCCAGAGGCCATATACACCCATCAGTCACAACATTATGACCACTGACAGGTGAAGCGAATAACATTGATCATATTGGTACTATGTGGTGTTCTGCTGAAAAACCTTGGATTTTGGCATCCATGTTGATGAGACTTTGACACCCAAATAAACATTGTCCCAGAACAAGCACACGCCCTCATGCAAATGGAAATCCCAAATGTCACTGGGAAAATGCACCCCACCACATGGCGAAAACATCAAACAATCAGGAACATGTTGAGGAACATAACAATGGCCCGAGATGTTGATTTGACCTCCAAACTTCCTACACCCCATTCTGAAGTTTGATTGACAGAGGCCCCACTGCACAAGCCAGAATACCCAAAGGATCCACTGCCAACGTCCTGGTGCCAGACCCCATCAGGTTCAGAGCATTTTTGAGCACATAAGGGGGACCAACACTATATTAGGCAGGAGGTCATAATGCCATGCTTGATCGGTGTATGTGCCTTTCTCTATTCATCACTGTAACTAGACACATTTTCTTCACATCAAGTGTATATATCTATTTAAATTTGTCCTACACTCCCAATCAGTCTTGGTGACTTTTGTGAAGCTCTGAGAGCTTAATCAAGTATTAGAAAATGTTGATTCTATGAATGACAAGAGTCTTGTGCCTTTTAGGGAAATCAGTTGGAATTGTGACGACAACCCGAGTGCAGCATGCCTCCCCCGCTGCAAACTACGCTCACTCTGCTGACCGAGGCTGGTATGCCGATTCTGACCTCACCTCCGAGGCTGTCCAGAATGGCTGCCGTGACATTGCCTACCAGCTGGTTCACAACACAGAGATAGATGTAAGCCTTGATATAAACGTATTTCTGTAACTCTCCAAAGACACATTAAGTTAATGTAATTCTCAGCATAGTCTGCTAATAAACCCCTCATTCTGTAGATTGTTTTGAGAGAGAGTGCTTCACACACATGCAGTGTAACTCAGAGGAGCAGCTTAGGAGAATAGTAGTGAAATCACACTAGATACTAGAGTACGAACATATATAAACTCTTCTCACATCTCTCAATGCAGGTCATTCTTGGTGGAGGTCGTCAGTATATGTTTCCCAGAAGCATGCCAGACCCAGAGTATCCAAAGGAGATGGGAGGCCGAGATGATGGACAAAACCTTGTTTTGGAGTGGACAAAAAACAAAAAGGTAAATGTTATCTCATTCAAGTGTACTTATTAGTTTGAGTATGTATGTAAATGTTATTGTCTCTTTAGCTTTGTGCGTTTGTACACACATTCTTTCTAACTTTGCCGACTTGTTTGTCATTGTTCATGACCTACAGAATGTTAAATATGTTTGGAGAAAGACTGATTTTGATGCTGTCAATCCTGAGACTACAGACTTCCTTATGGGTAAGAAGAACTGTTCAATTACAATGACCTCATGTAGAACTAGATATTTGAACAGGGTTAAGAGTTTGGTATTTTGGATATTGTATAGATATACAGAGGTGTACCATTTATCTATACCTATCCTATCCTACTATATATAGTAGGATAGGATAGGTATAGAGGATGCTTTGATTTTTTTTTACAGTGTAGGTTAAAGAAACAAGATGACATTTTTTTCAAAGAAAATTTCACACATTTTTTTTTTCAAATTGGCATTACATAGATGTGAAAACTGAGGGCTGTAAATCCTCTCTGTATTTAGGTCTGTTTGAGCCAAAAGATTGTCGCTACGAGTTGGACCGCAACCCGTCTATGGATCCCTCCCTTGCAGAGATGACAGAAAAAGCAATTAAGA
Source organism: Dascyllus trimaculatus (assembly GCA_024666655.1). NCBI lineage: Eukaryota > Metazoa > Chordata > Actinopteri > Pomacentridae > Dascyllus > Dascyllus trimaculatus. Next base: position 13,360,167 of record CM045446.1, on the reverse strand, counting down.
TTCTCAGCAAGAACCCGAACGGATTTTTCCTCTTTGTGGAAGATAAGTATAAACTCTTTCACAGGCAACTAACAGTCCGTTAAATGTCAAATCAAAGTTAAATGTTTGATCTAAAAGTTCTGCATAATTAATTTGCATACAATATAAACGCGGATCCTTGTGATGATCTCATTGTCAGTTGATTGTGAAGATATTAAAAATCGGTGTCTATATTCAACCTGCATATATTAGAGATTCCAGTTACTTTGGTATCAAATAGTTAATCAGACAATGGATATCTGATTTTGGAAACTTGCCACCTCATTTAGACAGGAATATTTGAATTGCATGATCATTTCTTTGCTCACCTTGCAGTAAAATTTCAAAACATGCAATGATTCTTAGTATCTAAAATAAAAGAGCACACTGCAGACCAGTATCTTTAAAATTACAAATCCTTTTCATTCAGTTTTATTTGTTTGCAACCTAAGCTCATGAGAAATGGAGCAAATGGAACACGAATTAACTATTTTAACTATAATGAAATTGTAATTCAGAAATAACTGCAACAAAAGTTATTATTAAGAATATTTTTCGTTTTAAAAAATGGTATATCCATCTGTATTTTTGAGGATAAATTTGAATTTTTGTTGCATTAAGATGCACTTAGGAGGCCATTCGTTTAATGTAGTCTCTCTAACTTTATTTATACATGAGATTAAACACTCACATTTCAACTTAAAAACAGTACATTTAATGTAAGAAATATGATTTTGAATTATTTAACATTTTTGTTATATTGCACAGGAGTGTACTCAGTTTTGTTTTAGACTGTAAATGACACTTATCATTTTCTGGAGGTATAGTAGTGATGCTGATTTGTCACTGACTCTCTTTTGGATTTTAAGGGGGAGAATTGACCATGCTCACCATGGAACGAAGGCCAAAAGGGCTATGTATGAAACTATTGAGTTTGATCGGGCAATTGGACGAGCAGCTGAACTCACCAGCGAACTGGACACTCTGACTGTAGTCACTGCTGATCATTCCCACGTGTTTGCTTTTGGAGGATATTCTGCCAGAGGAAATTCTCCTATAGGTAGAATACACTTAAAAAATAATGATAATGATAAGAGCTAAACTGAGCTGAGAGATTTTTGAAATAAAATATGTGTATGAATTTGAACACACTGGAACCCATTTGCCCTGTGACTTACAGGGGTGTCACGTTCACTGGCTGATGACAACAAGAACTTCACCACTGCTGTGTATGGGAATGGACCAGGATATCAGATTGTGAATGGAACTCGCCCAGATATGAATGAATTTGTTTCATGTAAGTGTACAATGATGTGCTGTCGAAGGAAGACCAAGAAATATAATAGCTCCATCTTGTGGTCTAACGGGATATCTACTGTACAGACACAAAGATGTACTAAGTGTCGCTGTTCACTGTCACAGAAACTGAGTTTGATGAAAAAACAGGCCTGCACACTGATTTTGACATTTTAAAGGACAGCAATGTAACCATTTTTTTGATAATTTTCTGATAATGTCTGTGCAGAAACATGATCTATTCCTTTAATTTACCCTAAAGACTGTCTAACTTATGACTGAAGGGTATACTGCAAAAACCCAGCAATAATAATACAAAATCTCTGCAATAAATGCATTATTAGTCTATAAAGCTTATAATATTTAATTGTTGCAGGCTGGCTGTATTTGATTTCATAAGATTTTCAATTCTTGTTATCTTATCAGCTCCTCTATGTGTTAACTGTAGTTTTGCAGTTTGTTGGTGTATATGCCAGAAAACTGGGATTTAACTAACATAATGCTCCTTTGTCCCATTTTTATTTAGCGGGTGATGACTACCGTCAGCAGGCTCCTGTCCCTCTTGGTTCAGAGACCCACGGCATAGAAGACGTAGCCATCTTTGCCAAAGGTCCCATGTCACACCTTTTCCATGGGGTCCAGGAGCAGAGCTACATTGCACATGTCATGGCTTATGCTGGCTGCATAGAACCCTACACGGACTGCAAACTCCCTCCACCCAACCATGCTGGGGCAATGCACCCCAGCCTGCTGCTCCTTCTGCTGGGCCTCCTTCTCTTCACCTTCTGCTCTCTTTGAGCTGAATGACTGCAATATCTGACATTTTGATTTAAAGATAAATTATTCTTCACACTGTGATATGTGAATATAAGAGTTGTACAAATATACTGGTCTGACGCCAGCTATTTTGTATTAATTTGTGCTTGTTCAGGTAACCTTGTTGTGAAAAACATTACTGTTATTACTGCGTAGTCGTGACTTTAAAGTTGTATTTAGCTTGTGTATATAAACATATGGTTGTAATTATTTTTGAAAATGTTTGGAAAGATTGATGTTTTCCAATTGGTATTATTTAAATATTAACCTTTGCTTTGCTTTATATAAGATGACCTTTGACCCAAGAAAGTTGTAAAAAGGAGCCATTGGCATCATCTTGTCCTAAACCCCAGTACTTGCCCATCTTTGTTGAAATAGTACCTCACCAACTTTTACAGGGTTGCCTTTTGATTTGCATATAGCTAAAATGTATTTTGTACAAGAATAATATTGCCATTTGTTTTTTCTGTCACTTTTCTTTACTATTACATTAACCGATTCATGCTTTAAGTGGCTTGTGCGTATGTTGCTCCTGAAACATAATGTAATCCCAAATACAATTAAAATATAAGACACAGAATGTATTGTAGGATAATCATTTTTTCCCATACTATTTTTTTTTTTACAAATAATAATAATAATAACAAACACGTAGTAAATTTGCAGAGATACTCAAATTGAGCGGATTTGAGTATTTCATTTAGTGTTTTATGATAGGGGAACACTACACATTTACTAAGACATCTGGAACAAAGAGGCAACAAAAGTAAAACGAAACTTTCTCAGGTAACATCGATTACAAAACATGCTCCTCTGGGCCAAAAACCGTGTTATCTGATTGGTCAAAATTTGCCCAATCAGAGACACCAGCAGGCGGGACTTCCGCCTTCTTTCTCCTTGGAGGGAAGTTCAACAAAACATTCGCGCAGCTTCATCGAAAAGTCGATTTCCGTGGATAAATAATGAATTAGTGAATGTTTTTTTTAGTTATTTAAATAGCAACCATCCAAATATTTAGGACGCATAACTATTATGAGAATTCATGATTTGCTAACTGTATAGAAGTACGTAGTTTAGTATGTGCAAGTAATGATTAAGTTCTTGCAGTTTTGCAGCCGCTGTTAGCTTCTTTAGCTAACGTTAGCATCTACTGAAAGTTATCCGTAGCTGACGCAGCCATGAGCTAATTCTTTAAAATGCATGACCGACATGTAGATAACTCGTAAAGAAGTAAGCATGGCCATGGAGCGAAACACGAGGAGGCTGGAAAGTCAGCTGTGTAAAGCGGTGAACGATGGAGAACCCAGGTGATGTTCGGCCCTCTTTCTCTTTGTTTTGCTCAGTTTTCTGTTGATAAAGATGCACCAGCCACACGAAGTCTCGATAATTTGACTCATTTTCGTAGTTGTCCTCCTCCATAGTCACGTTTAGCGTTAACTAATTTCATTTTCCCCCGAAACACTTGAGCTATTTAGTTATAATCCACAGACGTTAACTAACATGTTTTGACGTTTGATGATCAATGTTGAAGGCTATACCTGTGACTTCAGTTGCCCTTTAAGAAAGCACTTGGGTTATGAGAGATAGTGTCAGTCATCAGGGTAGGCTTAAACGTTTAAGATCTACAACTAACATAGATTTTTTTAATAATAAACTTATTATCCTCCCATGATCTCTTAAATGCTACTGTTTGGTTTTGTTTTAGAACTCCAGGGATTACGTGATCAAAATAAAATCAGTTTGCAACTATTTCAATAGTCAAATCAATTTATATCACGACTAAAATAAAATACAAACATTCTCTGATATAAGGTGTTGTATGCTTTACAGATTGTAAATTCCTTTCAGGTAAAGATTTTGATTATTGGCTTGTGCTCTGTGTAGTATACACTGAAGGTTCTTTGGCATCTGTCAGTTAAATAAGCTTTATTGTAAATCTTAACTTGGTGAAGCCTGTAATGTTACATGATGCAGTATAGTATATAATTATAATGTATAGATTTTTTCCTCTTCAGTCTTTGTGTTAAACAGAGATATGACAAATGCAGCAGCAATGTATAATACAACATATATAATATTCAAGGGATGTGCAGCTTGAACACTGATTTACCAGTGGTTAAACTGACACCTGATTGTCTTAGAAAATACAAAATTGTCGTGGGCACATAGAATTATTATATAAACAGTTGTACCATTGTAACCTTGTGTTAACATTGTGTCAACCATCATACTCTTAACTGGAGTTCAGCAATCCTGTTTGTTATAACACAGTTTGTGTCAGAATGTAACTGATGTTGGTTCCTTTACAGATTTGTGCAACTACTTCTTTCTGAAGGCGCAAAGCCTGACCTGGTGGGTAGCAAAGGGGTGGCTGCAATACACTTGGCAGCTGGCAGAGAAACTGAGAAGAACACACGTTGCTTGAAAATGATGCTGCAAGATGGAGCAGACCCCAATATCAGGTACAGTAATAAACTCAATGAAATGCAATGTAACAGTGTTGGTTTAAGAAATTCAAATGGCAGATACTTATATAAAAATGTAATTTCAATCGTAATCAGTTTATTTATTCTGGTATATCGGTAGATGTGATGTAAAAGTTAGTCAGTCTTTGCATTTTGGGTAATATAAGCCCTGCAGCCACTAATGATGATAGTTTAATGCTGTCTTATATTTCTTCCAGGTCATCAGAGGGCTTGACTCCTCTTCATATTGCTGCACTGTGGGGATGTTATCAAAATCTCAAGCTGCTCTTAATGAATGGAGGGAACCCAAACATTAAGGACAATGTAAGAATTGCTTTTACCGATATTATTAGTTTCGATATTGCATGCTGCTTTTACACAGCTAAGCAGGACATCAGAAATCAATTTATAGTTAAAAGTACTGACATGTGCACATGGACATTGTGCATTAATCTGTAAACAGCAATTATTAAGTTCTTTCAGTGTCCCTGTTCTACAGCTGAATCAATACAGAGACTTAGGGAATGCTTGAGGTGTTACAAGATATCCAGTGATGTCTGACTTTGAATGTGATTTTCAGTTTTCTTTACTCATGTTGTCTTTTTGTTCATACAGGAGGGAAACTCACCAGGGCAGCTTGCAGAGCAACAGGAAAATCAAAAATGTGCTCATCTTCTTCGGGAATACCAGACTAGCTCAGTGGACACCGAGGAGGAGGAGGACTTGCCTCAGTTCCAATACTGTAAGATAATATCTTTGAAAGCTATGTGCGGTAAAAAAAACAACAAACAAACAAAAGAAAAACAACTTCAGTCCTTGAAAGGTTAGGTTTGATTGTCAAATTTGCGTAATTTCTATCATTTCCATTAATTTTATAGTAATATACGCCAAGTCAAATGCTTGATATTGTATTAGTTCATCTGTAGATTTCCACATCATAGCAATTCCACAATTATTGCACTGACCACAAACAATCCTTAAAATGTTCCTAACCACACATATTAAACTGACAGCATTTTTAAAGAAAACTGAGCTAGTATTGCTTTTGGATATTGTGTATGTGAATGTGTAGGGAACCAAAGTAAGAAAAAATGTTGTCATTGCCTGCCATCAGTACCTGATTTACTACAATTGTCAGCAACATTGACTATTTTCCCTGTCAAATAAAAAAGAAACACAAGGTGGATAATCTTCCACACTGTCTGTCAATGTGTAAAGACTAGACCAGAATGGTTACAGCTGTATTTTTCCAGAATTTGGCTATTAGTGACAGTTTCTCACCTTTGTAGTGAGTGTGGTAATTTATAGCCTTTTTTTCTCAACAGCTTTATATTCAGACCAGACAGACATGTCCAGCTATCCTGAATCAGACTACAGCTTCAGTACCCACTCATCGATGATAAGTGATTTTGGTGAAGCCCCACTGAGCAGCACAAGGCGCTCATCATTTTTCAACCTGTCTCGCATTAATGGGAGACCAGGCTGCGGAGGAATATCATGTAACAGACTTTCTGGTCCCTCAATATTATCAAGCACTCGGATGTCTGCTGTAGGACCTGCAGGTGGAATGCCGATTCTTAAAGAGAATGATTTATGTGCTGATGATGGCTTGTTTACAGCAAAAGCAAATAGACTTGCTGCAGCAACTGATGATATAATCTCTCCTTCCAGAAGAGACACTCTTTCAGCATTTACCTCCAGGCGAGCAAGTCGGAAGAGTGTGAGCTTCAGAGATGTAGATGAATATTTCCCAGTTTTCAGTCCTGAATCTCCTAAACAGTGTTCAGCTGCTGATGGCATCAGCACTTTACCTTTTGACACGTCTGAGTACTCGGAATTCCTGGATTTAGAACGCATGGCCACTGTTTTACATAGACAGGGCATTGACGTCACTTCACCGGATCACGTTTATGTCTTCTGCAGGGAAAGCAGTGAGAGCACAGACGAGGACTTTGAGAAAACAGTCATAAGTCACTGTGCTTTGGAAGAGAGTGATGATGAACAAGAGGAAGAAAATGTAAAAAAGACTCAGGTGAATACACCTGAACAGCGAGCACATTCTCGTGTTGGCAGCAGTAGCAGTGGGACTAGTAGCAGTCATTATAGTAGCTGTGAAAGCGACCATTATACCAGCGCTCTGGATACTTCTACACACCCCAGACATCTTTTACTCCCTGCGGTAGAAGAAGTTTCTGCTGGGACTGAATCTGATAAAAGGACTCCGATTTCTGCAGTTTCTGAATTCACAAGGCAAGAAGTAAATCTTCAACCGGTTCAAGTAGAACCCAAGCTAGATTCAAAACATGAAACAATAGAGGCTTTACCAGGTGTGCTTGATAATCTGACCTTGTCCGACGTAAAACACCCAAACAATGATGTATTGGAAGCTTGTAGTGGTCTTGTGGACATTTCAAGTGAAGGAGGTGTTGACAAGGCAGTGACAGACACCAGATCTGATGCAACTGAAGCATTAGAACAAAACTCCAATCTTCCCTTCACCCCGAGTCCTTTTGTGACAGGCAGGACACGCTCAAGATTAAGTCGCTGCTCAATGAGAACAAGCAGAACTCCCGAAAGCCTCTTCATCACATCTTCTCTGTTTGAAGAGACCCTGCCCACACCAGTTCGAGCACGCCGCCAAACGCCCAGGTCACAGAGTAGTGAAGACTTTTACAACTCACCACATGCACCTTACTATACACCATCCTATTTAGGGAGTGGTGCAGGAGGAGACTCCCTGCCTGCTGATTGCCAGGACACACAGTCCAGCACTCTTAGAGCCAGCTCAAGTGTTGGCAATAGCCAAGCTGATACACTCATCCTCTCTAAGAGTGTAACTGACTCTGCTGTTGAATCAGCGACTTTGTGTGACACAGTTTTATTAGAGAAAATCCAAGATAATTCCTTTGATGCTTATGAGAGAAATTTAGCAGAGGTAGTTCTTGCTATTCAAGGACAGGACAGGGATGTTGCTGAAGATGGGGAATTTCTGACTGATGATCTGACAAGTGCAGATGAGACAAATAAAAACGGAAATGTGAATGATGCCCCTGATGAGGTAGACGGTCTAAAAGATGATGTCTGGATCACTGAGGACTGCAGCTCTCAGGCAGACTATGCATCATCTTCATCCAGCTCCAGCTACTTTTCCCCAAGGAGGTCCAGGGAAGACTCTGACCTTCCTTGCACCCCAGGCACCGGATGTACCCCAAGGTACAGCATGAGCAGGTTGTCAAGCTGTCGCAGGCCGCAGCACCTGGCTAACCTGTCTTACACTCCAGGAGGGCGTCCACTCATTCAGGACCTGGACGAACCAGTGGAGTACCTCTACACTGACACAGAGCAGGGCCACAAACTGATTGAGACCCATGTCCCGCCTACAGCAGACACCTCACTCAGCTCCAGCATGAGCACTACAAGCAGTGAGGAGACCATCCTTTATGATTGGCGTTCCTTGCAAACTGACATAAAGGGGAACAAAGGAAAAGAGAACCAGAAACCCAAGATTGTGGTACAAAAAGAAGAAAATGATGACACTGAGGACAGATTGTTGCCAGAAATCAGAGGGATGACTGACAGGGAGCTGAGACTGAGGCTAGTGGAGCTGGGAGAGAGTCCAGGTCCTATCAGCAGGTACACCAGGCCCACCTATCTTCGGAGGCTCCGTCACCTTATACAGGAATCGAACTCCAAATCAAAGCATCACCAGAAGCAGACAGGAGAGCCACAAACAGGTAATGTGTTTGCTCTTTGTTGAAATTATTGATTATAAGAACCCAGACACATTTTTCTTTAAGGAAAAAATTATGAGACTACATAGAACACATTTCTGATGTTATTTTGTAAAACCGCCCCCTAGTGTCCAAGATCTGTAATCATATGTGTCACATTGGGCGTTTAAAGGAAATTTATTATAGTTTATATATGTTATTTGAAATTAAATCCACCTGACAATTTCTTCTTTAGAAACAGAGAGTTGCCTTTTTATTTGCATTTTCACAACATACATCAAAATTACTTCTTTGTTAATAAGATTTAGCAAAAGTTTTTTTCTCAAATTTATTTTACAGCACAAAAAATGTTCAAACTCAACAATAACACAACCTCATATTAGAGGTATTGCTATGGCTGTGGAACACTGAGCAACACATATATACAGTAAACATAAGACAAAGTGCAAAAACAAAACACTGAAGGGATCCTGAACAGTTTTATTGTCCACACCATGTCATGACATTATTTTTCTTTGTTTATATATAGGCCCGACTTAAGGTATATGTCACAGCAATTTTTACTAAACTTGATATATATCTATTTGTGTAAGGAATGTGATCAGAACTGCTTAAATGTGATCTTGGACATGTTATTGAAGTATTATAATTGTTGTATGGGTTGAAATTTACCTTTGCTGTCAAAAAACAGGCTTTTTAAATTTTAAGTGTTCTCCCATGTGCTCATCAGGCACACCACCATTTTGGAAGTGATGTCATGTCGACAGCAATTCACATACTTTCACAATTCTTCACCAGTATGTTAAGTGGATGTCACTTTGGGACGTCATCAGTTAAATTCAAGAATAAATGTCCATTAGGAACTTTCCAGAATATTTAAAAGGTGTGTGACATCTGTGTCACTGTGGGTCCTTATGGGTTAAGCTAACTTCAGTTTTGATTGGGTCATGATAGTATTTTTAAACTCGCGGTTTGGGTTGTGAGCAATTTTAGGGTGAGATTTTTTGTGTGTGTGGGTGTAAGAGAGAGAGAAGATGAAAACAGAAGTGTTTTTTTTATAATAAATTCATAAATCTGTTGCTATTTAAGTGAAGTTTTGTGAAGTTGTAGCCTTTCGCTGACTATAAAATCACTCCTATAGAGAAGCAAGAAAATGGAAAATGAAACTCATTAGTTGGGATTGACGCTCGCCACCATTTGGGTGATTAAGTCTCTTTGTGGGTGGATTAGATTAGAACCAGCGAACAAATGAGGCATATTGATACACCTGCTGTCATTTAGCTTATCTTCACTGTCCCTGACACAGCTTGTCATTTTCCATCCTATGTCATTTCTCCAGATTTAGGATATAGTCCAGAATTGTGTTGGGTCCTGCAGACCTTCGAGCTTCCTGGTTGCCAGGATGACGAACAGGCTTTGTGTCAGCAGTTTGACCAACCAGATCAGAACAGGAAGTGGAGGGAGGGCATCATCAAATCCAGCTTCAACTACCTGCTGTTGGACCCAAGGTCTTCTTTCTCACTGTATTTTGTTTTGCTTTGCTTTCCTCTGCACAGTGTTGCCAGCTCTTCAAGAAAAGTTGTTACCGGCTGTTCCAACATTTGTCAAATGTGATGAGATAATGTTATGATTTTGCATGAACGTTATTATGATAATGTTAAAGCAATTTTGATTTGTCACTCAGGGTTTCCCACAGAAAACTTGCTAAGCCCGGTGGTAGAGAAGCCCACCAGCTGCCCACCATGTTTTTTGTAAAAAAAAACAAACAAAAAAAAAGTTAAAAGTTGACAAGAATTTTGAAATTATGACTATTATGTGTTATTATAAGCCATTTCTTAACAATACTTAAACAAAGGGTCTTAAAAAAAAGGCACAATCTTGAAATGTGGTTTTAACAAACACAAAAAAATACAATTAAAATAAATAATGTCAATTGTTTTCACTTATGTTACATCCTAGTGAATCTGAAAACAAGCCATTGCGCTTTCAACTGTATCACCAGATGTGGTGATACATCTCTACCTCTGTATACCGTTTTTGGTATCACTGTTTTGGTGCATAAAAAAAACCTATTTAAAATAAATAAACCAGTGACCCTTAGCCTGGCAGGGGCAAGGAAAGCCTGGCGGCCCGCCAAGCTTATAGAGGCACTGGGGGAAACCCTGTCACTGCATGCTTTCGGAGCTCACTGCTGTTGCTAAATGTTAGCCATGGTTGTCAGATTTTACTTACAATCACCAAGTGGATCAAAAAGCTGAAAGAGCGAAACATTTCCTGGAATGAAAGCAGTGTCTCAGTATTTATATGTTTTCAACACACCCCTATAAACCTCTGTTGTATCACTTATCAGGTACACTGACCTAAAAAAGAGCTGGCAAAACTAATTTGAGTCTTAACTAAATGCAGCCCTATGATACACTTAAATACCTTTCATCTTCAGTAAATAATTAAATAGGTTTTGTCTTTCTTTTCTTTTAGAGTAACACAAAACCTCCCATTCCGCAGTCACACCATGACTCCACAGGAGTGTTTCCAGACTTTCATTCGTGCTATATTTTATGTGGGCAAAGGAAAACGCTCTCGTCCCTACAGTCACCTGTATGAGGCTTTAGAGTACTATAAAGGGGAAAAAACATGCAAGGTAAGGCCGCATACACATGTCAGTGCTAATTTATTAAGTTTAAGTGAATTTTACACATGTGTGTAACACCAACTTTTTATTCTGTTTGACAGAGACTGTGCCCCAAAGTGCAGCACATCCTTCAGGTGTGGAGCGCCGAGAAGGGCGTCATCTCTCTTCATTGTTTCCAGAATGTCATTCCAGTGGAAGCTTACACAAGAGAGGCCTGCATGGTGGAGGCCATTGGTGAGTATGAGGAGGGTGAAACCCTAACCCTAACCCTAAGCCACATTAAAACCATCTGCCTATTATTCTGTAGATTAACTTACTGCCCCTAAAACCTCAATGCAACAATGTGTAAGTTGGTAGCACATGTCAAAGTAACATCCACATGAATACCAGGTCCCAATGTTACCCAGCAGAACTTGAACTGTAATAAGATAATCAATGTCTTCACTACACCTGTCACCTTCACCTAAACATATATTGTGATTATTGGAAGTAGAAGCCCAAAAAGGTCAACTAGTCTTAATTCTTACTTCATCTAGTCTTTCTTAAAACTCTTACATTGAAACAATTAAATGAGCAAAAATGCAGCAGCGTAACGCAATTGTGAAGAGCCTGTTGAACACAAATGCACCACATGAGGACAATATTAGTCTTACACTTGTCATTAACTAACTCCCCAATTTTCCCAGGGCTGAAGATGCTCACCAATCAGAAGCGAGGGGATTTCTACGGCCTCGTGTCCAACTGGCAGGTGAAAAGGAAACGGGAGCTTGGCATCCACCTGCTGTACCGGGCCATGCAGATCTTCCTGGCTGAGGGTGAAAGACAGCTCAGACCAGCAGACATAAGACAGTAGAGACACCTACTGGAGGTGTGTATGAACAGTAGCAAAACACCAGCACACACAGGGGAAAATACCACTACTTTACAAAACAATCCTTTGTCGGTCAAACGTTGAGTGATGTATGTAACAGTAAGAGCTCTTTGAGCTGTTGTCTTGCATTTAATTATCTTTCCACTACAAATGATCTCTCAGTTCTCAGCAATATACAATTTGACAGTTATGATGTTAGAGCTGGACAATACAGGCACACATTCTTTCTACAGCGTAGAAATGTGTAAATTATTTGTCCCGTGCAATAAATCAAGGATTTGGACATCAAGTAACAATTATTAAATGTTCAATAGTAGAACACTTTGCTTTTAACAAATTTTTTGTTAATTTGGTTGTTTTAAAGCAAAATCTATACTCTAGTTTTCTACTGTTCTAACTGATCAAACTGTGTCCATGAAAGAGGCTTTCTTTGTCTAATTCTCTGATTCACATAAAGTAATCTTTGAATGATTGTTGAAGATCCCTGCAAATTAAGGTGTCCTCATAGCATTAAGGGCAGGGAGACTGCACCTGTTAAAGAATTTATTCCCTGAATATATCAACATGAGTAAAATTGGAGTAAAAAGCGGCCATGGTCCAACTTAATTTTTTTGCTCTGTTTTCTCGAGAAAACGAGATAATTCTCCTCCGTTTTCTCGTTATAACGACATAATTTTGTCGTTATCACGAGAAAACAAAATCCATTATCTCGTGATAACGACAAAATTATCTCGTTTTCTCAAGAAAACAAAATCGTTTTATCGTTATAACGACTTATTTTTCCGGTGAGGTACAAAGCGAAGCCAACCCGCCAGACCAGAAGGTGCTCTGCCACCGCTGTACACTACCGACTGAGAGTTCGTTAAAGTTGGAAAGATATTCACAGATTCAGACTTCCAGCATCAATAACTCATTAGTGACAAGTTGTCAAAACATAAACTATGCCTCTTTGCCATCGTTGTAAGGTAGACATTGTGCTACAAGCCCAGTTTTATCAAAAGTAGCTGTCACTGTAGTTGCAGTTGATGGCTGTAGTGATTTTGGTGACACTATACTACAGTAGAGTGAAGTTATTGAATATTTGTGTAGTATTTCTCTTCGCTGTTGCAGCGGTTTTGAAATTTGCAGACGGTCTCTGTGCACTCGTCGCACAGCCGGCTGCACGTAGACACCAGTGTTATTTGTGCAGCTTGAAAGACAGCTACTTTTGATAAAACAGGGCTTGTAGCACATTGTCTACCTTACAACGATGGGAAAGAGGCATAGTTTATGATTTGACAACTTGTCACTAATGAGTTATTGATGCTGGAAGTCTGAATCTGTGAATATCTTTCCAACTTTAACGAACTCTCAGTCGGTAGTGTGCAGCAGTGGCAGAGCACCTTCTGGTCTGGCGGGTTGGCTTCGCTTTGTACCTCACCGGAAAATTAAGTCGTTATAACGAGAAAACGATTTTGTTTTCTCAAGAAAACAAGATAATTTTTGTTGTTATCATAAGATAACGGATTTTGTTTTCTCGTTATAACGACAAAATTATGTCGTTATAACGAGAAACAGAGCGAAAAAATGAAGTTGGACCATGGCCGTTTAGGGCTTCCGTAAGCCATAATGTTTATGAATTGATTTTTTTTTCATCAGTTGCCCAGCCCTTTGTTGTTTTCTGTTGTGAAATGTACTTTAGGGTTCCCCTTTTGAAAAGGTGTATTTTGCATTAATTTTTTGTTTGCGTCATGTGAATTGGAGGTTCATTTTGTCTGTGCATTTCCTTTATCTTTCGAGACTAAAAATAATGATTCCACAAAGATAGAACCTTTCTGACAAAATTGTAACCACAGAACTTTCAGAAGGATAGACAAATAAGCTTTTTTTTTTTTAACCAAAAGCATACTTCCCATTGGGTCACTTGGTGCACAGTTGTCCTACTGACTTTTTCAATCTGATCCGCAACCCAGTTCTAGTTGTTTCAGCGAAGTCAAATTGCTGGTGTCAGATCACAAATAATCCGTCCATAATATCTTAAAAAATATTTTCCAAAGGAGCTAGGAGAGTGGTACAAATGAAGGAAGCCTGGCAGTCACTCAGGTTACTTTTGTAGTGTAAAAAATGATGAATTAATTAGAGGTTGGTAACTAGGTTGATAGGTGTCATTGAAACTCAGTGCTTGTTAAACTGTGGTATAATTTGTTTACATGGCTGGATTTCCATTTCATTAGTTGTGTGATTTTGTTTTCATAAAAAAAGACATGACATGATTATACAATCATGCTTAAATAGTAATTGTATGTATATAATTCTTTTCAAGTGTCAGTTTAATTAGAGGTAGAAGCAAGATGTTTTAGTTTTTAGAAGGTATATCAGCTCTTAAGATGTTAAAATCAGGAGACTTTCTGGCTCAGTAGGTGAAAGTAGAAGTAGTTTATGGTATTTACACCATTTTATGTTCTAGTATGCAGGATATATAGACTGGATGCTTTATCAAGGGGAGTTACAGCTGTTATTTTGTGTCATAATTTTCATAATCTTATCAGCTCGTGAAATAAATGAAAAATGGAGACACACTGGTCAAAGTAATCACAAATTGAAGTCACTTGGTTTTACAATCTCATCTCATTGTGTACACATTAATGACCAGGGCAGTTAGCTTTAAAAGCGTTCATCATCTCCTCAGGGCATTACAGTTGATGAGACGTCTAGAAGCTAGACATATTTTTATTACAATAAGGTATTAATACAATAACAGCTGTAAAAAGTAATTTGCATTTTAGATTTTTTATTTTTTTTTACACCATGATCCTCAGGTTTAAAATGAAGGCATACGATTGTTATATAGGAGAGTAAAACACTGTAAAGCATTAACTTTTAACTTCGATATTAGTTACAAGAAAGTAATTACCTATTTCAACAAAGCTCAACAGCAAAACAATTTCAAACATTTAATAGTGCACAGAAGGTGTGACGACAGTTTTTCAGATTCCAGGTTGTTATGTTTTAAAAAATAAAGCCCCTTGACTGTAATCTGTGTTTTTGGCTGCTTTTTAATCTGTCATGTGCAACAATACACTTATAACCTTTGAATGCATTGACTGGAGTTTCTCTTTTATTGTGAGTATATTAACAACAACAACTGCTGCTCTGTTTTCTTGCTCCCTTTTTTGCATTTATGTAAATGTAGGGAAAACGAGGAAGGTATAAACTTGGTGTAGGTGAATTTGTATTTCTGTAGGTGTCCTGTTGTTTGGTGTCCCTCTAGTGGACAGAGGAAGTCTTTAATTTTGTTCTTCCATTCTCTACAGTAAGTGTTTTGAAATTAGTGTTTTGTGTTACTGTTGGAGGGAATTTTTTCATGGTGACCTATACATTATATATGGTAGCAATTTAACAAAAACACACAATTCATTGTCACAACCTTAAGTTTATTTTAATTCTAATCACTGAGAAACTGTACAAATGTGTGTCATTTCTACCAACAAGGACTTAATTTCCCTCATTTATACAAAAAAATACAATTGAGACATTAAGAGGGAGCATAAAATTGCTTTGTGAGAATGAAATTTTTCTCTTGTTAAAAGATGCACATTTAATTTCGGAAGAATAGGCTTTAATTACTGTTATCAGGACTCATTCAGTTTCATCTGCGGTCTCTTGCTAGTTGGGCAATATTTTTTTCCAAGCATCACATGTTCTCCACTATAAAACCACGAACATCCTCTGTGTGTCTAATGTCAGTCCTGAACGCTGTGACCTAACTCGCACATTGAATTTTCTGACGAGAACTGAGAGGTTGCATATCTCCTCTGAGTAATTACTTTTTCATCCGCACATTTCAGTTTGGACTCTTTAGAAAGCAGCCTTAAAAATGTGCAGAGTAAGTATTGAGCAGTATCACAAAATAGAGGAGTACATGTAAAACTATTCAGTAGAGTGCTACATCTTAAGGCTATTTCTAACGCTTGGAATTATTGTAATGACCCATGTTGTACATAAATGAAACTAAAGACCACATAAAGGGGGGATTTCCAGTTGCTAAAGTACTTTTCTTTATCTTTGCTGGTCAAGAAGTGTTTTTTAGTACAGAATCAGCCCTCTGCAGTCTTTTATTGAAGTACTAATCAGGTACTTTCCTGACACGGTAGTGAAGCAGTCTTCAGAAAAGGGCATTTAACTCGCCCAGCAGAATGAAAGTCATTTATGTAAAGATGTTTTGTTAGTGGACGGTTACCGATCAAGGACTGAACCAAATCATGCTATAATATAAATTAACTTTATTTTCACACTGACTTTCACACAAGAAATGCAGCCCTAATTGCTTAACCGTAAAGAAACTGCATGCACTGAGTGCTTTGTGTCTAGTTTATAAATACAGAATGAGCATAAAATCATTTATAAAATGTGAAAATAAATGCAATAAATGGATAAAAAATAATTATTAGAATAGATACAATGCATAAAATGGTAAAAAGAGAACATTTTAAGCTCTTTTTTTGCTACAAGTTAAGCATTTCCAATCAAACCTAAATGTCTCACTTTATTTGTGACCCTGTCGTCACGCAGTAGAAAATGACAGTGACAAATGACATACACAAAGAAGGGAGACTGTAAAGGTATAGTGTAAAATATACTCTCATTAAAAAAAGAAATTACAAAAAATTCAATTTATTATGAAATGATTGAGAACAGAAGTATTATGCGTACACCAGTATAAACTGTGGCTGAAGTGAATTCAGTTCAGATTGAGAGTAAAAGAAACATGATAAATTTGTAGAGGTTGTTATTGTCTCTCAAGTTGCTTTTATTTTGAGATTGTTGCCTGCAGTTTGTTGGGGTTCTGTATGGGCACATTTATGTGATAAAGCTACTGTAATTGTAAAAATGTGCTTTGAAACTCAGTCAATAATGAATGAGTCACTTGTGTTTTTCTAGCTTTCAAAGATGTGGTGCACCACTTGCACTACATAATTTAAATATAATCTTTAATAGTATATTTATCACCCACTAAACAAATACTATGTTAAAACATTGCCATTGTAAATTATATTTTTAAGTAGCATATCAAAATATAAAACATGGGTATTACTCGTATTGTTTTTTATTGTATGTACAAATCAAAGATAAGAGCTGTTAAACAAGTAGCCAATAACACAACACTAAAGTTAACTACAATTAAATATGCATTACATCAGTGGTGTCATGCTTTCATCTTTAATATTAATCTACTGTAAGAAGGCTTTACTGTTAGGAATGTTTAATAGAGGGCTTTAACTGTGTTGCATTCAACCTCATCACTTTCACATCCTCTAACCAAAGTAAAGACTAACAAGAAAGACATCCAGGACTGATATAGTGATCATTTATTTGGTAAAATACAACAAAGAAAGAACATACAGTATTACAACAGACATGAACACACAGTGCAGATATGTAATATTGTGGTTCTTTAATGATTTGTTGAAAAGAAAAAAGCATATTACAAACAACTTTTTCAAAGACACAAACCATTTGAAATACATCTGGCTGATAAAATTCTGCTTTACTGACCAAGTAATTTTTATTCCCAAAAGGTCACTTCTATATTAATCTTATGTATTCATAGTCAGCACATTTATGTTTATTTTTTATGTGATATTTACAACTAAATCATTTATAAAACACTAAATACAAGGCAAGCCATGATTGCATTATTCTTCAAAGGTCATTTTTTCCAGCTATCTCATTGCATTTTCTTATTCTTCCTTTGCTCCTATTGCAAACTCAGACCCCTCTGCTGCGTGCAGTGTGATTGAGATGCGATCTGAACTGCCTGTGAGTTCACAACGCACATGTGCGGCTGTTGTCGAGGGAATGCAAGGGAAGGAGACAGGCAGAGAAATAAATAATGCCATCATCAGCATATCGTGACACTATTCCTTGTGACAGTTAGATGAAATCTGGGACACAGTTGCATTCATCGTTCAGTGAGCTCTTCCACACAGTTAAACCCACCGACAGCAATGAATGTTGATTGTGACCTTTGCTGTGGTTTCGAAGCTGGAAGTATTTTGCATATTTATGCAGAAGGGACGCAGTGCTCTTATTGAATTTTTTTTGAAGGAGTCATCGGCCGAGCCTGTGCACAGGTTTCTGCATGTGTTTGGCTTCTTTTTTCGTCTTTTTCGAAACGCTGAGTGACAAAGGCTGGCCACAGGGTACAGTCAACGGTCGATGGTTTTTTCAATTTAGCTCAAACTCACCGACAGCGTTGAATGTTCACTGGGGCAAACAGAGACCTGATGGTGACCAGGGATGACAGTCTGCTTAGAGATGCAGAGGGAGCATGTCTTCTTTGTGGGCAGAGAGGCTTCTAACTCTCACACTCTCTCACTAAATCTCTCTTTCATTCTCAGGAAGGACACTGGAAAGGTCATGAGTGTTTTACCAAACTTTGATGATACTATCTTTTCTAATTAGGCTTATCAGATAACTGCAAACATCTAAATTGAATATTATCTCACATCCATTTACATTATTTGTGCTGATTCCAGTTACAAATTAATGACATTTAAATAACTAATCGAGCTTTGTTAGAACAAGAATAAAACATTTCTAAAGGTTTCGTCATGAAAAACCTGCTTTCTCCCATTCTTTGGATCTTATGATACCTGTTCACAAGCTACACCTTAGACAAGGCACAAAATAGGAGTCATTTCATGGATCAAACATGCCAAAATACATCAAATGGAATTAGGGAAATACTCACGAAACTGCTTGCAGTATTATTCTTGTCTAAAAGCATCAATGTTGATTTTTTTTTTTGTTTAATAAGAGAGTTCCCTCCTCCTCCTGTCATTTCTTCTTATAAAAAGGAGGCAGCACTGACTTTGCCTCGCCTTTTCTTAAACCTTAGCAATGCAATGAAGTGTTGTTTGCACTATTACCTTCTATGACACATGATGATTATAAAACCAAAGTAAGTGTCAGCAGAAGGGAACGCATTTTATTTCATCGCAAGCAACAGTTAGATGGGGGAAGTCAACTTGAAACTCCTGACTCATAGTGGGTTTTGAGTTAACAGCACCTGGGTGGAGGCTGCAGCAGCCAGTTGTCATATGCTGTATTGAAGCGCGGCAGCACGGCCTCTAGAGAGGCACCAAGCATGCTTCAATGGCTTCATGCAAGGTGGAGGATGAGGAAGACAATGGGTATGAAACTGTCGACTCACCCTGATCAATAGCGTCTGTTGTTTTCGCTATGATGTGGCACAGTGGCTAGACCAAGCTGTTTTTTTTCTTCCTCTTGCACAAATACCAGTAAAGAAACTGTCCACCATCTTGTATGAAAGGTCTCATTACACAGTGCTGAATCATTGCTCATCTTGAGAAAAAAAAGTGCAGCGTATGTGACAAGCACAAAAAAAAAAATAATCAAATGCCACAAAGCTGCTGCAGCAATTAGATGTGACGTGACAGCAACTGTGGCAATGAGTCAAGATGTGGTCGGATGATAAATATGTTGTTTGGACACTTTTCCATGGCAGGATACGGTGTGACTAAGATGATGTGGTGGATATCTCATCTCTTGCCAAACACTCCTTCAACGTAGAAAACATAAGAGTCAAAAATAACAGCTTGACTGTCTTTACTATTAAGCAGCAACACAGTGAGTGTTAACATTTGTGCAGACATTTAAAGAAGAATGTGCTGCTTCTCTGTCTTTTAGAGAACAGGAGCTATTTATAGATGAGGATATGAATGTGTCTGTTATTAAGAATTACAAGCGTTTCAGAAGAATGCATTAACTGAGATACAAACGATGACGTGACACAGCAGCAGCAGCTCTTGCGATAATAAAATCAGAAAACAGTTTGCTGGGTGATGACACATCACCCGAGCCCGGACCGAAAAGCACAGTCCTTGCTGCGAGGGACAGGGCTAACTCGGTCCCTCTTCACTCTCCCCAACAGTGATTTGAGTGACAGTGTTGGAATTGACAGAAGTGGATGAGAAGGAATGTAGATTTATAAGGTCTTCTCTGGCCGCAGGATGAGGGTGACAGTAGGAAGAAAGATCCGGGACACGCAACTAGAGAGAGAAGAGCCCTGAGCTGACAATGTGACCCTAATCTGAATGACAAGGTCTGCACATCAGCCCTCAAACCAGCCTGGGCTGTGTGAGGTGGGGAGGTGGGGGGAGTGTTGGAGGATGAGGAAGCTGAAGGGAGACAGGAAGGGGGCGTGGGGAGGGGGGAGGGAGAGGAATAAGAAGAGACAGAGGAGGGAGGAGGGAGAGGGCAGGCAAGGGTGTCCTTCCTTCAAACATGCTGGCCTTAATGGCACGGACAGCTATGACATTTAACCACTGAATCATTTTTAGATAAGTGGATGTGGTGGGGAGGGTTTGAGACTTGTAAAAATTCCACGAGGCATTTTTTTTTTCCGGTGCTAAATATGAAGAGCTTTGAAAAAAGATCATAAAACTCTTAGCAGGGAAATAATGCTGATCAGAGAACACGGATGATCTGCCTAATGGGGACGGCAGTAGATTAAAGAGGAAGTAAGCCAGTTTGTGACTTACAGGGCTGTGAATTGTTGGACCAGTTGGGGAAACTTGTGTCAAAGAAATTACCTTATAACTTATCTAGTGACTACTACTGAGGTTCTCTTGAGCACCACCACAACCCACAGCTGGTTCGGTAAACACTGGCCTACAATGAGACACCGAAACCGTAAAGGGCATCTCCCAATGGGGAATTACTGTAAATGTGATACAGGATGCCACAGATTAGGGCCACATTTGCTGAGCAGATGTGTTAAATGAAGTGCAGTTAAAAAAAAACTGCTTTCAGGAGCGCTGACAATAGGAAACGGTAGAACAAGTTTGTGTAATAGATACTGTCAGTGTTTCACAATTAGAACCGTGGACCCTGTCAAAACAGACAAAAAATACCAGAATGACAAATCACGCAAGAGGTGATCGAATTACTCTAAAATAAAAAAAGGGCCATCAGTAGGTGATATCACAGTAGCGTGTGAATGCGCCGTTCTGTTTTTTTGTGTCAAAGAATATCTTTTCATCAGCTGAGGTTAAGGAAGAATGTTGGTTTCAAAAATGTGGCCAATGTCTATACAGGATTTGTGCCTTTTTTACCCACTCTGCCTTTCTCCACCTCACTTCTTAAGTAAAGTCTGTTATTATTATTATTATTATTATTATTATTATTATTGTTATGACATAATGAAGCTAATTTTAGGCTTGCAAAAGTAAGCTTTTGCCTGGGAAAAATTTGGATGAAAGAAAAAAAAAACAGAAAGGTGGACAATGTTTTTTTTTTTTTATCATAAAATTAGTTTTGAAAATAAAATCTGAAAAACAGACATATCTAAAGATAACTTGCCACAAATTGTCAGAAACAAGCTCAATCTTCTGTTAATTATTTAATTAATCAGGTTGCTTTAGCAGGCTAAAAATAAATATGAAGACACTGACAATAGGCACAACATGTCAGTTAATTTCTGTTATATTTTAAATTTTTAAAAACATGAGTTGCCATGCATTCAATATGGGAGAAACTTCACATACAAGCATTCTGTATAGATGTTATTCCAGTTGTAGGGACAAACACCACAACTGTTTAAGAGATGCTTTCAATCGCTAAAATATTTTGTGACACTGAAGCAATTTAGAGTGTGTTTGGGGTATAAAGTAGCTCACAAAAACTACTTTAAACATAAAATAGTGGAAACTCCAGTATACGCCTGCCTCTCGCCGCCACTCTTCCTCCCCTTCTACCTCTCCCTCTCTCAGGAGGGGGGGAGGAAATTCCTGGCGAGGGTGCTGTGAGTTGTTGCTCTCTGCCTGCAGGTACAGACCGGCCTCCTCTGTCTGCCTGTCTGCAGATATCATACCGCGACGTGATCTGTTTAGCTGCCTAACTTAATGCTCACCTGCTCACGCGCCTCCGGCTCTGTGTGTGTTTTGAGACTGTGTTTGTGTGTGTGTGTGTGTGTGTGTGTGTGAGTGTGTGAGAGGCGTATATGTTGACTTCTTCCGTCTCCTCACAGCTGGAATGGCGTCTCCCTCTTTATATGCTGCCCTGCGATTAGAGACACATTCACACACACACACGGAGAATGACAGATTGATTTTTACAACGCTGACAAGAGATTTGCAAATAATTTCAACAGCATTAATCTTCTGACAAACAATATGCCGTCAACAAGGAAACACACGCACACAAGCCCTGACAGGCTCGGCTGGAAAGAATTGGGTTGATTAAAGTAATTGCGACAAACGAGGTGGGGGAAGGTAGACTTATAAAACCTCTTGCTCTTATCAAAACTATTAAGACCTAATTCTAACATGAACTTAAATCTAATTTTAATACGTCTCAAGCAGTATAGGCTCTTTTTAAATTTAAAATAAGAAGAGCAAAAACTTAAAATCCTATTGTTACTTAAACTTGACGCATCATTCTGTGATGTCAGTGCTTTATGTGTCAAATTGTTTAAGGATATATATATATTTATTTATTTATTTCCTCCTGCGGTTGTCACAGCACTGACAGATACAAGCTGACTTATACAGCCACGCTCGCAAAACACACACAGACACACTTGAGTAGGGGTCTGAGTCCAGCTGGAGGTGGTCTCCTGCCAAACCTGCAGGCAGGCTGACTATATTCATATTCATCACGCACACAATGATTGGAACTGACAGCACACACACACACACACACACACACACACACACAGCTGGGGGAAAAAAATCCACTGTGAGTACATCAATATTTGAAGTGCAACCTGCTATCCTAAAAATTTTATAACAAGAAACTACTTTGCTGCCTCTTCTGCATTATTCTTTCTTTTTCTGCTATTTTATTTACTGCCACAAAGGATATCGCCACTATGCATTAGAAAAAAAACAAAAAAACGGAGAAGGCCATTGAGAAAAAGGAAACAGAGGGCGGATGTGGAGAAAAAGGGAAAGCCACAATTGGCTGTAGACTGGCAGCAGTAAGCAATGCCATGAAGAGTGGACTGGGGAGAAAAATAGCGAGAAGTGAATAATAGCCATTAGGCAAGTGGAGCAAGAGGCATGGAGGAAGAGTGCCTCTCTCCACTCTCTCTCCCCGTCACACACACATACACACACACACAGACACAAAGCGGAGAGAGAGAGAGAGAGAGAGAGACTCCATGGGGCGCCAAATAATAACCTTCCTTGTCATTATCATCACCCAGCCAAACCGCTCTCCACTCCTCCACCTCCTTCCGTCTTAAACACAATCATTGCCCTATCGTTTACAGTGTGCTGCTAAATGGGAACATCAATAGACACATCCATTTGCAGTGTGAGTCCTTTCCTCTCTGACTCTCAAGTGCTTTAATAGCTGCCGCACGCACACACACACACACACACTCTCAGGCTGCACCTCGGCCCACTGTTAACCAATAGCCCCGCGCAGGCAAAGCCGAACTGATGGAGTGTATCATTACAGCTGGTTAGTAACACGGTCGCTGCGAGGGCGGTGCCGTCAGTTAACCTGAAGCTGGAAGCCAAGAGCGTGGTGCTGCTTCTTTCTCATTTAAGTAGCTTCATTAAAAGCAAGACTGTACCTTCTATCACCAAATCAGATCGTTTTTCCCCCCATTAAATTGGAGTTTAAGCCTTTGTAGCTGGCACTATTTTCTCTTTTCTCACAAACGCTGCTCATGATGAGTACTTTCATCTGCATGGTTACATTTAAATCTGTGAGTGCAGCGCTGAAACAGGTCCATACTGTTGTTTTCTCCTGCCTATGTACCGTAGCACAGTGTGTTTTACATGCTTCAGTGTGATAATTCGACATACTGCACAGAAGATAAAGGTTAAATACTTAGTCTTCCTGTACTAATGGTTTGTATATTCATTAAATGTCACGTAAACACACTATTTCACTTCAGACGTTAAAGCAGTTCAGACCATCATCCTAACTGTGATTATTCAAGGCCAACAAATATAAAAACTAATCAATACAAAGAGGCCAATCTTATTTAGAACTGTGTTCACACCGTGTTAACCTTCCCCTTGAACTTCAGTCAATTTAGCCGCAAATTATCACAGTTTGACATGTTTAATGAAAATTAAAATAAACCTTGCCCGAACCTTTCCAAAACGGTAGAAGAGTGAGGAGAAGATAAGCAGGGCAAATCCATGCGAGTGAGAGGGAGGGAAGGGTTTCCCACAATGCCGCTACACACACTGTAATTTCAGCACGTATGGGTTTTTTTCGGGAGAGGAGGGGGGCAAAGCAGGATGCTGGGAAGCCTGGGAGGGGCACTGGGCGGGTGAGGGAGGTTGGATGTAAGGGGGGTTGTGGGATATGTGGTACGGCTGTTAAAGTTGTGGATTGAAAGACGGTAGTAGAAAAAAAAATGAAAGCATGCACACATGGACACATTACAGATGACAGAAGACACATGATTACTTCAGAAATAAAATTTAAATTAAGGACATATTCTTTTCTTAGCATATTAAATAGAATCGTGTCATGGAAATGATTTTTTTTTTTAAACAACTGAATTTTAAACATTTAGGAACAGGAGCTGTCAATTTGTCTTTAAATTACTCAGGAGAAGAAAGCAGCAGTAGATAATGAGTTTGTTTTCTCACATTTATCCCATTATTACCCTCCTGACTCGGTGGTCTCCGATTCTTACCGTAACAGGCACGTGTGTGTGTGAGGCGGGGTGGTGGTAGACCGCAGACAGACTGTAGGTGCCGTTGAACTGAATGTGTGTCTGCGTGTGTGTGTGTGTGTGTGTGTTCAGTGTGTGACTGCTCTTGCGTGCCTCCTTCATGTCTGGACCTGGGCAGAAAACAAACAGAGAAGAAAGCACAGGATAAATTCAGGTGTTGTTTGGTAAACCGTGTTATTAAAATGCCATACACACACACACACACTCACAGAGACACACTGATGTGCAGTTTCAATGAATGAACTGGAATGACGCACACATACACACAGATGCAACAAATTCTTGTAACTGACACAGTGCTTTATTGCACTATATCCAACGTGGTCTTTTCACACTAAGTGGTTTCTATATAGCTCCATTTCCAGATATATGTCGCTGTAGAGAAATGTGTCCCTAAATTATTCAACAACACTGACTTATGTGTGAGCAGTATTAGCGGTAATAAGTCACCCCCTCTAGGGAACTCACATGATTTTATACGTACAACAAGCTCACTCACAAGCCCATTCCTATAAACACGCTGGTTGGTCTCGAGAAACAATGACAAAAAGCCAGAATGTGTGTACATTAGCGTGATTCATCTTTAAGAAAAGAAAAGAAATAAAAAGTTGGATATACGCTAGGTGGTTTAAAGAAAGAAAAATGCCTCAAGTATACAAGCCTCGCTATATGGAATCAGTCTTTGACGTCGCTCTGCAGTCTGTAAATCAGACCTGGATGAAACACGCTGCTGATTGTGTCTTATGTCTCTTTTAATAAAGCTGCTACGTCAATGATGTGCTTTTATGTGGTCACCATACACAATAAAGAACCGCTGGATTATGACAGCACTGACTGCAATGCATTATATAGAGCCGGGGGTGTCTGACATGCCCGGAGAACGAAGAGGCTGAGAGGGATGTGAACCAAGACGGAATGAATTATCAAAAAGAATTTCTGAGTGTAAAGCCTTAAGTTGACCAGATGGAAAGAGAAGAGAAAAAAAATCATTACAACCTGGAGACACAGCGGGAGGCGACTAATGTAGCCTTCCTAATGTTCAGCTGAGCCTCTGCAGAATAAATTGTGTCTGAAAAATCATGTTTGGTATAGAAGCATAATTAACAAAGTGGCAAACGTGTTTAATTTTAAAGAGATGTGGACAGAAAGTATGACCTATTAGACTCATGAAAATAGAAGGCTTCTGCACGTCTAACATTGTGTTTTATTTACTTTTTGCCTACCCAAGTTAGAGAAAAAAGAAGCCAAGAAAAATAGAGAGAAATTGTGGCGACTACTTGTTATTTTCATCAGTGAAAAAATATGCACATATTATTTTTTGGGTTAACTAATTACCCATTTGTCCTAAAAATGTCAGAAAATTTAAAAAATTTGTTGACATATTGAATTTTTTTCCAAAGTTTTCCTGTGTCAGAATTATTGCGGATAAATTTTCCAGTCAACTGACTATTTCAGCTTAAAAATATGCAGCAGCAGAACCTCTTCCTGCTCCTGATAATAATTCTGCTCAAGTGTTAGATTTCACAGAAATTACTGTCGGCACCTTCGGCAAATCAAAATGGAGATTAAGTCTAATTAATGTAGCAAGAAACTCCAAACTGGAGCATCAGGAAAGCTTGAAAATTATAGTAACTCTGATCGTGAGATGTTCTGCCACTGCAACACAATCTGACAATAAATATATATATAAAAAATACACATCATTATATTATGATTTATATTATTTGCTGTTTAGCAGTTAATCACCTCACAGTTTTTCCTTTAGCCTGTCATGTTGGGTTTTTTTTTCTTTTTCTCCGCATCCACTGATGTTTTCTTTGATTCAAGCACCATTTGGCCTCCCATTGTGACAAATAATGAGTCACACTGTGTACTCTGAAAGCTGCCGGTTCATTTGTGGTCAATACACACATCAAAGTTCCTCTGGAAGTCATATAAATGTTTTTTTAAGCCACTTTAGCCGTATTAATGATTCCTTTAGGCACCCTGCTGGGCGTAGTTGTAAGACGTCCCTCCTGTTCTTACTTCCATCTTCTTTGGTTCAGAAGCTGTTTGGTCCGTTGGCACAAACCGGAGTGAGTTGCCATGGTTGGATTTGGCAAATGGAAGATTTCAGGAAGTCTAAATGGTGTGTTTAAGCATACTGTATTATAACTCCGTGTGCAGATTTCAACCTCAACATCAACTTTGACACTTTATTACACGCAGTAGCGATCCTTCATCCACATATCAGTCTGCTTATATATGCAGCAAGTTGCATGTTTTATTCAAAGCAGTCTTGTCACAGCTTGCATGGGGGAAAAAATGACACCACAGCTGTAATAAATGAACCTGAAAATTCCAAGTAATTACAGCTATGATGTAAAAAAAAAAGAAAACAAAACTAAATACAATAAAAACACACCAACAATAACAAGAGTTAAATAAAAATCAGCCCAAAAGGTTGTTAAAAGGTGGCTCGCTAAAATTGACTCGCCAGTGAAATATGGTTCGTCTGAATTCTTCTCAGCCGGATCTACATTCACAGAGAAAGAACAATGATTGACCTTGGCCGGATGAAAAATTGCCTCAATTGTTCATACTTCACTTTGATGTTAAATACAGTGAAACGGGGCAGCACAGGAAAGCTGCTCACTTCAGCCGAAGGAGAAATTAAACCTTTTATGCCGCCTAAGAACTTCCCTCCCACCTCCCCTCCGTTTTCCTCTCTAAAAGTTCACCTCTGTTCAATTGCCTGCATCTGCCAGAACATACATGCAATTTACTATTTCTATTTAATGTAACCTTCAGTTACTGCTCTATTCTATGGTATGCTGCTTTCTACAGTCTCTGCTTCTTTTTTTCTTTTTTTAAACCACTTCCTCATAATTTCTCTCCCGCCTCTCTGTTTCTCCCTCATTGTTTTTTTCTCTGTCTCTCTCTCCCACTCCCATCTCCTTCTCTCTGCTCCAGCAAGCACACTGGCTGAGACCAGGGAGTGCACCTCCATCATTAAAGCCCCGGTACAGTCGCCAATTTATATTCTCAGTGCATTAAAAAAAACTAAGACCACCCATGTGTTTTCAAAACAAAATGCGGCAATAAAAATCTCTCTGCCGACTAAATGAGCCCATTCACGTGAAAGGAAAAAAACTCACAAATTAATGGACGTTTGAGGGTTCCACGGTACGTGGGGTGTTTATGTGTTGACGAGAAGACGCCATTAATCAGGATTGACTGCTGGAAAAGCCCTTATTGTGGGATCGACTGCCATGGCTGTTGTTCTTTTTTCCGACCAAGTAAAGGAAGCCCTGTGTAAATTACAAGTTGTTTGCAAATGTGTCAGAGTAGAGGCAATTATATGTGTTTTAGCTTTGATACTGACTCATAACAAATGAGACAAACTACACTGTTGAGAACACCGAATCCTGTGTATATCTTGATTTTTCCTCAGAATTTATTATTATTAGGTGGTAAGTTAGCATCAGTGCTTTAAAACTGCACAGTGCTGTAATTCTATTTTCCAATTCAAGTATGTTAACATTTATAAGAAAAGTCATCTCAGGGCACTTCACATGTCAAGCACTTGACGACAGTGGGGGAAAAAAACAACTAAGTTTAACAGGCGACAGTGCATCAGCTATCAGTGTACAAGAGGGCTTCCAATGCAATCTACTTGAAATCATAAAGCACAGTCACAAGATGTTTGAAACCTCCTGGTGACCCTTTTTAAATCTCCATACCAAATAATAGAGGTTAAGCAATAATCCAGATAAGAATGAACAACCCTAATGCAATTTCAGATGAATTCTGTACCCTATGTGGCTCAATTGGCAGAGAACAATGCTCAAGATACTTGGCAGAGCAAGAAATGTCTGCTCTCAACTGACAAAATCCTTCAGTGTTGTAGGTGTTTTATTCTTTGAGCTACATAAGTGCACTAAGAAAACAAGTACGGTAACCTTTTTGGGTCATCTGGCTCCCATTCAGTGCCTAAATAAAGACTTGGATGAAGGCTGAAGTTAGTTATGTGATGAAATGCTGAGGAAAGGAGTCATTTTTTAAGTGCACATCTATGAACTGCCTTGATCACTTTTTTTATGTTTAAAATCTATTGTGCCAAATAACCAAGAGAGGAACTAGAGAAGGAAACAAGTGGCATGGGTTTACTTGTCTTTTTCACATCTACATTTACGTCACACTGCATACACTAATCTTTGTGCTTTGTCAGTACGTCTGTCCTCTTACCATATTATGCCTGTTTGTAATAAAACCAGTACAGACATGTAGAGCTAGACCACCCAGAGCAGTTACCCAAACACCCTCCTTACTCACAAAAAAGGCACAAGTCTTAATTATATCCATTCTCTGGGCGTGTCTTTCTGCTCAAAACAGACATCTGAGCCACCCCCCTACCAATATGCCACAAACCTCATGAAGAGACCTTATGGAAAGAACATTTTTTTGGTGAACACACTGACCTTAGATGGAAATAAACAGATTCAGTTCTTGCATTGGGTTG
The DNA here is from genome assembly GCA_024666655.1 of Dascyllus trimaculatus. Taxonomy (NCBI): domain Eukaryota; kingdom Metazoa; phylum Chordata; class Actinopteri; family Pomacentridae; genus Dascyllus; species Dascyllus trimaculatus. Next base: position 13,331,128 of record CM045446.1, on the reverse strand, counting down.
TTTTTTACCGAAAGACAACCTGATTTCATATCGTTTACTGTTGGATTATCCCCTTTTGCACGCCAAGGCTTGTATATGATCCCCGACTTTAAATGGCCCTGCAGAGGCTTCTTTTGATAGCAACTCTGCAGGGCTTCGAAATCAAGCTGGCCAATTATTTACAATATCAAAAGGAGAGGGAATAAATACCACCAATATCAAAAACCCGCGCAACGCCAGGCACTTAGATGAAAGGAAACAACTGACAACGTGTGCATGTGCACGCACATGTGCGCCGTATTAGAGAGGTAATTGTTGCAGGGAGGAGGTTGTTGTGACTGCACCGTGTGTTTTTTTTGTTTGTTTGTTTTTTCACAATCTATAATTTTTAAGCTGGAAAAGTGAGGTGGCAACCTTGTGGTGTTGCACAGAGAGCGAGATAAAGACGCAGGATGAGAGAGAGAGTGTCTACACAGGCAGGACCCCAACGACTATCTGCCAGACAAATCCTCCTTGGGCTTTGATCCTCTGCCCACTTCTCTCTCTGTGGTTTTTGTTTTCAGGCAAACAGCTGTGATGTTTAGCTGGAGTGCAATGAGATTCCAAGGCCCGAAAAAAAACTGTCAAAATCTCTGCTGCAAAAAGACAACAAAGGAATATGAGAGCTAATTTAAGAATAAAAAAGGCTAAAAATAGGGGAAAAATCATCCTGTTCAGTTTTTTTCTCCCTAATATTTTCAATATGCTATCCTCCGAGGATCAAGGGGTTAATATGCTTCTGTTGTATTTTAGCCGAGATGCTATCGAAGGCCATTTGTTCCAAGTAGCGAGGCTAATGACCCTGATCCGTCGCTTGGCGTTTAGCCGGGAACTCGGAGCAAGGGAAGGTAAGTAACCTCATATATTCTCAGGGGTCTGAGCTAATGAGAGGGAATGGGAATACGAGCCACGGTCCATCATCTACTTAGAACCTAGACAGCACTGCTGTCTTCCTCCCCTGAGTCGACAGACACACAAACACACACATACATGAAAATGCTAATAGGATGCCCTAACTCTTCTTCTGCACCTAATTCTGCTCCTGTCCAGTTAAGTAAATGTAATACATGTGGCATTTCATCATCGATAAGTCAATAGCATATTAATTCTGGGACATTACTACTGTAAACAAGGAGTTCTATCATCAAGATGGCAGGCGGTTTCCAAAGACTTTTAATCCAGTTGGTTGGATGATGTTGGTCTGCTTGGTTGCTGTACTGCACAAAACTGCTTTACAACAGCAAAACATAAGAAATGTTTTTCTGTTGTAATACAAACAGATGTAAGAAGAAATATTGTTTTTGCAGCAAAATGAAAAAGTTTGCAAGAAACTCAGAGAAATAAAGTGTAGCCTTGACACTAGGGTGAGAGCTACCAGTTATATGAACAATGTTTACTGCAACTTTATGGATATAAAAAAAGGAAAATACTGCAGAATTATTGCTACCCTATAAGGCAAAGCAGCACCTCAGATCCTCTATTGGCTGTTATACTTACAGAATCAGTGACATTTTTAAATCAATTTTTAAAAAAACTGTATCGATTGAATTATAATGTCTTTTTGTTTTTATTATATTTAACAGCTGGATCTGAAATACAATTTTATTTTGACATTATGTTTAACCAAATGAACCTTACAAACAAACACAAGAGGTTCAGTATACACACACGTATTGTTTTCATAGTACTTTGCATTCTTTATCATCAACTGCTAAACAGCTGTTTAGAGTTGCAGACATAGACAGAGCAGCACACATGCACGCACAGACAAGGTATAGCAGAGTGCTGATGTCCCTGCTCTGCGAGGCTGAGTGAATTCCACTGTGATGGGAAAACAGCAGGGGGTCCACTCCTCTGCCTTTATTCGATTCAAGTCGAGCCTCACTGCCTCTTTCGCTTCTGGCACGCATAGGAATATTTATGCGTGTGTATGTGGAAAAAGAGAATGGGTGCAGGAATAAGTACCCTACTGCACTCTACTGTGCATATGTGTGTGTGTGCATGTGTGTTTGTGTGTCAGTAATACCTCCAATGGCAGACTAATGATAGGTCTTATCGACACCCAGCAGTGAATGCGGGCCTTTGTCTCCTCTCGGGACGCATTATGAAAAGCTTAGGGGGCTGCCTTTGACTCCTTTTCATTCTCTCACCCACTGATAAAACCCAATACAAAAAAGGCAACTGTTATACAGCTCCTGTAGCGTGGCAAGTTTAGTCACAATACAACCCCCAACCCTCGTACCCTCGTCATCAAAATAAGTAAAAAGTTAGGCGCGCAGCTCATAAACTCATAAGTCACTGACAAAAGATTAGGACTCGGATTTACATTTTGGAAAACAAAATCACAATCCCTGAAATTACCATTCATTTCAGATATACAGCATATAGGGCACCTGGATGGAAGGGAAAACTACGAGATGTATGGGCTTTGTGGTGCCGAATGATGTTAAAGTATAGCTTAAATACCTTTTTGTGATGCTCAACAATGATTAATGATATAGAAATGACATTAAAATGATTTAAACCCTGACTGACACTGACATATCAGCCAGTATTATTTATATATATTCATATATATTAGAGTATATTGAGAAGGGACAATGATGGGCTCCTTGGTTATTAACTTGCCAGCAACGTTTTTTACAAACTAGTTAGCAACTCACTGCAAGACACTGCTTGACTCTGCACCACTTAGCTGTGATACATAATCTGCTACTTGCGCTGCAGACGGCATTTTAATAAACATGGTCGGAGCTGCTCTGCTGGACGATGCAATGACACGATTTCCCCCCAAATATCTTTTTCTACATTACGCTCTGGACAAGAAGTTATTATATCTGACAACATATGTGCCAATAGCAACATATCTGTGACAAGTTGGCTCTCGTCTAAAAATAAATCATCATCTTTGTTGTAATCTCATTCTGCTGAGCAGCAGATTTATTTTATCTGCGAAACTTTGAATCTAACTTTTCTGCTCCCTGATGCATCTGTCACATCTGTTAACATGTGGTTACCTAAAATATAAAATATCTGGATGCAGTTAAAGGCTTCTTTTTGGCAAGGACTTCTTTTTTTCACTTTGATATCTTTTATGATTTATGCTCCTAAGCATTTCATCAGACAGTCACTATTTTTAAATTGATCCAGTCTTGCTTAAAGATAAATACTGAGGAAATATTAGGGGTTCTACCATTCAAGTACTGTACATTTACACTTATCTAGGTCCTAGTTTAGAGCTGAGTTTGTACCTTTTACCAGACTGCTTTGAAAAAAAAATGGAGCTGTTTCTCCTCCTCTGAAGGCCTGTTCATTACTGTGGGTTAGAGGTTGGGGCAGGGTCCCTTAGACAAGCAGTTTATGAAATGAAAATGTTTTCGTTTCCAATGATGGCGAGCGTTACTTCTCACGTTTTAAGAGTTCAGCATACAGCTCCTTGGGGAAACATAGCCACTTCTACAGTCTTTTCCTGCTGAGTCAATAAAATCCTCTCTCTCAACTGTTGTGTTCTTTCTCAGCCTTATTTTAAATTCGTTGTTGTTACGAATAGCATATAAGTACATTATATACTTATTCTTAGCTTTCCGTGTTTGGATTTTTCCTCTCCTTACTCTTATTCTCCATTCACCAACCTTCTTGTCTTCCTTTGCATTGCTCTATATTTCCCAATTTAAGCAGAAGAGCAATAAAAACTACTGTAACATAGACTTTCTTTGACTTGTTCTCTCTCTGCGTCCAAGTTGCTGGCATAGCAATCCAAAAGAGAGCCCCCAAGGCCAAGCAGTGAGGATTTAGGGGCCTCATTTAGTAGGCAGGTAGAGTTGAGACTCCCCCCCATCCCATTCCTCGCAGCAATTAGACAGAGGCCAGGAAGTGCAGTATTTTATAGCCTTATAAAGACATTAGAGGCATCGCTCCATTGGCCCTCACCCCCACTTCTTTATTTACCAGTTCTACAGTATCTCTCCACTTTTTTGGCCCTCTCTCATGGATTATTCTCTAATGCTCACTTTGAAATTCCTCTATCTCTTTCCGCTTTCTTGTCGCTTCCCACTCCCTGTGAATTCTTGTCTGCCCACCATCTTCTTCCTCTGTTTTAATTTTTTCCATCTCGGCCTCCTCATTCCCATCAATCTTTCATCCATCCATCCATTTTGAAACTGCTGTGGCTTCGTACCCAATAAAAGCTCTCACTCTAATCTTCAGTCCTCTGGTTGGGGAGGGAGGGAGGGAGGGAGGAGGGGGGGAGTCTTTGATAGAGGAGCACTCTGTTGTTTCATGGAGTTCTTTGTGCAGACACAAATGTTACCATTTTCGACACTTGTCCATTAGGTTTTCATGGTCGTTCCCCAACCGGGTGTGCGTTCCCCCTCACCATTGTAAACCACTGTCCATCATTTGCCGGGTTATTTTGCGTGAGCATGAAACTGACAATTACTCGCTCTGTCCCCGAGTCCTGCAGTGAATCAATATGACATGACGGAGTGACTCATTTGCCTGTCATTTTCCCATATGCGTGCATTTGAAATATGAAACCTTGTGACACACTGTGGCTTGAGCCTTGTAACCCCGCCTCCACATGCAGGAACGGACACCAAGAAGAGGGCCACGCTGCTTCTCGAGTCCTGCAGCTCTTAAAGCCAGCTTAGACAGACTCGGCTGCTCCTGAAAGACCTTTTTCCGCGGAAGCAGAGGGCAGACACACTTGACAGGAAAAAAAAGGGGGGGGGGAGAGAAAGCAGTGCCATGTCTGGATATTTGCTTACAACATCCTCCACCTTTTTCCTTTCTTTCTTCCCAAGACTAAACTTGCATCATTTGAGCAGTTCGTAAAACAATGGAGTTGTGTGAAGTAGTAGGACTCGACTAATCCCAAATGGATGACACATAGTGCATCCATCAAAACAAAGATGAAAGAAGGAGCTGGCTGTCCTTTCTAAAAATGAGTTCAAGACCACTTAAATTTAGAAACATTTTTGTTTTGTCCAGGTTCGATGATTTGGATGGACATGTGAAATGTGTGGAAGCCCAATGATTTAAACAGATTATTGGAATTCAACAACTGCTTCAAGTTTGATAGTTTCTGATTCATTTGAGCCATTCTTCACCTCAAAATGCTCCTAATCATCTTTTAAAACGGCCAAATGCCTTTTTTAGTAATTGTGAAAAAAGGCTGGGTCACGCAGCGGCAGCGTGAGCACCTTTCCTGGGAAGACGATAACTCTCACAGAAAGACGAATGACAGTGACTGAAGCACAGAAATAGAGATAAAGGTTAGTTGCACATGCATAAACCTGAGAAAGAGAGAGGAGGACTGTGAAACTGATTCCTCAAGACAGAACTGAAGGCAGCTGAAAATGTATAAAAAAAAGAGATAGGAGACAGCGTGACTCAGGCAAACTGAAAATAGGTGAGTGCAAGACATGAGGATCCAGAAGAGAGAATTTTGAGTGCAACTGGATTGGCTTGATATGAAAAGAGTTAACATGAAATGAAATGAACTGAAATACACTGAATTGAATTTGCTCTGTCCTCTGTAGGACATTATTGTGAGGTGTATTCATTTCGAAAGTGCTGCACACAGAGCTGGACGTGGTGTTGCAGAGAGTGGAGAAATTGTCATTTTTTTTTACTGGGAGGGCACACCACCAAGGCGGTTCATAATATGCCCTGCAAGAGAAGAGTCACAGGTTCAGCTCCCTACCAACCAGCCAAATCACCCAAAAGAAAAGAAATAAAGCCATTTATGGAGCCCATAATTTAATATCAGCAACAGTAATAATACACTATAAAGTACATACAATAATGGGAGGATAAGGGGAGAAAAAGTAGGAATAATACTACGTGAAGAGCAGTGGATCTTCTATGTGTGAGAAATGCTGGACTGGACCCAAAAAACGGCTTTGAAGAAAAATCACACCCCTGCTATTGTAACCTCTGGGTAGAAGGTTGAGGTGGAGGAGAGTCTCATCAGAGGGGAGGATGACAAGAACCGAGAAAAACAACATTTTCTTTCCCCTCTTGCCGCCTCTCCTTTTTTAACCGTCCCTCCTATCTGTGCATGGTGGCAGCCATTCTGCCCATGCCTGCATGCTAGAAAATGATTTAGTGCTGCTTTCAGCCTCACACAAAGCGCGAGGAGATTACTCTCCAAGAGACTGCTCACTTCGGGAACCGCCGAAACACAGTTAAGACAATGAGGTGGCTCTTCTCCCAGTTTTGCTCCTGTGTTGTGCCTTATGGGTACGTTCTTCTCCAAGGTAACACTTTTATTTTTTTTCCCCCGCTCACTGCATCCCTGAAATGTTGGGACTTTTATATTGTAATGGATGCTTGAGAGAAAAGGTCAAATCCTCACGACATGAAATGGATTCTCTGGGTTTTGACATGAAACAGGAAAGGGATAAGCATCTGGGATAGCACAGGCGGAGTTTGTATGACGTGGGACTTCTTTGTATTGTAAAGATGCATGTTGCTTATTTAAGATTAAATGAAATCTCAGCTAAATGTATTAACATTATTTGAATTAAATAATGAAATGTGCAATAAAAAACTAATTTTAGACTCTTCTGTAGGAAAAAGATCAGTCAACTTGTACTTTGTGTATTTCCTGCATTTTTAAGAGACCGAGTTACAAAAACCCTGCAACATATCTACAAACATGAGATATGTTAGTGAGTCCCTTGTCAGTACAGAGAAATGGATGTGAGTGGAAAACAAGATAAAGACAACAGAGAAGCTGGGGGATGAGGTAGAGGTGACTCAGACAGGATGATACGTTCTTCATCTGGTGGCTATGGCTCCACACCGGGGACACACAAAACAAACAGACACACTTGTACACTTAACAAAACCCATTCACGCACGCAAACACCAAACCCAGCCCAGGTGCACAGCTGACTCAGACAACCGTGTGGAAAGACAACAGACAGACACACACACACACACTCACAAGACAACGTGCAACCTCAGAGCAAACTCTTACCTCTCTTTAATCACTCGTCTTCTCCTCGTTGCGTTCTGCTTGGGGTGTGTTTCTGCTTCTCTTTCTTCCCTCCGCAGCGAAGGCTAACACTGCGAGCACTCTTCTGTTTCTTCTTCTTGTGCCAGCTCCTTTCATGACCTGACACAGCAAAGGACAAAAAGGGGAAGCGGACCATTAAGAGTCTGTTTTGAGTGGAGTGCAGATATCTCAACCAGCATCCCACATCGAAAACAAAAAAAAAAAGGAAATACATAAAAACACTCCATTCATAGAGTCGGTGGCCTTAAGGGAGACCAGTTACTGCCTGTGAATCTGTTATCTTTCACAACATTTTCTTGCTCGTGGCACAGGAAGAATAAAAGACAGAAGATCCGCACGATGAGTACAAATCAATAGAGTTCATGACCAAAAACAAAATCTGTTTAAAGTCAAAATACATTTTGTCAAGCTGCCCGACTGTTGAGTAACTATTAAAAAAACACACACATTTGAAAACCAGAGCAAGACTGAGATATGCTGAGCAAGAGGTGCCAGTGTTGTATTTGTAGTGTAGAACAAGATTGCTCAATGTAACAAGGAATGAGGTTCAAGTTGGGGTCAGGAAACACTGACTGTAAACGGTGGTAAAGAAAATCGTAGGAGGATGATTATACTATACATGCTTGTGATGGCCATTTACAGTTTGCATACTGGTGTTGTATTTTTTTTTTGCTTACGTGTGAGTTGATCTGTAATTGCGCCACTTGGATAATAGCTTTATCATGACTATATGGTTTGGGTGTGTGTGTGTGTGTGTGTTTGTGTCTTCAAGTCCACTGATGAAATTACTAACAGCTGTGACAGCCACCATGGTGCACACACACTCCTTTCACCATCTCATTTGTAGCATACAGCTGCACAGATAAAGCATGAGGGTTAAGCAAATACTGTACAATGGCCAGAAAACAATGTCCCGTCCCCATCCCTCCCCCTATCACTCACACACACTAACTGCAGCATTGCAAAGAGTGTGCCAACTGTGTTGTGTGTGTGCAAAAAAAAAAATGACTGGCACTGCTTGTCCTCTTTATTACTGTGAACAGAACAGACAGCCCCGCTCCCCTCCCATTCATTTTAATCTCTTTTTTTAATGATAAAACCTCCTCAGTCACACTCCCTTCTCCCCCGTCTGTACCCCTCCAACCGCACCCCTCCAGTCTGGTGTCGACCCTCCAGCAAGGCAGCAACAGTGCTCCTTTGTTTGTCCTCCTCCCCGCTTCTCTTCTTGCCCCCTCACCCTCGCCCCAAATGATGCTGGTTGGCGGGGACGGAGGCATGCCTCAACAGGAACGCTGGAAGAGAGGAAGGGAGGAAAAATGTAGGGGGGGGGGGGCTGCCACTTTTTTGTGTAAGTGCAGGGGTCTTACAATCATTTTTCAGTCATTCTTTCTCATCTCTCTTTAATTTGTGCACTTTTCTGTCCATTCAGCATTGCATGAGAGGGAATGTTGTGTGGGGAGAGAGAGGGAGGTGGGCTTCGAGGCACCACACCCTCAGTGAACCCACCAACTCCAAGAGACTTACAGAAAGTCCTTTGCCTATTCCTGGTTTGTACTGGAAGCCAGGTTTAAACACTAAAGTAAAGATGGGAAAAAAATGTTTTTTATTTCTACTCTGGAAGAACAAACACTTAAAAAAAACCTGCTCTATTCCTTGGCTTTTACAGTTACATGGCTAAGAAATAATGTGCATGATATTCCAACAGGAGATTTGTAAAAATAGCCTTCAAGTACACAACGTGTAATTTCTCATTTATGCAAAGAAAATACTGGACCTGCCCATTGAGGTTAGTCGAGACATAATTTTAGCTGCTTCGTGCTGGTACCACTGCAAGCGCGGCAAACCCAGGTCCCTAAAAGCATAAATACTGCTCTTGTAATGGTGCCTCGGGCATGTCTCATTTGGAAGTAGGGGGGACGGCACAGAGCAGTACCTTTTACCCTTACCCAAAAACACACGTGCACAAACACACACACACACACAGCCACCATGGCAGCTCCGAGGCAATCGGATCATTAACCCCAACTAATCTACAAACATTATGTTTATAGAAAACGCCTTTCCAGCTTAGGCGCCGGCACAGCCAAGCCATGTTAATTCATTCTGAGCGTGTGTGTGTGTGTGTGTGAGAGTGAGTGTGATATGGAGTATTTGTGAGCTGCGACGATATGTGTGTCATGTTTCTCAGTACGCGTGTACACTTGTGTGTCATGGCCGCCTGTGTCTGCAGTGTCTGCTGTGACAGACACGGGGAGAACATGACAGAGACAGCAAAAGAGTGTGAATGTGTGCATCTGAGGTGTGTGCATGTGCGTGTGTGTGTTTGTGTGGTGTGACTATGCCAGTGATGCAGCTCACAGCCTTGATCTAGACTCCTGCCTCCCTCTGACACCCGCTGCGCCTGCTTCATTAATCAATAGGACAGATGTAGACAGACTCCTGCTGCGCTGTGAGGAAAAAGACGGTAGCTTGCGTGCACAAGTTTGCGTGTGTTTCTGCATGTAAGGAAGCTGGAATGCCCTCGGGTAGAACGTGGCAGACATGATGCAAACCTTCAAGGCTTCCTGCCCACACAGGGATCACCCGCACTGGATTTGCCTTCTAGCACCTCCCCAAAAAAAAGTCAGACTCCATTTGATGATTTGCATAGGCTGATAGGTTGCCGCTGTATTAACCTCCTAAAGCCTTCAATGGCTTCAAAAGAAAAACAATGGACTTTTTTTTAACATTTGTATTGTGTGAGCACTATTCTATTAAATTCCATAATTTTCTCACCTTTTGAGGACTCTGGTGGAGCGTCTAATTTTGGAAGCAAACGACAAAATACTCTGAATGCGAAGCTGCTTTGATGTCACAGCTATTCTCTCTCTCGCACAATGTGACACATACTTTTAGAAGAGCACATCTTTCTATCGGTCAGTCCCACCCTTGAGATCTCAATAAAACACACCGCTGCAATTACTCGCTCCAAACACACTCACGCACACACACAAGCGGCCATTGATGTGTCTATTTACACTGCTTAAAAAACTCAGCTATAAAAAGAATGTCTCAAGGGCTCATTCACAAATCTTTACGGACGCAGTTTTAATTTATATCCAGTCACTTCCGAAGAAAATATTTCAAAGCTAAAAAATAAAATATCAGGAGAGAGAGATGAAACACACTTCTGATATTATCACTATTAGTTTTTTGTTGTTTTTTTTTATTGCAAAACCTGTGAGACTCAACTCTCAAACTGCTACTCATCAGCTTGTGTACAAGTGAAAAATGGGCTCGTTGGGTGTCATGAAATCTCCTTGTGTATTTACTCATCTCGAAAGTAGTAAGGTGCGCCCTTGGAGAGCGCACGTTGTAAGCAATGTTCATTGTAACGAGGGAATGTGATCTGATTAGTCACCGCACTGTTCCTGTGTGAGTCAGAACGAGGAGCAAGTTTGTCTTGAGAAAAGCTGAGGCACAGGCTGCGTTCCCATGGGAAACGGGATGATTCAGGATGACCAAAATTAAAAAAAACTCTTTTGTTACATTTTCGCTTTATTTTGGGGAAACATGGTCGAGCTGGAAAGGCTTTGTCTTTGGGCTGATGTAATGTGGATATTTGTTTGTGTTTCTATTTCTCAAAAGTTATCCCCAGAATTAAACACAACACTTTAAATTACAGAAAGACAGCGTTTCAAAAAACTAAACCACATACTACAGTGCATTTATTTTCCATAACCAGCTATTATAGTGGAATGCTGGCATGCTGTCGTTAAAGAAAACCTTACATTTTCATCACAAGGGTCACCGTATCTGAACTCCCATTTTGATTAAAATGGGACCAAAATCAAGTCAACAAATCAGCTTCACAATATAAAGCAAAGCCATTAAGACAGAAATTTTAGAAGTAGTTATGTAGAAATTGTAGGAAGCTTACTTTGGGTTTATTTTGTTTCTGGGAATAAGGAATGTTTGTCATTTCCTGGTGCTCCAAATGGCCAAATGACTTGAATGCAAAGCCACAGAGGCCATTTCTCCCACAGCGCCCAAATTCTGCAGAACCCTTATCAGTCACTGGGAGGTTTTGCCTCCTCAGTATACAGCAAGACTATTTTGTTTGTTTTCAATGTAACTTGTGATATTTGGCTGGGACTCAGTGCCCTCTTTGTTAGCCATTGTGCGGAGATGAATGAATCTTTCTTCCAAATTTCATACAGAGATGCACTGTGTGAAACCATAGAGACACCTTTGAGACCACTACACTGATCTCCATACAATGTGTAGCCACCAGGAACAGGACTCTCCATGTGAACTCCTACAAAGTATGTAATAACCCTTATGTAAAGCAAATGCAATAATAATATTACACAGCCAGCTTTAATCAGTCAAGACCTTTCTGTCTGTCTTTCTCCAGTACTGCCAATATTTTAATTTATGATAAACCATCTAGTCCTGCTTCAGTTAGTAGCCTCCCTAATCTCTCAGGAAGTTTTTCAAGAAACTGCACACAGGAAAGAGTGAACTGCTGTGTTTTCTTTTTAGTCAGTATTAAGTAAGACTGGGATATAAATAAGTAAAGATGACCAATTTGGTCAAAAAATTGCATGATAATCACATGATAATCTTTGGGGGTATAATTTTGTGGTCCACAATCTCAATGACAATGCAGGGCTTAAGGCAAAAGTCTCTGCATCCGGTTTTCCCTTATTTGGTGCATCATATGTCTGCTGCTTTGAATGAGGGTGACTTGACTTGAAGAATGTTGGTCCGATTGCCACTTTTCTTCATCTGCTATGTTGTCTTCGGTTTACAAATTAAGTTCCACCTCAACGATGCGTAGTCATCCATTCAACATTGTCCAAACTGTGTTACAACCAATGGTACTTTGCTTAGTTCATGTGAAGAAGAAAGTTTCAGCTCCACTGCCATCACAGATCTGTACATGTGTATTAGTCTGAAAGGAAAATCGTAAGTCAAATTAAGATCATCCCATCATAAGATTCTAAGATTGCTTTATTGTTCCAATTAGAAAAAAAGCGGTTAAAGAGTTTCATAGATTTCTACACTAGCAGTCATAAATTTGCAAAGATGCAGTCTATAGCTGCAAAGCATGCTGGTTATTGATGCCAGAATTAAGCATCTCTTCCTCCTCTGTACTGGATCTTTCTCTTTGTAACTGTTGTACTATCAGTGCAACATAGCAGAGATCTTTTTTGACTCATACCAAAACCTATTTGTTCATTCATAAAGTAGCATGAGCCTCCATTTGATAATATTCTGAGTAAAACCTCATACTACTTTGCATCTATGTTATGCGAGTCATTTACGGAAATGCAGGAGAACAAATGATGTAACTACGGAATGGAATGCAGGACCGGTTTGCAAGTAGATTAAATTTGTAGTGATCTGTGGATTTTTTTTTAAACGGCAACGTGAGCGTAAATATGTAAAATCAGATGGGGCAGTGGAAGGAGAGGGTTGTTCCAGACATGAAATCCTGTGTCATTTCCTAACCCGAGATGCCCTGATTGCATAGGCACATTGTGCACTTTGACGTCGTATGCCTGACACTCAGACAAAGGAGCTGATGTAGGCCTCGAGGGGGCAGATGACAAACACTCCTAAACCATGGCCAGACATAATCCTCCTCTTGCCTCCCCTCCACCTCCCACCAAACCCCACAACAAACGCAGAGTGGAGGGAGACTTATTCAGAGCACATTAGGGAGGTGAAGGGGGCCAGGCACTGAGGGACTCTGTTCACTTGGCTGTCCTAATCATCTGAGACAACCCCTTCAGAGGCAGACCTTCCCGCCTCCAAAACCCCACACGGCCCCCCCCAAGGCATGACCCAGACACATCCAGGAGCGTTTACAAGGGCAGGCGGCCATGAAGTGGGGAAGCTGACCAAAATGAACAGCCCCCTGGGAGCTGTAGTTTAATTGTCCATCTTCTTGGTCCAAATTAAACAAGCTCGAGCGCATTCAAGTATCCGTACACACACACACACCCATACACACCCCGCCCACCATCACTACCCCGCTTTTAACAGACTGGCACGTTCCATACAGCATGCCATTGATGCAGAATGATGAGCGAGACCCCATTGTCTCGTTATATTGTCTTCAATTAGGGAGGAGATGATGGGAGACAATGAGAGGAGCATTTGTAATCATGAGCCTCCCAAACTCATGCTGGGAAACAGAACTTCATTATGCCCAATGGTCCCTCATTGACGATAAAACCCAGATATGTGTGGTTCATCCTTAGCAAGTTTTCAAGCATAAATGGCTCGGAAATAAGTGAGTCACCAGGAAATGCTGTAGGGGGTTCTGAAACTGAAGACAACAACAGACATGGGCAGAGGCAAATTTTCTTCTTCTTTTATCTGCACTGCGAGTGAACAACAGAATCCACCCGAAGAAATAACACTTATCCTCTAATTGCATCTCCCGTTCACTTACCTGAACCATCGGCTTATGCAAGTTCACTGCTCTCATATTCAAAGTTTTAAAAAGTGAGAATTTAGAAAAAGTGTTTTAGAAAAAGAGGGAGCGAGTGGGGGTGAAATTAGAAAAAAAAAATCTCTGATAATACTTTAAGAAGAACAAGAAACTCGGTGCTTTCCTGAGCCGGTTTTTTCGGGATGAATTTACAGGCATAAAGTGTAGCCTTGATGTCTTTTCATCTCCACCACATAAATGTTGTACAAGCTTAGCTCTGAGAACAGAAGCTCTGGCAGCGCTGGTGTCAGCTCAGAGCCATCTGCAGAAATGAGACTTCTTTAGGAAAGAGAAAGAGAAACTCGAGAGCGCATTATCTGCATTTACCTGAAGAGCGTTCAGCTGAGAAATGACTCTAACCCGACATCTTGCCGGCTTTGTAGCTCACCACGTCATTTAAATCACGCTCCACTGTTGCTGTTGGGCTTTGATAGAACCATCCAACCGGACAAATACTGCTTTCATAAAAATTGTGCAAAAATGATTTCTTTCAACTGGGATTGTGGCAGTATTGTTCATCCCCCCCCTCCAAACCACCACCACCACCACCACCATCCCTGACCCCCTTCCCGCTCTCCTCCTCACGGCACAAAGAGCTAATCTGAGGCGAACACTTGCAGCAGCTCTGACACATTGTCAACGCAAAACCGGGGTGATTTTATTTTCGTTAAATCATGTAAGCGAAGCATGAGGTAAAAAGCCATCTTCCACGGAGGACAACAGAGGGGTTAGGGAAATAGCTCCGTATTTTCTCCCCACACTCGCTACTGGGATTATATGCTCTCCTTCTTACTCATCTATACCTTCCTCTGTTCTTTCACATGTACAGTATCAGAGGGAGGAACAAGCTAGACCCTGAAACATTTTGATTTTGCCCATTTGCAGATGAAATCAGCCTGCAACGGGTGCCAGTAGGAGGGATATCCATCAAGTCAAGCTGCCCCGGGGCCGAACATCCTTTCCAGCAAGGCCCCATTCCCTTATCTGATTCCAGCAGACGGGGCGAGATGATGGCCATGCCAGCCAGAGCCTTTGATTTTTTAAGTATATCCCTCTGCTTTCACACTGCTTTATTGATCGCCGACAGACCTCATTTTGTTCCTCTGCTTCGAGAATGCTCTATTTGTAATGTGATCACCCAGATGAGAATGGCAGAGAGGTGGACAGATACTAATCCTCTTTTTCTCCCAGTCTCCGGCATCGTCTCTGCTGATTTTCCTGGATCGCCCCTGTCAAGTTTCTTGTTGCCCGAGGCCCAGAAGACTCCTCTCTCCCCGACTTTTTTTTCTCTCTTCCTCAATGGGGAGGGGTCGGGTATAATCCACATTTAAGAGTTACTTTCTGTGAACAACAATTGCTCTCAGTCGCCCATTTGCAATAGGTTTACACAATATTAAACACATAAGGCAGTGTGGTGAGCGCTTGATTCTACAGGACCTTTAAGCAGCATCGATTTTCGTCTCATTTATTAATGTTTTTGACCACGAGCTAAACGTCAAGTGTGCTCATCAGCCTCTGTGGTCTCGACACATTCCTCCATGTTGAACAGCGCCGCGCAACAGTACAGAGTTGGGAGCATCTGCCACGTCAGTCCACCCAGATGGCAGCAGAAAGTATGTAAATTGGTTCATTAACCTTACAGTGCTTTAACCAGTGGGCCATGCAAAGGGCTCGTTCCATCCGGGTTTTCTTGAATTTTATTAACGCCCATTAATAACATCAGGAAACTTTCGCTAATGGCCTGAGGTGGTTCGCCGCGGTGTTATCAAACACTGTAGTAATTATACATGACATCCCTCTGATTAACACTCCTGTGATTATTACACCATGTCAAATCATCTTTTTTCCCCCATTTAAAGGCAGTTATCCATTTTTCTTGAGTAGAAAAGAAGAAGTTACAAAAAAGAAAAACATTATCGCAGCACTCACTCGCCCCCTCCTTTCAAATCCCGACAAGCAGGTTTGGATCTTTAACCCCTGACAATAGAATGGCATGAAGAAAAAAGAGGCAGGGGGGTGAAAATGTGAAAGGGATCTGCGTTTTTCATACGGCACCCCCTCCCTTCAGTGCTTGCAGAGTGTGTGAAAAATTAGCTTGTAGTGTGTGAGCTGCCAGCAGTGAGGGCTTGCACCTGGAGCAGGGAGGAGCATACGAAAGGGCCAAGGGTCACCTCGTGGGCTAAACAGGATTGGAGTTTTCCCTTCTTCCTAAGCAGCCAAGACGACCCCTGCGGCTGCATTGCACAACACGGGCCTTTCACACCCCAGTCTTCCCTTCCCTTCTCTCCTTCCTCTCCTGGTCACCTCCTTTTCTTTTCTCCTCTGGAAAAAAAAGCACAGTAATCCATAACCCACTCAACTATCAGCAGCTCAATTATCCCTCCTGCTCCCCCATTTTCTCCCCTCGGATGGAGATTCAAAAACAATTAACCTCTTCACGGCTGGGGACTTTTCCCAGGAAAGGGCACAGTGGTAATTGAATGACTCCGCCATTTACATTCCTGACCATGACTTCACTCCTTCACGCATAAATCTGGTTACCAAAATCCTAATCTGTGGCTTTGTGATTGTCCAACGCCATTATCACGGATGTTGCATTATCAAGCCACGAAGGCAGCATTTTTACTTCAAGCAGGATTTAAGTGAATAATTTGCAGACGTTTACATAACACTCTTTTGACCTACTTTAAATCTTTCCAGATTTGCATCATTTGCGCCCAACGTGTTGACGTGCAAGCAACGTTTTTACAAAATGATGCCTTCCCAGAATGTAAAATAATAATTTTCCATGTGCCAATCAAATTTCAGAAACAGCATTGTTCTCCAAAACTGATCCAACTAGACTATTTCACACCAAGTGTCTAGAAGCTATAGTGCATCCCCCACACATCCTCAGCCCTTCAATAAAATGTTCTCTTCTCCCCCTTCGTTATGGAGGGGCCTCCTATTCATCTCCAGGTAGAAAGCCTCAAAGTGTAGGAGGGAAGAACAGCTTGTTGCACCCATTGAGCTTTTTTATTACTTCCCCCTTCAAAGGATGGTGGCAGGAGAAGAGACAACCTCAATCTCCTTGATACCATGATACACAGAGTCAGCTTTGAGAAAACACACGCACAAACAAGTGGCGGGATTTCAGCTGAAAGCGCTGCGCAATTTTTTTTTTTTCAACCAGCGCTTGTTCGTCAAAACATCATATTTGAGAAGATTACATTGTTGTGGATGCGGAGGAGAGCCCGATGCAGCTGTTAGAGGGGATAATCTCAGAGCAAACAAGTTTATCAAAAAAAATGGACACTGTTGAGAAAAACAACTCACTATCCTCGATTGAGCGGAAAGATGTGCAACAAAGACCCCGACCAGTCATTTTCCATGCAGCGAGCTAGCTTATCATTCGGCTAACCCAGCGGAAGCCAAATGATGTAATCCCTAACCAACACACATCGAGAAAACAAAGACGTGCAACGAAGGGAAACACCGCTGAACATGAATTTGTCAAAAAAATACACATACGGACACATTTTCACCAATTCCAGCCTCTAATTTGTGTATCGCATTTCCTACTGCTTTACTTCAGACCAATGACCACAGCTAGAACGTAACAAGAACAGCATCCGACTGCCTCATTCAAAACCTTAGGTAGAGGAAAAAATGGGATTGTCGAGCAGGAATTATGTTACATGTTTGTTTGTGGAACTCAAAAGGTTTAACTCCTGTTCATTATTAATTTTGTTCCATGGAGCCGTAATCCTTTCGAACAAGATCAAGACTAAAGGTTTAATATCAACAAACAGCTTACGAACAGGAACGACATCAAGCATCAGAGTCTCCGTTGTGCGGTACGGAGAAACTGGGAACAACGACGATGTTACACAATTAACGCAATGCTTTTAAAAAAGTAGTACAACGTATGAAAACTCTAGTTGTTTGAACTAAACAAGAAAAATTCAACTATGCAGGCATCGCGCATATTCTTGAAATATGCTCGCCAGAACAACATCACTGGAATCACACACACATACAATGGAAGACAGAAGAAGTCTTTGATGTTTCCTCATGAGTGTGTGTGTGTTGCCGCTTTGTGAGTCACCCACACTTCCATCCAAGATCCATATAGGCTACACAGCGACAGTAGCACAGTAGCAATGAAACTGCAACCCTCGTACCACACACACATACACACAAACACACACACACACACAAAAAGACGCAAACTCACAAACAACATAGCGTGTCTTGGTTGTGGATAAGGAGTAAAGGAAAAGAGGCTGAGGCACTACGGGCAGGGCTAGACGGGCCGGCAGGAGGACGCACAAAAAAAAAAGAAAGAAGGGAGGAGGAGGAGGAGAAGAAGAAGAAAAGCTAAAACAACTGGCTGTGCTCCAGACAGACTGGAACTTCTCTTGATCATTATGTCTAGCCTTCAGGTGTCTGGGGTCGGGCCGACTGTAGGCAATAGTTAGGTTGAGGGTGGTGGGAGGATGAGGGAGGATGGGGGGGGGGGTTGAGTGTAGATAACACAGCAGCCAGACAAAGAGGGAATAAGAGGGCTGCCTACATACCACCAGCATCAAGGCAGGGAGGGTGGGAGGGAGAAGAAAAGCGGAGGGTTATAAAAATTTGATTAGACGATCCTTCGCTGAAGTGACTTTCTGTGTCGGTTTGCTTTTCTTTCTTTCTTTCTTTTTTTTTTGCCAGTTCCCCTCCCTTCCTTCTCCTCCAGAGCACTGCTGCCTCAGAGAACGGGGCAGACAGATTTTATAGGTCCTAATTAAAGCCATCTGAAGCCTTTCAAAACATCAAATGGCCCTGGTCCCCCACTCCACCACCACCACCACCACCACCACTTTTTTTTTTCCTCCTCTGATTGTGCACAGAAAATCAGTGGGCACCCTTTTTTTTTCTTTTTTTTTTCGCTTCTACTTCCCTTACCTCTCCCTTGACCCCTAATTTCCAATCAATAACAGGGTTCAGTGAGTGACATGACCTCATGGGGGGTGGGGGTGGGGGGGTGGGATTCAACTGACAGGAATTTGACAGAAATGCATGTTGCAAATTTCTAATAATGCAAAAAAAAAGGTTGAATTCTGTTTGAAATGTCACACAAGGTTACTGAAGATCCACCCTGATCCTGTCTGGTGGGTTGAAGTGAAGTGCAGCCCTGTTTTAGTGCGCTTGAAGTACTCCATTTATTTCTTCTCCTCTCTCTCTCTCTCTCTCTCTCTCTCTCTCTCTCTCTCCCCCCTCCTCCCTAATTGTCCTCATTGAGCCGTGTGGACCGGTTGCACAGCCTGCCTGCCTGCCTGCCTGCCTGCCTGCCTGCCTGGGGTCAGCGGGTTTACCGTGTGCTTTTTATCTATATTTCATGCTATGGCGCTGCGCGGAGACAGTCACACATTCACAATGAGGCGAAAAAAAAAATTCTCACAGACGCACGAAGAGTGTCGACAGGAGAGAAACACGAGCATCATTCAAGCATCAAGTGAAGTCAAATGTGTTCAAAAGCATGTAAGCAAAAATGTTTAATTCCTCTTTGAATGGAAACTAGAAAAAAAAGAGACAGAAAGCCCAAAGTGACACATGCGTAAATACGTTTAAAAAAATGAAGGTAACTGGAAACAAGTGATAAATGTTGATAAATACTACTTTCAGGAATGGAAGCAGTGATAAAAACAAGCGATTACAAGAAGGAAAAACATAACGTCGCTTACTTACGATTCATTTCAATAACTTCTGGGCGTTATTGTCTCGCCCCTCTGCGATTCTCTCCGGTTTGGAGACAGCAAAAAAGTCTGTTCCTCCGGCGACGCGCGGGGAGGTTCACTGTCATCAACGCACAGCTTCATCGGATGGCGATAAAGTTTTTTTTTTTGCGCAAAGATAACACCTGGTCAGCTGCGCCGGGGACCAGCGGACGTCCGATTCCGCCGATGTCAGGTCTTCAGTGATGCCTGCACTCGCCGGGATTGTGCGCTGAGAGGACAGGGGAGCGCACAGAAAGGCGTCATGTGAGCCGGGGAGAGGTGCGCCATTGGCCAGCCGGGGATAAGTGTGATAAGGCTACTCCGTGCGCCATTGGCCCAGGACTGCGGCGGAGGCGCCTCCTCACTTGGCTGTGCGCAAGAATGTGAGTGCGGCTCAGTGTTCATAATTTTTTAGCAGGAGGGGAGGGGGAGGATGTGATGGTGGTGGTGGGGGGAATAAGTAACAAATTGTTCCAAATATATCTATGTAAGTGTTTTGTGTTTTGTCATTGACGAGAGGAGAAATACGCATGTAAAAGAGGAAATGGATGACAATATCTGGTAAGTCTGGCACGGCAAGTTGAAATGCTTTAATCTAAATGAGGCAAAGAAATTCAGTTGTCATCATAATGATACAGAGTAAATATGACATATACATATCAGTTTCTCCAAAGACAACAAGAGGCCACTGCTCTCTTCACCATCTTTCCATAGCTGCATCCAATACAAGAGTTTTACTGTTTTGTATTTGTAAGAACAATAAGTGCAATATAAAGGTATTACATTGCACTTGTGGTTCTTTACCTGGTTGTTGTGAAATATAGTTTTAAAAATTCAACACACATTCATTTTGATGTGATGCCACATTAATAGCACCAACCAAGTTAATTATATGAACAGGAAAAGCATCATTTGTGGCTCATGGAGTTTGATTTGTTGCATAGCTTTCCTGGACAATTCGCTGCATAATGAACAGATTCAGGTGGATCAGGGGATTGAATTAATAAGATACTTAACACTTCCAACACAATGGGGCTGAAATGCGACTAATTTTCACGTGCAAATGACAAAAAAAAAAACTGAAAAAAAGTACACTCAAGAAAAGAAACCTCACTGATTTTTTTTTAACATCACAGTATATATAAATGACCCTGCATCTTCACTCTCAGTCTCCAAAAAGGAAAGTATTGAACATTTTTGTAGTTCTTTACCGCTGTGGAGTCAAAGACTAAAAGCAACCTTTACAATCAGTTATTTGATCTTAATAAGTTCCCAAGCTAATTCATTAGCAGACTTGGAGCTAAATGAAAGGAAGGCATAGGTGCTGTGCTAACAGCAAGAGCATCCCTTGATATTCTCATTTACATGTATAGAAACAAAGGGAGCCCGATATGTTTTACATATTTATGCTGTTCCACCCTCTTCTTTATTTCCACATTGATTTTCTACACAGTTGGACTTCATAGAGGGCAACAAGACATAAAAGAGCATCCTCTCTCTGTCTCTCTCTGGTTCTCTGGAGTGTGGAGACAGAGGAACTCAAGGTTCTGTATGGGTGGGAAATAGAGCGCATGTAATCCGGAGCACGCATCTTCCCCTGCTCAGGCTGCAGCATTAAATCGATATTCCGCAAAGCTTTCTCTTGTTTTCACATTCACTTGACTGCTGCCGTGATGCGCCGCGAGGGTCGAGCAGCCGCTCCCTGATTTTTGTGGCACTTGCTACCCCCCCTTCATCCCTCCCTCTTCTTCCTCCTCCACCTCCTCCTTCACTTCACTTCACTTCACTCCATGGCAGACACCCTCATTTGGATGGCTCTAAGGCGATGCGCCCATTCCATTTGTCTCCTGCGCTAACGGGAGGCGGCAGGAATAAGGCAACGCGTTATCTCAACACAAAAAACATTATCTCCGCCTTTGCTCCTCCAGCACCGTGAAACAATGATTATTAACTGCTCGAGGAGCATGTTCAGGGGTTTTCGAGGCTTGTCGCCACACTTTAAGGAACTTGAAGTACATTGCACAACGCGCCCCTGTACGCTAGATTTTAGTTTAGTTTTTTTTTTTTGACTGAGGGTAATGCTTCCCCTTTTCTCGCCACTTGTGAGTACTTTCAGTACTCGCTTCACTGTGGCCCGGGGGGAGTATGGCTAACGGCATTATGACTGGACGTGTGACAGTAGCATTTTTACCAGAAACCAGCCAAGCACTTCCTTTTCAAGATTTAAAAAGCCTGTCGTGCAGCATCATCCCGGTGTAAGATACTGGTTATGCATTCATACACTCACGCGTTCACTCACACACGTCGTTATGAAAGCAAAACCCTGCCTCTGCAAAATGGGTCATACACTGCAGTCACTTTATCTCAGCAAATGTATTGTGCCTATGTGAGTGGTAGACATGCGCATGTGTGATTACACATCAAAGGCAAGACTCCAATATTGGAGCACGGGCGTCTTTGCTGAAACAGGACTTGAGCACGTCAAACCATTGAATGTTTTTTGGACGCCGCAAGCTTTGCGATATAGTTAGCCCAGAGAGCCAAAATGTCAGTCTCTCTTTAATACCTTCAAACAGCCAAGAGGAAGGTGCTCTCGCTCTAAAATAAACTCCGGTGGCGTCATTTTTATTTTACCGCAGTCCCTTGCATGCCTTACACGACAGCAGTTCCAGCCAAACATTTGAACATGAAGGATTTGCTCCAAAGACAGAAAAAGCGTTCACCCTTGGTTCTCGTTCGAAGGCACACTGTCAGGCTAATACACATACATGCGCGCACACACATTTGCAGATATATACCCACTGTGGAATGAATTTGAGCTGTGGGGTTCAAAGCCGTGCCAGTCAAAGAGGGAAGACAGCTCTGTGCCGCCGTCTTATAGACCCATCACTGTGCAAGCTAATCTGCAGCGCGTTCGAGTCCTATATTTAGACCAATGTTTTGTGAACACTTAGCATAATTCGCTGAGACGAAAAGAGCTTTTCAAAGCCGTTAACCTCATCTCTTTAAAACTCATTTGGAGTTTTTTTCAGCCGTTGCATTCCAAAACACCTGTTCTCATCTTTGTTTGTCCTGTGAATGCTCTCCTCCAGTAGATAAAATAAAACAGTTTATTATGAATGGCAAACGATGGCGCAGTGTGACAGTGAGAAAACGCTGCGTGAGTGTGTGGAGGTGGTTGAGTCTCTCAGCTCTTCATGAGACAATGGGTATTGTGTGAAATCAACTCGACTTGGAAAAAAAAAAACAGTGTGAACTTTATTTTTCCAATTTATGTTTGTAGTCGTGTCCTCATTACTCTCATCTCCATCATCACATAATTTAACATGACATCCAAATGATCAAGAAAATATTGCAGGGATGACACTACACCTGGTTATAATTCAGTCCTGTTCATTATGATCCATGGGTACAGCTGATTCCTGTCAGTCTGTAAATGTGAGTCAATGTGTGTGTGTGTGTGTGTGTACTGATTGCTCTGATCAGGTCCAGGTGGGCCGGTGGGAGTGGGTCATACTAAAAGCCTTTACCTCCATCTGCTTCGTGGCCTGCAATGAGCACACACATTTCCACACAAACACACAGATGAGATGGACTGTCTGGTTCAAAAGCCTGTCCCCTAAGCATTAAACACTATACACTTTGGCTACAGAAACACAGCATACTGGGGGCCTGCATGGCATCTGCCTCCCAGCTCCCGGAGCCAAGGCATGGGGCCGAGGGAGGGGCTTGGGGCCGAGATAAGCTCTTCCTCCCCTGGTCACCACTACGCCGTGGGGACCGGACAGGCCTGGAGCCTCAGCTGAGCACCGCTGATAATATCCACATGAGTGTACGTGTGTGTGGTTGGATGAATGGGTGTGTGTTGACAAGGGGTGATGTGAGTTTGTGTGAGTGTGTGTCTGTGTGTGGGTGGGGTAGGAGCATGCACGGATGCCCACACTTGCATGTTTGTTCAAATGGTCAAATATCACAGCTAAGACAAAAATGCATGTCCCTGACGTATTAAAAGTTGTGCAGTTTGGTGCCAAATGTTCACAGAAGTGTGTGCAGATATGTTTCCTCCTGAGGAATGCACTTGCTCTCAGGGATCAGCCAAAAAAAAAAAAAAGAAGAAGTCACACAGACACAAATAAATTGCAATTCCGCAAAAATACCTTTATAAATGCCTAATTTATTGTGGAGACAGAACTTTGACATCTTGATTATGCACAAAATTATTTCCCAAAGTAACCCTGTTTTTTGAGTGACAACATGCTAATAGACGTATTTGCGTCATTTCAGTGTTGGTGTTGAAAAGAAAACCTGCACAAGCAACAAATAAAATTATCCAATTTGCAGATTGATGCACTTCTTTTAAAGAAATTAAATTTTAAGACAGCTAAGTCTGAAAACCCCCATTAGGCACTGAAAAACAAAGCATGTAATAAATAAAGTACATTACATTACACTCCGTACATTTGACAATGACATGAAGCAATGCTGCTCTCACAATGGTGCTCATTGTATTTTTTTTTCATTCTTTGTAGTCCCTCCCCCCCACCCGTACCCTCATTTACGATGTAAGATTAATTGCTGTGCTGTTAACTGCAAATCAATCTGTTCTTGTTCACTCGCCCTAATTCATTGTTTATTTAACACGAGTGTAATCTAGTCCTTTGTCGAATGACAGAAAATGGTCCCTCTTTGTTCAGCCGCACTGACCTTATCATTTTAACTTGTCATATTGGAATACTCATTTACTCATCATGTTAAGAGTCGCCTCACGTAACAAGGCAGTGAGGCAAATTAAATTAATTTCGGGCTACTTTTAATCGTGTTGATGTTTCGAATAACAGTGCATGACAAAAAGGTCTGGATGATGACAGAAACCCTAATTGCTAAAGAAAAAAAGGGGAGATGGAAGGGATAATTCATAATATATTACGAACCAAATCTATTAAAATATAATAATATTGCACAACACGAGGACCAGGAGGTGACCTTGTGCAATATGTAATATTTGACAGCCCTTTTGATCACCTAAACTATTTGTGAAATGGATTGTGGTTCGCATTTCAACTCCAGTGAATCAGTGCCTCCTTGATTCAATGGAGAGGAGAGGTAAATCTGCTAACTAAGCGTAAAGGTTTTAAATTTCCGCTTTGGAATTATCAGCTTTTGCTCTGCATTTCACATGTTTTCTTATTCGGTGAAATTTAATGGAGCGTTTTAAGATTCTTTTACATCACAAAACAGAAAGAGGTCAGTTTGATTCCTTTGCAAACAGAAGTTTTGAGTTGGAGAGAGTGAAAAAAGTCATTGTCAGTGTGTTTATCCTCTTTGCAAAAGCCAGAGAGAGAAACTTTGACTGAAAAACCACTTTTCACTTTGTGGGAGGAAGATTTAGGGTTAGAGTGGTTTTAAATTTTAGAAACACTAACAGAACCAGCTGTGTATGATATGCAGAGATATTTAGTATGTGTTGCGAGCATAGTTCCATCCCTTGACTATGGAGTGTTGTTCTCTATATGGTTTATGTTTCTGCATCAATTAAGATTTCTGCACATTGATTATTTTTAGTGCTTCTGGTCCAAGTTGTTTAATTACAAAGTCCTGGGTGTGAATCCAGCCAAAGATGTTTCATGTCATCCCATATTTCCTGTTGTTCACAACTGCCAACCAAGGCAAAGATTAAAAGAAGTCCCTCGGTTTTTCCAGCTGCTTTCATGAGTGAGACATACTTCTGGCCACTGTAGAAGATCCACTGTTTTATTACTGTACGTGTTTGCCGCTGCATTGTCTGCAATCCTTAAGAGGAATTGCTTTGAAGGTTTAAAAAAAAAACCCTCCAAAGTTTGACTCACTTCCCGCCTCTGGAAAGCTAACTGCCTTGTTAAGAGCCACTGCTCCTCACTGTACGCCTCTTTCGCATATCAGTCATGTCACATCCAAGATAAGACGGAAACTTTTCCAGTGTTTAACGAAGAGAACTAGTTTGTGTGATGGATTGCGGCTGTGATGCGGCCTGGTCGGGAGACTTGCCATATTAAATGAAGAACAGCAAACACGGTGTAACATGGCGTACCTTGTCGTGTGTGCAGCCCTCGGAGTTCTAGCATGTGTTTTGACAGGGGGAGAGAGAGAGAGCGGGAGAGAGACATAGAAGTGGAGAGAAATATCCAGAGATCCAGGTCAGCTGTGAGGCCTCAGCTGGAGTGGAGGGCTACACCTGTCAGCGCCCGGGGGCCTCTCTCTCTCTTTCGCTCTGTCGTCTTTCTGTCTCTCTCTTTCTGTCCAGCTGGACGTGCAGAGCCTCTCAACCCCCCACCCAGCCTCCACCTCCTCTGATCCAGGCCAGTTCAGCCCAGCCATGCGTGGCCATCTCTGGGAATTCATTCCGGATGCTTCCTGTTCATTGCATCCACTCCTCTCTCTCTTGCTTGTTTCTCTATCTGTCACTCCTCTCCACGTCTTCCTTTTGCTATCTGTCCCATAAAATCCATTTTTATTTTTCCATGCATGCTAAAACCTTTCATTTTCTCAGTAATTTTTATGCATTTTGATATATAAATTTCAAAAAACTGTCATTTGGGTCTGATCTGGCTTCACTCAAATAAAACCCTGAACTGTATTGTTACTACACGACCTATTAAATTGCAGTAAAACTCCATCTGCTATCATCTGACCTGGATTTAAACACCTGGAGTGGAGTTATACCCCACACACCATGGGCAAGCTCAACCTTTTTTTCTCTGTTGGAGGAAGACGGTGGCACAAATATCCAAAGTTTTCCTTTTCATTCTAAAGTTTCACCGGGAACCACTAAGGAGCCTAACACATTCCCACCACTCCTGACTCCTGCTGTGCATCCAAAGCCTCCTTTCAACACAGTCAGCAGAGACAGCAGCTGGAAACGTTAAAACGTTACTACAAGCCTACTTTTTATTATGGTATTGTGTCTATAACCTATTTTTTCCCAAAGTAAACCTGCACTGTAAAATTACACCGTAGTGTCCCTGTAGTGTTGACTACATTGCAAAGGAGACAAATTGAACTTTATCTTACTGAACAACACCAATTTTATTTATATAGGCACTTATCTGTTGATACAACATCTGAGCATGATACAACTGGGATGTCGGACTATACAGATGTCAGGTAAGACTACAACTATGCCCCCCAAAACAGTTGACAAACAGTGAAATAGCAGCTACTGCCCAGATATCATGTTAAATGCAACATTTATCACAATGTAATTTAAAACATACTTTGATGCAGTCAACGTTCAGGAATAAAAATCTAATCAACACATGAAAACATCAAATTCTCCACGAGGAGCAGCTCTGTCACCAGCACTGAAAATCCTCAGCCCAGTCATGTTGGCCATGTTTGTGAAAAATGAAAAGAAGCAGCTTTCATTCTGGCCCAACTTTGGCACTCAGTACACTCTCAGTGCCTGCTCAAATTATGCCTCAGTTAGGCAATATTTTTGGTTGAAACTTTCATAAATGCTGTCCAATGTGCAAACACATTGAGTTTCCAATATGTTCACCTTTTTCTTAAGATTATCGGGCAAAATTACCTCTTTTTCTTCTCATGCATCTTACTTTTTTTCTTTTAGTAATATTCAGTCAGAAGCATGAGCAGCAAACACACAGAGTATTTAGTATTTACTGAGGAAGTACAGGATTACATTACTTGCACTGCATTCCACCTGATTTGCCATTCTTTTCAGGTAATTCCAGAGCCCATTAACTCCTGAAATAAACAGAAATGAAAAAAATACTGTGCTCCGTCTTCCTCCTCGTAGCCATAATGTGATTCCTTTTTTTTATTTATAGCTCCATCTGCAATTTGCCCTCACATAATGGAGAATGTCTAAAAAGATAACGGTAATGGGTTTGGTTGAAAATGATTGCAGTCAACTGTCAACCTGTAATAAACTGTGAAGTATAAAAACGTGAACATGGTTTAATGCTCTATAGCTTGTTCTGTGTTACAATTGATTTCCGGATAAATGGCTTGTACTGGCATTAAAAATAAAACATCAGCCAGCTGCTGTCAGTCTCTCGTAAACTGTAACATTGACATTCCTCTGTTGGATACCTGAAAGGTGTCCCAGCTGGTTTATGCCGAGGACAAGCTGGTAAAAATCTGCCATTTAACCTCAGTGAATCTCCATTTTGTCCTGCAGCAAGATGAGGCTGAGAGTTGAATAACAGTAAGCTTATTCTCCCGCTGCACTCACACCACATCCTATCCTACACGCCGGCTACTGAATTATTCAACTGTTTGTACCTGTGAGGCAAGCAGACCCTGTTAAGGGCTGCCCCGGTATGATCTATAATTAAATATAATGCAACATGAAAGTGCATAAGACATGAGACTAGGGTTTGGACAAGTCACTCAGACTTCCTCCTTGTTATCCATTTTGGGTTCATATGCTGACAGCAGCTGTTTTTATTTTCGAGTATTTATTTTACAAGCTTTTTTAGGCCTTGTGCAAACTGTAATGCTTTGCACTCCTTTACTCAGATACTCTTTGATCCTGAATGTTTGCTATCAGCAGTCAACATTTGGAGGGCAATAAGATCATGTAGTGTTTGATTATGCTATTATTGTCTCTCTCACACACACACTGTACACAGTATTACACCCAATAGTGGCCCACTGTCTCTTGCAGTGTGTTTGTTTTGCTCCCCCTAGCAGCTCAATAATAAAGCCCTCCAAAGCTCACACTCAGAAATAATCCTGCTGCGTATTTAGAAATTTGACCATAACAAGACCATTTAGGAGGCTCTCTAAAGTGACTACCTAGGATGCATGAAACCCAGCAACCATTCATCGCTCCCAGTAAGTGTCTCCTGAAGGTAGATGCAAGCGGTTACTTCGACCACAACTGCAGAGAAAGTGACATTCTTCTGAAAATTTAGGACAAAGCACACATTTGGAGATTTGTATATGGAAATCTCAGTGACAGTTGAAGGCCTTAACCTTGCATACACACACACACACACACACACACACAGAGTGCAGTGGGATCCTCGCATCTGTCCAAATGTGAACAGCAATATCTTCACCTTGCAGGCGGCTGTGGGGAGGGAAGGCTTAGTGGCTTGCTCACTTTCTTCCTTCACTGGCTGTGAAGTGGAGTCTGAGGTGTCAGGAGTTTTTTCTTTTTCTTTTTTCATCCCCCTTTCTCTCTCACTCTGCTCCTTCTCTCTCACTCTGTTTTTTTTCACAGCGAGTACGTCTCTATAGTGGTTGAGTCTGTGCTTTACAGGGAACACTGCGAGCGCCTGATAAGAAGCTGAAAGCAGATATATACATCCTGGAGTGAGCTGCAGATACGCAGTCAGGGAGAGAGTAAACAGATCACATACATTATGTTTCTCGGATTTACATGTGGCACATGATACAGGGGTGTTAGCGGAGGGCGGATGTAAAAGGTTGGCGAAGTTCTTTGCCCCTTAGAAGCACGGTGAAGGGATACTAAGCAAGCAAAAAATAAATAAATAAAAATAAATTAAAGATGCCTTGCCATGTTTCATTTTCCTCCCAGACAAATTGAATTGACCCTCCCATCACTGTTGCACCTAAAAAAGATAAAATAATATCCATCAACAGCCAGTATAAACAGAGTGAGTGTTTATTCCCTCCAGCCATGTGTTGGGAGTATTTAGAGGGTTGCACCCCCTCCCAGACAAGCTTTTACCTCTTCCCCTTTATAAAGACCCAGCAATTACTCTGGTTTGCTGACACCCTGAATACCAATACAACAATGCTTCTTTTTTCTCCACAAGACACCCCCCACCACCACCATGCACACAAACACAGATCTTACCACAACCCTCTCCACCCAAAAAAAACCCCTGCACCCCCTACCCCCCACCCCACACACACCCCCGTTATTCCCCTCCTGAAATACAAAGTTGCCTGTGGTTGCCATGGCTACAACAGGAGTTCATAAATCCAAGCGCAGAGGGACTCTTCATTCCTCGAAAATTATCAGGAGAATTTTTTTTTTTGGTGGGGAGTGGAATGGGAGGGGGATGATCTACAGGACACAGGATGAAGGATTTGGATAAAGAAGGTAGGGGATAGAGTGGGTAAGATGGGCGGAAGCCCATCCTTCTCCTCCACCACCACGTGTCCCACTGAAGCAGATGGTGCCGTGTGGCTCCGCCATGCCACTGCGGTCGCCTTGTGATTGCTGTTGCCATAAGGAGGCAGGTTAGTAGGAGATTTGGGGTGACAGTGCTTGGCATGGGCTACAAAGTGAAGATGTTGGGAGGGAAAGAGAGCGCTTGGTGCCTTGGGCTAACACCAAGGTAAGCTGCTGTTATGTTCCTGTCTCTGTGATTTAGTGCCCAAGTGGTGCAAGAAGTGGGAAGCAAAGGTAGCCTTTAGGTTCAGGTTTTAAGCATCATCCTGTGTCACACCATGAGGTGCATTTTAGTTTTAAGCATAACCTACTTCAGAGGTCATGCGATACGGGGATCAAAGTGGTATGTTGCATATATGAGCAAAAATAGTTATCACATTAATCTGGGGGTGTAGGCAGAAAAATAAAAAATAAGAAAACAACTATTGCACAGTTGCAAAGAAAGCATCCGATTCCAGTGCATAATGTGAACCCCTGGATGTCACTTTATTGGGAACCAACACGAAAAACTTTTCTATTCTTCACAATTCCACTTTCACTATTCTAACTTTAGAATCCCAATGTTTTGTTTCCAAGCTCTATCTTCTTGTGCCTATATTAAAGTTTATTTATTATCACCCTTCCTGACGATCAAAGACATTCCAAGAAGCAGTAAGAAAAGGTGATGACATCATCTCTGGGACAGGAAGCAATATAAATTTTGAATATTTTTTGCCTCTAGCAGTTCCTGTTTCTCCCTTGTTAATAATGTTTGTATTATTATATTATAATAATTATGTTATATATATATATATATATATATATATATATATTTTTTTTTTTATCCATCCTTCAGGCATAAGTTAAAACATAACTTGAGATTGACCCCGACCAATTACAGCCATTCTGACATCTTATGCCAGGAGACGACAGGCCAGCCCCAGTGAGAACATTGTGTACTGGTGAGCGTGGAGGGGTGGGGATGTGGATGTGGGTAGGGTGGATGGGTTTGTGAGGGGGCACAGGGTGGAGGGATGGTGGGTTGGACTTGGTGGTGGTGGTTTGTTGGGGGGGGGGGTCAGAGAGGGTTGTAGAGGGTCATCTTCCTGAATGCTCCTGCACACATCCTGACACGCTGTATCTGTCTGTCACATGCAAACAGTCGTGCACACGTTAGCCTCCCACTTGCATTAAAGCCATCTGCAGCCTGTGCCTTCTCATGCTAACGGCGTAATCACTCCGAAAAACATGAAACACACAACTGTAGCCTTTAATCCACAGCTTCCACATAGGCGCACACTGCCTTCCCGGCACACTCTATGCACTGTAAGCACCAATACACTTCAACACACACACAAATGCACACACAGGCACGCCAACCTCCTCAATCCATGGTGTGGAAGAATGGAGCCAGTGTATGCAAGGCAGTGAGCAGACAAGGCCAGGGCCCAGGGTTTTTCAGCGGCATGTGTGTGTGTGTGTGTGTGTGTGTGTGTGTGTGTGTGTGTGTGTGTGTGTGTGTGTGTGTGTGTGTGTGTGTGTGAAAGAGTGTGTGTTGGGGGCACAGCAAGTTTGGAAATGTGGGTAGGTTTTGGGAGGGGCCCCGGCCTATACATTTGAAATGCATTTAAGTAAATAGACGAGAGTCACAAATAGAATCCGAGACGTTCTGGGAGTCATAATATGACAAACCGGGAGATCTGTGGCCGCATCTACAGTACAAAGCCCTTGAATGATGTGAGAGTTGATCCTTACAGGCTAGTTTGGGAATAAATTATTAAAATCGTGGATGTTTCCAGGCTAAATTTAGAAGCTTGTCTAAAAGCGGCACTCAAAGGATTTGAGCAGAAAACTGCCTTAAAAGAAGGACTGAACACAAAATAAAAAAGTCTGTCATTGTCTGCTCACCTCCTTGTCAGCTGAAACATTACTGAACTTCACAGAATCAGCAAACACAGCGCATTAATACCCATAGGTGTAACATAGCCATCAGAAAAATATAGGAAGTGCATAATTATTGTATTTCTGGGCTTGTGCTACACATTTGTTATTAGAATGAGGCAACAGAATCCTAGAACTAGTGTTGTAACCATGGTTTTTGAATTTGACAGCTGTATAAACATAAATGTGTTCAGTGTAGTAGACATTGCATATTCTGTAATCTCACAAACAATACATAGTATATAATGAAATGAGTCAACTATTCCATTAACATCTCTGTTTGGTTTCATTTTTCATTCATTTTCAAGATGCTTTAGATTCAGGCTCTTAACCAGACATAGCCATGCTCGAACATTTATTCTAACTGTGATTACCATTATGAAACAAAATCTTACTACCTCTGTTAACTTTTAAGTGACTCGATGTGAGGTAGGATGTTCCTGCTCAAGGACACTTCAGCAGAACACACAGCTGTACCTCTCACAGGACTGAAATGTGCTGTTTCAGTAACAGCATCATCTTTTTTCCACTCTTTCAACCCACCACCTAGTGCTTTATTTAATCAGCGCACATATTCTTTCCACAATACACATAAGCTAAAGTGTCACCTGAGAACTCAAGGTACAGCACATTTAAGTGATTCTGTTTTTTTTACTTTAATATTGATGATGTAGGTTTATATTCTAACCCTTATAATGGCATGTGGGCACAGTGAATAAAATTATGTAAATCATAAGAGAGTTAGTTTGTCACAGCAGTTGTCTTTTTGAACAAAAACAACTATTGCAGTGATGCTTGACAGCAAAAGAGAAAAGCAACCACGTTTTCCCCGCATGTTCCTACATACAGTATTAGTGAGCTCAGACAGTCGGGGTTTTAATGTAGGGCAAAACTTTAAAGTCATTGAAACCCATTTAGTTGGTTCCAGTTCAAGAAATAAAACCACCCAAACTGCAGGTGTTCTCTATACAACAGCTGAGTTGTGCAACATTTACACAATAAAAATGGAGATTTTTTTTTTCTCATTTGCACCAGACATGCTTCATTTGATCTTCATCCATGTCCACATTTCTTTACTACAGTGAGATTTTGACAGGAATGAAGACGGGCTAAAGTCTGTGGAATGCAGTTGTTTCCTCAAAATGAGAGGCCAAGACTGTGTGGGAAAATTTTGGGGTGAACCAATAAACCCTGACTTTCCAACTTGTGCCAACCATGTGACGAGCTTGTTTTTTTCCAAATTGTGTGTGCCATCGCTCCCTCATAGCACCATGCAGCCAGAGAGATTCCTCAACATAACTCTTGTGTCTGTGTTTTACTTAAAGGTAAAAAAATACAATGAGCTGGTGCCAAGGGTAAAGTTACTATTACGTCTTTGTGGTTAATGCATAATGAGCACTCCAAGTTTCTATATTTGCTTTTCAAGTCATTGAATATCCACCTTTGTAAGAAGGCTGGTGTCAGATGAATGTGCACTGTCACTTGCAATCATCCAGTTTTCTGCCATTAAGCCTCATCGTTTCACTCGCTGCTCTTTTCTTTTCTTCCTTTTCACTCATCATTTTCTTTTCAGAGTAGCAGATGTGAATGAGTCTGTGTGTGTGCGTACAATTTTTGTGGCTAAAAGTGTGTGTGTGTGTGTGTGTGAGAGAGAGAGAGAGAGAGAGAGAGAGAGAGAGAGACAGAGAGGGAGGGAGGGAGGAAAGTTAGCCAACTAGTCTTCTCTTTTGAAACCCAGAGGGCCTGGCTGACTCCAGTCTCCAACATGGTAGCTGTAAATCAGAAGGAGAAAGAGCTAAGTTAATTGCACGGGCGTTTATGAAGGAGAAAGCCTTGATTTACTCCAAAAGCTTTACATCTCCCCTGTGGATGTGGAGTGATGAAAGGAGTGGAGCAAAGGGAAAAGGGGAGGAGGGATATAGCGGTGGGGACAGGGATAGTAGCACATGTGTGGCGTGAACAAAGTTCATTTGCAGCATATTAGATTAGCTGATTGGTAAACTAGATTGTGGGGAGATATGCATCTATCGCCTGGGGGATAATTATTAAAACTTGAGAGAAGTCCAGTGTACTTTGGTTTTAGATTAGAACATTTTCATAATTGAAGCAAATAAAGAAGCCACAGAAAAGCTTGATACACCATATACAAATTAACATATACAGCGAAACAAATTAGGTATGTTACAGTCGGTGTCGTGTATGCACCTAGATTCTAGGTCTCACAATGGCTTGAATTTGAAGTGCTCAAGGCACACCTGTCAATACTAAGATTAAAAAATAAGGGAAATTTCACTGTGCCATGTTTGAAGCTGTCCCACTACCACATCCCACATAACCATTATATTTAGACAACACACAGTGAATCCTGAATTCACCAGTTGGCAACCACTTGCTTTAAAATATCACCGCAACAAGGATTGGATTAACTAGCTCTAGAGTTGGTCCTGACTTATTAAACCTTGATTGTGGGACTATAACCATGATGTTTTTATAATTATGTGTGTATGTATAAGAAGTGTCATCATGTCCAAATATTGTCTGTATTGGTCCCCATAGAGGTTGTTGCTGGAAACTGCAAATTAAATTCCATGTATATGCATATGAACACATCTTTTCACATTAATTAGATAGTATTTCAGAAGTTGCATTACACTTTCACAGAACACAGCCCTCAAAGTGTTAGGCAAGCAAGCAAGAGATGTGCTGTCCAGTTAGTTTAGCAAGACAGACAGACTGAAGAGAGATGGACTGCAAGTATGTTGGCTTAACAGTACTCATATTTACTGACATCAGATTTGGAAAGGAAAAAACACAAGCTTACCCAATCGCTGCTCCCATAATTCACTCTCCTCACATTTTTTCTCTGTTTTCATGACCAGAAGCGTAGCAAAGTCGTAAGCATTGACGCTCACTCTTACACTAGTAATCTGCGTAATTTGCAGGGGCCTATGCAACTTGTGCAATGAGTGTATAGGGCCGCCTGGCAGACTGCCATGTGCTTTACCAGAGGGGAATAAAGAAAACACATCTAATAGGACCGGTAGTTATGCCTACTGCCAGTGGGAGATATCGGCAACTTTGTTTTTTTAGCAATGTTTAAAAGAAAATGGAAAATTTTGGGAAAATATTTACCCAGGAGGACAACAGGAGAGAAAAGACTTATGCATGGGAGAATGCCTGGACAGCATTTTCTGTGGTATATTTGCAAAGTACTGATGTTATATTCTATATCACGGGTTTTCTTTTGACAAGTCTCATTATTTTACTGTGTACTGTGAGTTTTTTTAAACGATACATTTACCTTATGACTGTAATTTCAAGTCAGGTTGTTTTTTTCATGAAAATCATCTATACAACACTGTATTATGTAGTTTGTGCTATTTCTGGTCATTTCTCATTCCTTTAATTGGGCAATCCATCGATTTCACACATAAATATTAGGGAACTCATCATACAGAGAAGAATTTTAGCTTGTGGCAACATCTTTTGTAGCTCATGAGCAGTATTCCAAAGTCTGAGCAAAATGACAATGAATCAGTCATCAGGTTTATTTAAACTTGAGACTTTGTTCAGGCTCACTAGCTTTATGGAAGAGCAGTATTTTTTAGCTTGAGTACTCCCATAATACAGCACTAAATCTAATTAAAGCTGCAAGCAGCGTTGAACGGGCCCTCGCACACCCACGCGTGTCGGGACGTGGCGCACGTCCAGGTGTGGTGCATGTCGGGATGTGGCAGAAATTTCAAGGTGCTCAGACTTAGCTGACCAATTTCAAGGATTGTATCACAAACTTTCTCGGCCACCATGAACATCAGTGGAGTCAAACTCATTTCTCATTGACTATTATTTGTTCTGTTATCAATTTAAAAAATCTGTTTTATTATTGTTATATTACTGTATTATTGGGTCGCTATTATTGACTATTATGCCTTTTGTTGCAAATTTGCAACATACCCAAATTTCTATTTATTTTTTGTGCTATAATCAAATTAACAATCTCAACCCTCATGTGACACCTACATAAAGGCAAAAACACAAAACAAATTTTTTAATATACTTGTATATAAATTCAGGCGTTAAGGGGTTAAACAATATTATATAAGGTGTGTCGTAGGAGATCCCTGCTCCATCTATCCATCAGTTTGGGGGTTGTTGGCCTGAAAAATATTGAACACTGCTGGCATAAGCAGTAGCAATAGTAATAATAATTTATTGTTATTATACATATCACAAGTACATGTCAGCCAAATAACCATGCACATTTAAATTAAAAACATGAATCTGTGAATCATTCTAATAGCTCAGTGTTGGATGCAAGATTTATATTTATAAATGGCAGTGACACGCCACCATGTAGCTTGGACATATTTAAACTAGTTTAAAAACTAATTTTTTTTCATGACTTAAAAAAAAGACAAAGAAGACATAATCATTTGTACATATTCCAGCCATAGGCGGTCATACTGAGCGCACATGAAATGAAGTGGGAGTTGCCCCCTCAGCCCCTGTGAAATGGGACAAGGAACAAATGATTGAGTTTTGGGAATGATCCAGATCAGTATCTGGATCTGGGAATTTTTAAAAAGATTTTTAACATTGGGAGTGTTAGAAAGCCCTGCAGTGCCACCTTGTGGTAGGACAGAGCATATATATGCACATATATAGCACAAAGATGTTGAGTGTTTTTTAAGTATACTTTGTCGTTGGGAGATTGTGTTGGGGTGGACTGGAGCTCCTTGGCGGAGGTCTGTGCTCTCTGGGTGCTTTTCTAGCTACAATCTGTGATGATATGAATATTGACGAATGCATAATTAAACTAGTTGAAATACATATTTGATGTTATATCGGTTTTTTACAGTTTTTCTCCATTGGTTTGGCTCATTTCTCGAAACTGAAATGACAATCTCAAGACAACATGGACAAACCTCCAAACTACTTGGCAATTGTTCACAACAGACTGGCATTTCTCCTTCATTTCATCAAATTGCAAACATCTTAGTACTTGTCTCGATGTCTCAGTACATCTTTGCAAATGATTTAGTACAGGTAGCCTTCATTTAGCACAATATCCAAGTGAATAGATCTTGTTGATCTAAACTGATTGTTGACTTCTCAGTTTAATGGTCGTTCACTCCAAAACATGTCAGCATCATTTCATTGTATAAGTCATCACATGCACAATAGTCTGTTCAGTTGTCAGGATTCGTCATGAACATACGGTGGCCAGGAGAGGGACGGTGAGGACAGCTTTATTTACAGCACTGTAGGCTCCATATAATGTTCCTTGTTGTTTATTTATGTGTTTAAATTACAGTATGTTATGCTGTATAGATTTTCTTTTTACTCTGATGTATGAAAGTTACTTTATGTGTGTCAATACAGTTTTCTTGATAGTTTACACACATTTTCTGAAAGCATGCCTCATACTTTCAGAACTCTGCATACAAATCAGAAAACATACACACAATGAGCAAAAGCCCTCAATTCTCCTTCAATTGACACTTTACATTCAAAATGATGTTATTACTTCTCAAAATGCTATTTTGTTTTCAAATGACACAAACCATTATATGAATAGACATTTATAAGAGTGCTCACACAATGCCAAAGGGACGATGAATTTTGGAGGCACTGACTATTTATATGAGAATAGAATTTAGTTTTGACCAGTCGTGTGAACTGTTTTGGGAGAGATATGAGCTTTTGCAGGTGAACCATGGTGTTGTGCTGAACCATCCATGTTATTTTGGCAAAAGCACCAAGAGTGTTGAGAACGTCTGGTCTGTTTCAAGAAATGAGCCAAAGCAATTGAGAATAGTCAGTGCATTTTTGGTGGCACTGACTATTTATATGAGAAAGAAATTTAGTTTTAAAACATGAGTGAAAGGTTTTGGGAGAGACATGAGCTTTTGCACGTCAGCTTTATATATATATTGCTTATATTGCAAAGTTTGAAGCAATGATACCTGCAAATATACTGTCTTTAAGTTCCTGTTACCAATCAGTGGTTCTATGACTATGACTAAATTTTAAAATGTGGATGTGTTCAGAAGTGGACTCTTGTCCAGAATATGAAATTTGGGATAGATTGGATCATGTACAGCTGAGATATAAACATTTTAGTTGTCATGACGAGACATCAAGTTCACCACGCCACCAGTCACGACCAGTCACAGTTTTCTCCATGAATCATCATCAACATCTTGAGGCTTATGTCACCAAATTTCAGTTGAATACGGTCAACCAAATAATAATAATACATTAAAATGTATTGAAACAGAGGGATTTTTCTACAATGACACAGACCTGCATTTATATGATTTGAACAGTAGGTGTCAGCGTTGCACCATTTATCTGGATTTAATCCAGAGCTGCTGACAACGGTAAAAGTACATAAAGGTCAGAGGGCCACCACGGTCACATCCTTTGACTTTTGTGGAAGATTTTGATAACTTCCCATCTTTAAGGCCTGTTGTATATACTGGCCAAATTTCAGGATGATATCACAAAGTATGGAGCAGTGGTAAGGACAAATGAGAATCCTTTTACCACTAGGTGACGCTATGACTATGACTAAATTTTAAAATGTGGATGTGTTCAGAAGTGGACTGTTGTCCAGCACATGAAATTTGGGCCAGATCGGATCATGTACAGCTGAGATATAAACACTTTAGTAGTCATGGCGAAACATCAAAGTTCAGGAGGCCGCCACGCCCACGCCCTCAGACTTTTGCGGAGCGTTTTGATAACTTTTAATCACGAAGCCCTGTTGTATATACTGACCAAATTTCAGCTGTCTTGGAGTTACCCTGTGTGCGGTTATAGCTTTTGAATATGACCATAAATCAAAAATATAAAGCAAAATGGCGGACTTCCTGTACATTTTTGCTGATGGATTGATTAGGCAATTTTGTTTGTCTTGTCTTGGTGCACATGTGTACCAAATTTGGTAGGTGTACGTGAAACTAGCCGTATTAACTCCCATAGAACCCAATTTTCAAGGTGGCGCTATAGAGCCATTTTGCCACACACATGTGCAACTCCCATAAAATATCAAATTTTTCGCCAGTCCTGATGTGGTTGCAAATTTTCATGAGTTTTTGAGCGTGTCTAGGCCCTCAAAAATGCAATTACAAAATCAGAAGAAAAAGAAAAATAATTAAAGCTGCAAGCAGCGTCGGACGGGCCCTCGCTCCTCACCGCACTGCTCTCCACACGACCTTGTCTAGGGGGCGCCGTAGAGCCGATTGGAATTTTGACCGTGCAAATCTATTGGTCTTGGGATACTATATGTATGCACCACATTTCATGTTTGTAGGATAAAGCAGTGATTTTATATGAGTATTTGAATATTTGTAGGGGGCGCTGTGGAGCCGTTTGAACACGTCCACTCCTGAATTGTATATTGAACGTTAGGTTTTGAGATTAATGAGCATTTTTGTGGATTTGGTGATTTTACATGGATCCCTTCACCTCCAAAACTCATTTCGTTCCACATGGCGAATTTGCTCAAAATGGCCGCCATGCCACGCCCACATCGTGTGACGCAGTCACAAGATTTTAATAACTTTTCATCCTGGAGGGGTCTAGATGACACACAGTGAATTTGTTGAAGATGGCACAAAAATCCTAGGAGAAGTTTGTTAAATTCCAATGCCTGGGCACCACGTGTTCCAGAGGGCGCCGTTAAGATTTTTTGTTCAAAATGGCCGCCATGCCACGCCCACACCATGTGACGCAGGTGCAAGATTTTAATAACGTTTCATTCTGGATGGGTTTAGATGCCACACAGCGAATTTGGTGAAGATCGGACAAAAATCCTGGGAGGAGTTTGTTAAATTCCAATGCCTGTGCACCACATGCTGTAGGGGGCGCGGCTGAGCTTTTTTGTTCAAAATGGCCGCCATGCCACGCCCACACCGTGTGACGCAGCCACAAGATTTTAATAACTTTTCATCCTGGAGGGGTATAGATGCCACACAGCGAATTTGGTGAAAATCGGATAAAAATCCTGGGAGGAGTTCGATAAATTCCAATGCCTGCGCACCACGTGCTCTAGTTGGCGCTGTTTAGCTTTTTTGTTCAAAATGGCCGCCATGCCACGCCCACACCGTGTGACGCAGCCACAAGATTTTAATAACTTTTCATCCTGGATTGCTCTAGATGCCACACAGCGAATTTGGTGAAGATCGGATAAAAATCCTGGGAGGAGTTCGTTAAATTCCAATGCCAAAGCACCACATGCTGTAGGGGGCGCTGTTGAGCTTTTTTTGAAATTTCAACAGCAGGAAATTTTTTGTCTTGGGCTATTGTACATGTGTACCAAATTTCATGAGTTTACGTGAAACTAGCCGTATTAACTCCACTAAAGCCCAATTTTGTAGGTGGCGCTATTGAGTCATTTTGCCATTCATATGTGTAATTCCCCCAAAATATCAAATTTTTCGCCAGTCCTGATGTGTGTGCCAAATTTGGTGAGTTTTTGAGCATGTTTAAGGGGTCAAATTGAGGTTCAAAGTGGCGTAAGAAAAATAAACCAACCGCCAAACCGCCAAAGAAACACGAGAAGAACAATAGGGTCCTACGCACTGTAGTGCTTCGGGCCCTAATAACCAGTAGGGATCCAATAGGGTCCTACGCACCGTTGGTGCTCGGGCCCTAATTAAGTATTTTTTATATTGTATAGTTCCTCTAAGAGCTTCTGTGTGTCAAGTCCAGTCCCTCTGTATGAAAAGTTTGTTTAAGTTAACTTTTTGGGGTAATCACTTTTCTCAAAACTTCCAAACAAGAAAGCTTCCAAATATCTCCAGAGAACAAGCGTTAGTGTAAAGCTGCAGTAGCCAGCAAGTGTATGAACACTGGCGTTTGATGATGGTCCCACCCCTCGTTCGGTCTACAGTAGCGTTGTGGGTGTGTTTCTACAGCAAATGACTGTATGATCTTGAACACTGCTGCAGCATGGCGGCTCCTCAAGTAAGTTCTTTGCTCTTTAAGCGTAAATGGTGACACCACAAAATATGCCATCTACCACTCATGACTTAGAATGCTGAAAAATGCCAGTGATCAAGAAATCTTGGCACGACATTGTGTTCAGTTATCACCAGCAAAAAATACGAAAATGCCTCCAAACAAAAAAACCCTCCAAAAAAATGCAAAGTAAATCAGCAGAAACTATTATAAATACAACAGTTTTTGGAGTGGTTGTAAGTCTACATGCCTGTGTCCTCATATTCCCTTTGATAGTTACCTAAAGCCGATATGTGAATATTTGGATACATATACTGTGCACCCATCTTAGCTAATTAGTAGTGGTAACAAACTTTGGATAAGGACACGCTGCAATCCTTGACTCCACAAAGAAACCACAGTGAAGAAGTTTGATGAGTTCCCATGCTCGCTGAACATCTGTTTTATCCACAAAGAGACAGATTAGCACTTAACCCCACTTCTCCCGTTTCCTCCAAATTTAGCAGCACAAACTACTGTCTAGCTCACTCGCTTCTTTCCTGTGTGATGATGCTATCAAGGTTTCGACTGCCTTTTTGGCAGCTGTGCATTGCATACAGACCCCCCCCCCCTCACACACACACACACACACACACACACACACAGTGAACAAGGAGGTGGAAGCGGTAAAAAACCGTTGAGGCCGTGGTTTTGAACATAGGCATATGTGGCTGATGATGGGAAATATTCGTTACAGTATGTTGACAAAGGAAGGCAGAAAGATGGAGAAATGCAAATGAATTGGAGATACAATGAAATAAACAGAAAGAAGAGTAAAAAAGTGAAAGAGAAAGCTGTATGTTTAGATCAGTAACAAAGGACAGGGTTATTTTTTTCTGGTTCTGTCAGCAGAAGGACAAAAAACTATGAGTAAAATTATTTACTGAGGAGTTCAACTGTGATAATTCAGTTGTGTACAAAAACATACTCATGTTATGCAGTAAAGTTCATTATACAACTTGTCAGGCAGTTCCTAGTTTTGCCTTCTCTGCCTTTTCCATCATCTAATAACTAACATGTACTTTGAGATCTAACTACTCTGACCTGCTACCTGACCTTCCCTCCTCATCCATCCATACGCCTGTTCTCTTTTGTTGTATTCCAGGCCGTGCTTATTCACTTTTTTTGATTGTTGGTTGTGCTTCTGCAACAGCTTTCATGCCTCTTCCTAAACCTGAACACTGGCCTGTTATGACCACCTCATTTTCTGTTCAGTTCCACTTTGGATAAATTTGCCTTTCTCTGCCTACCTGGCAGATTTTTGGCAGTTTCATTAAAGAGTAAACTCAAATTCTTGGACTTTACCTGCATGATCTCTGAGTTGGGCTTTTTGGATGAAGACCAGTTTTTACAGCAGGTAAAGGGTTCAATCCAACTGAGCACAGAATATATATTAAAAATATAATCTGAACTACTGTATGACGTAGTGACATTTTGACAGATATGCCTTAGGAAAAATCTGACAAAAAATCCATATGATCTTAATATGCCAAGTGCCTAGTTAAAAAAACCAGGTTGAGTTAATGCCCCGAAATACTCTCTGCTTATATTACACAGGATGTCTACACAAGAAGATGTGTTCATGTGTGCAGTTAGCGTGTACAGTTTGCACAGAATCATGTGGACATGATGGATGATGAAATACAGCTGTATGTCATTTATGCCATTTTTTTTTTCATAGAAAATGTGGAAACGAGTTGAACTTCCTTGTAAGAATTTGTGTTACAAGTACTATAGAGCCAAAAAGCATTAGTACACAGAAGGGTTACAGTGTTCTTGATATGACAGTTTTGTTCACTTTAAAGATGCCATTGTTCTAGAGGTAATTGACATTTTAATGCCTTAAATAAATCAGAAAATGACAGAGGATAATAAACAAAATAAAAATGAACTTTTACTTAAAGTTTTATCATTCTGGATGCCTGCAATATGCATGCAGGCCACTGTTCTTTTGCGGTTTTCTTATTTAGTGATTTATCACAGTTCTCTCAGGATTCATTATGTGAAGATCCACATAGTTAATGTAATGTAGGAAAAGACTGTTGCAGCTGACTGACTTACTTTCTGTACTGGTATGCCTTAAACAGCTTGTGATTCCACTGATAAAAGAAGAACTGTTCAATCTTTTCCTGCAAACAAGGCAGTTTATCACAGAAATTAATTA
Organism: Dascyllus trimaculatus; assembly: GCA_024666655.1. Taxonomy (NCBI): domain Eukaryota; kingdom Metazoa; phylum Chordata; class Actinopteri; family Pomacentridae; genus Dascyllus; species Dascyllus trimaculatus. The sequence goes on along the minus strand of CM045446.1, from coordinate 13,288,624 downwards.
ATTTTAAGGTCTTAATATTTTCAACTATGAAAGACAGTTTGTCATATGATTATTATTTTGTCAAGCAAAGCTTTATATCACCTCCTGTTATTTATAAAGGCACCATAATTTGTTCTCATTACGTGCACTCAATCACTGTGTGACAAGAGTTGTCACTTTGTTAACGGTGGTGGATATCTCTTTGTGGAACAAAAACTCTTCAAATGCCTCATACGGAGTTGTGACCTCAATAGAGAAATCTGCAATCCTTCCTCCTCCGCTCGGTGCTCTGTGTTCTCAGGTGCTTGAATCCCTTTAGTTTTACTCCAGAGGGGATTTGAAGAGCATGAATATGGATATGACGATGATGAACCCGATGATGAAGGTAGTTTGGTCTTCCTTCAGATAAGCGCTAATCGCATTTGGAGACCGTAGCGGCAGAGCTAGGTGTAAACTTGGCCAACAGCATTATCCGGATGGGGGATGGAGGGTATAAGCGAAGGTGCTTTTGTGTGCACATATGTGTGTGTCGATGTGTTAGCGAATCACTTCGTGCAGCCTTGAAACATTCGCCCTGAAAGAAAGCAGATCTTTGTGGGGGTAGGTGGGGTGGAGGATGTTATCTGAGCACATATAATCCCAAACTAGGGATTGATCTTTTGACTCCTCCCTCCTTCCTCCATTCTTTCCCTGCTCTTCTTCTTTCCGTTCTTCATCCTCCTCCTCCTCCTCCTCCTTCCCTCTCTCCATCCCAGAGTTTTTTTGATTCCAGTGAATATTGCTTGGCGCTAACGAGGCAGCTGGATGAGAGGTTATAATTAGCCCAGATATCCTTATTCATATTCAAATTTCACATCTAATCTCACCAAGGATTTCTAACAAGGAAACAGGATTGGCTTGCCCATTCCCATCGCAAGATGTGATAGGAGGTCACATTCCCAAGCAACAGAATAAACTCAATCCATCTCAGGGTGTTTAATTCAAAAATGTCCCAGCATAAAAAAAACCCCAAAAAACACCAAAACAACCTAGGTCATTTGTGCAAGCAGCTTATTGTATGCGTTTTACTGTGACAGTGCTCTCTAGTGGCTTTAGTAACTATAATTGGAGCAAAAAAGGAAGTGAGGTGACGAGGTGACATGGTAATACAACTGCACAATCCCCATAGGGCAGAGGTTGGGGTGGATAGATGGGTTGAGAAAACACAATATGGGAGACCTCAGTCAGTTTTAAAGTGGTTGTTTTCAACCACGACTCTTTCATTGTGTTGATTATTGTAACTATTGCAACAGTCACAAGGGTAACTGATTTTAACCCAAACTGTGATCTTCTCCCAATCATAACCAAGTTGACGTGATACCACACATAGGCAAAACATATCTGCTATACTGTCTAACTATAGTTTCTGCTATCTGTACAGACACTAACTTCTGAAACGGTTTGATGAGTTGTATTTAGAGGGTAATGATAAATGACCTGTAAGGTCATTCTGGATAGAGCCTGTTCTTCAGTTCACGTGTTAGGGCTACGAGTTCGACAAAGGTGAATATACTTCTACCAGGTCTGATACACACTTGGCCCAGTAAAGTGATTCAATACTCTCTCTGTCTCTAAAAGCCTTTATCTCATTACCCAGTGTTTTATTTCAAATTTAGCTGTTAACTTTTTGGAGCTTTGGGCTTTGAACAATGGTTACCCTCTGGTAAGAAATGTGAACACTTAACACCTTCTGATTAATTGGAAGCTCCATTATACAGAAGACTACAAAGTGCCATCTTTCTCTTAATGATGAGTGGTAAGTAGTCTTGTGACCTCTGCACTCTGACTTTTATACATATATGCTGCCATTGTTGGTTGTAAAAATTAAAGTGTATCACAAAATTAAAATGTAATTAATAGAGAATAGTTATCTTATAAGCAAGCAACTCCAAGTTTATCTTTATCCCTAAAAATTTACCATATTTCGTTCTATTTTTTTCCAGAACAGGCAGATGCTGCTTTACAAGAATGCAGTGATGCTTGCATGATGTGTGTATGTATGATGGTATATATAATGTATGTATGTAGAGAGACGTTTGATTCTGTGAACCCCGCGAACTGGAAGAGTGGCTCCAGCAGATTCCAGGTACATCTGAGGTGTTCAGAGGAGCACAGTCCTGGGAGCAGCTAAGATACAACCGTCAAACTCCTTCTGGTAGAGGACCTGAATTTGTCAAAGAAACACACAGACACACACACAGACACACACACACACACACACACACAAACACCCCAAGTGAGGGTGAGGGCAGGATTTTTTATTTTATTTTTTATATATATAAATATATATAAAACGTTCTGCTCCACTCACCTCAGGGTGTGTGGTGCATCCATGGCGTATGGCCTACATGCTCGCTCAAGCATAAGCCGATGTAGCCTCTGCCTCCCTGGTGCGGCAACTCAGAGTTTGTCATTTATCTCAGATGGGTTTTTATAATGTGCTGGAAGAAAATTCAGTGTTTTCGGACGGAGGGTCACACAGTGGCAATCTCAATAGATATTTGTATGTATTACATGTATTACTGTTAACCGCTGTGTTATGCAATGAGATTCAGAGCCTTTAGATTAAGCTTTTAACTACAACTAGAGCAGCAAGACAATTTATTTAACTTGATGTGTTATTAGAATAGTAATTTATATATAATATGGTGGAAGTTAAGAAAATAAGAGCTTTATGTAAGGGTAGACAGGTTCATTTTCTGTTAAATACAGGAGTAGGTAGACAAGGAACATACATGGGAGAGTGGTGGCTCAGAAGCAAGCACAGGACATGAATTATTTCTTGAAAAGCTGTCTTTTGCCTAAGACTCTTATTTCGAGACTGATTCAAACTAAGTAGCAAGAATATGGCATTACTGTGTTCTTTCTTGCTTACCTTATCAGTGCAAAATACATCCTCATTTTTACTAATTTATTTTTACTAATTTTACTTCAGCACCAAATGGGTAGAAATTTCTGAAGGTTGTTTAAAAAAAAAAAAAAGCATGAGCATCAGTCTATCCTAATGCAAAAAATGTCAAATTTTCTACCAAGAATACTTTGCTAATGCTAATTGGCCAATGTACGATTTAGTATATAGTGTACAGTGTACTCAGACTGGCATAGAGGCTATTTTATAATCACATGGTCACATTTTTATCTTTCATCCTTAACTTCAAAGTGAAATTCAGGGCCTGATCAACCAGTGATTAATCAATATAGAGACCTACGTATGATATTGATTTGATTCATTTTTCCCATTGTGTAGAGATTGAAACTTAAACTTTATGATCAGTCAGGCATTTTATTGAATTTATTGGATAGTCAGCACTGAAGAGGCAAAAAGGAAGGATCAGCAGGAATTACATGCAACACAGTATTAGTAATATTATTACTCTATGATTATTGTATATATTGCTTACACTGCAGCCATTGTAGTAGTGAGGTATCTCCAAGTCAAAGTGCTTTATTTTTTTATTTATTTTATCAATTTATTTCTGTTTGAAACTGTACGATGTAAAAGTCCAGACAGGAGCCATCTTGTGTCTTGCTTGGTGCCAGTTTAAATCTCATCTGACCTCTGACTGACAGCAATGACATTTCATGTTTGGGAGGCATTCATTCTGAGTGCTTTGTCTCAAGCTTGACCTATCACCGTGTCCTACCCCCATAAAGTGATTGAACATTTTTCTTGATCTGTCATGTCATCTGTGGGTTCCAGCAAACATCGGTTGGACAGTGATGTTGTGTAACTGGCCAAAAATGGTGGTGTTCGGACCAGATGGAGACCCTCTCCAGCAAGTCATCATAAGTATATGTATGTGGTTGTTTGTCTGTTTGTTTGTTTTTAGACAGTGACACTTAATTTTAGTAATATATTGCTAGTGTCACATGGTCCCACTTCTTATCCACTTTCAATGGGTGATGTAATGTATTGCCGAACTGAACTGCGGTTGCTTCATGTTGTTTTCATTGGAATGTTGAGAAAATTTGAATTTTAGATGCAGCAGTGCAGGTGGAAGCCACTTGATGGCTATGACAATTACACCAGCAAAGACACACCCTAAATATCCGGGATGCCTACCATCAAGCATTAACACAATGCATAGGTGTGAGTCCTTCCTAAAAGTTGTAGATACAATTCTAGCTCAGATTATCATTTGTTTTATTTCTAGATCCTCCAAGAATGACATCACATTCAGCAGACGGACAGGTGATGTCACCAGTGTCAACACAACTTTCATTTTGTCACTTTTTTAACCTTTACGGATATCATGATTGGACGTCCAAACAACAGTTATACAATATCTCAGTGTTTCCTGGGCTTAGGCGTTCTTCCATCCTTGGAGTGTCCATCCTTGAAAAATGTTGAAAAACATACTGTATTGTAGCTCAAATAAGACAAAGGTAGAAATCAATATGGGCCATAGTTGGATTTATAGTTAAACTTGATGGGTGTAACAAGACGCACAGCAAGCTTACTTTGTTTCTAAAAGTAAATTTAATTTTATTATTACATTATCCAGTGAGTTAATATGCTTTTTTTTTTTTTTTTTTTTTAAAGAGACTCTTCATCTCTTTTTAAGATTCAAATCAACCATCTGAGCTACACACTGAAATGTGTGCACAACTACAACTTTAATCTAACAATAAAGGTCTCCTTGGCAGCAAACGTGTGCCCTGCTGAAGTGTCCTTGAACACGATACTCTCTGGTTTCAGAGTTTAAAAAATTATTTACAGGTTCTTGGTTGTATTGCAAGCTTACACAAGCACAACCAGCAGTAGAGCACAAAAAATCTAGTTGTATCACTTGTCATATTTTTTACTTTGCTGAGAAAAAACCACATCAACCCTGCTGTGCATGACGTAGCTCTTGTTTAATATGTATCCACAGCTCAGTGACTTTGCAAAGTCTTGAGCATGAATGGTCACAGTTTTAACTGACTTTTAAGTGACTGCTGTTGCACTACACAGTAGAAAGAGTCACCTGCATTTGCACTTCTTCTTGGTAAATTCTCTTTCTGTGCTTAAAATCCCTCTGCTGTCATTGATTAAACCCCTAAAAACTCATCTGTGTGTATCAAAATCTAATATTTGGGAGTTTTTTTCCCATGAAAATAATCCCCTCATGCATTAAAATGGCTTAGATGTAACTCGGCACCTTTGCCTCCCTTAGAATATGCAGATCTATGAGTATGCAAATTAGTCCCTCTATCTTCACCAACGCCTCCAACACTCGCCTGCCTCTCGAGCTACCTGTTCACCTACAGCTCTGCTCAAATACTGTAAAACTGTTCTACGCTACATAATGGGAAGCTGTCATATTGGAGTAATTCAACTATAAATGTGTTCAAGTCGGAAACGGAGAAGAGCAAATGATGCAGGGTTGCCTACAAATAATGTATCAGAGCGGTGATGCATTTCATGCTATACACGCTACAACGAATATATAGCTTAGCAGTAATAGATAACATGAGTCTTCATCTAGTAATAATGGGCTGCTAATGTAATCACAAGGGTTTACAATTTAACATTTTGCAAATTTGCAATCAAAAACAAAGCACGTTTCCCCTTCTCTGCTTCTCCTCTGAAACAGAAAGAATCACCACGCAAATTATGGGGATTAGTTCCTTCAGTTTGTTACATATGAAACCCCAGATATCTGAATCTGTGCTTTTAAAACTGTCATTGGGACAGTGCACTGTTTTGCTCATAATGTGTCTCCTAGAATATAAAACACCTCATGGGCTTGGAATCAAGGTTAAAGGCCTGACTTCATTGGAATAGCTCTTTAATTGTGATTTCAAATGTTTAAACACTATGGAAATCAGTTACCTATCTTTCAGATTTTTGCCATTCTGCACTGCCCTATTTTATCCAAACGTTTTGACCTTCGAGCAACACATCTGCAATTTATCCTCACGGCTCCCTGATTACAGATTCGTTTTCAGTCCGCTCGTCAGACATCCTGTACATGAATCACAGGATAATTGGGTACTGCCAATTATTTTGATGCATCGGGTGTGATGAGGAAGAGGTTGATTCTGCTGCTGTCCCTCCTGCAAAATAGTACAAATCAATATCCACACAACTGTGGTCATTATGAAGATGCCTGTGCATTCCTGCGTGACGATACAAGTTGAAAACACACAAGGATGTGTGGTGTGTATGTGTGTGTGTGTGTGTGTAGCGGAAGTGGTGGTGGAAAGATTACACATTTTTATATAATCAGATTTAACTTTTATGGTAAATAAGAGAGGAATATGTCAATATCACAGAAGTACAGTGCCAACAAAGTGGCAGCTATTTTCAATAACTTTTTAAAAAGTGCACATCCAATACTGGAATAGCACAGACCACAATAGTGCAATTAGCTACAGAGATGGGTAATGTCAAGCCTTCAGTCAGCATTAGAGGATAAATCTCATCTCTTCGCTCTAAGAGGCCAAAAATAAGCAACCAATTCTTCCACACTGTGTTGATGTAAAATCTTGTAGAATTCCTCAAACTGTAGTTATTAGAGATATTGTTGTGAGTGTCTGTCATTATGTTAACACATTCAAATTTAAGTGTCTTCAGTTAGTTTTGATCTTATGGACACTGTTATCTGCAAAGCCTCACAATTACAGAATGTGTATTCACACGCAAGTCTGTACATGAATGCAAACATGCACAAATGCACAGAAAATTATGGCTTGTTTGACTTTTTTCTCTCAACACATGCATTCATCCTCTGCCTTCAAGTCTCTATATACATATACACTGTGGAGCCCTTGTCTGTCCACATTAAAGTGTAAATCTATTGGCAGCATGTTCATAAACATCTGATTTGCATGTGAACCTACAGTGATAATTGAGCATCGTATGCTTATACTGTATATAAACATCACAGTACATACATCAGAGGTTTATAGCAAAAGACAGTGTCGCGTATTTCTGCTGAGATGGGTGTTTTATCTTTTTCTTTTTCTCCCTCTTTTTTATTTTTTCATCGTCATGTATCTCTCAGCAGTGTCTGGGTCCTGTAGGAGACTTAATGGAGTGTGTCTTTTCCAGGCTTTGGGAGTCGACTTCCTGCTGTTAATGCAGTGAGAGCGGACCAAAGGAGTGGCTGGACGAGCAGAGACAGCCGCCACCTCACACCAGGTGACTGACTGAACCGACTCCATCCTGCACACTATTAACACAGCATCAGTGGCTCTAGGTGCTGAGCTTGCAGGACAGTGGCACTGTTAATGCTATTTTGTGTTCCAAATCTTATTTCTTATCTGAAGCACTGAAGTGTCGTATTTTCTTACTAACATGGTGCAGTCTGACTGTCTCTCTGTGAAATTGTTCAGAGATGTGTACTTCACTACCCCTTTTATGAGAATTTATCAAGAATGATTGGGCACCTATCTGGCTGAGACAGCTGATATTGCATTTATTTTAAAATCTAGACTGATTTATTTGTATAGCTCTCTCTTATCTGCAATGCAGATAGAGGTACCGAGGGTGACCTTGACCTTGAGAAATGACTTATTTTGTATGAAAACGTATTATTTAAGATAATATAAGCACATCTGTTAACACGCAGTAGTGTAAAACTGTAAACTGATTTTATCAATAGAACTGCAACTACGCTGCAAAGGTCAGTGCCCTTTCCTCACAATTTTAAAGAAAGTGATCAAAATTTATTGTGGCCTTTCTTTGCCTATGTTCCAACCTCTCCAATGAGTTCCACGAAATTTGATCTGATTTTAATATTGTTGATGGACAAACAAAGAGACAAACAGCGCTGAAGATCAAAGAATTGACCTATATTCTGGTGCAGGGTTATTGCAAGCTATGCAGAAAAAATGATGATAGCTTGCCTAATACAGAAACTCTCAAATAACTTGATATATATGTTCAGCAAATGATACAGCTTGCTCCTAAAATTGGCATTTTGATTTCGTCATAAGAGAGTCAAAAACCACATTTTAGATTTCAGCAAACCTAATTGGATTAGGTATTCTGTTTGTACATATATTCATTAACACAGATGCCTATGGTGCACCATTTTATGGTTGTCTCATTGGCTGTAAGTGGACCAGTGCCACCTATTAAAATCCTTGAGGATTGTCAATAGTGATAAACCAATAAGATTTCATGGCAGCAGTCCAAAGCTTGTTATAAGTTTATGGAAACATCAAATGAAATTCTTTGCATGCTGGGGTAGGCTGTGGCCACAGAAAATGTATGGAATTTATTTATAGTCTCGGTCTGCTTTCCAACCAAGCTGGGCTGTGCCCGGTCTTTCCAGATGTTTAATTGAAGCCTCAACAGTTCCCATGTAAAGTTTTTCATTTGAGTCGACAGTTTCAGGCAGTGGGAGCGAGTGAGGAGGAAAAAAAGTTGCCTACACATGAAGACTCTATCAAAGCAGCCAGACAAGATATAGCACAACGCCTCTGGGATGATCACTGTCTGAATTAGATAGAAGTACATTCTGTGAAAACTTACAGCCTAATTCTTAACCAGTCCCTCGGCCACCATTTCAGAGCTCAACGTTGATTTGATACAGCTGATTTTAAAAGGCTAGAAAGAGACAGTAAAACAAAACCAGTTAACCAAGAGTCTAAAAAAAATAAACAATGGATTTAACTCATTCAAACTACAGACTCTGTGCAGCAATTGGAAGTCAACAAGGCCCAAGGGAAAAGGGTCTAGGGATCCATTTGGATGTGGGCCCATAGTACCTTTGTATCTTGTTGGCAGGGAGAAGTTGCCCTCCGGCTACAAGGCAAAACCACTTTTGTCTTTCCTCAGAGATGCTGCCTGTTGTTGCTGTCTATTTGTGTGGGTAGGGGAGCATGCTAGTGACTCAGACAGACAGTTGTAATTAAGGCCAGCTTCTCAGCCGGATGAGCAGAAAGAGATAATACGGATGTGTACAAACTACCAACTCCCCCTCTCCTGCTCTCTCTCTCTGTCACACACTCACTCACACACACACACACACACACACACACACACACACACACACACACACACACACACACATACAAAACATGGACAACTTATGTGACACACAAGGTTTGTACTCTTACACAGAGGCATGTGCACAAGATGAAAGCATCAGAAAATCTCTGTAATGAATTGAACAAGTAGGACACTACTCATTAGAGATGCATTTGTGTACATGAGGCATAGGCAATTCATTATTTTCAGCCTAACAAATTCTGGTGCAAGTCGGTGGAATCAGAAAGATATTTTAATATGTTTTCAGCCCAGAAAATCTGTTTAGCAGTTAGTCAGGATGGGTGCACACCCAAACTGGATAATAAACATTTGCTTTAAATGGTTTCTGCTGCTTTCCTGTTGTTTATTGCAGTGGCACGCAAAGATGAGATGAATTTGCATTATGTTTAAATTTAAAGGGTGAGGGCAAGGGCAGAAAAAATGCATCTGTGTGCTCAAAGTCCAAAAAGATACAAATAGATGAAGGGTGTAGCAGAGCAGAAGGTGAAAAATTTGTTTCTAATTCAAATGTGTTTGCATGTTTGCATTTCAGTGTCAGTTGTCTTATGTATCGTATTTTTTCATTATGTTTGACCATGTCAGCTGTAAACAAAAAAAAAAATGCTAGCAGCTAGGGTTAGGCGATTAATCGAATAATATTTACAATTATGATGTTGACTTCTGGTAACTGAGAAAACAAGACAATCAAGCTACAGTGATGATTGTGTCACAATGACACTTTCAGTGTCTCTTCTTTCATAAATCCAGTCTTCCTAGAAGCCTAAATGTTCACCAGACTGGATTGTCACCCACCAAAATGGAACATCATGAAACAGGTTAGTTTTACTTAATGATGTTGTGTTGTTGCAACAGTAATCCTTGCACAGTGTGAGAGGACATTCAGTGTACAGGTCATTCCAACGAAGAGTCATTTGTGATGGGCCTGGGGTGTAGTGGGATGACGCTCACACATTTTGCACCACATGTTTGTGGAGAATCCAGTGATGAATTACTTGCAGATGACCTAATTTATGTTTATCTGACATTTAAAAGTCAAGAACTGTCAAACAGACAAGTTTTTAAAGAAATGTATGTTGTTTCGAAAAGCAGTGAGTAATCATGTAGATAAAAGCGATCTCAATATTGACCAAGATAATCAGGATTTTATTTTTTGCCATAATTGAGCAGGCCTGCTATAGCAAGTCTTGTAAATAAAAATGCTAGCAATTCAAGCAAGCCAACTGTACCCTGCTACATCCGATGAAGATGCTTGTGCTGTAAATCTATCATAACTCAATTCGTCCTTTGCCACCACCTTCCTGCTGCTAAACCTGTGTCCACCTCAGTGCTCAGATTGCACTGTTGCTTGGGTGCCTAAGGATTCATTGAATAGACACTTCCTGTAGTTTAGGGCCGTGATTAACCAGCCCCTTTATGCTCCCAAGCACCCGTCGCTTTTGTCATCAGTACGCCTCACTTCCCCTTCACTGGGAGTGCAGCAGAAAAGACAACAGAGAGCTCCCACGCCTAGTCAAACACACAAGCAATCATGTTAACCCACAATTGTTTCCCACTCTCCTCCATTGTGACTTATAAAGAGTAATAAACTGAGGACCTCATTGCAATAAACCTCTCAACATGTTCAGAGCCCCATGGTCTCTTTCTGAGGCGTTCCCTCCAACTATGATGCTCCCTCCAACTATGATGCTATTGAGACCCCTCTTCTGTAATTACACACGAGCCTTCTTCCACATGGTTCTGAAAGAGGGCCTGCTGTTTTGCATCTGAATCACTCAAGCCAGATTGCTGAAGTCATCTTTTGTTCGGCTGATTGAACCAAATCAGTTGTGGTCCGTCTAAATATTAGATGGATTCAAAATAAATTAGTTTCATTGCTTTTGGCTCTATGAAGGCACCTGCTCTACATGTTAACAACATTTAAGCAGAGAATGCAATAATCCGGAACATTTCAAATTTTGGTTTCAGGTGTCATTTGCTAATATTTATTTTTTCCATGTCACCGACTAGAATTTATATAACTTTACTGAATGCATTTCAAATTCTGTGATTGCCTGGCTTAACTGGTGGTCAAACAGCCAACCAAACAGAATTATTAGATCTCATACAATTCTCAGTCAGGGAAGGAACTTTCAAAATGGCTTTACATTTCCATATAACCTCGAAGAGAAAGTCTATAGGGTGTAAAGGCCATACTTTTATATATTGTATGAATTTTCACATCCAGAAGTGATATATGAAATGTGACTCACCAAAGTGTAGTAAAATTTTTATGCATTTGCATTTTATGACATTTCAGGACCATTTAAAAGTAGTGAAAATGTCTGTTCTCAGGGACAGCAGTGTGATCTGATGCCAAATTTACAATCCAGTCACTGTACAGTAATTTGAACTCCTGCCTTGGCTTATCCAGCTGTGCTCGGTCCGTTTCAGCTGTTTTAGGGAACCTGTTGTTGAGCTTGCATCTCCCTGCACACTTAAAATCACTCTCCTTCCATGATGTTTCGGAGACAGGTGGGAGGCTTAATGCTTTTTTTTTTTTTTTTACATTATCTGGTTCCCTCTGCTTGGGGGCCGGGACACGTGCTACCCGACTGGCTACAATGCACCCTCAGATGTGAGCTCCAAAGGCTATAAAATGTCGGGTGACTTACAGTAGAAATCCAGGAACCACTTCTGTGATTATGATTGTAAAAACACAGGATGTTTCTCTTCTTGTTTCGATTAAATGTTGCTAAGAATTAAATGTATCTGCAGATATATACATTTTTGAAAAGGCAGCTCACAATATATTTATATATATTCATGCACCAGAGATGAGTTAAGTAATGTGTGTCTGTGAAAAAAAATTGGGATGCATTGATCATTATTTCACAACTCTACTCTTGTAAATACTGCCTCACTTAATGTCTTCAATTATTCAAAATGATATGATTTCTGATGGAATCTTATTGCAATAGCTGTGTTACAGTACATTTAACAGATAGTTGAATACAAAAATACAAAAAAATAATTGCTGCTACTGGTACTTGTCTGAAATGTGAACAATAAGTTCAGATTTTGTTACAAGACACCATCAGAAAACAGCCAAATAGATGCCTTGATTGGGATTTGGAAAGAGGATTCTCTATATGTTTTTTTTTTATCCTCAAGTCATTTGATTCAAATATATGTTTACAGCCGGTTCTTTTAAAGAACGATTGCATAAAGAAAACATGACACTTCTCTCCAAATTTCACCTGAGACACGATCAGATTTTTTTAAAAGAATACACAAGAACAGATGGCTGTACACCTGTTTGCTGCAGGCCCATGTCTGAAGCCTTTTCCAAGATTTCCTGAAACGTCCAATTGTAGCATATTAATATCAAAATGCCATTTTCACCTGGAGTCAGCCAGGCCCTCTGGGTTTCAAAAGAGAAGACTAGTTGGCTAACTTTCCTCCCTCCCTCCCTCTCTCTCTCTCTCTCTCTCTCTTTCTCTCTCTCTCTCTCACACACACACACACACACACAAGCACACACACACACACACAGTCTCAAGAATGAAAAAGGGTTGAACAAAAGTGGAGAATGACAATGACAATGGTAATAGGAGGTTATTGGGGTGTGTGTGTGTGTGTGTGTGTGTGTGTCAGCGTGTGTCTGTGCGTGCCTATGTGCGTGTGTGTGCGTTTGGTGGGCTTGCAAGGGGATGACGGTGCTCTCTTTGTCTTGGGCTAATTCCACAATCTTGTCTCTAAGAAAAGGGGTCCCACTCACCATGTTTACAAAGGGCCCCTCAAGCGTGACCCCTCATTATGTACGGCCCCTCCCCTTACAACTGACAAGGCCCCTCAGGGCATCAAGCATCAGCAACAGAAAAAAAAAATCACACAAACCACATTTGCATTTGATTTGATTATCCTTCATGGTTGATTCATGGCCCTCTGAGCTTCTGTTAGGGGACTGTTTACACAAGCCATCAGTCTGACACACTTATTTGCGCATCACTTTTTTCCCCTCTAAAACAAAAAAAAAACAAAACAAAAGCACTCTAATTCCTTCAGACTCAGAAACTTCACTTTGATTTTCACCAACATGTGCTTTCTGAAAATAGTAAATAGTTCACTACATTTTTCAGTAGAGAAAGATACATGTAACCTAAAACAAAGAAAGGGAAAAAAATATGTGTATTCCAGCTTGAGGCATTCAAGAATTCCAGTTACAGCTATGTGACTTTAGCACCGAGAATGTTTTATAATATAATTTTACTTTAAGTGTATCCATTTTAGTTTTGCTTCCAAATTAGGTCAGTGCTTTGGATGAATGGTTTCAAAAGGCTAATTGTTTTAATTTTAATTTTAATTTAATTTTTAATTTTAATTTGTCTTACTCATCTCTATTATGAAGTAACAGCAATTACAGTCTACCCTGATACAAACAAAACTGTGCATAAAATGCTATCTTGACCACTTACCTCGTGGCTAGACTGCACATACAACATAGGCAGAGTCGATGCTGCATCGCTGCACTTCCATTATAGCCACTGCAATAGGCTACACCAGGCATCTGTGCATAAGTGATGTGAATGCATCATTGACAAATGTGATGCAAATGTAAAAATATAATAGTGTTCTATGTATTTAACCACTAGTATGCGACTATTTTGTATCAAACAGGGATTTTACTTCAGAGTCTTGAACAACTCGTTGGCTAATATTTGCTTATTAACTTTACAGACTCTGCTGTGGTCTATGTCAACTTGGCCAGAATACACAAACTCTGTAAAAACTTTCACAGTGATGTGCTTGGTCCAAAATCTGAAGACACAACAACTCCAAAATTAATGGTCTTGTTTTGCCGCAACCCTACACTTACGTGCACTGCAGGTATATCCAATCCGTGAACCACACATGACATGTTCAGTGTAACCATGGAGTTAGAATAGCAGTGAAATTCAGTAAAACAAAGCACAGGCGGTTAGAAAAAAAATCTTCTAGTTTGTTTAGAAGAACTTTAAAATTAGTAATATTAGCAAGTGACCCAGAGCTATGTACTAATGACAAGCGACTTTATTTGCAAGCTAAAAGGGCTTCTAGTGGCCATTGCAGTTATGATGAGCAAAAGAAAACACAGAGTGACAATGTTATGGAGCAACAAAGTCTATGTAAGTAACAGCTTATGAAGGTGCAGACAAATGATGTGCTCCTGTATGCTGATAGGGGAGTCAGACAAGAAAACGCATCTATGTGTCCTTGTAGGGCATTTCAAATATAAAATGTCATTAGAGTAGACTTGTTGTAGTGTAACATTTTATCCAACTGAAGTCCTATTTTGTATGCTTCATTTAACTCTTTCTACGTTTAGGGTTAGGGTTAGGTTTAACTCTTCAAACCCTTCTCTAAAGAGAAAATTTAAATTTGCCATCTATCAGAGATGCTTTCAATTTCAATTTCAGTTAAAGCAGGTGTTGGAGTAGCTACATGACTGAATTGACTCCAATAATATTGTACTTTTGTGCACAGGAAAGGCAGCAATAAGCCAGTGGACTTAAACAGTATTTTGCTCATTTTACCTTTTACTTGTTCGATTAGCTCCACCTGACCACTGTCAGAGCCACTGGTCTTGTCTAAGTTCAGAATAGCAACAAATCAAAGTTAGTTGTGAGAGTCCTTCCAGGGCTTATTGTTGTGACTGATTCATTTTGAGTGCAAACATTTCCCTGGGCAACCGTTGCTGAATTGGTTTGCAGCCAAGGAAATAAACTCGGAAAGGTCATGTTTGAACATATTGCTTTAAAAGAAAGATGATTTTCTCTCGTAGATGGGAAAGTTTCATGGCCATGTATCATCCTTTTAAACCTCTCCTTTAAATCCTTGTGTACTGTAAAATCATCAGTAAAACACATCAATGTGAAAATAAACCCTCCTTTGTTCTTTGCAAAAATATATTTTCGCACATATATGGTTTTTGTCAGACAACAAAAATGCGGTTGTGTGCTTCTGCTCCGAGGCTGTTCAGATGCTCTGCTTTCCTGTTCCTGTTTGCCTGGTGCATGGGATTGTGTGTATGCATGAGTGTGTGTGTGTGTGTGTGTGTGTGTGTGAGCACATGTCTGCAGGGCAGCTGTGTCCTCGATATGTGGGGACCTGACCCAGCTGTCACTAACCATACTGTGGGAGGTCTCTCTGAAAGCACGGAAATAAAATGTACGTTCGTCTCTCAGCAGGAACTGGCAGGGAATTGTCAGTAGTTACTATAAACAAATGAGTCTCTTCTGAGCACATCTCAACTTTAATTTCTCACATTATATCTGTGGTTTTAATTAGGAATTCAGGCAGGCCTGCCGGAGCAAAGCTTTATTCCTTATTCTACATGCGAAATGTGCTGCAACATGCCAGGTGGTTGAAAAAACGTTGTACACAAAAGGCCAAAGGTCAAATCCAGACATCGTAATGTCTGCTTGGAACAAAATCATTGTAGTAGCTCAGTTGCATGTATATAGTAAATTAAAATGTTTTAATGTTTTTTTTAACCAGGATAAATGTTCCAAAAACAATACACCTGTCACTGTGTTTAGTAAAGATTGCACTGTATCATTGTGTTACTATAATCACTAATAGACACTTTTGCTGCACTTCCTGCTGCTTTCTTACTATATGATGCAGAGTATATAAAGTCAGGACACTAAATGCAATAATCAGAGTAATATTACACATCAACACAATCAGTCTTAGTGTGTGTGACACCTTAAAAAAATGCCACTGTCTGTTTTCATACATACTTCATGCTGCAGAATTCTGTATAAATAGTGTACCCTTCATGCATTGCCTCTGTTGTGCGCAGTGCACACAGTGCTCTGGGGTTAAATATAATGCGGACGAGCCCTTTAAAGCAAATGCGATCTGAAAGGCTGGCAAAGGCGAGGGGACGCAGCTGTCGGCGAGGCATATCTTTTTTAAGGGCTGCCCCTAATGATTGGAGACAGTTGGCAATTACGTAAGTATTCACTTTTAGGCCACTGGGCTGTACACTGTGTCGAGCCCCCCAGACCCTGGCACACATGCAAAACGGGAAGAAGAAGAGGAGGGTGAGGAAGGTGGGGGTGGGCAAACAAGAGCGAGAACAGAAAGAGTGGGGGAGCTGGCCAAGAACCAACCAGGGGGAACAGCAATGCACGTGCCAAGATAGAGAGAGCAACACATACAGATGGACAGAAAGACGGAGAGGGGGATGGAGGAATGGGAGAAAGGAAGAGGAGAAAAGTGCGAAAGAACAAAGGGGGGGGGGAGTAATCACAGATGAAGAAGCTGTTAAGAAAAGTGGGGAATAAAAGAGGCGCAAAACTGACAAAAAAATGATGAGCGGACGTAAGCCGGAACCTGCAGCATTTCATATACGTTTCTATTTTACATTTCATAATTAAAGTGCTAAAACTCCTGTTCTCTCTCTGCAAACTTCAAATATTTACGCCTTACTTTCACAAGACATTAAAACGAGAAGCTATGGATGACAGCCGATGTCGCTACAATTGTTTGTCCGCCGCTATACTGAAGTGTCAAAATATGAGCAGGGTGTTGTGTAACTATCAGCTTGTTTTAACAACTATTTATTCAATGTCAGAATACATGCCGTGTAAAGTGGAGCAGAGGAGACAAGCAGCTCCAAAGGAGAAAACCGAGCTTTCACATGCAAAACGCTGCATACAGTAGGTGTGTTACGTTTTGACTCACATGTAATGTGGCAGTAAACAAAGCATTCAGTGCCCAAAACGCACTAAATCACCTCACCAGGCGATGTTTAGTGCATTACTGGCAACATGTCACTTATTACACTGTTCTGGTGATTTTTCTCCGAGCCAAGACTGTGTGCTTGGCCCCACCACCTGTTTCTCATTCAAACCTGGAAGGTTAACAGCTGCCTGGGAAGAAGATTGATGCACGCACGCACAGACACACACACACACACATACACACACTGCACTACTCCTCCAGTATGTGAACATTCTGTGATTATCCACAGTGTGGCCATCACAGTCATACTTTATTTGCAACTATTTGTCTCAAGTGTTGCAGCAAATGCGAGGGGATCATTTCGAGGGGCAGCGTTTTCTCACACACAATATTATTATTGAAATTACAGTTGGCCACAAAGCATCTAATTGCTTTTTCATTTGCTCGGTTATTGATTGTGACAACCGGCTCACAGGCTCTTGGTTGCTCTCCTTACTTGTTGATGGCACGCGCATATTCGTGTAAATGTGTGTGTGTGGCCAAGCTTGCGTGTGACTAAGGGAGTCCACAAGTGTGTGCATCAGCTGGGGTGTGCATGTTTTCACCGCTATCTCAGCCACTGGATATTGAGCGCGGTCTTACACACAGGCGCTGTTGATGGCCTTTGCTTTATTAGCAGACATGTCTGTGGTGCTTGGAGTGGTATCCCACAGAGCCCACTCATCTGTTGTCAAATATTTATAAATGTCACAGAGCTAAGGCCTCCAAATGATGCCAGCATAGCCTGTGAGGGTCCCACCTATAATGAGTCGGTTGGTTTATTGAAAACCTTTAGGGTGAGCATGACAATAAAAACGAATTCAACCTGCTTTGACCTTTTTGTGTGGTCTCTTGTTCTACAAGAGAGTATTTAATTAAAATTTCTATGTTTTATTTCTATGAAACTGTATCACCTATTCATTAATAATGACATATACTGATATATTTTATTTAATGATATATAAAATAAATTGTTATTACTTATATCTGTTTATTAGTTCTGGCCTCATTTGTCATCTAAGCATGAGTAGAGAAACAAATGTCATTTTTTCCCCCTTAATTTTGTTCAGTTCTTTTAATGTACTGTAAACTTGTTTGTTGAACAGTTTAATTGCATTCATTTCATTTATTGACACCACAGTCACACTATAAATGTGAAATTTTCCACACACAGAATATACTTCATGTATCCGGATAATTCCTGTCTCATTCTTCTTCTGTTAATATTCCAAAGAATAAAATAAAAACCTAATATATTCAGTGTCACTTTGTTTGTGAAGTAAATCTTAAATTTGCACATCAGTTTAATTACATATCAAGTTCAACATGTCATGCACACTCACTTACATTATTTAATATTCGGTATCATGGTAATTACTTTTCACTGTTTCATTTCTTTTCATTTTTTTTCTTTCCTCTGTTTCGTACGACCAACTGAGCTCTAATTATTACAACAACATTTGCAGAAGGAGGCGCCAGTGGTGACTGGTATTGACTTGCACGCTTTGTGTATCTGTTTAAAACACTGTCCCAGTGAAGAAGCTGCAACAAAGGAGCTGTGTTTATTCCCTCAGACAGTCCTTGTCACATTCTGTTTGTTTTAGCAGAAAGATTATCTTAATAGATTAAGTCTTAATCGAGAGGGAAAACGCTACACGGTGTGTTCAGTGCAATGCAGGTTCCCGCGCACGGACGCTATTTTTGCTTTTTTTAAATTAATGCTTCACTTTTGCTTTGGACTTATACTGTCACTGCTCACGTTAAATTTTTATTGGGGCCGTTATTAACACGCAGCGATGAGTGAAAATTGAAGTGACCAGTTTGTTTTATTTATTGTCTCATATGAAAATGGAGTCTGTATTTGCATTTATGTATACATTTCTGAACAATATCACACCATGCGTTTAAAGAGCATTACATCAATTCACAATAAAAGATCATGTGTAATCATAAATCATAATATTTGTTCTCCTAATGGGCCCCTGCAATGAAAGCCTCCATCCATCAGAGGAAAACAATGCCAGAGAGCGGCAATCAAAAAGACAGCTGCTTTAAAGCCCGCAGACCTCATTTGCATATTTTACTTCCTGCATCCTCGGTACTCTGTGACACGTCGGCGAGTTTGTCTCCTGTCTCATCACTCGTAAATTCCAAACGGATTACCCCCCCGTCTCTGACATGTTCGTAAGAAACAGCTTCGATTTTCAAAAATTATATAAATAATAACTTGCAGGGCGGCTTGTCAAGCTGCGATTGCTAATCTATGAGGGAGGATTTGAATAAGTCCTCCGTGGCTCTGCACACTCTCTCTCTCCTCTCCTCAATCTCTCTCTCATCCCTTGCTCGGCAGCCGACTCAGAAGGAGGGCCCCTCTTCGAGAGCCCATCGTGCTAAGTGAGATTAATTTCGACATCATAAATAACGCAGAGCAGGTCGCTGCAGGGAGCTGGGAGACCGTGCCACGTTAGAGAAACAAATGTATTTGACTGTGATTTACCATTTCAATCCATGTTCTTAATCCTGTCTTTGTTTTAGCAAAGCACTAAAAAGCCAAGATGGGACCTGTGACAATGACATGCTGCATTGTATGAAGTGTACTCATCTAAATGGGTTCTTCAGAAAAGACTGATAGCGTTTAATGAATGGATCTCATATATAGCCTGTCCGACATTTCAACAATCACCATTATCCTTTTGTGGGGCATAATTCAAACCAAGACACTTCAGCCAATAGAGACAAGCTGTAAATTTGTATCGCTGAAAGGTGTCAATAAATCCATCAGATGGCTTGTAAAAAACTGCATTGTATCTGACTGCAATTCACCCTTTGTATTGCACAGTTATGGCAACTATCCCATTCCTTAGTAAAATCTAACATTTAAATTCAAAAGTTATAGACTCATGTATTTAAAGTCCTGCAATGACACAGGTAGCTAACTGTTCATGTTACTGCTATTAAAGTAGACAGCAGGAGTGAGTGTGCTGCTGTGCAATACCACCTAAATATCAAATAATTCAAAAAGAAATCACGTCTCAATATTTGTATTATTTCTAACTTGACAAGTGGATTATTTCCTCTGATGAGTTAAGACAATATTGAAAATATGATTTACGAAATAGAAACTCAGTGTAACAAAAGTGAATGCAACTGTGATTCCAGTCAGCCTAATTGCCTGAAAATGGTTATAAAGTAATAAGTGAACACCAGAATGTTCTTAACATTGAAACCTATGGCCCATCTGCATGTCTTCATCATAGTTCCACAAGGAAAAGAATTGCCAGGGGAATTTTAAAAATCTGATTGTGAGATTTTACAAAGATGAGAGAGGATACAGGAAGACATGCTAGATATCCGTTGAAACACAGGTGTAAGGAATGAGCCATAGTACCATTAATCAGAGCTGCAGTTCTCACAAAAGGATGTTACAGAAAGTGCACTATTGCACAGTCTAGCTCTGAAAAAACAGACAGGAAAGTGCTTCGGGCAGGGGTTATCAAAGGCAACAAAGAACACTGCCAAACATCAACCTCTATGGATGTCATTCAAGAGAAAAAACTTGGCTTACGCTTTTGTACAAAATTGCTAGTTTAAGCTTTACCTTAAAAAAAAACAAAAAGTAACTTAAATGATACCAGGAGCATGTTCTTTACTGAGATGACTCCAAGATAAATTTGTCTAGCACAGTTAAACCTTGACAGGACTACTACAGTGAATGCATAGTCCTGACAGTGAAGCACAGAGGTGGGAGTGTGATGATCTGGGGCTGCACAAGTGGAAAAGGTGTTTGAGGAAATGACATTCACACATGTAACCATGAATACTTTTGGATGCCAAAATCCTGTCTGACAAGATGACTCAGAGTATCCAAAAGCTGAAGATGAACATTCCACCATAATAATACCAATCACACTGCCAAAATTGCACAATTAATTGCTTGGAGAAGGAGTTTAAAGGTACACGTTGGAGCTCCATTAAGAAATCGTATACTACATAAACTAATTAATTTATTAGCAAACACTTGTGTAACAATTAATTCTGCTGACCTTTTAAAGATTAAGTAAGCTGTTCCTGTCAAAAAAATCATGTTAGTGTTTGAACTCAGCAGTCAGAGACACATATATGTGCAAATTCAATGGATGAAACAAAATAAACATTAATTTATGAAACATTATAAAACGAACAACATGCAAGCACCTAAACACATCTCCCAAAACACAAAGCAGTAAAGCTGGAGACTTAGTTGTTGGAACTTTTCCTACAAAACTATATCTTATATATAAACTTAAACCCCTTCGTAAGCGTTGCACATGACAAATGCAAGGATATAGAGCAAACAACAGTGCAGCAATGTAATTAATGCAAAAAATGCGGAAGCTGTTACTTTACCTATCAAGCAGAAAGAGAGCAACCTCTGCATTCATTTTCAGGTGTTTTTTTACAGACACATTGCTGTATACACACAGTGGATTTTTTAAGTGTGCACAAAAGAAATACAGTAAGTGGGTCATAAGGAGATAATCACTGAATTGGACAAAAGTGTATGGATTAGATTCCACCTTTATCTTCACTATCTGGGTTTTTAGCTTACTACAAGTTCAACTTTCTACAAAAACCCCCCTTCTGCTCTTCGGCATGTTATAGGTAACATGAACTTTGCTGGAAACAGCTGCCAGTGGTTGTTCTCTAACTTATTCAGTTAGCAGTGGGACATCACAATGGCTCCAGGCCTGCTGTGACCTTAAATGAGAAGCATGCGAAATTAAAATGTAAGGGTTTATTTGTTTAACCACTACATGCCCTAATAAAGAGCAGTGTCAGTGGTTAATGTAAGGTCATCTGTCAGCTGTCAGTTTCTTGAGCAACTCCTAAAATCTCTGATTTGACCCAGCATTGTGGGAACAAATCCTGGTAGGCCGCCACATCGGTGGGCCAGTGGACAGTCAAACAAATTCGTAAAGCTTTTATCAGCCCTCAGTAAACCCCTGGTTTGACCCAGAGTTCTGATGACTTTAATAGACTCTCTTAAGACTACCACAAGCATATGACAAAACCAATTTTCAGCTACTGAATGTACCCATAAATCTGCAGTACATTGTATATTTCCTTAAGCCTCAGTCGTGTGTATCTCTGTTTACCCTGCATGTGAGTGCATTCACTGCGCTGATTCCTTTGTAAACCCCCTCACCCCCTCCGAAACATAAAAAAACACACTTCACCATAAAAAACAACCCTCCAACACAAGCAAACACAGTCACATTCATTACAACATCAGATTTCAGAATACATGAATATGATTTTCTGCACAGAAAAGCTCAACAAACAAAACTAAAAAAAAAATAAAAGAAAATGAAAAAAAAAAACGGCCTACGACCAAAGCAATCTAAACAGGATTGACCTTAACTCAAACAACCCTCCCCGGTTCCTCGCAGCAGCAGAATTTGCGTGTGCTGGTCTCCATTTATTTGAGGGTGTCAGGGCCTGTTCCGCCTTGTTTACTGTTAAGAGGATGAAAATGAACAGCCATATAGTGCTCCATTTATAAGCCTGTTTATACATGCTAATACCGGAGGCTGTTTTGCACCCACAGCAGCACTGCTGGATGTGACTCAATCAACACAACGGTGCCCCCCACACACACATCTTTATACCCAAGTATGAAAGTGCATTTAAAGATGCAGCAAAATGTTGATCATGGCCGTGACTGACAAAAGGGCTCTTTGGCACTATGGTCAAAATCAGCTGCAGTGACCTTTTATTCAAGAATACCCAAATCTTGCATTTCATTTACACGGCTAATTCACTACTTGTGAGGATGAACAACTGTCTCCCATAGCCACTGCTCACTGGTACTATATGTCACTCATCTTAAGTAATTTAATCTGCTTCTGCAGCTTCAGAAAAGCATTTCTGAAATGAAAAATACAGGCTAATATGACAGGAATGTTTTGGCTCCCATGAAGGTAAGCTTAGGACAAACATCTCTTTCAGATATCTAGTTACCAATTTTTTATTATATTATTCACAATAATATAATGAAAACCTAGTCTAATAGGGGCACTCTTACACTATTATGAATATTGTAACATAAACAAATTTACAGTAAATAATAGGTAGAGACAGTATTAATCAGCAAACAATGGAAGATTTTAAACTGGATAGTGCCAGAGCGATTGCTACATTGTGAGGATATGTAGATGCTGTAGTTAAGAATGCTATGAATGTTGCTCCAACTTCAATTACTGTTCTAAACTGTTACTATTAACACCAATTCAGTGTTAAAAAGTTGGTGGGTGCGTGTGAGATCCAGATGGAGCTATCTTAAGGCAGAAGAATATATCTGCATATTTCAGAACATAATCTCCCTAGAATGTGGTCAAACTGAATCTCTTCCTGGCTGGTCAAACACCATTTCTGTCTGACATTATTGACATGGACAGCGCTGATGTGTCCGGTAGGTGCTTTGGGCGTGTAATGTCGTGTCGAGTGGGTAAACTCCCTGGCGTCCTCCACTGCACTCACTCCAAGGGTATTCAACACCTTTTGACAAGAGCAAAACAAGTAAAAGCGATGACAAAGTCCATGTTCCTACACCTGCAATGAGAACCCTCAGGAGATCTCCACAGTTTGGTGACAAAGAAATGACAGAATCAGTTAAGAAAACATGTGAATGTGTTGCAGACTTTATGCATTTCTTGACTTATTCCCTGAGTAATTTCTTTTGGCAGGGTAGATTATTGCCAGGTACTATTAAAAGCCCTGTCAAGGCAATAGAGTAAGTTACAACATGCCAATTGGCACAAGAGGTTTTTTTTTTAAAGAGGATTCTGCAGTCATGGCTCAGTGCATGAGACAACCACACAAGCACAAGTTTTGAACATGTGAACAGTTCAACTACAGATTTTTTACTTAAATGAATGTTGTGAATAATTGAGCTTAATTGTGCTGTCGCTGTTACTATTGGTCAATCAGTGTTCAAGCTGTAGGTGCATGCTCCACATGTTAGTAATTACAGATAAATACCTTTCTTTTACAGCCAACATTGAAATAAAAATAAAAAATAAATTTGTAAAATCTAAAATTTGTTTTTTTGTCAAAAGCTTGTTCGTGTAGCATAATAGCCTATATAAGCAATGATTTCTTTAGACAGTCATATGTTACAGGCACATCACTGCTGCCCCTCGACAGGCTTCCAAAAGTTGGCCAATCAGAAGAAAGTAGGCTTTCAGGGAGGGGGACCTTAAACAGGCATGAGATAAAACTGCTGGTTTCAGGGTAGGATGACCTGACAGACTTAATAGAGGGCCAAAAAATAAAACAGCTAGACTGGGAATTGAGCATAATATGTCCCCTTTGACTGATATTGTTAATCGCCCCCTTTTATTTAGGTGTTTTTAATTAGGATACATTTATTTAATTGTACATTTTATTTATTATAACAAAGTTGTAATCTTGGTGGAAGTCCTTGTGTTTGTCCAATCATTCCTGTTGTTTGTGTCATAAATGACCTGTTGTAGTTGTGACATAAGGCTCAGTCTAATGTACATCTAAGTTAAATTCACATTTATGCCAAATTCTTATATTGGTCTCGCAAGAGTAAAACAAAATCACACAAACTTTTTATTTTAAAAAGAAAAGAAAATAAAGATTAACATTGTGTGGGTGTACACCATACAACTACACACTGGAAAGTTGATTCAGAATGAAATACTAGCAAACATTTAGACTTGATAACCCAACTTACTGGAATTTAAATTAACCATCATCATTACTTAGCCACAGTATGCCAGTGCATTGAGGTTTGCAAGAGAATAGAGGCTGTGGTGAGTGTGATGAGTTCAGGACAGTCACACCATCTTTGCATTGCAGTAATTATTATGATCATTTACTTAACCTACTTAAGTCTGATAGTAAAACGACTGCAAACCTTAAAAAAAAGAAATCCAGACAAAAATATAAAGCTGTAGCACATATGTAGTGAGTGTACGGATGTTGCTGTTCAAGTTAAGAATTATTGGTTATCATTTTGTCCCATGAGACTTCAGTTTTAGAGTGGGACTGTGTCTTGTCACTATGGTCTGGTTTGTTCAGGCCCCTGTGACGCAACAGTTGCTTTCCAAATGTACTGTGTTATTTGTTCAGCAAAAAAAGTAAAATAATTCTTTAATTACTTTCTCAATAGCTTTGGATAAACTGTATTCTGTATTTCAGTTTCATGCACATCTAAAGTAGCATTTGAAGTTAAAAAAGTAAAAGTTGTTCTCCTGAGGGGACATAACATTTGATATAATGTGGCGCACCTCCACCAAGTATATCGGGCCAAATCCGCAGCACACAGTGGTAAAAACAAGGACTTTGTATTCCCTACATCCTTACACATGAATGAATTTTGTCTCATAATATTTCACACACTTCTAAGCAGTGACGTGCTTCAAACAAAACAGCTTGTCCAATTTGAAAGAAAATGCAGACGGATGGATGAGGCCAAATCTGCAATACCTCCAAATCATGCATGTTGTCATTCTTTCTGTCATCCATCTTGATTTGCTGCCGTCTTTCATTTGTACACAGTCACCGCATTCTGTTGGCAATTGCGAGCGCTGCTACTGTCCCTCTGGCAAAGACGAAGAGACAGACAATCAGGCAGACAGGCAAACAGACAGACAGACAGACAGACAGACAGACAGACAGAGGTTTGAAGGAGGAACAGCTCAGCAGTTGCCCATTGCACCCATACAGATTTATTATTTGTGCAGTCGCTCAGGATATTTCACAGCTGTGTTTACCTTGGACCCCACCGTTAGTATTGGGTGGCAGGGCCAGGGATTGCATGTGTGATTGCCTATTCACAGATACACTGCCTCTCCATCCGCACACCCCCTGCCACACTTTTTAATACATCCTCTGACACTGTTAATAAAAAAAAAACCAAAACAAAAAAAATCCCAATAGGCGTTTTCCTCAAGACCATAATTTACAGCACGATCCAACGTCAGTAGTGTATTTGTTTAAAGGGGGATTTAGTCGTAATGTCATGACAGTTCCCCAGTTAGGTCGTCTTTGGGGTGAAGTCATCACCAGCCCACCATAACTCTGGGAGCAGTTCCAGCACGCCTCTGGATGGAAAGATTGACAGGGTTTGGAGTTTATACAGCCGGGCTGGCATCGGATAGACTGGCTTTGTCTATTCATTCTGGCCATACATTCAGGAACCGTATATAGGAAATAGGTACCATACTGTACCAACCACACAAATGTGTTGGCTTATGGAAGCATGTCTGAAGGAGGCTTTAGGCTTGCTAGATTTCAGGGGTGTTATAGAGGGAAAAAGGGGAGAGGGGCTGTGTTTTTAAGTCATGGTTAAAAAAGAAAAAAAAATCATATGCTTCATTTGCTCTTCATGTATAATTTCTCAAAGCCTTAACAGTTAACTGTACGTATTCTTTTTCCAAAATTGGAGTCACCCATTGCAACCACAGTCACCGCTAACAAATGTCAGCCATGTGATTTTCATCACTGTGGTCATCATTAGCAGCCAAAACAATCATCCCATTTGTAAAACTCTCATCCTGATTTTTTTTTCTAATTGCTTTTCTCTTTTCAACCTCGCTTACAGATAATTTGTGACTTCATTTCAACTATCAATATAAAAAATACACAATAAAAACATTGGACCAGTCTATTGCTTTTCCTACTAACTCACTTTCTTTTACTTTACCTAATCTTTATCTTTCTTAAAATAAAACTTTCTGCTGACTTTCCCATGTTGTCTTACCTTAACCTGTGGAAAAGACTCGGACTAACCCAGACTGATGAATGTAAAATAAGTGAAATAGTTGAATGAGAAAGCATCATGCCAACTCTCAAAGCTCTGTTTCATTCTCACATTATGAAACCCACTACATAATGATCCAATTTTGTGCACTCACTCACTGAAATAATCTGTGCTGAAAGCGAATGGTCTGAAACTGGCGATTGCCTTTACCAGACATTTTCTCATTAAAACCGTAGTGTATCAGGCAATTACCCAATCACATACATAGCATTTGAGGGCAAGGGGTAAAAAGCTAGCAGAGGAGAGATATGGAAAAAAGAGGCCAAATGTGACTGTGCTCTACCATAAATACACACTCTCATCTAAAAAGTCCACCCTGTTTATTTTCCCGCACTTAAGTCTGTGCCACATCCGACACATAGTAATCCCATATGTATATTATCTCCTATTCTGTGAAGCTCAACATCGGATTTACAGCAAGTTTAAACCAGTCCTGATATACCACCACAGAAAGTACCATAAAATGTAACAGTAAATGTTGGTTTCTCAGTTAGGAAGTTTTTTTTTTCATTCAGTGTAAATGAAGAAAACATTAATCTGGTTTACTTCTGACTCTGAAGACAAGGAGGTGTTCTGCTCAAGGCCTAAACAGGGTGGGGCTGAGCTCCATCCGATCGGGACATATGTTGCAGGATGCTGCGAGTTGCATTACGCTTCACATGTTTTATTCACGCTTGGTTGCTTGTTAACTATGTAAATTATGTGTCAGTTCACATGCACGGGCACAACAAGCACATATGGATTCACTTTTACATGCTAATGAGGTCATGTCAGAAAACAGCTGTTGTGGATAAAATATGGCTACAATAAAGGATAGTGTTGATCAGTTTAGTTCATTAGGACATCTCTGTGTTGTGTAGGTGAAGAAGACACGAGAAGGAGGAGGTGGTGGTGCATGTGGGGTGCCGATCATTTGCATTAAAACAGGTATTCAAAGTGAAACTCTTGCAGGTTATGTGTCACAAGATGTACCACTGCAGAGACTGCAGAGCTTATTATGTAGGTAGAGTAGGTCATGTGTGATGGAATACGCATGCATGCACACATGCTCACACATATGGAATATCCCTCCACAGGCTTATATACAAATTAATTCAGATGTATGGATGCACAGACATGCTCGCCCAGACACACAATGCCAATTAAAGAGTGGTCGGTGGTCATGCAAAGTTCATCACATTCTTGCAGTGGGTTATTTGATGTCAAAGTTCACCCCATTGTTGCACTGATGTTTCTGTGTGCCACAAACTTCTTAACAAAATTTGACTTTGTTCTCACTTTTTTTTTTGACTTACTGCTTTATTTACAGTCTATATTGTCAAACATTTTCTTTCTCCTTCATTCTTATCATCATGTTACTGTTTTGGTCAGAGGGGTAATGTGGTCTCATGAAATACTGAGCATTTAATTTAAAAGTTATATAGATAATAGATGGTAATTTGGTTGAAGGTCAAATTTGAACTATTTTTATTAATCTATTAAAAAAAGACAACTATCCAAATAATGTATTGAATAATAAAACAAATTATGTAATCAGTTCTTTTCACACTACAACTCTTTGTGGAAGATTTACTGTAAGTACTATATAGATATGTACAAAAACAAAAGTCCAAATAGTTTAAAATTTTGGATTTTAAAAAACTGTAAATACAAAGCAAATGCTTGCTAATATGGCACGAAAATATGATATGCCTATTTGATGCACTTCTGCACTTTGATAAAACAGACAAAAAATCATAATAGTATCATCTTAAATCATGATATTATTTTAAAAAAAACAACAATATTTTAGATGTGAGGTGCTCCACAAATGTGGCACCCTTAACCCTTGCCTCTGCCATTGTGCTGGGAATTTTGCCTTTCATATTACCTCTCAGCGACTTTGTTTGAAATTTGCATTTTTCATATTGTCTCTTGTTGTTTTTCTGCAGCCATAAATGTATCATGATGTGTCCCTCTTGACCCTGTCTCCTAGAAAAAAAAGATTCCTTATCTCACTGGAGCAATATGGTTAAATAAAGGTTAAATTAAAACAAGACAAATACTTTTCTTCAGCATCAAATAGCATCCTACCACCTCAGACATAGAGATCTGCATCATCCCTTGCCATCTGTTGTCCAGATACCAAAAAAAGCCCCCATCACAATCATCCTCTCAGGATCAAATCAGAAACCATCTCAAAATGCAAACAGCGAAGGAGACCGTGGCTCCAGCAGCCTGTCAGCTCCGCTCACGTCTTTATCTTTCCTCTGTGTCTTTCTCCAGAGAAGACAAGTGGGAGAGGGCCCTGCCTGTGGCATACGGAAGAAGGAAACGTCCATTCTAATATCCTGTCTGGGTCGTATACTCTCTCCGTCAGCCTCACATATATCAGTCCATCTTGCTGGATCTGGTGTAGGGAGGACGCAGCCGCACGGATATCTGATGTTCTCCTTGTTCCCTCTCTTTTTTTTTTTTACTTTCAATGGCAAGGACATGCAGAAAATTACTAGGGAGAGGAGACACACATACTAAGTGGTTTATGAGATGTGTGTGGAAATAAAATCATAGAAAGCGTAGTGAGTGTTTAACAAAAGGAAATGTTGTATTTTCCCAAAACGTCATGTGGAGACTTTTTTCATTTTATAGGATGCTAGCCGTGTGCACCTCCTCTCGTCAAAAGTCAAATAATGAAGTTGTATTTGTGTTTTCAGGACTGTAAGCAAAAAGGAAATGGGCATAATTCCATGGTTAGTTCTTGTATAGACAAAATATTGTGTGATCAGCCCTGAAAAACATTTCAGCAGTCCTGACAGCAGACCAAATAACTCCTTAGGACACATCATTTTAATAGTGTGGTGTCTGAGAAGTGAAGTGCAAAGCACTAAAACAGCAGTTTATATTTTTACCAAAGCAACTGAAGAAAGCAGTGTGATGATGCGTGACTTTGACACCGTTGACACATGAATTCAGCACAAAATAACTTGTGTGTCTCAAGGTCTCAGCACACTGAATGATTTTGAAAACCATTATTTGCTTACTTTTGCTGGAGTCCCACTGTTGGCATACAGTAGTAACCACTAAAGAAATATTGACTTAGAATACCAAGGAGCACACAGCGCACCTCCCATTTCTACAGCCATTTTTTGCCAAAAACCCAACTAGTTTTGCGAGGTGTGAAACATTATTTTGTGACAGCTTAGTCACAGTTTGGCCAAAACAATATCATTTACTACAAATAAATGCACAGTGCATCTTAATAGTGATACATTTTACTTTAGGGATTGTTATTTATCCCTTTTGGCAACTTCAGAAGCAGTTCATTCACACATGCGCAGTGGGGGAGGTATGGGTGAGGAAAGCAGTATAAAGACACTGGGAGACCTGAGAAAAACTGGAGGAAGCAAGGAAAGGGAGAAAAAGAGACAAAACGCTGCTCCACATCTGCCAGAACCTCATTCATGGCACCTCTCCATTTTGCCTCGCATGACCTTCTCTTAAAGTACAGGCTGTGAGGTTTTTCCCAGTTTAAAAATAGTCCCTGCTAAATTCTACACTTCACTGAATTATTTTGACAGTGAAGGATTTTTTTTTGCAATTTTCTTTCCTGCTAACACTCCCACTTTTACCTCAACTTTCATTGCAGAGTACAGAGAGAGTGCCAGAAATATGCCCAAAGGTGTGTACCAACCACCTAGCCTGTTTACCCTCACAAGCCTAGTGAGCTTCCAGAGTTTGTCTGCGACTGTACAAAGCTCCCATCGT
The DNA here is from genome assembly GCA_024666655.1 of Dascyllus trimaculatus. Taxonomy (NCBI): domain Eukaryota; kingdom Metazoa; phylum Chordata; class Actinopteri; family Pomacentridae; genus Dascyllus; species Dascyllus trimaculatus. The sequence continues at coordinate 13,258,298 of CM045446.1, read as the reverse complement.
GCAAAAAAAAAAAAAAAAGCTTCAGGGAGTACAAAGTTCTCTGTCTGAGACTTATTGTTCCACCAAAATACATGCAAAGGGAGCTGGCTGAATACTCCCAGACAAGGTGTGAAATCATTATTTTCACACACCTTCTTTTCTTATCTAGTTCTGGCATTGCTTGTAACCAGTTGGAAAGTGGTGTAAAAATAGACAAACATAACAGAAGGGTAGTAGTTACAGTTATGGCTGAAAAGTGAAGCTGTTGAGCATAATTATTTAGGAAAAACAAAAGCAAAAGGAATCACTGGATAGTCTGTGGAAGTTTCTCTAGAAAAGAGAGGACAAAAATAGATAATTATGATTTTATTAACTTTAACTTTTTTTCTGTGCTACTATTAGTATTATTTTGTCAGAGGGCTTTCTGTTTTATCAGGTGAAAAACACAACAATTTTGTTGCAATAAAATCTATTCAAATCAGTTTGAATTCACATGAAACCATCCCAGACAGACTGAAAAAACTGATGATTGAAAAATGATTATATTCAGTATCCTCTTTCCCTGCAAGCTGTCCTCCTTTTCTTGCCTGACTTATTGCCATTTAATTGTGAGGGAAAATTGTGTATCATTACAATACCAGAGAGGGTGCACTCACCAACAATAACTCTCCCAAAATAACAGATCACAAACAGCTGGCAGAGCAGCAGCAGAAACTACTGTAGCTGCTCTGTGCAATATGGGCATCATTGCAGGTGGAACAGCAGCTGAAACCAAATTACTTGAATGTAATTTCCAATGTATTTATTTTGTATATACTGTCTATATTACATGCTATATGTGTGCCTTTTTGTACCATTTTGTATCCGTATGGTATTTTACTGTACTTTATCTCACTGTTTTAACCTTTTGGTCTTGTAAAAGCCCTCCTATGGATGCAAATTGGCACTTAATGTGAACACTACTACTGTCACTGGATAGCTGTTTTTGGTTTTTATATATACACTGTATCTATCTCTGTATAAGTAAATCTGCACTTAAATCTGCACTGAAACTATTACAAAAGCCATTGTGCCTACTTTGAACCATTACAATTACATTGCATGTACTTAAATGATAATTAGCTGAAGCATGCCATTCAGACTATCTGTCTGTCTCTTCCTGTTGTCTTGTTATAATTTAAATGATGAAAAAACGATGACAGTTGTCTCAGGAGAGCTGAAGATTGATCTATTGTTACATGACAATGCTGAAAAATTAAGATTTAGGCATTTAAGTGCAAGTAACATCCGCTGTGCTGTTCACACTGATTGTGAAGAAGTTTCAGTTGAGGTAAAAAGAAAAATCTTAAACTACAGTTTAAATGCAGCACATGTGGATGCTTGCTACAGTATCCACTCTGTACGTGGCCCTCTGTGCCCGGGTGTTTGCCACTGAGCTTGTCACCATGTCTTTTTGGGGATGGAGAATGGGAGAGATGGTGGGTGGGAGACAAGGGTTCTGCATGGGCCCCCGGTACAAAAAACAAAACAAAAAGAGAGCCCCAATCACCAGCATGGGGTGCAAAGTGCAGCTGCCCTGCTAATGAGATTTTAAAATGGCCCATAATGCCCCCTTAAACGGCCCCTACATGGAGAATTATATGGTTCATGTGTTGATTTATTCAAAGGGGGAGGGGAATTGGGCACATGTATGCATGCATCTGTGTGTTTGTGTGTGTCTGTTATTAGACACAATAGCCTGAAGCTGGGTCGACTGTGCTCTCATTGGACAACTGTCCTGCACCTTCCCAATCGGGCTGAAAGCAGAAAGTGCTCAATAAAATCATAATTTTAACTACGTGTGATTTGAAACAAATGAATCACCTGAATGGAGTAACTGAAAACATTCAGAAGGTTGGCCAGTAATTGCAATCCTACTATCCTGCTTTAAATTGGCTTTACGAATCATTTGGCAAACAAAATTGAGATATTTCCAAAAGGTGGCTATTTCAGTTTGTAGTTTAACACAATAAATAATAATCAGATGCTAAACGCAGCTGAATCAACAAGAAAAATGCAAACATATCACTGTTTCATTCAAGGAGAACATGCATTTGATTGTGTCCCATTACAAATACCAAACCTCACTTATTTGCTTCAGTGCTTTTCCAAGTGAGCTGCACACAGCGCTAATTGCTGATATATTGACTTTAATATATTGACTGTGTACTTATCGAGGAAAGAACTCATCCAAATGAGAATGAATGGCTAAATTATGTTTGTTGTTTGGAGAAGGGATGAGACGGAGAGAAAGAGACAGAATGAAAAAGACCTAAAAAAAGACATTGATCTCTTGATTAGCCTTCTTTGTTAAGACGCTGAGAGGATGTGGTTATTTGGGGACTGAACAAGGACAGCCAGCTGAGAGAGACGAGAGAGACAGGGTCGGAAAGAAAGAAAGAAAGAAAGAAAGAAAGAAAGAAAGAAAGAAAGAAAGAAAGAAAGAAAGAAAGAAAGAAAGAAAGAAAAGAATGTGGTACATCCTTTTCGTGCCATGCTTTTTTTGTGTGTATGTGTACATGAGTACCGGTGATAAGATCCACTTGCTCACATTCACTGGGGCAACCAGCTGTGAGGATGAGTACAAGCGTGTACATTTGTGCATTAGTGTGTTTTTCATTTTCAAGTGTGCGAACGCATGCATGGTGGTGCTCGTGTACGGCGCGAGGTCCCCCAAGTGTATAGTCGGGTGCGTGAAACCTCAATGCATCAGTGTGCGAATCAGACAAGAAATCACTGTATCTGCCTGCTGAAATGGGACTCTGTTAAAGTGTGTGTGCAGTGTGAGTGTGTTTGAGGGAGAAGAGACAGAGACGGAGAGTTACGGGTCTGTCTGAAGCCATCTTTTGTATGAGCTATGTATGCTCTTTGTGGAGGAAAATTGAAAAACATTAGCATGATAAAGGCTGGCTAGGGCTGCCTCGCTGATCATGTGACACATTACTGAAAAAGCGCATAGATAGAAAATGACAGCTAGCTCATTCACGCACACACAAACCAATGGGTGTGCCAATAAGGGTCTGGGAGAGGCAGCATTCATGGCATTCAGTGCACAAGCGGCATCAGTCCGCCATAAAAAAAGAACACTTGCTACTTGTCATTTTTTTTGGAAGGGGTGTTGTAAATACACAAACTACTATACTGTGTTCTTTTCTTTGATCCCTCCTGTCTTTATGTAATTTGTGTGTGTGTGTGTGTGTGTGTGTGTGGTTTCCGTGTGTGTGTGTGTGTGTGTGTGTGTGGGAGAGAATGCCGGCATCTGTGGGCCTCTCTAATTAAAGAGTGCGGCTGGGCCAAGCTCTTGTTTTTAAGATCCCATTTCAAAGCGGGAGACATAGAGGGCTTATTTTTGGGCTGGGAACGTGTTGGTTTATCCACAAACCTTACTTGCCTGACGACTGACAAAACCGGCGGACGAGGACGGAGCAAGAATGATTTGTAAGCTAGAAGTGTGTTGTTGAACAGTGAGATTCAGACAAAAGACCACGCTCTCATCTGTCGCTGTGAAACTCTAAATGCTGACGATAACTGATTTGGTGTGACTGTTGTGTGAGGCTTTATTTAATGAAGTGATGATTTCAATAGAGGCAGAAAAAAAACGATTCCAAACTGAGCCCAACACCTCCCCCTTGTGGTGCAACAATGAATCTCATCTCATTAATGCCATCATGCATTCAGAGATGAGGCCTGTTTCAAAATCAGGTCAGCTGAGATGAGATTTGAAAAGTAATTTGATGCAGCCGTCATATTGTCGTTTTAGGGATATGTGTGTCTTTGTGTTGATGCTGCGACAAAATCCTCCATCCACGGACTCCATGTGTGCAAATTTACCTTTTTAGAACCAGCATAGCTGCAACACTATCACCCCTCTTTGTTTCTTTTGACATCAAAGCCAGTTTTCCATGTCGGTGCTCATCCTAGTTAAGCAGCACAAAAGGGTGATTTCATCAGATGTCTGTGCATTCATAAGGGGAAATCTGTGCAGTCAATAGTTTCAGCTTACCTCTTTATGTAACAAAAGAAAAGAGTGTGGGTGTTTGGTACAACAACCTATAATCTACATTAATTTTTTAATGGTGGCACACCCTGATTTTTGTAATTATAGACAATGAACTGTGCATCACCAGAATGGCACCATTCCCAGAAATCTTTTTCCTAACACAAAGAATGGATTTTTTTTTTTTTTTTTTTTTTTTGTGTAAATAGCCATGGTGTCCATTAGGAACATGTTGAAATTTATGAGCAGAACAGAACCCCTGTGGGCCCATTCTAACCAACTCAGAGATAAACCATTATCTAAATGCTTTAAAAAGAGAGGAGATGTAGTACTTATTAAAGACGGACCAGCTTTAGATAAACTGATTGACTTTGTTTAGTGCCTTGTCTTTGAATGGAAACACCCATTCAGAGGCAATGTGTAAAAAGACTAAAGCTGTCCAATGAGCTCTGACTATAAGGGTGTTTCCTTTGACCGGGTGAATGTTCATGAAGAGGAAGATGCTGTCCTCTAGTGACAAATTGTTTCATAGCAGCCTGTCTCTCAGAGTCCATGGCCTTTGGTCCAATAGGAATGAATCCAGTTATGTTGTGAATCAGACAGTTTTGCAAGATTGTGATTAGGATGATTTACAACTCTGATTGTAGTGTTCTTTTCTTGGAAGCTGGATACCAGAGGAGTCATTGTTACTTAATATGAAATCCCATCTGAAAAAGAACCACAGCTCTCTGACAAGGAATCTGGTATCTGACAAGCACATCGCTAAAAAAAAAAAATTTTAATGATCGCCTTGGGAAAATGGGAAAATGAAGTGTGCAAGAATGTTAGGTAATTATAGGGCACACAAATTGAGGAAATGAGGGAGCAGGGAGGGATGAATTATTGTGTGATGAGATATTGTTGACAAATCTACTTTCTTCTTTCACTGAGCACTAAAAATGAAGACAGGAACCTGTTGGGAAATTGTTTTGGAGGGAAAATCTTTAAGTTGTCTTTAACTTCCTGCTTTGTAGGCCTTCGGTAACATCCACAGCTGTTTGCAGGATCTATGTTTGACTTACAGCCCTGAAACTTGTTGCCATGTATGTTTTATTACTTTAGTGGCCAGGGATTTTTTTCTGAATCACAACAGAAGAACAAGATTTGACAAGACAGTGTGTCACCAAATACATTAGTCATCAGAAATGTGAATTTTAATGATATGTACCATAATTACACCTACACTGTAAAACATTAAACTGGAGTGGAGTGAAATTAACCTGCATTTGTAGTCTACTTTGTGTAAATACAGAAGTTTTATTAATTTCAAGTTAATTCAGCCTAAATGATCTGTTTATTTTTATATTTTCAGACCATTTTAGGACTTATAACTATTACTTGACTGATTTGAGGTCTTTTAAATTATAATGCAGAGTTTAGTCAACTCATTAAATCAACAGACAAAACTAGAATGCTGGCACACTTCCTGCCTTGTTTGAGATCTTAAGCTCTCATTAAACTCTTCTTTTGCAGCCTAAAGAACATATTCACAATAAAAACTTGTCATTTATCATTTAGGATTTGTTAAATCCTGGCTGCTGACTTCTTTAGATAATCCTGAAAACATGGCATATCATTGAGACTGTTAGTACTGTATTAAACTCAGTCTCTACCCCAGTGCACCTATTTTAAAATAAATTAACTAGAGCTGGTAGCCTAACATATAGTCTTAGATTTTAAAAAAGAAATGGTTTCAACGCTTGCAGCTGATAGTTTTTCCTGTTAAATAAAGAACCGACACCTTAAATTGAGAAAATGTAAATGTAATATCTTACCAATAATTTGAAAGACTACACAGTTGATTTAGTTTAATATCTAAAGTTGACCGAACTTGCTCACATAACTCAGCTACTTTCACATTCCAAAACTAAGCTAACACTGAAATAATTATTCAACCTACAGTATGTTCATCTAACTTATATTTTTAAAGCAGCAGAGAGCACTTGTATTTCTGATTTATAGCACACAGTTTATTTCAGACTGGTCATTATATACATACACAGACTAGTAATTTCCCCTGTCAGCTCAGACTTATAGTAGACCTAATTTTTGCCTCGGGTGTACCTCATGCCAGGGAACTAAATTACACTTCTTGAAAAGCCAGGACCCACTTTTTTATAAATTAAACTCATGACTGTAATGAATTAAAATGATCATACTTAGGCTCACATTTCAACAAAGCACCTGTCTTTCAAATATATTACTATTTTTAATGCCAATTAGTTATTTATATATATGTATATATATATATATATATATATATAGTTCTAATTCACAACATAAATCATCTCAGTGCACTTCACATAGTAAGGTGAAGAGTTACAAACTTATATTACAGAGAGGAACCCAACAGATCCAAAGATTCATAATGAGCAGCTCTTTGGTGACAGAAACAAAAAAAAATCCCCTTTAACAGAAAGAAACCTCCCTGAAACCAGGCTCAGGGAGGGCAGATATCTGCCTCGACCAGTTAGGGTGTGGATAAAGGGCAGAGAGAAAAGGATACCAGGATGGCTTTTAGTACTACTAGTTCCATACAGTGTAAAAGAAAAAAAAACAAGCTTTAGACAGATTTTTCAGATTATTTTCCTGACAGAACCACCACAAGGACAGAGAGACATAGCTGGCCTGCTGTTAGTGATGAACAGGAGAGTGTAAAGGCTGACAGCAAGAAGGCTTCCCATTGAGAGGAACTGATAGGTGCCACATTTAATCGCCTCAATGTCATGTGCAGTGCCAACATTAACCTAATTAATGTTAGTTTAATAAAAGCATAATATAATGCTTAAATTTTTAAATGGAGACAGCAGTCACATATCTTTCCAAAGTATCCTTGAGCAAGGCACTGAACCCCTACCTGCTTACACAATGTGCATTGAATGTAAAATGACATAGACCAATGCTCAGCTACTAAATCCAAATAGATAAACCTCACTGTAGCTGTAATATCTCCTCCAGTGCCCATCCTCCCACTCAGCAGCCTCCCATCAGGAGCCATTGTCTATGATAGGTGGGGTTGGGGGGGAGACAGATGAGAGCCAGGGCACACCACGCCACTTCACCTTCCCTCTCCTTCAGCCTGACAGGGCCTGAATTACAGTAAATGATAGCCCTCCTCGGCCACAAAGCGATTTGACCTGCCACCGTCTCTCTCCCCTGCTCTCTCCCACTCACCCCCCCCACCCCAACCCCCCTTAATAGGTCCCCAATGGGTGGCCGAGCTCCCTTAGGACTCAGCTGGCAAAGAGGGACAGACTCTTTGGGGGGGGGAAAGAGGGATGGAGGTGAGAGGATTGAAGAGGTGGCCGGTAACAGGGAATGAGTTGCCAGAGAGTCGGAGAGCTGACGCTGTCTGCAGCAGGCATACAGATACGGGCTGTGCTGCAGAGTCACAAATTTTCTGGACAATAGGTCGTGATTCAGCAAATACATCAGAACAACTATTCTACCTTGTATACACTACAGAAGAGTTTCAAAGTTAAATTACTGTGTAGTCAAAGCAGCAATAAATGTGCATGTGGATAATACAGAATGCAATAAAAGTACTACTTATGCATTCAAGATTAAGATTCAAGATTATATTATTGGAAGAATTTCAAAAATGTTACATTTTACATTTTGAACTATTACATTACAGTGAATGTAAGGCAAGTGTAACACTCTGGAAAGGGGAGGAGCAGCTATAGACAGTGATGCTTTTATGAGCCTCTTGTGATTTTTCAAATCACACCTTCATTCACGTTTTTTGTCACCTTATGACCTGTGTTTTTATTACTGCAAATCTACATTTAATCACAGTGCAAATAAAATGGGATGCGGGGATGAGAGGTGGACAGTCGGGTGAGTGGCTGACCTGCCAGTGACCTGTAACTGTGTCGCTTTTGTCATTTGTGTGCGTATATGTGTGTTCGAGTGCTGGCTCGATTCAAAAACAGTATTTATATCAGCTGAAGATCCACTGTGCTCAGGGACAATATGAAAGTATTTTTGTGTATGTTTCTGTCTGTATTTGCCTGCATGTGGGTACTCAGTGTACTTAAATGTCCTGGAAATTTAATTTGTGCTGTTATAACTGTTGGATTGTAGCTTTTCAAAAGGAAATCACTGCAAATATACAGTTTGTTGTTGCTTTCCTTTTACCATAATCTTGAAAGTGGAGACAACTGTGCATCATAGTGCAGAAATGTTTCCAAACAGAAATTATCTGGAGGATACTTTTTTTCTTTTATTTGTCATGTCACATGGATACCGAGGGATTTGCGTTCGTGCCACTCCAGTGAGTCGAGCACAGCCAGCATGTTGTGCCTGGCATGGAAATTGAGCTTAATGTTAGTGATTATTTCCTGTTAACAAACACAAAGGAAAACTACTTCTGTAAAGTATATCTAGGGAAGGCAAATGGGAAGTAACAGGAAACTGGATCAGTAGAAAACAGTTTCTGATAGGCAAAAGAAAAATACTACACATCCAAGACCACCTTTCAGAATCAGAATGTGACTCTGAATCTGTTTTATTGTCACGTATGTTTTTACATATGGGGAATCTGACTTGATGTCCGGTGCATATCAGTAACCACTGACAAGGAGAACATTTATAAAAGGATTCATAAAAGTTTTTTTTTTTAAAGCAAGTCTTCCAAGTCAAATACAGTAACTGTGAGCAGCATATTTAATTTTCCAAATTACCAAACATCAAAATGGACTCAGTGCTCGTTGTACTTGTCAGTATTTTGTCTTAACACGGTGACTGAGTTAATTTCGGCATTTGGTAAACTGAAATGTTGCAGTTATACTTGCTGGACATGCAGGGCAAAATGTCTTCGGTGCAGGGGGATTCTGTTTGGCAGGTGGACAACAGCTGAGTCTTATGGCCACATCAAGTTCTTGTTAGAGTGTCTGTTTAGCATCTTGTTGAGCACTTTCCACTTTTTGTTTAATCTTATGCAGCTACAGTACTAATAGAGCTTTACTTGAGCTAAGTTGGGCCTCCATGATGCAGTTCCCGCACCTCAACTACACCTTTGTAAGTTCTTGGTGGTTTGTCTTCTACCTGCTGTCCACCCAGCTTTCCTTCCACCTGCTCTGTGCTGGCTGACCTTCAAGATTAAATTCCGCTCACCTGGATATGGTCTGTGAGTACGTTAATTAGCCAGTGCCACCTATGATATCTAGGCTTTCTCTTGTTTCCAGCAACTTCAAAAACACAACTTCCAAAGAAAGTTTCCTGAGAACCGTCATCTTTGAATCTCATGGGAAGAGAATGGATCAGTTTTGGGCATAAAAAAACAGAAAACAAGAGGAAGAAAGTGTTTTGTGTGTGTAGCGAGTTGGGATGACACATTCGGTACAATCTGCTCAAAGAAATATAGGAGAACCATCTGACTCCGTTTGGAGGATTCAACCTGTTTGTTGGCTATGGGATCCAGGGAAATACAGACAAGACTCCACTTTGAACACTGAAGAAGTGATAAGTTCATGGTCGTGCTGCACGGAGAAGAACATTTAAAAATGGAATGATTATGGCTTTTTCAAAGAATTCTTTTTATCCTCTCAATTGCTAATATGTCCCTTCATATATTTAAAACCTAACACCACTCTGACCTTAAAATAAGCAGGGAAATGTGATTATTTTTAAATGTAAAATAACTTAAAATTGATTTTAATGTCACAGTGTGATTCATTTTAATGCACTGAAGTATCAAAACATCCATCCATCCATCATCTGTATACCGCTTAATCCTCTGTAGGGTCGCGGGGGGACTGGAGCCTATCCCAGTTGACTCAGGGCGGAGGCAGGGGACACCCTGAACAGGTCACCAGCCTATCACAGGGCTACATAGAGAGACACACAAGCACACTCTCATTTACACCTACGGACAATTTAGAACAATCAATTAACCTCAGCATGTTTTTGGACTGTGGGAGGAAGCCGGAGTACCCGGTGAGAACCCACGCATGCACAGGGAGAACATGCAAACTCCACACAGAAAGATCCCAGGCGTCCTAACCGAGACGCGAACCGGGGATCTTCTAGCTGTGAGGCGACCCTGCTAACCACCGAGCCACTGTGCAGCCCCTGTACCAAAACATCATAGCTTAAAATTAATCTAATTTTTATACAGTGGATGTGTGTGACTTGGTGTGTTCAAATATTGGTGTATTCAGTGTAAAAATCATCTCTACACTACATTAAATGCACGGTATAAAAAAATTAAAGCCCACATTGTCACAAAATAAACTCTTTAAAGGGAATTTAGATCCAGAAAATACTGTTTAAAACTATAACAAACTACTTAAATACTCTTGCAGTCTCACCTCAGTCACAATAACATGAAAACCCTCTTTGTGAAAAAAGGATCTGCCTTTGCCTTGAGCGTGTGTGTGAGTGTGTGTGATATCAATTAGGAACTGCCTTGAACAGAAATCTCTGAGGAACGGGATGAAGTCTGTGTGGTCTGACTGTCATTAGATGGCAGTATTGTGTTAGTAAAGGACAGGCAGGTGAACCATCTAACATCAGTTTCCATAAGAATTTGTCATTTTATTTCCATGTGTTTAATAAATGCATATTTCACTTTATAGAAAAAAATATACCTAACTAAATTATACCAAGTCATTAATAATAATAATTCAAAAAAGCAGATTTGGATGCTTTTTGATTTAAAAAATCCTTCTGAAAGCCAGTTTAAGAGTCACACATATGAATTAAATGAACCCTCTTCTGTCCCTATCTTGGATTCCTCAACAAAATATCTACACTTAAGGTGTATTTGTTAGCACAACAAGGAATGCAGCTTCTACCTTAAGTCACAATACATCAGTTGTCCCCGATCACTTCCCTGTCTGTCTTTGCTATTTTCATCTTGAACAGTTTGCCATGCTGCACTGTATTTAAAGTGGTCTAAATAGCTGGAATGCCATTGTTACTATACATAGGCCTGTTTAACACTTAGCCCATAATGACAGTGTTAACACAATTGTCACTGTGCTGAGATGTTTATTATGTAGCAGATACTTCTGAAGGCACCTAAACAGGCAAATTTGACAGTTCATGTGTTCATCATTGGTTGCCTGCTGCTGTAATGGTTTTGTCTCTGATATAGATTATTTTTGTGTTACAGCAACTTTCCATTTTCCACAACTTTTAAAATTCCATGCTTTCATTTTCTAAATATGGTTCACTAACAAGCGTGACTTCTTCCTTACTTTAATAGAAATGTTTTCAACTCTAAGACATTTTAAAGTGTTAAATATACATATATGCTTTTTTTGCCTGTACAACTCAACAAACCAGTATCAACAATTTTACATTGAAGATTTTTTCTGTGGATGAGCAATGACGGTGGCTGTTCTAACTTCTCAGTTCTTATGCTATACAGTACAATGTGGAGGAATTTTTAAGATTTTTTTTCCAGTCCAGAAAGACAAACTCTTGGACACCAAGTGTTGATAGCAAAACTGCAAATACGAAAGTATTCTTGGCTGGTTGAATCACAGTCAAAAATCAGCCAGAACAGCACTTACATTAAACCAAAAATGCCTCTGATTATTACTGTGTTTAACTCACATTTTAGGCCAGATTTACACCAGCATTTAGAGGAAAACCAAGCAAATTTGTCTATGGTCCCAGGTAGACTTCTCTCACAGTGAGAGCTGAGCAGTGCTGCTGCTCCCTAGATGTGGAGAACAGGTGTTTTACTGGACTTCTTTTACTGATGACAGGGGAGACACAGGGCCTGGAACCAGTAAGTGAAGTCCCCACAGAGCCACAGAGCCTGGGAGTGGACCTGCAGCCATATATCTGCCCTGGTTCACACAGCACCCCTGCTGAGTGTGTGCATATATGTGTGTTTGTGTACATGTGGAAGAAGCTGCCGTTTACCTGCATGCATGTTCTCTGACTCTATCTTTTTTTCATGCTTGCTTCTGTGTTTGTCTCCTATGGATAGCAATTTTAAAAGTGTGATAAAAGCGGCTAAAATGGGTCTTATTACAGATGAAACTATTTTGGTGTCAACTCTTCAAATAACGTTGCATCTTGTAAAGCCTTTAGTAAATAATGTGGATCATATAATTCTTTGTGATACTTGATACGATAAACTTTAATATATGCAATATGTTGTCTTTCAAAAATGCATAAAACACAAGGCATTAACTAATGATTACTGAGAACAGGCGACATTCTATGACTCCAGGTAAAACATCATACCGTGTGGCGAAGTGTCACCGATTACAGCTGAACAAGATCTGCTTGGTGGATTAAATGATTCTGACTGGACAATTACACCAAATTAAATGTTCATTTTTTCTGTCAGGCTACAAATTCCCCCTGTCAATTTTTCATGTTTTGCTAAGCATGGGTGCACTGATGGATTCATTTCTCACTTAAATCAATGGTATCAGACAAAAAGTATCCTCAAGGCCAGAATGAATGTTGTATGGATGAGCGTCAACGTTCAGCGATCGCATCATCTCTCATTGTCTCAAAATGTACAACGGCATACAGCATCACTAGCGCCGAATAATAATTTCATCCCATGGAAAATAATTCATAACGTTCTTTGTTAATGTATGCAGCAGTGTAAAATTGTTACTCACGACAGCCGCAGAGCATTAAATAATTTTTGTTACATTAAATGCAACATTTCACTTTACTTGATTACATTTATTTCATGTTAGACGAAATGATGTCAGTAATTTTCAGAGGAGTTTAAGCCATTCATTCTACCCTATAATTCTGTGTTTTCTTGAATACACCAGAGAGGCTTTACGGTGACATTCCTGGGAATAGGTTTCAGGTGGGTGGGTGGGGGGTGGGGGGGTGAGATGGTGTGGGCTTGTGAACAGGAAAAGTTAATATTTGACCCGAGTCCTGGGAAAGAATTTCTGCAAACATTTGGGATGCTTTACAACTGGATTTTATTTTAATTTCCAACTAAAGTAGAGGTTGCTGCTTGTCAGTTTGGTTGTGAGTTTTTTACAAAATGTGAAACTGAAGCTCAAAATTTGAAGGATATGTTTTTTTCCTGAACTGATAATTAAACTGAGGTTAAACTACACGCGTGGTTTTAAACTTCCTCTTCAATATCAAGTGGTTTGAACTGTATAGAATACAGCCCATGCAAATGATTATGTATAATGTACATGGGTGTCTGTGTGTGTGTGTGTGAATGCAGACATCTGCGCATCTGCCTGTCGCTGTATTTGTGTGCCTATGGGTTTTATGTTTACACGTATGTGTCCATGCATAGGAACATCTGTGTATATGTGTGTGTGGTTCAGATGCATTTGACATGTGTAAAGTGAATGCGGCTGTACTGTTACCATTGGATGAAGAACAGCTTGAAATAAAAGCATTTCAGTTACAGTGGAAATGTTTTCAATAAAACTGTTGAATGTTACTAACTGCTGTGACATGTTGGTTGACTCAAATGTCACTTTGAAGACACTCATTCAAACCACTAAATGTTCCAAAATGATTTTTTTTGGAAATGTAAATAAACCACAATATGCATGAGTGACAATTTGAAAATGTGTGCTCTTATCAAACTAATACTTAATGGAAATGTTCCAAACTGTTTAAGCAGACTACAGAGTTTAATCTAAAACAAATTACATCGCTGCTAAGGTTTGACGAATATACAGTATGTCCACCTTTGGCTTCAAGAGAATTTATGCAGAAAAGCAAGATCAGTTAGTTTACAATTAACACCAGAAGCAGGTAGTAGCACTTTGATCCACTTAAATTGTGCTGCACATGTTGGCAGATCTGTGCTCTCAAATAGATTACGCCCCTAACTTCATTCTTTTTATCTATATTTTTATTAAACTGCAAAAAAAAAGTCAATTTGAATACCTGTACTGGCTACTAAAGTGTGAAAGCACCGTAAAGATCACCATGAAGGCCCAAAAACATGGTGCTTTCCTCCATGATTGCAATCTTTCTTTCACCAAGTAGTTTCAGTATACCTTCAACTTAACTAAAATGTAAGAGGAAGCATAATCATGCTATAATGGAGGGACAAATAACCTGTCCTCTCATCTAGCTACAGGGACATGGTGCTAAACAAACGGTAAGAGCAATTTTTTCCAAGGAAAGGGAGAATGAAGATAAAATTTAAACTATCTACTGCAATGAGCATACAAAGGCAAGCAGATTGTGTAATGTGTTGGCTTATTAATAGACTACTTTCCAGTGCGGGTTGGAGAATGCTCAGGGTGTGTGTGTGTCAGAATGTGTGTGTGTGTGTGTATGTGCCTGAGACACAGTTGTTCATGAGATCAGTAATTTCCTTTACACTTGTGCAGACATGGACTCATAGTATGAATGATTTCATTAACTACTTGGCTTACACAAATGCACACAAAAAACAGATGGAAGCATATTTAGCATTTTGGGATACTCAGAGTTGCACAAATGTAAACAGATTCAGACATGCTAACACACACATACATAATCTCAGTCTTTTTTTTTCAGCAAATGTTATTCCTGCCCTTGAAAGCAATATGGCCGTTTGACAGTTGCTGTGATATTAATAATCATTAAAGAAGTCCTTTTATATTTAAAAGATAAAAATTTAATCCAATAATAATAATCTAACCTTTATTGATCCCCTTGGGGAAATTCCTTGTCTGTATTTGACCCATCCTATTCATAGTCAACCCTAATTATACATACTAGGAGCAGTGGGCTGCCAGGATGCAGCGGCCGAGGAGCACAGTCAGGGGTTAAAGGCCTTGCTCAAGGGTCCACAGTGGAGGTGACTGGGACAAGCGGCTGTTCTCACTTTCCCACCTCAACCTCTTGCCAGCCCGGGGACCTGAACCAACAACCCATCGATTACAAGTCTGCTTCACAAACCACTCACCCACCACAGCCCAGCCACTACATGGATACACCACACTGATGGCGAAGTATCCCTGTAAACACATACACATGCTTCCTTTCAGTTGAATTAGTGTCTTTATCAAAGCCTCCCTGTCAGCTGCTCTGCTGCAAGGCCACATTCACACTTTACGAGACAATACTTCTCACTGCATCTACAAAAGCGAGGCTGGAATTACTCTGAGTTTAACTGGTCCAGATTGTGGATTTCCTTCAAAAAAGACAACATCCTGAAGAGACAGTAAGGAATCAATCCCTCATAGATGAAAACAGGGAATTAAATTTTTACTTATTATGTGATCAAAAGTTTTCATTTTCATTTTGGACTGACTGACCTGAACCAAACTAAGACCTAGTTTTGAGTAACACTAGAAACATGAAGCCTGTTGTATGTTTCTAATACATCACTGAGGGTTCGACAATACCAAAATTTCATTTAGTTTCTTTATCAACTAATCGTATTTCAATGTACAGACTGTTTTCTGTAGTTTTGATAAACATTATTAAGATAAACAAAACATTAATAAAATTTGAGAACATAAATTAACACATTTTTAAATGCTCCACAATACCTTATAGGATTTTTTGTGCTACATTATGCACAAACTAAAATGATCGGATCCCTACAGTAAGAACTTCAGACTTTCATTTTGTAGTCTTGACTCGTTCCTCTAATTTCAAAAATTATTATTAAGAAGTGCAGACTGCTAAACAGGTAATCAAACTGTTGCAAACTAGTACATGAGGAGCAACAAACCTTGGGTCAAACAGTTTTTCAGCGCATAACGACTGGTTAGTTGTCTAGGAGTCAAAGCATAAAAACACACTGAATGTACTTTGCTTTTTTGCACTGCAATTGGAAGATATTTGAAAGGAGACAGACTGCACAATTCTAAAAGCATGAACTTCTTTGATTGTTGTAGTTTGGGGGGAGGCTTTGTCTCTAGTATCAAGTTTTCTGGTCCCTGTCTAGCCGTTAGCCTTTCAGTTAATTGAGCCATTGTGGATGCATTTTCTAAAATCCACTTTTTAATGTTCATATTTTAAAGTTTCTGTTTGGTTATTTGTTTGACAGTTAGAGAAAGAAGTGTAGCTTAAGTATGCTCTTGAAAATAAACGTGTCTATCCACACACATGTGCCTTCCCAACATCGCCTTTTCCCATCCTGCGGGCTGTTTTAATGAGATATAGGATATGCATGGTACACGTCCAAGTTGAAAGAATCAGTCACTGGTGGCAACAGTGCTGATCCATCAAGGATAGCACCTTTTACCCTGAAAATTCTGCCAACTCAGGAGGGCAATTAACACCTCGGCAGCCTGGGTCAAAAATGAGCTGAAGATTTCTCCCTTGTGGACACCGTGGTCGGCCGCAGAGCCGCAATGCTCTTTGCTGATGCGCTGGTCTAGGTATCGGTGTGTGTGTTGGGGAGTGTGTGTGTAAGAGAGAAAAGAGTAGCGAGGGTTTTGTGACTGTGTATGTGAGAAGAAAAATGAAAACGCCTGTGTGCGTGTGTCTGCGGTCCTGTGTGTGTGTGTGTGTGTGTGTGTGCGTGTGTGTGTGCGTGTGTGTGTGTGTGTGTTCAGCGCTGACAGGCAGCAAGAGGTGTTCAGGTAAGGTGCTCCGCAGGGTAATTATGCACAACCTCTGGAGAGTTCACACTGGGGTATTGTGGGTATTTTTGTTTGTTTTAGCCATTTCCTTTTCCTTTCTTTTTTTCTACAGTCGTTCACATGAATGAAATATCAAATGTACCTCAGAGGCTCGTGTTAGGTTTAAAAGAGCATTCATCTGCATATTAGGATTGATGCTAGAGGGAAATGTGATCACGTCTCTGGACTCCAGACACACGTTTCTGAAATTAATATGCGCTCGATAGGCTCAGAGAAGAGGTTTCATGAATATTCATCAGGCTTAATGTGGATGTCTGCAACTGATATCACTGTCGATTAGAATAAAACATTCTTAATGTTCTTAATTGGCCAGAGTCCCATGACTGCATTAGGTTTTCATCTTATAAACATTTGACGTGTCCAATTCAAATCCTACAGCCTAACCTCAGAATACTAAATCTCCTGACCTTTGATCAAGGCAATTAACCCGCTCTATCAATTATCAAATGAAGCATAACATGGCAGATTCACATTCACATGCAGAGTCAAGATTCCATCTTGACCAATCTCACTCAATTTCCTTCTCAAGGGCCAAAGTACAATTTGAAAACAGAACATTCACAGACTACTGCTAACAATAAATCAGAAACTCATTTTCATTAGTGCACAGATTCCAGTGTAACCTCTGTTGCAGTCCACATTTCTTCATCTTCTGATGGGTGTTTAAACTGAAGAAAGAAAATCATCAAATCAGATCAAAAAAGAAACTCACTCACTTTAGAAATGTTTAACCTGGACACCTGCTCCAACTTAAATTAGCCTCACCAAAGTAACTGAAATCTGACCACTTAACTGCAGCTGCAGCACTGCACACTTCTCTTGTTCATTTTGGCCCTCATAAATAAGAATGGGAATGCGTGGAGAGAGCTGGGGGGGGGTCACACACTGACTGCAAGGGTCACCATCCGTCATGGCTTCTTTGCAGACCAAAGCGAGCGGAGTCTCACTGGAGGACCGGGAAACCTGAGCCTCAGTTAGACAAACACATGCTACTTCCAAAATAACAATGCACTCCTGTGACAGCGACCAGAGCTCTCTGGACAGACATGAGGCATGCTGACACTGAAGTGCGCAGTGAGGGGATTGCATTACCAAGAGCCTGCAGTCCGAACTACCAACAAGTAAAACACAAGAGGACCAGGAGGGGTGCACAAAAACTAAAGATAATTATAAGTGACAACTTCAGGACACTTGGTGGGCTGTATGTCATAAAATGAAAAAGGTCAGGAGGGAGTGTCTCCTCGCAACTGATACCTGAAAATGTAGAGGGTCGATTGTCCATGGGTTCCATCTCAGAAGAATTTAGTCCACTACTGGGTCTGCATATGGAGGACAACCCACGGATTAAATATCGCTGCTTGAAATACACCACTCTGTAGGCTACCATAGGGCTGCTATTTTATTCCTGTTCTAAGGTTTATAGTCTTACACATCTGCCCTAAACTAGGATAAACATTTTAAATTGTCTGTCATATTCTGTTTTCTTACCGATTCATTTTCAATATATCACGAAAATGGAAGCTGATCAAAGCATTAATTTGAGAATTTTCCATTGATTGAAAATCTATTTTAATATAATGACATAAGAAGGATTGTTAGTCCAGAGAAGACACAAATAAAGTGCATCATCTTTCTCTGTAGAAGAAAATTCTCTAAAGCCTTTTATGAACTCTTGATAAGCTGAACCATTATAATGTCAGATATGTATGATACACACACTTTTAAATACATTGCAGAACTTAACATTTACAGAAATGTAATTTTAATTATTAGAAATATTTTTCATTTTCAAAACTTCAATGAATCCCAGTAGTATTCCTTCTAGAATTACCATTTGACCATCTGTCTTAAGCCTAGCTGCCGTTGTGTGGTAGAAACACCACAGGGCAAATGCAGCGAGAACTACCGTCTGTGCATTTGTTAAGTCACTGTGGATAAAGTGTGTCAGCTAAATGTAACGTGCACATATTTTGGAGGAGGAAGTGTTCTGTCAGCTCAGAACAGGTATCTGTCAGCAGGCTATATCCTTTTGGGCTGCAGGAGGAGGAAGCAGCCTTGACCAGGCCTTTCTGCCCTGCACCGCCACCCAGCTGCCCTGAAGCGGTGGGCAGTAAATCCACTACGGCAGCATTACACACACACACACACACACACACACATACATGCCCATGGATGGATTAGACACGCATGTACTGTATCTGCACCTGCACTCACAAGAAATGATATCCTGGTGTATGTAAACGGCACTGATTGAAATACATCAACACTTTTATCACAGTAGCAACATAACTACTTGGACAATGTGTTGTGTGTTTCGTCGGGACAATAGTAAAATAGTTTCTACCATGATTTTCAGTTTTTTGTTTAACAGTAAGTACTACATCCATCCACTTCCACACACTTACCTTTTTTTTTTAACCTAAATTAACATCATTCTGCTTTGGTCAAATTGACATTAGACATGAATTGTGTGTTGTGGAATTACATGATAACAGGGTCCATAGAACTAAATAAGCTTCTTGTATGAGTGATTAAAATTCCTCACTAAACAGCAATTACACTTGCTTTGACTTAATGCTTCTGGCATTTATCTTTTTCCACTGCTTTGTCAAAAGAGAGGCAAAAAAACTTCATGCAGCGCAATTGGAAAAGTTACTTGTTTTGGACAGTGAAGAAAAAAAATAGCCATACTAATTTGGAAGAGACCTGGCAAATGTTATTGAGGAAATTTGGATTTATGTGCTTCGTTGAGTTGACATATTTGTAAAGTGAAGTCATTTCAGATGGTTCTGGCTTTTGGGAGGTTTGTTAAAGGTTTTGTGTTGAGTTCATGGCCCTGATAAGAAGCAAAATTATATTTAGATGGTGTACGTAGATAAGAAACTGACTGAATTTGATTGTTATACGTATAAAAACCCAAATTTGTGAGTGTGTGAGACCCAGAGAGAAAAAAAAAGAGCGAGGGAAGGCTAAGCAGCAGGGGCAGTGGAGAGCTGAGCAGCTTAACTTCTTCCTCTTGCTCCCTCCTCCCCCTCCTGCTTCTGTACTTCTTCCAGCTGCTCAGATTTACAGGTGCCACTGACCTTTTCATCATAGGAAGTCGCCACAACCGCCTGGGTCTCCCTCCGCCGGCTCACATCCATCTATCCATCGCTCCTCCTTCTCCTCCCCTGCCTCAAGCACCAAACCCACCCACTCTTGCACAGCCAAAAAAATACCCCTCTGTTGGGAAGCCAGGAATCTTTCTCAATGACTCCATCTTGCTGGTTGGAAGTAGAAAACAGAGCACTGCTGGTTTCTGTCTTTAAAGCCTGCATCTGCCTTGCATAAGTCCCCTGCTGTGTTTGCAGTGGGAATAGCAGCTAACAAGGGTTGGTTGTTGAGATACTCAATGAACATAGAACCTGCTGTTTAGTGGACATTTATCCCAAAATTACTTTCTATACCAAAGATTCATGCATCTATATAGGAAATGTGCAGCTTCAGACTGGATCTGTAAGTGCAAACAACCAGATGTATGACAATGACTGATGAGTACTAAGGAGTGACCTCCACACTTTCTTTTATTTGGAAAGCAGCAACCATATTTTATGTCTGATTATTTCAACATGTTGTATTGTGTAACAGACAGCATGAGCGGCCAAATCTGGATGTTTTACATTTTTACATTAATACTTGAAGATTCCATAATTATAATTACCATGATTAGAAATATTTCCAGTGAAACACAATAATAAGTCTGTAACACCAGTAAAGTACAATAAATCAACACATCATTCATTCAAGGTTAACCAGATTTCAGCCAAATCTGCTCATAACATCCCAAGATATTTCATTAACATGGCACTGAGTTTTAAATTGGAGAAGAAATAAATCTCCCTGACAATCTAGATTTACATTAAATCAGATTAATCAAACAAAATGATGCAATACTTACTTTTTTTTCCCAAGGAAGGAATCATTTTATGGAAAAAAAACTAAGTTTGTAATTTCAGTATACCAGGGGTAGATTTAGAGGTTTAATCAATGACCAAAGGGTGATCTGACTATATACTGATGAGCAGATACAGGATTGCAATATTTTGTGTATTATTCTGATGATTTTGCTGAGAAATGGATCGATGTTTATTCATCTGATATAACACAGTATTTATATACTATGCTATACTAATGGCCTCATATCAGGCTCCCTTTTAGTCACCAGTGAGGTGCCACACGGTTCTGTGTTTGGCTCATTATTGATTTCAGAGGACAAAAATATTAGTCCATTAGAGACTTACAAGTTTCTTTTATGTAGATGATACAATCTTGTATGCATGTGACTCTTGTCTGCCTAAAGTCCTGCCGTGGAATAACTACAATTATAAATAATATTATATAGTTTAAATATACCCCATATGATACTGTTTGAGGATGCATGCATAATCTTTTTTCCTAAGAGGTTTTTATTTTTCTCCTTTGCCCAGTTTCTGTTGTTCTCTCTGTTAATCAGTACAGCCAGATGCTGATATTTTGTTTAAATTTGGAAATTTTTTGGTATGGTATTTATGTACTGCACCATTTTTAAAAAATAAAAACTCAACTTGTCTTCCTTAATGCATCCGTAAACCCTTGGCTTTACAGTATATTTGGTTTATGTGTTTATTGACTGACTTGATAGCTCCAAAAACCACAGGACCACAGAGCAAAGCTGGCTCACACTGTGCCATTCAAAGTGACCGTTAACATCTCTCCAGCAGATAGATTAGTGCAAATAGCCTCTTATATGCCTGAAAGCCAATTACACCTCCATTCTTGTAATAATGAACTCATGAACCCAGCTTTATTGGAAAAGGCTGAGAGATTGGGATCAATACAAATGGACTGGCGAGGCGAGGAACGCAGTGAGCTAGATTCACTGCACAGTCGGAAAAGCTTCCCCAAACTTGAATTTATTTGGGTGTCAATGGGCTCCCTAACAAATCCATCACGCTCACCTGCTCTGCCTGTATTGCTTCATGTGGAGAGTGATGTAAGTACTTGAGGTAGACAAACTCAGCTGCTTAAGATGGATATTTACACATTTGTATAGCAGGATGTTGTGGTAATGACAAAATAATTAATCTGCATTACAGGTTCTATCTTGAAATTGTGCATAATATAGCTATTAGTTCCTCTGGATTGAGCCCAGGGGGATCATTCAGGGGTCCTGGGAGGAGGTGTGAGGCTGTCTGGCCCAATGTGACACTTGCAACCACACACACACACAAACACACACACACACACACACACAATAATCCAGGACCCCAGCAAGCTAAATGGAACTCTTCCAGCCTTTAGCCCAAATGGAATCAAAGTCCATTGACCCCCTGTACTCCATTAAGGAGAATTAATTTGCCTGCATATCAAAACACTATTAAAAGACTGAGGTCAGAGTCAAGTAGGGGCCAAAATGTTATTGATTTTGGAGGTCACACACACACTCAGAGAAATGGAATTCAGTGCTAAGACATTTACTGGACATTGCTATATTACCTCTTTATAAGGGTGGATAATTCAGGAGTAGATGGACGTAGGGAAATTGTGCACCTGGCAGACACAACAGACCTGCATATATTCTGTTAAAATAAACCAAATATATTAACAAACATATTAACACAGACAACTTGCATATAATTAATTTGTTATTTTTCAAAGTTTTATTGTTGACACTTACTGTTTTATTTGCCTTGACATTAAAATTACTTACTCCTTATATTCTTGACTCAAAGTTATTATGGCCCAATTGGTTCATCCTAGCTTTCTAACTACTGTCATTTTGTGAATAATGTCAAAATAATAAGCCATTTGTATTAGAACAGAGTTGGACGGATTAAGCATTAAATACAAGCACTGACAATGTTTATAAGTGTAAAAACAGCTAATGATCACAATTTTATGTGTCTTGTGATCATCTTTTTTCACACAGGTAGTGCCTTTGTGTCACTTTTGTCATCTGTTAAAGCTAAAATATTTTTTAATAGGTAAAGGAAATTTTAACACAGAATGTCAACATTTATTTGTGTAAATATTTAGTCATATCTGAATTATCCGTTAATTTTTTAAAACAGAGAGGTAGTCATGGGAGACAGACACATCAGGACTGAAAACCTTCAGTGGGTCCATGTGTAGCATTTGACCAAAATGTCTAGAAAGTCTAGAACAGGGGTGCCCAATCCTGGTCGTCAAGGGCCACTATCCTGCATGTTTTAGATGTTTCCCTCTTCCAACACACCTGATTCAAATGATGTGGATCGTTATCAGGCTTCTGCAGAACTTGATGATGAGCTGATCATTTGAATCAGGTATGTTGAAAGAGGGAAACATCTAAAGCATGCAGGATAGTGGCCTTTGAGGACCAGGATTGGGCACCCCTGGTCTAGAAATTATTCTTAGTGGATAATGATGTATGTTCAGAGGTGCTTTATTAGACTTTACCTAAAATATCTCTCACACACATACACACAGGTGCAGAAAGCTCCATCTTACACCCCTAATGAATGAATCCCATTTTAATGAGAGGCTGAGTTGCATGCCAAGATATAACAGAGGAAATCAGGGTAAAAATGGAGTGTGGAGTGTGTGTTGTACTGTGTTTTGTTGTCATAGTTGTAAACTCATCCTGTGCCAATTCTTAGAAACTCACTGACGCCATGTCGGCTGCTTGAAGGTACACAAACATGCACACACGCTACACAGTCTTTATTTTTGAGTTGGATCTTTTTGTGCCATTTAAAGCACACATTGTGTACGCCACCTACAGCAGCATTAAGAGACAAGGAAAAGGTTCCATCATAAACACACAGTCTGTGTTTAACAAGATGGCCCCTGGCCACTGTGAGTGCTCTCTGATGTGAACGTTTTTTGTCAACTTGTCCCTTTTCCTGGTAAACAGAACTGTACCTGACGCCTTTCCCTAACGTGGGGATAGTGGCACGGGATCCTCAGGATGGGACGTAACCGCTTTCAGCACTTCCTTGCATTACCCCCCCTCCCTCAGAAGTGCGACTCTTGCGTGTTTTATTGCGAGGGTTGGGTGAGCATGAAAACAAACGGGGGCCCGACTCAGAAGCTTTGATCTCCTGTTTCCTGGTCCATTATTTACGTCTGTTTCTCACGAAGCATTTTTTTCTTTCTCTTTCACTTGATTACTATGCGCTTCCTCACACATTTTCAGCCTGACCCCCAGACAATGTCTTGCACTTCAATGGTTTCTTCTTGCAGGAAGCTATAAAGGACTTTAGTAAGTTATTGTCCTTTTTTCCTGGTCTGTTTGTCAAACCTGTTAGAATAATATGAAAATAAAACAGCAAAAGCAGCACATGCAACAGTTTAAGAAAACTGCAGATCTAATATTTGTCAATCATAACATTTGTAAGAAACTTGCACAAGATAACCAAATACTGAAGTTTTACATTATGGTTAATTGTTATTAATCTCACAGTTTTTTTTCATGCAAAACAGCGTTAATAAGTGAAATAAAAATATGGTGCATCAAATTTAAAACATCACATTAAATGATGTTCAGCATCAGTGGCATGTTCATCAAGCAACATGCAGTATGTTTTCTTAACTTGACTACAAGTGTAAAATATTATGCGGACAAAAATTATTACTTGAACTCCACACGGTCCAAGTTTGTGGTTTTAAGCTAAAAAAACTGCTGCTTCCAGACCACCTCTGAGCTAGACGCTGCAAAATAAAAGGGTAAAAAAGACAGAAAAAAAAACGAATTGATGAAATGACCGAAAAAATTAAAGACATGATAGAGCAGGGAGTCTCTTGCAATTAACCAGAGTTCATCTGAGGTCTGAGTAGTAGGCTACCCAGCACATCTCTCACCCTGACCCATGAGCTCCGCCAGCTCAGCAGATAGATCAAAAAGGCCTGTCCTCAGTGGAAACCACTACGGTGTTTCAGCCAAGATGGTGGATGTCATTAGGGGCGCTGCCACTGAGGGTCACAGCGCAGCTCAGTTTGTGTCCGAGGCTGATGTTGATGTATGATGCAGGAATTTTTGGGGTGATGCTGAACATAAATACACACAAAACCTCCAGGTTTAGCTGTGCATACACACAAACTGCATATGTATGCACATATTCACAAATCTGTGAATATATACTTATGTACCTATCTCCACAGTGCAACTCAAAGGTGGTGCCCTGAGGTGTTTATTACAAATTAATAAAATATGAAATAAAACACATTGTGTATAGGTGTGTGAGGTAACAAACCCACTGAGTGCATTTCTTTCCTCAAAAATGCGCAAAAATGATTTAAAAAAAATAAATCAGATTTTAGAAATCCATGCTTACTAGCTAGCTATCTTCATTTTTGCTTCCTTTTTGGTTTGTTCAAATATGTATGTACCAATGCTTGCATAAGAATATGAAAGTATGAGTAGTAAAACGGAAATTTACTTGTAAAAACATGGTTCCATAGTGCTACCATTGGTTGAAAACTCCTCAAGGTACCTTTTATACTGTTATAAAAGAATTGCAACAAATTTGAATTTGTTGCAATTCACTCCAGCAGCATAACTACTTATAGTTGGTTTACATATATATGCCATGAAATCATAAATATGAAATTTAATTAAAAACATTTTATTATGTTCTGTAAGTCGTTTTATGTATTTTCAGCATTTTTATGGTGGTTAAAAGAAGAAAGATAGGAAGTGGCATCCAGCAAAGGCCACTGACCGAAAGACATTACTGTACACTGAGAATCCCAAGAAACACTGACAAAACAGCAATGCTTCCTGCAGTAAACATGAAAGCTCTTATGAAAAGACTACAGTTACAATAATGGGATAAAACTAAAGAGACATTTTCAAAACAAGCCTACAGTGTCGTTTGTGCTTTAATGATCCGTTACATAGCTCTTACCAATCAGCCAGTCATCTGTCATTATGTCTTTTCTTGCATCCGCTAGTCAGGTTCCAATATCAGAAGCACTCTAAAGCATCAACAGAAAGGCTGGAGTCATGACACTCGCTCCCCACAAACACATCACTGGCGAAATAATTGGAGCTTGTTTGAGGGGTACTTAAGCAGACATAACTAGGAGGAACGCTGCTGTGCAGGGAGGGGGGACACATAAAAGGAACAAGGGGGAGAAAGTGACTAAGAGCTGTGCAGATACAGAAAGAAAGACAGGGAAGTGAGTCAGGCCATCGCATGTTTGAAAGTAGCAGTTGGGACCCTGATGACAGAGTGGTCTTTGGGAATTTAAGAGCAAGGGCCCAGAGGTGGGCGTCCCCCACCCCACAGAGGACTGGGCCAGGAAGGAAGGCTTTGGCTTTCAAAGCATCCACAGCTTTATTTATATTACATATTTTCATCGCCAGGACTCTTTCAAAGGAGGGAGAGAGTTGTTTTCCAATTTCCAATACGCTTTGGCCTCTGTCTTTTATTTCCCTACTCTGTCTCCGACAATGTATTTGTTTCCGGAGCGACGTTGGCCCAGGGCCTGCGTGTAGGGGCTGTCTCTACCACTGAAAGATACAGAGAGTGTTATTGTTGAATGTGAAGAGAGTGATGGGAGGTTGCGTGATTGTTTTGCCTCACCTGTTTTCCAGTGGGGTCTCCAACCAGAGAGGAACAGCCAAAAGAACAATGGCACGGAGGCCTTGGAACGCTGTATGATGAAAGGTATGGTCTCCACACTGCAGATACATCAGGTTATTGAAAGTTGCCTTTGTTTTCATTTTCTTAATAAAACTGAGTGGGCTTTCTTGCTCAAATTCCTAACAATGAAAGGTAGTTTTTACTGCATTGTGTTTTTGACTTATGATTTTAGTGTCAACAGATATTGTATGTATACTTAGGAATCCAGGGTTCACAAGGGGGATATTAGTTCAAGTCTAAATAAATCCTGAATGGGAAGATTTTATTGAATATTCAGTTCATTATTTTACAACAGGGACAAAACTGTGCTTTTTTACGCATTGAGTCTGGCTCACAGTATATATTTTTTGTACCTCTTCATGGACAAACAGCCACATGCTGAAGTGTTTTATGGAAAAACAAAACATCATCGCATAGATTCCAAGGACTCACTGTATTTTCAACGTATAGCTGAGTAACTTTTCCACCAGATTAGAATTTTTCTGCTGAATTTATTCCAAAAAATAGTAGAAAAACCCATAAGTTTCATACAACGCATATTGCCTCCCCTCTGATGGTTCACCCGAGCAGAGCCACTCGTGGCATCATTAACCATCGTTAGGTCAAGACAGCCACTGATAAATTAGTCATCCATCAAAGGCTCCCATATCATTTGGAGTCCCCTGATCATTATTGGAGGCAAACAATGGTGTCATTGGGAAAACTATCAACCTCCTCCCATCTCTGTCTCCTCTTGGGAATGGACCACCCCCACAGCCAATCTGCATCTGTACCTTGGGGGAATCAAAAAAAATAAATAAAAGAGAAAATGAGAGGGCTGATTTGCACTTCTACCTGTTATGAAGTGAAGCTGTCAAGCTCCTGTCCAAGACTCTTTAAACTTTCTGCTAAAGTGGATGGAGATTAATTTCAGGACAGCATCTGAATTCCTGTGGAAGTTTGAGTGACAGAGAGCTAAAAGTACAACAAGTGGTTTGAGCTTGTTGTAGAGTTAATTTAAGGCTTTTATGCTATATATATTTATGCATATAAATGCTATATATTAGCATTTTGGTGGTGAAAATAAACATTATGGCATAATTATGCTATGTTCTGCTAATTGTTCACTGCCCTTTTGACTTGCACACTGTATCAACAATTTTAATATATCTCATGAAAGCTGATAAAAAAAATAATCAACTGATCATCATTGTATACTGGCTATAAGTCTCATAACATTTAAAAAACAGATAATGTCACATATTCTTCACGATACTTATCACCTTCTATAGATGGTATTGCATCTGTAAATTGTGACATTTAGGCATCTTTTATTCACGTAATGTAAAATAAACTACAACAGCCCACTTTGTTCAGTCTCTGTCTAAACATGCAGCTGTACAACTTTTCAGGACAATTCTTATACAAAAAGGTGACTTCAGGTAAAGACGACACTGTGCATGTGTCTCTGCATAGCACTCCTGAGATGCTTCCCTGCTGGCACAGTGCTTAATTAATTAAGAAGGGGTTGCCAGTTGCCCGTTGGACCCTGGGGTAATCATACAGGGCAAATTACAGCATGTTGAACTGTGGACTGGGAGAGGGGAGCCATCAGCGCTGTTGTCATTGTTGATTAATTTCTCCGTATAGATCCTGACACCACTGTGCATGTGTAACCTGTCACAGAGCACCCATGTGTCTATTCATCACTGCCTGGGAGGTGTGTGTGTCGGGGTGTGTGTGTGTGGGCTGATATACAGCACAATTTTGTGTGTGATTTTGCCATGTGGTGTGCTTCTGTATGTGTTTATGTGCACACAGTGTAGGCAGCAGATGGTTACTGCCTGTGGTTCGAATGTGTGTGTGAGCATTTAGTGGTGTTAATATGAGGTTGGTGTGTGTGCAAAAAATTATGGATGTGTACGTGCTGTATACATTAGCACTTTGGTGAGTTTGCAGTGTCTTTTTCTGTGCCAGAGTATGTGTTTTCACATGCGTGATGCGGGCAGCACCACCACGTAAACAAGATGGTGATGCCTGATAAGAACAAGTGACGTTCCTGATGACAAATGGCTGATAATGTCTTGGGAGCGGGTGGATGGGGAGGACTGTGAGGAAGTGTATTGATTAGCCTTATTACCTAAAGCATCTGTCTTGGGAACGAGAGAGGGGAGAGAGGAGGGGTGGGAAATTAGCTGGGCTCCACCTCCGTTGACGGACTGATTACTCGGGGGGCCCTGAGGAGAACAAATGGCCCCTGCCTGTCTACCCAATCTCACCCACAGACACTTATCACTCAACGTTTCTTCTGTCACTGATTTTCACCTCTATTGTACATTTTATGAATGGATTGTATAATGCTGAATATATAACAGCTGTTGCAGTCAGTAAGAAAAGAAGAACCTTGACACATACTTTCAGAAGAACATGCACACAGTCAATCCCACATTGTTGTTACAGGGTTTTCATATTTTTTGTCGATTGTACTTGGTAGAAAAATTAAGAAAACACAGATAGTATGTAATACTATGTGTTAAAAAGTGTTTTATATTATGTCATGTAAAGCAGTTACATTTTTTTGAATTGCATTTATATTTTTATGTTTTTATTTGGTTAAAAAAACTTCATTAACCAGTCCATTTTGAGTAAAAAACATAATTTCAAAATGTTTAGTACTGTCTTCATTATCACATTGGCATTGTACAATATAATGATTAAATAAATATCACTTTATGATATTTACTACACCACAAATGAACAGTTGGCTATTTCTTACTCAAACAACAAGTTTTGTCTAAACTGTATTTGTTGTCTTGTCTTTTTCTGATTTCTAATAATTATCATTAATAAACAATGACAATAACCTCACTCTTTCACAATTCCTTCCAATAAAGACTTGCAACATGTATTTTGGGATTTAATGATACTGTAATACACTCTTAATCTTAATGTACACCTTATTCTAATTGTATTATGTCTGTTAATTGATAATAAATAATGTTAAAACCTGATCATTTCTATTTCTGTCTGTCTTGACATTGTGAATCTTATTGAGCTCTTTCCTGGTTAAATATATTTAAAATAATAATCATGAAAAAATTGACATTTGAAGTGTTTTGACACACTGCTATAACTATGCACAAGGATATAATTACTTGTTGACTGGTGCATCAGGGGAAAAATTAGAACAGCAGCAGAATTCAAGCCTTTTTCAGGCAGTCGCTAACAATTTAAAGTCACTATCAGTGCATAATGTTCAATGGCTATGTACAATTATCTCATCATTTTTTAATCGACGTTAATCTGTGCTATGTAAATTATGCAGCACAATTGTTTTATTCCATTTCCCTACATGCCTTTCCACACTACCCCACAATTTCTGTGTTAATCACATTTCACTGTAATGATCTACTTTCCTGAACATATTGATGAAACTGCTGCAATTACTTAGCTCAATATTTCCCACATTAGTTGGCCTTAGAAGTGTTTCACACGTCCATTTATCTGCATGGGTTTTTAAACGGCATAAAATCGGCTTCAAAGTGCATTCATATTTTATTCTATTGAGATATTGCTTGGCTGATGGGCTGCCGGTAATTCATAACCCTAAGTAGGAGTAATAGCCTGAGCATGGACTTTCCTGATAGGAAAGCTGTTTCCAATGGAAGGAGTTTCTCTTCCACTGCTGAGCTAAGAGACTAATTCGTTCAATTACCAGTTTCCCTGTCAAGAAGCTATGAAATATGGTGGTTGGTTTCCTACAGACAGAGGAAAGATGATGAAAAGCTTTTTTCTTCTTCTTACTTTCGGAGATGTTTTTTACAGATTCTGCATCATCGCTTCTTGTTTGTGACTGGAGGGTGAAAATTACTTCTGTGAAGTGCTGAGTTCTGTGATGCTCTGGTCTGTTTGGGTCGCCATAGGTGTCACCGTCTTAGTACTGTAAAAATGAGGTCACTTTTTTCTGCTGTTTCACCAAATTTCCTCAGAGGTCGGGACATGAGGATCTGCAGCCATCTGGCTTGTTTTTTCTTTTCCATGAAACATTCTTTCATTTAGTTTTTTATGCTGTTAAAAATCCCTTCACTAGTGGACTTCAAATTTCTTCCCATACTTTTGTTTTAGCACTGGAATAATAGTCATCATCACTAATGCTCATCAAATACCAATTACAGGCCCCTAACACCCTCCTTACAGCAAGCAAATTCATATTGCAAGTCCTTTCCACTTAACTGTGCTTGAAAAATCATTATGTTTTCCTGTTTTCTGACTGCATTATTCGTGGTTAAGAAAAGCCCCTGCTTCATTAAAGTACTCTGCTTGGAGGGAGAGGGAGGGCTGCGGTGTTAGTGGGATCAATCAATAGCCATCTTCCCCTTGCCTTACTGTAAACATGCTGAAGTATTTATGAATTAATTGACTTCCTTCATCCACGTAAGAGGAACCTACCACCATCTCCTGAGCTGTGGTGTGGAGGTCACAAGCACTCCTGGTAATAAATAGAAAAGGGCTCTTTTTTAATGACAGTGGATTTGTGGTTACCTCAGCTCGAATGCTGATGAAATGACAAACTGAACTTGACTTGTTTGTGCAAGATTTTTTTCAGTGAAAGAACATCTTTTGACCTTTTTGAAATCATTTAAAGTTTTCAAAAAAGGATGGACATTTAAGTCCACCCTTGCTATAATCATCATTGCAATAATAGTTACATGTATGATGTTGGGAATGCAAGAATAACCTCAAATTTGTTTTAGTTTCTCTCAAGGTTTCCACCCTAGAAAAAAACCCCACTTCAAAACACCTATTTCTGTGACTATTGATCCAACATATTTTTTTTCCAAAGCTGGTTGTATTGGATTTGGGAGTGAAATGAATATAGCCCTTCCAAGCACAACTGCCATCTGCTCATAATCTTTAGGTCTCGCAAATCATATGGTACAATTAGCATTTCAGTTAACTTATTTCTGTTATACCCATCAACAGATTTACCGTTTTTTTAACCTATTTTTGCAATACAGAAGAGGTTCCTTTTTTTCTCCAGTAATAGTGAGGTGACATGCTCTATGAGCTTGTTGATGGCAAGGCCTGGTGATTTTGTGGATGGATTGGTGTGTGTATGTGTCACACAGATCCATTGAGTTTTGGTGAAGGTCAGTCCCATTGTGGCCAAGACTGTAATAACCACAGTGACAGATTGGATTGTGGAGGAGGGGTGTATCTTTAATGTCTTCATTGCTCCATAGCCTGTATCAATGAGGTGCAGCAGAGAATGTAGGCTCCTCATTGTAACCCTTTGGACATTGGACAAAGAAGGTGCTCTCTTTCTCTATACAGGCGTGGCCATTCAGCCTTGGATCCAACATGCTAAAATGTCCATGTGTTTTTTTCAGCTAATCAGATGAACTTACAAACTCTACCCCAAACGTCTGTCTGAATCTTCACTCATCTTCCACATGGTCAGCAACTTGGGCAACTGCAAACAGATGAGGATGGAGGGTTCAATTGGTGCTCATAGAAAATTAATTAAAGCATGTCAGCGTCAAGGAAGTCCAAAGGTCTATTTCAGCTGAAACTTTTCGATTTCATCATGACAGAAGCTTAACAGAATAATCATGACCTTACCCAGAAATGCAAACCACCATCCAGGATCATTTCCCACAAGAAGCACAAGTCAAGTGTGATTGACCTCACATGTCACCTAAAGCAAACTGGCTTTGCTTTTATTTCCATGAAAACATTCCTCTCCTGCCTTAAAAAGGCTCCATTACTTCCTGGAAAATGTGTAGATCAGTAAAATCACTGCCTCTCTGCTCATGCATCTATCTGCAACTAGGTGCAGCACAAGCACACCAGCTCACCTAACATTTTGTTCAAATACTGTAAAACTACTCAGTGCTACACAATGACAAGTTATAATAGTCGTACATGTTCACTCTGGACACCGATTCTGAAGAAGAATAATGATACACAAAGCTCCTCCATCCAAGTTGATAGAATTGATTCCTTGATTCCTATCAAACTTTCAGTACGGAAATGCTCACTCATTGTGGTGACTATTCATTTTGCATCTTCCAGCTTATATAAAGATACCATATGTTAGCAAGATAAACAAACAAACAAACAAACAAACAGCAAACCTAATTTTCACTGGCGGTGGGGGGGGGGGGTTAAATCTGTGAAAAAAGCAGATGGTTGGTTCAAGGAAAATAATAATAGCTCTAGTGTTCTCATTAGCCGAAATACCTTCATAAAGTGTTCAGTATGCTGCTACACTAAAGATTAAAATCCTGTGTAAGATGAAAGTGCTTCTGTAACACTTCCATCTAAGTTCCAAGTCCAACTAAATTTGTGAAATCTGTCTAACTGCTGCTCTTAGAAGGGTTTCAAACCTGGGAAAATAATGTAATTAATATGAAAACACTGACTTAGTCAAAAGGAATGATACTTAACAGCAGTCAAACCCTAGGAAAACTATCCAACTACTACAGCAGCAGCAATACTTTCTGGATTGTATTCTTTGAAGGACCTTCTCTCTTCTGTGTACTTAAATGCTTGTACCTCTCTGAAGTCTTGTGGAACAAAGTTCTGCCTCTGCGGCTGGATATTACTAATGCATCCCAGATTATGGACCACCACTGTATGAGGTGAATTACTTTTTGGGGCACCCGGCATACATCGGCAGTCTGTATTTGAAGCAGTTTAAATCATGTGATGTCACAGTATTCATTTTGAACACATTTCGCCTGCCCCAACTTGGCGTAGGAGGCTGTCCAACACTTGGGTGGTATCAAACTAAGGAGGCAGCAAGCAGACTTCTTTTTTTTTAAAAAAAAGGGGAAACATGTTGAACAAGCTTCTTCCCCTGCCATGGTCTAGCAACCGCGGGTGGAGAACAGTGTAACCAACCACCCTGTGAAAACATTGTGGTTTGACCACCACTTATGATGCTGGACTGGATGTGAAGAGTTGCTGGTGGGGGTGATTCTCAAAGGACAAAGAGCGGGGAGGTTCACTCTCCGCAGTCACCTATTTAGATATACAAGATCCACATGAAAAGCTGTGTCTGTCCTCAAAAGCTGTTATAGCAGAAACATATTTTAACTGTCCAAATGACAATTTAAAACTTGCGAAAAATAGTGGATCTTTCTTTCCTCCTTACTGAAGAGGGGTGAGTTTTTTTTCCTGTTTGGGCCCTGACCACAAGGTTCGCCACTTTCCAGCTGTGATATTAACTCTTTTCTTAAAGGTGAGACCACACGTGAAGCCCTCTCACCCCTGACAAGGGAAACAGAGATTATTTTTAGAGAAAAAGTTCCACCGGTTAGACTTTTCTTGTTGAGATTTATGATCCCCTCTCTCAACACAAATAAAAAAGAACATATGAATGAACTAAGAATACCAGCCACCTACATAGAAAATGATACTGTGAGATATTTGTATCTTTCCTGTTTAATGAAACACAAAACTACAGTATTTCCCCCCTCCTTTTTTTATCCTTTCTGTCTTTTAACTGATTTGGCAAAGTAGCAGATTTTTAGTTTTTAAACTGTTTTGTCAGTGTGCTTGGCCAAATTCAGAAACTCATTTGTAAGTGTTTGGGCTGAGAGGAAATAGACAGAGGCATGGCAGATCCTGGCCAAACGTGTGTGTGCCTGTGTGTGTGTAGGTAGTAGTGGCAATGAGTTGTTACATAAAACATCTTTCATTATCATTATATTCATATTTGTGTGTTTGTGTGATCACATGTGTGTGCGGTCATTGTTTGCGCAGTAATGAAGCAAGTGTCAACACCACCAAACCACAACGTAGCCTCACAAGTACTTTTTGTCATGTTTGTATACTTGTAAACGTGTGTGTGTGTGTGTGTGTGTGTGTGTGTGTGTGTGTGTGAGTGTATGTGTGTATGAGTTGACGGCCCTATCTGCATCCTCTTTGGGTTCGGTCCCATTTCCGTCTGGACAGTTCCAAAATAACTGCCCCCCTTTCCCTCCACACACCCTGCACATTCACACACTCCGACACACACACACTTGTTGCTTCCTCTCAACACTGGAGGACATCGATCAAGACCGGACCTGAACTTTCTATCTCTTCCTGAGATAGCCAAGGGGAACTGGACAAACGGCACACACACACACACACACACACACAAACAAAGGTGTTATTTGTCTCCTACATGTTAGCACTATGCACTCATACATATAATGCTTAGAATCTGAAATGGGCTACTACCTCACAGTGACACAGTGACATACAGTAAATACACTCTCATTGCATCACATCTTTTAATTCTGCTACACTCTTAGCAGTTTCCTATTTACTGGCTGAATGCATTGTTTGAGGATTCTCGGACCATTGAGTCATTCACCTGTTTTAAAATCACCCCACAGTAAGTGACCAGCCAAGGAAAATTTGTTTTCCTCGACACAAACATATAAAACCAGGAAGCGTGCGGAAACAGGTGAGGATATTGAGTTCTATTTATGAGTACTTGATGTAATTTATGCAAACAAATGAGTCTTAGCTCTGAGAGTTGGCAATGTTTATCCACTCCAGAAGTGCTGTGCAATAAATGCTTGAATTAAAGTAGGAAATTTTACTGTGTAGCTTTATTTAGGAGGATGAACACATTGGCAGTGATTTTTTTTAACTACTGCATAGAACCTGAGGCCATTTCTGGTCATTGTTAATTTACCTCATTGTACTTTTGTCCAACTGGAGCAGCACAAACAAACAAAAAAAACCAAACAAGCTGTATTTTGATGATATTTCTCAGGTGCACCACAAGTGGATCTTAGTTTTGATTAATTTTGTCTAAATCTGGCCCATAAGCAGTCCTTGTGTCACCCACATGCACAAACACATATAAGGGTGTATGTGCACAAGATACCACAAAAACAAGCACGACACTTAAAATCCTTGCTTCATTGCACTACTAGTGAACAAACACACAACATTGTATGGACATTTTGTGTCAAATCAGATTTTTGTTTTCTTCCATTCTTAACCTCACAAGACAGCCCCCACCCCCCGACACCAACTCGTGTTTTTTGTCATAATGCAAGTAAGAAGATCCTCCACACAACCACAACTATTAGCACCAAAATAACTTATGTAGGTTTGGTGTGATTGTTGCTTACTGATGTAAAAGCATTTTTAATACAGTCAAGTTTTAACTTAAAGTTTTAGTGAGAGTGGTTTTTAAAAAATGTCAATGACTGTCTTTAGTCTGTCTAATTAAAGCACCCAGACTGACATAACCTCCAAGACACTGTCCATCAATAGAAAACATTTTTCTCAAATTTCTTGGAAATTCGCTTTCTAAAGCAAACTTATTTGCAAGTGACCGAAGTGCTGTAATTAGAATGATATGGTGGCATAATATATAATATACAGTAATAAGAGGTCTACCCAACAAACAAAGTACATTTATAGTTATGGCTTTTTATTTGTTTGTTTGGTTGCAAATATTCCAATCACATGTATACTTGCTGTGACTGTAAGTAAACTAATGTAGGATGCAATTAAAAAAAGCATATTGTATGCACAATAATATTAAACTTGTTGCCTGCATTCCTTCAGGAGCAACACATATTCCTCAGAACAAAACTCCTCATTTGGCTTTTATATGCCAAGAAAATTGTGATTATACCCTACGATTCCCAACTCAAAATTCAAAACACATATTGCTTCCATAACAATGTGCACTGTATGCCAGATTTGCACATACTTCTGCTCATGTGTGGTTGTGACAGTATGTGTACGCATAAACTTCACATGCATCCGCTTTCGCTCCTCTGTCCTTGCTGGTTGATGAAGTTTGAAACATGGAAATCCAGCCTAATCTCCTGCACCTTTGCGATCAACAAATGGGGATCCTGGAGGCCTTTGCTGTGATCTGCACAAGGGAGGAATTGTCAAACGCACACCCACACAGGCACGCAAGTACACACACGATCGTTTTACATTTTTGCACAGGTTTTTTTTTTTTTTTACCTGACACGAGCCCCCATATGTTCTCACTGCACTCAAAATAAAACACACATAGTAACACACACCAACTCACGCTAATGCACACCACTGCCAAACATATGCAAACACACACACACACAGTCGTCCATACACACCTGTATCTACATAAATATACACACACTTAACAGATGGACACGCTGCAGGGGCTTTTGTAGACTCTGCAGGCTGAACATGAGTTTTCATCCCCACTCGAGAACATTTCTCCTCTGTAACCTTCATGTAGCAATCATTCTCTCTGTTTCAGTAGTTAATAAACCATTCAAATACTTCCTGTAAAAGAGTACCAGCTAATGGAGACATTCAGACTCATCAGATGAAAATAAATCTTTTTAATTATCCCAGGAGCCATGTGTTTCACATTATTTAAAATGAAAACAAAACGTTATCAAAGATTTATTTATCCGTCTCTCAATCTAGACTCACTTTCTATGGGATTCTCATTTTATCAAACAAAGAGTTTCAGTTTTTCTCTAACTCATTTTTGCATGGAAGACACTTTTTCAGTGCTTAAGAAATGGATTGTGGAACAAAAACTAGTCTCATTTCAAAGACTACAAATTTGCACGTAAAATGTAGATTAATAGTCATGTGGCATTGTAAACACTTCATTTAAACTGACATGCTAACTTCGCATCAAGGTTTGTTTCCTTTAACTGCAAATTAGCCAAGCATAGCAAACACTGCACTCTGCCGTGTCGAAACTCTCCCCTACGCTCAGGATCAGTCTGCACATAAATACAGTCAGACATAAGGCTTATAACACGGATTTCATGAGAATATCGCTACATCCGTTTCGCAAAGTTTAAAAAACCACCGGTGTGTTGAAGGAGTTTTATGACCCCTGCACGTGTTAGAACACAGTTGTTCAATGGTGGAAATGATGGGACGTTGGATTTTTTTTTAATTTCTTTTGTTCCATTTTGAATTTAAAAAAAAATATTCATTGCAGATCTAAGTACATTCATTTGAAAGAAGTGTAGGCAAAGCCCTTCCAGCCAAAAATTTAACTAGAAAAATCTGTGGAACAAAATTTCACCATTGTTTATCTCAAATTTAGTCACACCACTCGGCATATACACCTTGCATGAAAACACTGTCACAACTCCGACTCATTGGAGCTCAGCCTGCCTCACTCCCATTTCTACCCCAGGAAGGGAGTCTTTTCCTGGGGCTGCTCTAAGCTCTCATCCCAGCTGCCCCCCTTCACCCCCACCACCCCTGGCTGCTCACAGCCGACAGGGCTCCCAGTACTAGACCCACTAGCCTCCACAGATATTTCCTGAGGAAAACATATCACCTCAGGCTAGACCCGTCGGCTGACTATGCTGAGGCAGCAGCAGCCCCAGCCCACAATCCACCGCAGGCCTCAACCTCACTCTCCCTCCCTTTGCTTTCTCTCTTCTCTTCTTTTCAGTTTCTTGTATTCTTTGCCTCTCTCTCTCTCTCTCTCACTCTCTGTCATGCTGTCCTTCTTACTTTCCTCTCTCCCCTGTTTCTGCCCGTTTCTTTTTCATTCTTCTCTTCACTTTCTCCCGCTGCCTGACAACAAAAAAAACTTGTGTGCCAGTGGGTGAAAATTACAAATCAATACGGGTAATCATTTTCACAATATGAATATATTTTAACTGACAAAAAAATCCATGAAAATCATCTGCTAGCCCTTAACATGTTGAGAAATGGAATGACTAACTGTAAAAACCATCAGAGGGTTTTTACCGTGGAGGAGATTTAACGTTGCCTTTTGCTGAAGGTGCAGGTGCTTGTTGGAAAGAAAGAAAATGCTTTACATACATCAGACGTTCATTTGTTAAATTTGTATTTTTGAACTGACTTATATGTATTCAACACCTGTAGCCAATAATGTTTGATGGGCTTGAAAAGTGCAGGCTAAATTTTAAAAAAATCACAAGGTAGCAATATGGCTCTTTATTGTGGCATTTGCAAGAAGTGATGTGTAAAAGAATGTCAAAAGGAGACATGCATCTAAACCGATCAGGCATAACATTATGACCACCTGCCTAATATTGTGTTGGTCCCCCTTACGTGCTCAAAAATGCTCTGAACCACTGGGCATGGACAAGAGGACCTCTCAGGGTGTCCTATGGGGTCTTGAACCAGGACATTGGCAGTGGATCCTTTGGCTACTCTGGCTTGTGCAGTGGGGCATCTGTCAATCAAACTTGTTCCACTGCATCCTGTTGATGCTTGATCACAATGAGGTGTAGGAAGTTTGGAGGTCAAATCAACATGTTGGGCCATTGTCATGTTCCTCAAGATGATCCTGACTGTTTGATGTTTTTGCCATGTGGTGGGTGCAGTGACACTTGGGATTTCCATTCTCATGAGGGAATGTGCTTCTTGTGGGACAATGTTTATTTGGGTGTCTGAGGCCTTGTCCACACGTAGCCAGGCATCTCACAAAACGAAGATATTTTTCTATGATTTGGCCAGTCATCCACACGAAATTGCAGATTTATGGCGTTTTGCGTTTCAAAACGTCACTGCCTGCTACAAAATATGTTCTTACGGCACATATGCGATCTGTGTTTACATTCGGAAACAGTATGTAATGTGCTTAAAAACGCACTTACAGTATGTGGTTAGGTGTGGATGAATTTTTTTCTAAAAACAAGATGGTGTGTGTGTATGTAAGTTTCTTTCTAGACGGAGTGGGCAGGATATTTTTTTTACAATACATCGGCTACGTGTGGACAAGGTCTAAGTCTCATCAACACGGATGCCAGAATCCAAAGTTTTCCAACAGAACACCACACAGTGCCAATATGATCAGTGTTATTCACTTCACCTGTCAGTGGTCATGATGTTGTGGTTGATCAGTGTATGTGCTGCATCCTGAAAAAAGATGGACTCTTATAGAAAAAACATGGTTACAAGATTTTTCCATCCTTCCTACCTGCATTAAATCTGCAGTCAAAACAGGATAACCAAGTAGTGTAAAGATTTTTTTGTTGTTTTTTTCTGCTTGGTGTAGATAATTGCAGCTGTCCTTTCTCTTTCACCTATCATATTGCAATACAATCATGGATATCTATTGTCATACAAGTAACTCAGTAACAGCTGAGAAAACGGTAGTTATCCAAGACACAGAGATGACAACTTTCATACTCTTGCAACTGTTATTGTAATATAAAATACCTTTACAACTCGTAGTCCCGGGGTCATTCTGGTGTTTCTTTTCTCCTCTCTCTCTCTCTCTTTCTGTTGTGTTGAACATGACACAGGTTAAGAAGAAGATCAGGCTTCGCTTTTGGCAACCATCCCTATCCTCGAGTCTGAATCTTTTTTCTCTTACTTTCTGAAGTAGTGCTCTTTTACGTCAGGGCCAGGGGACTACAGATGAAAAATAGCCTTCTGGCTAGTTCTGGCTTTTTAACCATGTTTAACCATGTGTTTTAGGAAATTACGCTGTCCCCTTTCAAATAAACTAATCTGAATCTGAATCAACATCTGTCAACATCTTTGCAAGCTGCCGAGGAAAGGAAGGTCTCGATGATGTGTTTTATGTGGGGAAGGAGGGTGGGAAACCTGGTGGTGGGATAGTAAAACAGAGAGGACATATTAAACGTCACCTCAGGAAATCCCTTTTACCCCATGTGTTCTCATCTCCCTGTCTTGCTCTGTCTATCTTTTCCCAGGTTCTTATATAGGCTACATTTCTCTGTATGGTTCATTTGTTTTGGGGAATGCAGTGACATTTAAGGTCATTAGTGTAACTGAAAGCTTTCAATGGTAAATCTATCCCATGAAACATTTTGTTGTGTGTGTGTGTGTGTGTTTGTGTGTGTGTGTTTGCATGTGTGTGAACCAATCAAAAGGTGAAATCAATAATAAGATGTTTTATTTCCACAATTCAGTTAACTTTACCAAAATATAAGCTTAGTATATGAACAGTGGATGGACAGAAATGCAAATCTGATGCAGATACAAGAAATTAACATGAATGTCTTCATGATCTGCATCAATTGTAGTGGTCTTAGACATCTACCAGTAAACTGAAGCCTAAAGGTTACTCGGGGGTGATAATATCTATTATTATTATTACTATGATTACTGTTCAGTATAAATAATATTGAACTTACTCTTTTTTTCTTAGTGAAAGTGCTGCTGTAGTTATAAATCAGGATGGTAAGTGTAACTATTTAAATTATAAGGTACTGTGCCGAAACTTAATATGTAGCATCTAATGTATGGCACAATACAGCTTCCCATAGTATAGTAAAAACAGCACCACAACATTTTGCCAATAGCCATAACAAACACAAAGAAAAATAGTGTGTGACCAAAAGCAAATACAACAATAAACAAGAAGATTTTCATCTGCCCTTTAATACAAAGAAAAACATAATCTTACGTGTATCTTTAGTGAAGTGGAAAAAATATGAGGCAAGAAACCCTTTACAATATCCAGGGTTGAATCGACATATTGTGCATGGGGAAGGGCTCAAGGGGAAGCATGTAAAAAGAATGAGACCTAAAACTGACCCATGTGTTGCACTAGTAAAGCTGATAGAGGAGGAGATAATTTATTATACCGCCTCAGAGAAATACAGAGATATTTAAAAGATGTGATTCAACTCAAGAGCCTGAGTGTCATTGTTAGTATAACTGAATGGACCATTATCAGCAGCTATCGAGGTTCCTTGACACTCACAAGTTAAGCTGCCATGACCTTATACCAAATTAGACTTTTTGAAAAAAATTTACTGCAACACTGACAACGTCGGTAGCGATGGTGCTTTTGAAATGGCTCAATAGTAAGTGAAAGAAAAAGGGTCAAGGCTGGTCTCTTCAGAGCGCAATGGACCAGAGC
Organism: Dascyllus trimaculatus; assembly: GCA_024666655.1. Classification (NCBI taxonomy): domain Eukaryota; kingdom Metazoa; phylum Chordata; class Actinopteri; family Pomacentridae; genus Dascyllus; species Dascyllus trimaculatus. Next base: position 13,217,198 of record CM045446.1, on the reverse strand, counting down.
ATGTTTAAAATACTGTATAACAAGGATGGCAGTGAGAGAAATGTAAATAATTTGAAGGATACTGGCCAGATAGCCCTAGCTTTTTATCCTTTATAAATATTATTAAAATATCAAGACAACAGGAGTGAGTTCATATGAGTTCACACAATGTTAATGCCAGCAGAGTTTGTGAAGGTATCTGAAACAAGTCAGAGTTGACTTTTATATAAAACTATTATATTTTAATACGGTACTAATAGCTGCTGTATCATATACAAACTGACAGTGTGCAGAAAGGGCAGGAAGTTCATGATTAGACTCAACAAAGTAGTCGTTTAAAGACGTCTTCAAGTTGGTCAGGCATTACTTTAATGCAACCTCACCTCTGAAATAGATCCATATGCAACACATTTACATCAATCAATTCCAAAAACATCCAATACCACCTGGATAACATTATTTTCAGTTGTGGTTTAAGTTCACTAGTAACACCTTGTTGCATTAAGTGTTGATGATTTGATGACACATGCAGTAAGAAACTTGTATTCTATGGTCTGGCGTACAAAGTTGATCCCTTTGACACTATAAGCAATGTTTTTTCTCTCAGCTGCACTTTTTTTATTTGAAGTAGTTAACCTTGACCAAGTCAGTTACTTTCTTATTACTTATTACTTCTGACATCCTGATTTGCAGTCATCTATATCCAAAAGTATGTGTGCATCAGCAAATATCTGAGGAAAACGTTACCTTTAATATGTTAAAAACTAGAGCCTCTCAGCAAGGCAGAAAACTGCAGCAAAGACTTGCATAGATCTGTCATTAGAGTCATTAGAAATCTGAAATGTTGCAGTTATAGTAATATTGTTGTGACAAGGTGCTCCATTTCAAAATTTTTAGTACATTAGTAATACTTTGTTTCACCAAAAACTATGCCTTTATCTGCTGAGCATGTTTTACTCTAGTTCTCAAGAAACTTTTCCTCTTCATTATTATTTCATTGCTGTTGCAACAACTTCCTTGCCATGAGACCACTGGCATCACCTCAGTTGTCACTATAAAACAGTTTACACGTAAATTATTCCAAGCATCACTGAAATGCCATTATAAGGAAGATGGTGGAGAGACACTTAGACACATAGTAGTATAGATAGTATGCTGAATATGTCATGTTTACTCTGCAATTTAATAATAAACATAGACAATACTGTGACTTTAAAATGGAAGCACATGTTAAAATTTGTGCCATCAATCATTTTGTAATTTTTTTTAAATGGCAGCTATTTCACTTTGGATCCAAAATGTTCAGCCGCTGTTTGACCCAGGTCTACTTTCCGCCCTACACTGTCGCTGAGGCCAGAGGAAGTCAAGGCAAAGAGGTCCATTACACCTCAGGGTCTATCTCAGTCCACGTCAGGACAATCCCACTTAGCATGAAGGATGACTCTATCTGTCCGCTGTCTCATCTTGCCTGTCCGAATGCCCCCGCTGGCCTATGCCTACCTTCCCATCGACCGCCGTGATTTGTCGTGATCCAATCCCACGAATGATAATTGATTTAATTGGAGGTGATGAATGAAGGGGGTTTTATGGGGCATGGATCATAAGTTGATGACAGTCCGGGGAATAATGGGGAAAGTTTATGGGTCAAACGGCAGGATGGTCTTGTTGTGGATTTGATAAGTCATATTGCTGAAGAAGTTTGTTTGGACAGTGGTGACATTTTCTTTGGAAATGTGTTATTAGCGCACAATGAATTTGGGAGTTGACATCGAAGTTCCTTTGAGTGTCAACGTGTGTGAAGAGACACATTTACATCAGGATGGTATATATATGTATATATGTATATATATATATATATATGTAGATATGTATCACTATAGTGTTATATTTGAGTGTGATGAAAAGGAGGGACATAATGGATGCAGATGCTGCCATACAGGGCACAAGGAGGTCACTTTATGGTTTGATGAGCAAAAAAGTAATGTGCATGATAACGACGTGGCCTTCACAATCTCCCTATCAATCAACTGATCACCTATGAACTGGAAACTAGATGCAACTGTCCACCAACATCATTTAATCATCACATAAAGTAATGAGGTGATACTATGTTCTTTTTTTAATGATCCAATTCATGCCTCTGTGAGTTTTTGGGGCATTTGTATTAAGCTTGTAACTGTGGTTATGCATCTCTGATGTGTTTCTCACCTGTATCCAAAAAAGTAGCTTATATTACATTGGAGAAAGTGCAAATAAACTCCATTTAAACATAGGGTAATTCTGCAGTGAAAACAAAGAAAAAAAACACACAACTTCTGTAGCAGGAAGGTCCCAGTGAGACCCTGTTTGATGGACAGGTTCCCATTGCTGTCACACAGGTTAGATCTGGTATGTCAAAGTGTGTCTCTGAATTTGTTAAGATAGGATACAGACATTTGACAAAAAAAGACTTTTACACGCTCCCTTCCTTTCACTTGGAGGAGGGAAAAAAGGACAGGTTTTGGCACAGGGATCTTATGTTGCAGCCAGACTTGGCAGCTTCACATTAGGATACAAAAAATTAAACCTTGAAATATGAAACCGGCTTTAAAATGTCCAGACTTTACTTTCTGAGTGCATGCACTGAAACAATCTGTAATCAATCCAGGAAAAAGTGGTGTTTATTGAGGCTGGTTAACTGTGAGATGATTCAGCTAAAACTAGTCTTAAATAAACTTGTTAAGTGTAAATGCAGGATGTAATCCCTCACTGAAGTTGTAATTTTCTGTAGTTCTTCCTCAGCTTCTACATCTGTGCCTGTCTTGGTATAAAATGCTCACAATTTGCCTCTACTTCCCACTCTCTCCTTTTTCTCTTTTTTACATCTACCTTCTGTTTCTTCAAGTTCAGTGTCTGTGGGGAAAGAAACTGGAAGAAAAGAGGAAAACCTAAGGTCTTGTTCCAGACGATGCGTGGAGTCGTGAATTCGACAGCTGAGACCGGATGAGGGTACAGGAGTATAACTGGGGAAGTGTGGTGGTGGTGAAGGGAAAGTTAGGAAGACTAGGAGAGAAAAAAACAGGGTACATAAAATGGCCTTTAAGAAGAAATAGGAAGTAAGACAGAGACAGGAGGGTTAGGAGGGGAAGGGGGAGTGACAGTCTGAAAGAGACGGAGCAAAGATAAAGAGAAGAAGTGAAAAGGCAAGCAAGACACGTGGAATCACAAAGACAGGAAACAACAGGAGTAACGTGGTGAAGTCAAAGAGAAAGGGCAAGAAAGAAACGAAGTTAGTAGGGTGTGTGCTGCCAGGATCCAATTTCCACATTCTTCCTATCGCCACACCTAAATCCTTAATTGTGTGGCCGCAGAGAAAGTACTGCAGAGACCACAGTACTGCTGCTAGCTGGCGTTTAGCTGCCGAAAACCTTGCTGTTTAAATTGGTCGACAACCCAGTCTGAATATGACTGGAGTTTTTGGAGAGAGAGAGAGACAGAGAGAGAGAGAGAGAGAGAGAGAGAGAGAGAGAGAGAGAGAGAGAGAGAGAGAGAGAGAGAGAAAGGAATGAAAAATAATACCAGGAAAACAAGGAGAAACAAATGAGAGAAAATCCTTTTCGGAATTCGAGCTTGGCAAGGGCAACTGAGAAAATAAATATGAACATTACTGCAAATCAAATCGCCACCACACCATCAGTGCGTCAAATGTTTTATGGAGAGAGACATTTTTTAAATCACATCAAGAAGGGCAGACAGTTTAATATTTGAATGTAGTTTGCCTGTCTCAGTTACAGTGAGTGATCAGCAGTTAAGAGTTCATATATCATCCAGAGTGAAACCATGATGCTTACATGATATTCATGTGAAAATCAAACTCAAAAAGTCTGATGTGCAGCTTGTATTTTTATTGTGAGTTATGCTTGCTGCAATGCATCTAAAAACTGATAAACTTACAAATCAAAAGACGCTGGACAATGAGCATTGGAGGGAAAGCGGTGCTCCTTCTCATAATAATGGTTCTCTTTTCCACAGACACTGTGGAAGTTTTCACTTACTGCCATGCTCTGCAGCAATCCAAGTGACCACAAAAAAATAACAAAGATGGGTGCAAAAATATTCCCGTCTAACCTCACCTTTAACACAAACAAACATGTACAGTGAGTACTGCCGTGTCTCCACGCCTAGTTTAAAGTGCGTGTGCTTTGGGAGCGCGAGGATGAAGTGACTTGGAGTGAATGTGGAGGAGGTGGTGGGGGTTTGGTTGTCTATAAAATAGAAAACTCAGTGAGAACATCATTTTCCTGGAGGACGACAGGCCTCAAGCCCCTCCACACCCCAACCACTCCGTCCGACATGCTGTCTCTGATCAATAAACCTCTATTTTCTCCCCCACACAAGGTTTCCCATTCAATACAGCTGCCACTGGCTTTAAAAACATAGAAGCATGATCCATTTATTATTGGCTGTTACTATGATCTATCTGCTCACCCCACTCTCACCACCACCCCACCTCGCTTTATGTTGCTGCCTATTGGGGAAAGAGGGGGTCTCTTTATTTCCTGCCCATGCTGCTTATTGACAGGCCATCACTAAAGCCCATCATTCATTGCACGCTGTACATGAATGTGGAGATATATGGCATATTGTTTGGAACTGTATGCGATTTGCTCTCAGTCTATGCAGACAGAGCAGCTGCATTTCAGACACTTGACCATCCATTTTGAATTGTACAGGACAGATGGAATAAAGTCCACAGACAATAGAAACTGTTACAGTTTTTTTCTCCTGTTGAGGATACAAAGAATAACAACAACAGGGAAAAAAGCGGAACTGGATTTGAACCAATTCATACCCCCAGTTTTATGGGGAAACAGTGGGACTTAAAAATGGCAGCAGACAGCTTTTCAACTTTTCCCCTTCTAGCATTTCCAACACGTATTACTAATGGCGCCACTGTCGCAAAGACCGTATCGTTTTCTGTTTTCCTCAGAGCCTCACAACTACCAACAGCATTGGACACAAAACGATTAACACCACTTAGTAAATGAAAGAGAGGAAAGAAAAATGGTAGCTGAAGTAACAACATAGTTTGTCCCTGAGTTATCTCCATTGAATGAATGTTATTCTGAGGTTCACTCTTGTTGTACCTCGGGCTCTATCTCTCTTTCTCCTTGGGTTCTTCACTTCTTCTAACAATGGGATCTTCTTCTTGGCAGTGTAGAGTTTCCACAGTTACTGGTTGTTCCGGTGTTGGACATTTCAGCTAAATGGAGAAAGATACAACAGCTACCAGGAAAAAAACAAGAGTACTGTCCTCCTTGTGCATCAGTTTCCCAGTTGCTTCTTTTGTGCTGTGAATTAAGAGGGTAAGAGAAATGGAGGAATGGTAGCAGAAAGAAAGAAAAAACACATAAGAATACACAATAAGGGCATGCACTCCTTTGTGTTAATCTGATGACACCTGATCATGCATCATGTCTGAAAGACGACCATACTTATTTTGCTGCAAAATTGGGCTAGCAATCTTACCAGGTCAGACGTAAGAACATGTCTGCATCACTGTGAACATAGCACAATTCTGAGCCACATGCAGCTACAACATCGGATAGGCACACACAAGTGATGGTACTTTTAATCGTGTGAAGTGATTTAGGGAAGGATTTTTCTACATCCCGTCACCAAAATTGATCCAAAAACATACCAAATTGCAAATGCCAAAACATGCCAAAATCACTAAACACCTTTCTAATTGACTTCACTCAAAAATGTCTCATCTATTAGGCTACAAACTGAAATGTTCATTAAAAATAACACTTTTACTGTACTAATCAATAATTAATGTAATCCAGAAATTTGTGTTAGCTAGACCTGAAGTTCAGCTTGTTGCTTCCAGCTGTTTGTAGGATATTTTCCTCTAAGTATATTAACCATTAATTAAACAGCAGCAGGATCCAAATGAGCATCTCCAAAGTAACAGTTGCATGCATTTACCCACATGGAACAACAGAATGTCAGAGCCAGCAATATCATTAATTACCTGGGATTATAAATAAACCCGGCATGGAGACAGAAGTGATCAGGATCTAATGGGGACTCACGCTGTGTACTTCACCTCAGACAGATGAGCTGTCATGCAGAGTCACAAATATCATGTGTGTACTGTGGCTCTCTCTGTGTGGGTATGTCTGAATGAAACCACGAGAAAAATTTACATAAAAGTGAGCTATGCCTGACTGACAGAATGCCGTCACTGTGACAGATTGATAAAGCCAGCAATGTTAAGGATACCATGTCAGGAAAGGACCCACTGGAAACTAAAAGAAATACATTGGATCAAGACAATCTAAATGTGTTTTTCTACATATTTCATAATTTGCAATATATGAAAAAGTGAAAGGTAGGTTAAAAAAAACTTTAAAAATAAAAACTTTAACTTTCATCTTATACTCATCCACATACATGCATCTCCATTATCCACTGATTCCCACATAACTCTAAATCCATCTTAAATGCTTCTTTCTTGAATAAATTTCGAGCAGTTTTTTTCTGTATAGCAACAACAAAGTAACAGCTGACATCAGAATTAGGATGGGTCACATCCAACAGTTTTTCAACACGTGTAGTGGCAACAAAGGATTCTGAATTTCCTCTCAAGGTCTAATTTTCATACAACTAGTTACTTCACTTGTGTACAACTGAGGAGAAATCCACAAAGGAGGGCAGAATGTGTGAAAGGTGTTATCTACAGGAGATCAGCACATGTTTGGGAAAACTTCCATCAATGAATTTTAAGTAAATGTAAGCTGACGTACTGAATCATTATTGTCCCTGATCGAAGCAGTGGTTTTCAGCAAAGTTCAGTGTCAAGTGCATCGTTTTTTAGCACAGATGTGGTCCACGGTATGTTAATTCAACATCTGAAGCACATGAAAGACGGTGAAAGAAAAAGAAACAATCAGGAGTGGACAATTTGGCCATTACACTGAAAAATGTACAGAGTCAGTGACTACAAACATTTGAACTAAACTCTATGAAGTGATATGAATGAGCCTTTATCCCCATTAAAAATAGGTAGGCACCTAATTCATTCAGAGCATACAGACATCGTGAGGTCAAAGCCTGATGGAGAAAGGGTAAAATTGTAATGTTTGATGTTATACACTGAATTAAAAAGATATGTTTGTCAAAGAACTGCTGTCTTTTGCATTTGTCTTCAACACACAACTCACTATGTTTGAGAGCAGCAGCTTGTGAGTCCTAAAGTCTGTGCCTTTAAACCTCGTGGAGCAAATCCATGTTTGCACTGATGCATGTTCATCGGTATGTGCTCTGTGTCTTTATATTAGAATATATAATTCCCACACATGCACGCTGACACACACGCGCTAACGGTCTTGCCAAACCTAAACTGGCTCACCATTTTCTCCAGAGGATAAAGCTGTCAAGCTTTCTGGCCACCGCAGGCCCGACTCTACCTGACCACTCCAACTGGAGGTCCTCATTAATGTGGTGCACAGCATGCCAACTTTTAATAGCTACGCACAACTGTACAACATCAGATCATGGGGCCTGCTGCTGTATATTAAAAAAAATAATAATTAAGAGTGACCAGAGGAACCCGTCTCACCACATTCTATAAATACCACACACAATTTTTTTCTTTCTTCTGACTCTGTATTAGTGCCAGCCTTCAATGATCTCATCTTATTTCCAGCCCGTGGAGTGTTTTTGAATTCTGATGCAAAATGAGAAGATGCACCAGACAAGCTCTATGCACTGTGGAAGATGAAAACAGAAGAACATTGAGAAATTGTGTTATTTTTTTGTAATCAGGAGAAGGAAGCAAATTAACATTGATGAACTGATTAGAGATAGAAGTAGCAAGTGGGCGAAAAAAGAAAGCCAACGACACACACTTAAACGTCAACTTAAAACTTGCTTACCACAGGATGTTTTGGCTGGTCAGCGGAAAAAGACGAAGGCGACCATTTTGTCCAGATGATGAATGGGCTGGGCTGACAGGTCACTTCTCTCTCTCTCTCTCTGTTTTACTCTCTTTTTTACTCCTTCCTTCTATCCTTTCCTCTTCCTCCTCCCTCTCCCACTCCTCCCCAACCCAAAGCCACAATTTGTTCCCTCCGACTGTGGGCCAGGAGACGGATTCCACCAGGTGACAGATTTATCAGCGTCAGCAAGAGGTAAAACGCCTCAAACCCTCTGTAACACCCGTAGACCCACTGCTGGGGAGATGAGAAGTGTCATTTATATCTGCTGGGGTCCCAGTAAAGGGCAGCTCCTATATATCTCCACAACAGGGGACTCTGTCTGCATTTCTCAGAAAATTGCTCTCACTTCCACATCCAGCTGGAAGGCGAGAATTTTCTCATTCCTTCAAAACATATCTGGGTTTCCTTCTTTAAGTTTCCTCACTTTTGGACAAATGAGTATATGAACCATATGTGTGAGATTTCCCCCTCGAGGCGGCAGGGGGGAAAGCTGGGAGTCATTTTCGCCCCTGGCCGACATATCTAAGTCAGGGAACTGGCTTGAGGTTTGCAGTGACGGAGTTTGCAGGTGTAACAAACCCAGCCCCACCCCCTCCCTGAACTTGCCACAAAACCACCTCATAGGGGGACTATAATTTATCGAGGTCCAGGCCTCACCCAGAGATGCTCGAGGCCTATGGGTGGTCCACAACAAAGTACACACAGATTTGCACATGCGTAGACTCTACTGTACATATACGCTGAGCAGGATATCAAATGTTCTAACGTGTTTCTGTCTTTCTGTCTCATTAACACATCCTAACACAGGCGCATACATCTGACTGTACAGCTCTGTAAATATACAAAAGACCTACTCAACTGTTCTGGAACTCAGTCAGCTATAGTTTGTTTGCTGTCTAGTTTTCAACCATGCAGCTTACTGGCTGGTCAGCTGCACAACTTGACTGAAGGCAAACTAACCATGTCCCGAAGCAGGAGTCTGTTTGGCTGTATGGCTGAATCTTGATGTCTGAAATGGCTAATCGACTGACAGACAATCAGAACCGAATGGCCGCCTCACCAACTGGCTGACTGACCAACCGTCTGGCTGACTAAATGATTCAGTGAAGAAGGGACTCCATCCAGATAAAATGAACTCACATCTCAACTCGTGTTCGATCCAAACTCCTGTCAGAAAGCTCGCTGGACAACCTCTTTTGCTCCATTCCTCACGTCAAATAAGACTGTACAATGACTGCATTGGTTTCAAAGAGGAATGCTGCATTTACATCGTAGAAATTTCACTCGTGGTCTCAGGTGAGGTTTCACAAAGATGATTAAAGGTAGTACAACACACGCAATGACCACTGTTGGACACATTGCAAGGACTGTAATTGGGATCTTTACATTACAGAAATTACTTCTTATACTGTAATCAGCTGCTGCCAGACCAGAAAGCAGAGCTCTGGAGAAAATTATACATTTTAGAAAAGTATCATGTAACATTTCTGAGGAATTTAGTCCAAAGAGGCATTATCAGTGTAATAGTTTTTAGTTTGAATGACTGTGTTTCAAAAATACCATGTAGCCTATTGGTTTTATTATATTTTTTACACTTTTATTAACACAAATGTTTGTTGAAATGGCTCGTGTTCTGCCTCAGAGGTCTGCGAGACAAAAGATGTTATAAAACAAAATAGAGGACAAGGCGCACACCTGTTGGTATGACTATCTGTTGCACAATACCTTCTACACTATCTGTGTAAGTCAGTAGATAAAATAGTGCCCCAGTATGAATGTGATAACACTTTGCACGTGTTTAACAGTAAATGTACGATCCTGTGGGACACTGACTTTCTAGTGGGATTTTTGTGGCCCTTATATTTGTTTAGCCTTGATTACTCTTGCTGTTCATCCTTACTTTCCTGTGTTTGATTATTTTTCATCCTTTTTTGTGAGAAACCATTTAGATCAATTTCTTTAGTGTCACAGCAGTTATACAAGGAACACTGTTTATATTTTAATTCCAAAGCCACCTGATGCTTTTTTTCACGAAGCTGTAATGAAAAAAGGCATTAAACGAGTAGCCCCCTGATCACCTTTATTATACACCATAAATTACCTTCATAATTTGACAGCTGGTTGGCAAGGGTTTCTTCCCCACATTGGTTGCTTGATGCTCATCAGTGGCAATCAATGCAGGATTCACCCCCTTATGGCTGCTCAACCATTGGCTGCATCTGCTTTGATGATGCTTTATTTGGAGACTCTTTGCTCCTGGATTTCAAGCCAGACCAGCATGTCGGCTCAACAGGTAGTTTAAATGTGTTATGAAAGTTTCAACATTGGAAGCCCACTTAAAGCACCTCATTTGCATAAAGTAGCTGAGATCTTAACTTTATGCAAATGAAGAATGCAATGTCCTGTTTTTTTGAAACCTAGCACAAGGCTACCAGAATGCATTGCAGGGCATTTTACATAGGCAGCGAATGGAAAGCATTGAAATGGGGGATTCTATGGACCAATAATTAATGAACTATTAATTATTATATACAAAACTATTAATTATTATACACAAAAGATTCCATAGTTTTATAATAATTGTCTGAACTAACTGGGTAAAATTCTGATTTCTATCACCTCATCACTAGATGTGTGGGAAAAAGTAATATAAGATTTCAGTACTTTCAGATTTCAGAGATTTCTATGACTTTTACTATTATGAGTAAAATTACCCTTGCATTGAAGAAAATACTCCAGTAGGTCTGCATAATATTTGTAACCACAAGCATTGATGCATTTAAAATAACATTTTGGCATAATTTCTACAATTCCATCATTGATGGATTATGGTTGTTTAAAGTGTAACCCATCTCTTCCTCTCACACTGTGTGCTCTCATGTGTCGTCTTTGTCCCGTTGTGAGATTAAAAGAAAAGAACATAAATTCCCAGGACCAGATTCCTTCAGTCAAAGGCAGGAACTGACCATAGACAATGTTTCCTAGTGTCTCCATGACCAAACATTATGCCACAGTTAATGGTTAGGATCTCTGTATTTACCCTCCATTAAGTCTCAGCACACTTAGCAACACACACACACACACACACACACACACACACACACACACACACACACACACACACACAAGCGACCATAATGAACAAGTGACCTGCACATCACCCACTTCTCTTGGCCTGTCACTTAGAGGTAAGCAAACACACACAGAGAAACATGTCACCAAAAATTATACCGTCACAGGGAGGTAAGTAAATGCACACACACACTGGACTGGAGCAGGACTTTACCACAGAGAGAGCAATGTCCACCCCATCCCCTCTTTTAAACCCATAAAGCAGCTCTCTCAGTCTCTTCACCTGTCTGACTTTATGGATCTCTGCACTGCAGTTAGGCTTTATTAGCCATTCTCCAAACGACACAGCACAATAGTTGCCCTAATTGAATAGCGACACATTGATCTGAGGTGTTAGCTCTTCAAACTGGACAGCGGAGGGGGATTTAGATCAGAAATGTTCCCATCGCATGACCAGTAAATGTGCATTGATTCGTCTTGTTGATAATTGTTGGGGCCTTTTTTCACACAAATTATTTTATACTAGTTTGGTTGCTGCTTTGCAAATAGTTAAAGGCTTCTTCATGTTAATGTTGTCTGAAAGGTAAATGTGATTTTACACTGCAAGGTTACGAATACAATGGTTTTTTAGCAATGTTGAGAGATTTTTTTTCTTTTAATGTCTGATATGCCACAAAATACACTACAATAGGAAAACAAAATAGTCCCCCACATGCCTTAAAAGAGACTCTACATACATTAGCTCTCATTGATTGTACTGGTAGCAGGGGGCTGAGACTTTTTGCCGACTGCGTGAAATGTAAATGCAAATGGATTGGAGTGAAAGTCTTAATGTTATGCATTTTGGCAGAGATTGAGGTGTTTATTTCTTTGATGGTCTGTTAGCTGTTCTGTGTCATTAGCGCAGTGCTGAATGGTATGGCAGGTTTGTAGAAAGGGACAGGGGTTGGATAAAGGGAAAGGGGAATGGTCCACAGCTGTGTGTGTGCGTTAATGGCCAAGGGTCAGCCAGAGGGGATACTATGTGTCTGTCACAAGTGACCGCTCCACGACCACAGACACCAGTCGACCAGCCACTAGAATTTGTGAGAGTGTGTGTGCGTGTGTGTGTGTGTTAAAGGCAGAGAGAGTAAGAGCAGTCCGTCCTCTGTCACACACTTTTTTTCTTTTTCACTATCCAGACTGTTACAGCCAACCGCACACTGACCCCAGGGTCGCCGTGAGTGTGTGTCTGAGAGTGTGTGGATGTGTGCTTCTGTCTCAGGTAGAAGAATAAAGCAGTCAACAACCCACACAAATAACCCAGGATTCACCCAGGTAAACAGCAGTGTGGATAGAGAGGAGATTTTATAGAGTCAGGTGTTGTGTGTTTGTATGTGTAAATGCACCTCTGTCATGAATGACCGCACACTCACCTGATGGCTGGAACTGCCCCGGTGAGAGGATTTCGTCCTTCGTCAAGCCTGTGTAGTGAATGTGAATGATGGAAAAATCCACCAAAGATTACCTGTTAGATATCATTAGTCTATGATGTCTGTTCCATCACTGTTTCATTATATGTCTGGTGATAAATTGTTGCAGTTTACTCCAACTTTAGCCTACTGCTACTTGAGTTCATGAGGCCCTCCATCCCTCAGAACGTTTAATGAAACTTTTAGCATTATCATCCTGAATGGCAGTCCCCGTTCTTAAATTGGCCCCTCGGGGCTGTTTCCAAAGTCTAGTCATGAAAAAACTGTGTAAAAGTCTGGTTTTTCCTTTCTTGTTTGATTAATCTGGAAAGAACAGGTAAGTTTTCATAAGATGATTTCATTTTTGTCAGATGAAGACAAATTAAAGTCAGTTTTCTGGTCTAGACAAACAGCATTTAAAACTGCAAAACTTTATAGAAAAATGCTATTCCTTTAGAATTGCCATGTTTTAGGATAGCAAAATAAACTTGCCAATGTTGCAAATAAGCTCAGACAGCTAATGTGACTGGCTAGTGCTATCACTACCTTGCTAGCTAATGAGTCAATGGTTAGCTTGTTGGCTTCGCAGTTAACTCGTCCTACAAGTAGTCATTTCGGTTGCATTTATTTTACATAGACATGAAGACATCCATTTGTGATGCGATTGCCACTTTATCTAACAGCATCTGATCCTGTGGCAGCACTGTAAATTGAATTCTGTTTTATGATCTGTCAATGTGTAAAAATCTTGCTATTAGTCTTTTATGCCATTTACATTTTATGCAGATCCAAAAAAAGGAAAAAAAGAAATGCAGAATAAACAGTGCTGCCTCAGTGAGACTGTTCTATATGTTGTTGTTGATAACCAGATCTGACCTATTTATTTAAGTCATTCAACTCTCCCATTATTTCTTTATTTAATTGAGGAACGTGTGAAGTAACCAAAATTTGAAATTAAAGCATACTCATTACGTACACAATGAAGCTATTTATGTCCAGTCCAACGGCATTCTGTCATTCAGGTATATATCACATTAATGTTCTTCAGGGCTTCATTCAGACATACTCACTCCGGTGATGGAGAAAGATAAGATGCACGTTCAGTATTTGCCATACATGCCAAATTGAACAGTGCATCAGGGAACATATAATGTTTCAGCTGGGATTAGGTCACAGATTTAACAGCATCACTTTCTGAACTGTCATGTCGGCCACTATAAATAACAACGTCCTATGTCAGTATGTCATAATCTTGTGGATGCCCATGCCCTTCGGATTTGTGCTATCTTTGAATTGATACATAAATAGTACTACGTCTGACCTAGTCAGATTGCTTCTCCAACTTTTACATAAAAATGACCAAGTTGCCCATTCTGACATGAAACCAACAAGGCTTGATGCTTTTAGATTGAAGGAAACAAAGTGTGCGTCTGAAAGGGGCTTTAGATTCTCACAGAATAATCAAAGAAGCCTGCAAGGATTGTGATGCCAGTCAATACTTCCTCCAATCTGGCCTGCTGTGTGTTAGGAGGGATTTGGCCTTCTCCAGAGGTGAATCCAGAGCAGAAATTAGTGGAGAGGTTTAAAACCAGCATATTCATGTTGTTTGACCACATGGCACAGTCATGCTTTGTGCCCCTTTTCTGAGTGAGCGAATGGCACAGTGACAAACTGGCCATCACAGGACAGCGGGATTATAAACTACACATGTATCACATGAAAGCTAGCACATGAACAACAGGATCTAATAGAATAAAACCTGCAGAACAATTGAATCCCTGTTCACTTTCATGTGAACACAGCTGGCAAGTTGTCACAGCAATAGCTGTTTAAATCGTAGACTAATATTTTCTCAGCTGGCAATTCAAATAAGACTTTGGACTTCGAATTGGCAAAGACAAATCTGCCATATGAATAATGAGTCACATAAAACATCTACTCTTATGTATTAATTTTTCAAATCTTGACTGGCCATTCTTAAATCAATCTGTGGCAGCTAATAAGCTCATCAAATTTCCTGACAACAGATGTCCTGATTTTCTCAGTTGTGCTCCAGCCAAATATCCACAGTGTAGTAAAGAGCCACTCTTAAACATGCATAATAGGAACTGTGTGTCTGTGTAAGGAGAACAATGCCATGATGTGACATTCACACTCTTTTATTGGAGCACGCAATCTTTGGAACTTCACCTGATGATGCTAATGCAAGCTGCTGTAAACAAATGTCTGTAGATAGGAAAGTGCAAAGGCTTGATAAGGTGTGTGAAATCATTACTGCAGGCTTGTAAAACAGCGTAAACACAGACTGTCTTATGCACACGCACATGAACAGGCGTACTGTATCTGCATTGAGAACTCATTCTAAGCTTCATTTTTGTTGCAAGTTAAACATCTGACAGTGTTGGCGAGTACTATTGTTCTTCCTGCTGGCTTTAGAAAATAGAAGACTATAGGAAGCAATGAACAATGACTGTTACATGACCTGCTAATGGATCTAGCAGTCACTCTGTGCTTTTGTATATGTGTGTGCAAACGTCTGTGTGTTTAGAGAGCGAGAGAGTAAAAGTGACGAGCACGATGAAGCGGATGAATGTAAGTATGTACGTGTTTTTGTGGGGTCATATGCGCACATGCAGATATATTCATATGTAAAGGAAAACATATGACACAACAGCACTCGGGTGTCAGCATGCATTCTTTTTACAGAAGGAAATGGACCATAGAGTCTGGTATTTGTATTGTGAGCAGGAAAATGCTTTTATGTCCACATTTTCCAGTGTGACATCTTGGGCATTGACCTGATGCTCCGGTATGAATTCATCTACAGTCTGTCCAACAGTAGTTACTTCTAAATGGCCCACATTAAAGAAACAAGTAGAAAGAAGTCAAGGGTCAGAGTTGAAGCAGTCTGACAGTAGATATAACAATTATACCTCTGTTCCTAAAGAGGAGCTTGGAAAAGAACCAAGAAGCTGGCAGATTAATTATTATCTTGGCCGTGTGTGTGTGTGTGCGGATGGAGAAGTGGTTTGGTTGTGTGACTCACAGTTACCGCAGCATATATTCCTGGACATTCTCCGGGCATAATGTTTATACTAGAGTGAATTGCATGTGTATGTGTGCTTTCTCACACTCCCCCCTCAAGACTTTCTCGTATTCCATTTTTAACATTTCCTACCTTAATTGTTTCCCCTTCTCAACGTGTCTGCTGTTGTCTTGCATTGTCTCTCACGCAATGTCAAGAATGAAAATTAAACAGACATGTGTCCTGTGACATAAGTATTTTCTAAGCGTAGCAACTATTTCTTGTTGGCTAGTGTACTCCAGTCAGTCTCAGCTATGGGTAATCAGAGGGGTGCCGCTTCTCTTTGGTAAATATTTTATCACTAACACATAACGACAGTATATGACCAACTTCATCCATCTCGACTGTTGTGCATGTTTCTCTGTGGCAGTTACACATATAAATACATCGATAAAACCCACCTGCCTAAGACTGTGTAAGCCCTCCTTGTGCCACCAAAACAACCCTGACCCATTGAGCCATGGACATAGGACCTCCTGTGGTGTCTGGAACTGGGACATAAGGAGCAAATGCTTTGGGTTCTGTTGGTTGTTGGGTGGGGCCTCATTGGATAAGCCTTTTACTGATGAATCCTCCAAACGCTCCGTCAGATTGGGATGAGAGAGTCTAGAGGCCAGGTCAACAACTCAAGCTCTTGGTCGTGTTCCTCAAACTGTTTCTGAGCAGTTTTTGCAGGGCGGCAGGATGCATTGCCCTGCTGTGGGAGACGGCTGGCTTTGGTAAGTTGGTCTGCAACAATCTTTAGGTTAGCAGCATGTGTCAAAAGAACGTCCACATGAACCCCAGGTCCCTAAGGCTTCCCAGCATGTGTGACAAGATGAAAGATTGTGATTCACTTCAGCTGTCAGGGGTTTTAATGTTGTGGCTAATCACTGTATACTACAAATGGTGTGATTTTATTAAACAGTGCTCTCAGTTTTCAGACCAGTGAGTTCATTACCCTTTCACTTCCTTATTTGATAAGGTACACAAGTTGGGAAATTTGTATCAAGCATTATTGTGAGATTATGTAATATGCAGATTGGTGGAAAAAAGAACAAACCACTAAACACCATCTTATTAAGGTGTTGGGCCAACACAAGCCGCCCAAATACTTTCTGTGCTCTATGACAAAGATTCTACAACTTTGCTGGATGAATGAACAGCATTCTTCCAAGAAGTATTTTCTTTTTATTGTTGTTTTAATGGAGGTGGTGGCGAGTGATGTTCAACACTGCAGCTCAAAACCTTCCACAGTTTTCAGCTGTGTCCAGATCAGTTGACTGTGATGGCCCCAAGGTATGATTCATTCATTTTTATATTCACTGAACCTTTCAATGACGTCATGCCTTGTATTGAAGATTTGCATTTATTGCATTTCTTCCCTCAGTTGTTTGTTTTTTTTCTTTTTACTTGCAATCCATTTGTTCAAATGAGAATACTTAATGATTTGCGTCAAATACCAGTCACTGAGAGTCAGTCCAGGAAGCTTTGTGTTTTTGATAGATGAAAGTGAGGGCTTGTAGCATCACAGACATTTACATTTTTATTAACTGTAGCCACAATCTGTGCATTACTTTGACGTTGATTAACATTATTATCTTAAAGCTAGAGTATGTAGGATCATTAAAACCAGCAAAGGTCAACTGGACTTCGAAAGCCATTGCTTGTACAAATACATATAAAGGTGCATTGTCTGAGTACTACTAAAGACTAATCCACCAGAGGTGGAGAGAGAAACACTACGCATTAAAACTACCTTGTGTCTAAAAAACACATTTCCACATTTGCAAAATGGCTCATTCAAAGCCAATAGAACAACAAAAGATAAATTCCATCAAGCAACAACTGTTCACAACCACGCTACAAGGCAACTAACATATACAGAAATACAAATAAACATATCCCAATAAAAGGCAGGTGCATACTGTAGTGAGACAGGCATGTAGGCCATCTGATCATCTCACGTGAAACAAATGCAATGATTAGATGGCTTTATACAGGCCTGACTGCCACAGATTTTTTTTGTCTTTTTATGGTCAATGTATTAGTTGTTGCCAGGATGTAAAGAGACTTTCAATAAATATGACAAAAAACGCTTCTGGAACACATTGCATACTCTTGCTTTAACCATATTGCATCACACACTGATCTTTCTACAGTATGTGTGATGAGAATATTGCAAAAAAAACAACAACAAAACAAAACAGTTAACAATAGATTAAAACATTACTCAGTCTAGCCCATGGTTTTGCAGAGTCATTCAGTATCTGTGTTTTTGTCTGTTGATCCCTGTACATTCAATACACTTGGAAAATGAAGTAACTTTCATTCTAAACCTCCATCTTTCCCCCTGTGTTTGACAAGTCAGTGGTCTTTTAACCCATGTCCTCTTCCTCTCCTTGCTCAAGGCTTCTTTTCCTTTGCATTCAACCCTTCCCCCCACCTTCTCCCTTCCTTCTGTCAGAGATGTTAGCAGGACATTCAGCTTTATGTAGATCTTCTTCTTTCATCCTCTTCTCCTCTCCCCTCCTTCTGTCAGAAACATTAAGAAGGTAGCTCCCTACCAAGCCCTCAGTCCCCTTCTCTTCTTCTGATGCTCTCCTTTCTCCTTCCCTTTTTCTATCGCTCCGTCCAATGTGACATTTTATGATATGTCTTGCTCTGTGTCACAGTAGCGTAGTGTGTTTTTAACTCCCCTCCATTAGCCAATGTAACATCTATATTTTAAACTACAATACATCATTGTCAGATTGACTGTGATATCTTTGTATAGGTACCAAATGAGACTATGAGAGATAAGTGGCAGCCTGCACAAGAGGGCTAGAATTAACACAAAAACATCTCATTTCTTGTAGCAAAGACCATATTTCCACTCATCCCTTCTTACACTGATGTCTCTCTCTGTGGAGATGTTTATTGTCTCTTCAGCTTTACTGAAGAGGCCAAATATGTAGGCCATTCCACATTCAACCACTGCAAGACTCTGTATAAACACAATTTCCTTGTAATATGGAATGGAAAATTAGCATCTTCTTCCTGTTCTGTGTCATTCAGGAATGAACCACACCATTTTCTATATGCAAACTAGGGCTCAAAATACAAAATGATATGTGCAAGTCAGCAGAGGCTAATCTACTGAGTGATGTTTTGATTTGTTTCAGCTATAGCAGAATCTTCCAAAATGTAAATGCATAACATAACATTACATTTTGTCTGGTTTTGCAGAGAGTGCTTAAAGAATTCTGTCATATCTGCACACTTGTTACAGTGTGTGTTTCTGTGGGACTTAATGTTTGAGTGCACAGATGCCAGTCAAGTCAGAAAATATTCTGGATACATGTTTATCTTTTATAAATTTATACCCTTCCTTTGTTTTTGTAGAAGTATAAATCATTAAAATGTGTGTGCACATGTGCTGTGCAGCTCACCTCCCTTTTAAGTTTTCTCGGCCGTTTGACATGGAGATAACCAGACCTCTCAGACAGTATCAGAGCCCTTCCACTTTAGGTCGTCAGCAGCGAGCTTGCAACACTGAAACGTCTCTACACAAACACACACATACACACATACACGCACCCACACATTTCTTTCTCCAGTCAAAAGAGCCAGTCTTTGTTTGATCCCCTGTGAGGTTTATCTCCTAAGCCCAAATGTCAACACTTGCTGTTGACAGACTCAGTTTCCTCCAATAATCCATTGCCTGTCTACATCCAGAGACCTGGAGACCAGCAGGTAACAGCGGTTGACCTGGGGGCACAATAGAAAGTCAAAGGGATACAAGATTATCTGAGGAGTTAGAGAATTAGGGAGTGACAATCAGAAACAATTCACAAGGGTCATACAAGAATGTAAAACTGTGCCAAAAACACACTTGAGAGATGCATCTTTTTCCTTTGTGCAACCAAAAACATATACAAAACAGATGTTGTTGTAATGTTACAACTCTACATCATAAACTAGTGATTAATTAATAGTTTTAGTGCAACAGGGGTGGAACTGCTGCTCACCTCTGATCTAAACACTGTTTCTACCTTTGCAGTTGTCTCATAACAGAAGCAGAAAAATGCCTAAAGAGAATTAGATTCAACAGAAAAGATGTTTGACCTACTGAGCCTCAGGCTCAGCAGAGTAAATGGGCTGTACCTGACCCTAACCTTTTGAGATAATGTTTGAAATATTATTGTTTGCCAATTACATAGAGATGAAAGGGTTAGGGAAAAAATCCACAGTCTTCATTTAATGCAAAATTACATAAATGTCAAATATTACAGACCAAACCTCCACCAGATTGAATAAACTGCCATTTCCCTACATTATTAAGTATCTTACATCTGATTTTGTTTACTTCCTGCAAACTCTGACGAACTCACAGTGGGTTAGCAACAAGCAACAAGCAACAAACATAAAAGAGCATTTATGAGCTTAAGAGCCAAATATTTCATCAAGGAATTGGTGGAGACCAAAACAGAACGAAAGATAAGTGAATATAGGGCTAACATTTGTGTGGTGGCCAGGCATGTGACTCCGTATAAACAATGTTGTATCTCCAAATGCTCTGGAGGCGTAAACAGGAAATTGTGCATGTTCAGCATGACAACGTTATAGGGTGATAATATCTCAGTGTTGTGTTTACAGCTGCTTTTATGGCCTCTACACAAAAGAATCAATAAAAAAGGAACAAAAAGTTATCTGTTTTGTTTTATTATTTCACACAGTTTAAGAGGGGATCATTTTTGCTTTTCCATTTTCATCTGTACCTGTTCATGGTTTAAACTAACAGCACAAGACCTCTGCTGCTTCTTTCATCTTTCTCTCGTGTTTTGTTTACATCAGTCACTGTGTGTTTGTGCCACGCCGCCACCTTCTTTGTTTTGTTTTATGAGTGGTTGCTCTGCACTCCAGCTCCTGCAGTATTTTTAGAACAAATGACTGTTTACATTAGATCTTCAATACAGAAAACTGTTGTGGATTGGAGAGAAAGGTGTGTGTGTGTGTGTGTGTGGGTGTGGGGGGAGGGGGGGATTTCCTGGTTATGAATAGCAAATGTGTGTTGATTATAATTTAATGATGTTAGTGTGTGCTGCTGTACAATTCCAAGGCTATTGTTATTTGATCAGAAAAGTCATGCATGCAGACATACACTCATTCATGGACACAATGTGCACACAAGCGCACACAAGCATGCACACTTAAAATACACACACACACACATGCTCAGACTTGCATGCAAACAGACCAGCATGGCATCCTCACCAGGTATCCAAATGGTAACGTACACACAAACAACATGACACAGAATGCACAGAAATCCCACCTACAATTAAAACATTAGTGACTGTGTGCTTTGTGCATGGAAGCAGTATTTTTTTTATAGCCAGCAGTGTTGTTGCACGCATTGCCAGTGTGTGTGTGTGTGTGTGTGTGTGTGTGCGCCAATCAGATAAATCCAAAAGTGTAACATGGCTAAAGTGTAGTCCAAAGTTTGAGCTGTGCTGTCAACATGACTTTGTCATTTGATGTGACTTTTACCGCTTCAACCTGCAACCTGTGGAGAGTCAGTGTCAATAAATGCTGTTTGTATCTGTGTTTCAATGTCAAGTTTCTGTGACTGTAGTTGTGCACAATAAACCTTGTTTTCTTCACTTTTTGTGTTCAAACTTTTTGACCCGACTTTTATGCTCCCTTACTTCCTCTGTGCCTCTGTATTCCTTATTACCTTTCACCACATCACCCACTATCTCACACACACTCTCTCTCTCTCGCTCTCTATACAAGTTAATCATTCCAGTAGAGCTATCTTGCCAGAGAAGGTCTTATCAGTCTCTGTGTCATTTTATAACCTAACCTGCATCCCCCCTCTCTCACCCTACCTTCCCTACTTGTCCTCTCCCCTGTCATCCTCTGACTCCACCCACCACTGCCTGTAAGTAACCCAGTTTCAACCAATCCCAGCTCGGCATTTAGGGCATTTTGCTGATTGGTGGAACCCCCTGAACTCAGACAACACTGGGGGTGATCTGCTGGTCAACAAATGATGGTAAAAAGAAGCCCTGTGTTTGTATGTATGTGAGTACTGATAGTAATCACTGATTAAACAGTAGGCCACTTCATTTATTTTCAAACTAAAGTTTACAGAAGCTTTTCATGTCATTCATCGCTTTTCATTTTGTTGGTTTAATGTATTGCAAAACACATTGTTATGGATTAAATTCAGGGAAAGACACTTTGGGTCAGTGCATGGAGAAAATTACTCTACAAAGGTGACATGGAACATTTGCAGACACAGTAATAGGAACTTATTGTATGTGTGTATGTGTGCACATGCAAAGTACTAAAGCAGTCCAGAGTAATAGTTCTCATCATGTGAGAACATAAAATTCTGGCGATTAGGAAACAAAAAGCAAGTCCCCATAGCTTTTATTTTGGGTTCAGGTTAGGGTAAGGGGCAAAAGAATGCAGTGCATTAATGAGTGTCCTCACAAAGACACAGAGGCACATCTGCGTGGTGGGGCAGGTAGGAAGGCATTTTGGGAAACTGGTTGGCTCCACAGAGGACCTGATAAATACTGATCTTGGCAAGTGAGATGGTTTTATGTGTGCCAGCTGTCATGCAAAGCTGCAGTTTGTGGCATTTTAAGCCTGTTTGTAAGATGAAACACATATAAAGTGACACATTAATTTGCATTACTGGATAACTAGTACTCCAAAAATAATAAGTATGCTAAACAATCTTTTTTGTCAGTACGATTCATGCATTAATTAAAGCTGAAAAAATGAAGTTAGAAATTAAACCAAGGATGAGTGCAACAGGTTGTGTAGTGTTCTGGTTTTGCAATCTTACTCTGAAAGCTTCTAAATAGCTGGATTGTTTTTGTCCTGCTTTGGCTAATGGTTTATCAGATTATGCTGACAGTGTTCCTACTTTTCCAGAGCAGTAACTGAATTCTTAAATGTTTCATATTTAAATCAAATTTAGTTAATAGGACAATCACAAAAAGAGAGGAAAGTTCTCTGATGAATTTGTTCAAACAATGTGTGCTTATATGACTGGTCTTGATTGTGTATTATTCACCCAATATTGTCATTGTGCTTGCCTTTGTGATCCTTTTAAAGGGAACTTCTTGTTATTTTTAACTACTGGGCACCACTGTGTGTGTGTGTGTGTGTGTGTGTGTGTGTGTGTGTGTGTGTGTGTGTGTGTGTGTGTGTGTGTGTGTGTGTGTGAGTGAGTGTGGAACATGCCCTCTGCAACCCCTCAGGTGTGTCTGCTGCCTTTCCCTGTGCCCCCCCTTCACTGATAAGAATTCACTGTGAACTAAAATGAGGTGTGTTTGTCTATGTTGTACTGAGTAGAAATGTACAGGGATGTGGCATCTTATTCCTCATTTTTTGTCTTTGTGTATTTAGTTTGGAACAGGCAAAATAGCTGGAGTCTGACGTCATACCACTAATTGATCCCTGCTCAGCCAATTACTGATAATAATTCAGTAGCAGGTATAATTTATTGCATAAGGGGGGCGATTTGATCCGAAAATTAAGGCCGTTTTAAGCCTGAGGCCGGCGCTGGGCACGTTTTCCACAAAAACGTGAACAAACAAACCCAAAAACAAAAAATGATGCGCAGTTTATTTTACATTTTTGGTCATTTATATGTGGAGTCTTGTGGAGAATTCACTGCGTCCTTCACCTGCAGCGTGAAATGGGAAAGAAAGAAAGAAAGAAAGAAAGAAAGAAAGAAAGAAAGAAAGAAAGAAAGAAAGATTGTTGCGTTTTATTTGATCGCATTTCTTGGTTAAACTTTAATTGAGCCGTGGGCCTTCTAGATGAGCACGGAGGGCAGAGAACACAATGCCAAAACTGATTGCCTTTAATCAAATTGCACGAAAAATTATATATGCAACAGATTTATAAAGATAAGCAGTTTTATCAAAAACAAAACAACCAAAAAAAGCTTCAGCTTGTACAAGCATGAGCACCCGTGTGCATATGTACTGCAGTACGTTCATGTTTAACTCGCTCCAGTCCACATACCTTGCGCTCTGGCTGTGCGCTTCGTGCGCTCGCAGGGAGTCTGCCCTCACATGCAGTTGCATCACCTCTCTTGATTTCCTTGTTCTCCCTCCGCTTTTAAAGTCCATCATTAACGGGATTAAACAGCTGAGATTCAACAGAGATGGAAGTGGAGGGTTTGAGGCGATGTTTGCCGGTCTGCTCGCCTGATTGGACCGGGGGAAGATGATGTCAGACGACCGCATGCGCCCCGGATTGGAGAGAGCGGAGTAAACAAAGCCGCGAGGAGGAGGAGGAGAGGTCTCCACATCTCCAGACAGTCCGACCGACACACCGAATCTGACTTTACGCTCAGGAGAGGGCGGCCCCGGCGGCGCGTGCTTGTCTGCTCAAGGCTGAAAGTTTCACTGACAGTCTCACGTTAACGGGTGACGCGCTTTAAAGACTTTTGGAAAAGATAAAGAGGAAACTTACCACGGTCTTTTTTTAATCCGGACGCTGAGCAGCTCTTTCCTTTAAGTACAGAGTGATTCCCTCAACTGCGTGCAACTGCTCCTAAGTGCTGAAGGAATCATTCGTTTTGTGCTCTGCGTTATTTCTCACATTGTTTTTTATGCGCAAATGCAATTAGAAAAATCCAATTAGTGAAGCTGAATCAGCCGACACGTCGGCTATGCAGCCCAGCCGTTTGGAGAAAATCGTTTAAATCAGCCTTTATCTTCCGAGCATGGTCCGATAATCGGAAGACACAGAGAGTGAGAGAGGCAAAGTAACAAACAAGAGAACTAAAATACATTTTTGGACACTTCGAAGTGTGCTTTTGTTTGCGAACGTCTGCCTCTCACGTCCAGGTGTCCCGCCGAGCGGTGCGGAGTCTCCAGCTCAGGCCGGCAGTGCTGACATGCTGCCCAAAGTCGAGACTGAATCCCTGGGACTCTCTCGATCGTATGGGGAACAAGGGCACATGCCAAGGAACATGCAAGGTAAGAAGTGCCATTCATTTGAATCTCTTCAGACTGAACATTTCAGATTTACGGGCTTCCACTTTAACCACTTTACGCAGCGTTATCGGGACTGGAAGTTAGTGCGTGCCCACGAAAACTTCGCTACAAGCTCGTGTCCCACTGCGTTTATGCGCACAGTCTGGACCAGTAGCTGCCACTTTAGGTTAATATTGTATGATGGACGTGATGAGTGATCGCACGTATTCATACAAGGTCATTAGAACTATTAGAAATTTTTAAAAACATGTATCCTCTGTGGTGTTAAAAAACACTCTTTGGTGCTCTCTCCTAACCTTTACTCTACTATAATGATTTAAAAGTATGTATTTAGATTGGACTCGGACACACTTTTCTCAGGTTTGGCCCGCGATCAAGCAATTATTATACCCAGCTGTCAGTCATGCTGTGAGTGTGCGGGCGCCTGATGCGTAAAAACCGAGAGAGAGAGAGAGAGAGAGAGAGAGAGAGAGAGCAGTTGAGCTATGTGTATTTGACTTTTTAACTTGTGTGGTTTCACAGCGAACCACCTGACTTGGTCTCAACAGAATGTGCAGATTATACTCACAATTTTGTCTGCATGTAAAAATAGTAAAGGCAGAGTTGCGGACAATTTATGAAGAAAAGCACAGATCTGATTTAGTCGCTCCCCAAATATTTGACCTCAGACTGGTAAACTTTGATCTAAAAAGCTTGTTAATGCTGCTCTACTTTACACTTTGTAGACGTTGTAAAATGGAAATAGGTGTGCTACAAATCGAAACTAATTCATATTTTGTCATGCTTGTGACAAATGTGCGTTTTGTTAAATATTTACCTCAAATTTATTAGAAAATCAAGTTAAATTAAATTAAAAGTAGCACCAGATGTCGCTTTTATCCTGCAGTCCTGTGTGTTTTATTCTCAATTTAATTTCTTCACATCACACAAACGGTGTTGAAAATCCAGGACAGAATTGCTTTAGACTGTTAAATGTGCAAAATTAAGAGTATGATTTGGAAAAATTTGCAGCTTTGATTGAGCACAAATTTGGAGACATTATTACTTTTTTTTAATATAATTATTCAAATTTCCCACGACACACTTTTAAATGTTTTATTTTTCCTGATCTCTGCCTTTAAAGTAGACCGCAAATTAAGCAGCATTTGAAAAAAAATAAAAGAGGATCGGACGCTTTTTTGCAAAGATAAACTCACGTAACCCCCCCACGTTCGGCGCATGTCATTCCACAGCAATATAACCGGGCAATCAATTAGCCCGGTGCTGGTTTATGAGACGTTGATAACACACGCTCACTCAAGTCGAGGAGTGGCTTGTTAGGGAGCCCGTTATCTACTTTTACACAGCGCTTAAAACAAGGTAGCTCCGGCCGAACAGGGATTTCTCCTGGAATCATAAATGCACCATTTTCTTTTTCTCTCTTTTTCTGTCTTTTGTGGATATTGCATGAGCAAAGGGGGCCAGCAGGTGAGACACCGATGCGTTTTTTTGTTTTTTTTGCATCTTTTAAAGCAATGCAATCTGCACATACACACCTGCGACTGTCACTGGAGCAGGGATGCAAGGAAGTACGCAGCTAAAGTCAATTTACGCACGCCTTGGCATCAAAAAACGCTTGCATTAAAATGTGAAACTCAGTGCTTGCGTAAAAATAGGAAGCAGTAGTGTGAGGATGAGACAAATCTAAGCAGGGAAATACTTGAAATTTTGCAAATTTTCCTTTTACGCTGCGTTATGACCAACACCAACTAGAGGTACGAATTTATCACCAATTCGGCACGACTGTATCCACTCCATAACTGCAACCAAAGCCCCGATAGCGTTTCTTTTTCTGTATCCAAATGTGCCCAAATCTGCAGTTTTTCCTTCGTGGTGCAAACAGGCCCCTAGAAAAAAATAAATCATCTCCTTTCTTGCGTTTTAAAGCAGAAGAAAGTTCGGAAATGTATGTGTGCTTTGAGCTTCTGTGGAAAGAAAGGGGGGGAAAAGCCGGCAGCTTGGTGGAACTTGTTGCTCCAGCTGGAATACGCAGCAGCAGCAGCAGCAGCAGCGGGTCCCAGCAGGGCAGACGGCGTTAACCAACCCCAACATCAAGTCTAATTAATAAAAAAGAATGTCTCTGCGAGCAGATGAGTGGATTTAGAAGTGGAGCAGTGAACACATGAAGGCCGATGGAAGGCGTCTGTAGTTGACCAAATATTTCCACTTTTACAGCCACATCCACTGAGGTTTTCCTGTTTTAATCCCGGCTGCTTTTTTTTTATTATTAGAACCATAAATGCTTTTGTAACTGTTGTAAATGTCAGCCTGACTGTTTGCTCAGGGCTCACACACACTCTTATGCAAGGATTTCTAAAGCGCAGGGCGACGAGCGCACCTCCAAAATACCCCCAAGGTTTAGTCTATGGAGCCATAAATGTGAATTTAAAAAAGAAGTGGGGGGGAAATGTGCGACTGTTACGCCATTTTAATGCATTTCTAAATAGATTTTTTAAAATTGCAGCAATTAGCAAATTTACCATGATTTACTCCACAGTCAAAATAATCAGCAAAAACTTTACTGCTTTTAAAATTGAATATTTTTTTTCTACTGCATGCAACTCGTCACGTGTAGTGTTGCAACCACTTTTTTTATGACTAAAAAATTATAATAGAAACTCAAGTCTGGCCTACAGCATCGCGACTAATTCTTAGAAGGGTAAAAAAAAATGTTGGTTCAAGTTGGTTTTGGATGTTTTTCACCTCGCCTGCAGAGATAAGGGCTACTCTGTGTGTCTTCATTTGTCTGTGGGCGGTAACATTTTCTCCTCCAATCCTTAAGTCTAATATCTCTCCATTTTCCCCAGCGATTTCACGACTTAGACGCATGCATATTTATGAGGCTCACTTTCATGAGCGCCCTTTAATATATACATATATGATATAATATTATTATTATTTTTGGCTCCTGTCTGCAACGAATGGAGAGGAGAAGACGGGGCAGTGACGGGGAGAAATAAATGGTTGCGTCCTCTCAACTCCCTCCAAAAATATATTCATCAGCCTTTTTTTTTCTCCTCCTCAAATGAAAAACCTCTGAAAGTCTAAGAGAACTTAAAAAAAAAAATCTCACTCAGTGGCATCGCGTGGTTCCCAGTGGTTCTTTCCTGATGGATGAAAGCGGGCTTTTGGGAAAGAGATTCCTCAGCGCTGAAATAGACTTCTCTGTGTGTGTCCGTGTGTGTGTGTTCGTGTGTGTGTGTGTGTGTGTGTCCCCGCAGCACCCCAGCTAAAAATGATGGACTACTCCTATGACGAAGACCTGGACGAGATGTGCCCCGTGTGCGGAGACAAGGTTTCTGGGTATCACTATGGACTCCTGACCTGCGAGAGCTGCAAGGTGGGAAATAACACTGCAAGAATACACACGTAGGAACAGTAAAGAGTGTGGCATTGTGTGATTGTGATCTTTGCATGTCTGCTTTGATGTCTAAATATTGGAATAGTCTTTTATCTTTAGTAGTGTGGACTTAGTTGTATATATGTATTAGGTTAAAATGCTGTTATAATGTTCATGTCGACTAGTGTCTGCTTTGTAGTAATGCAAGTCTGTTTGTAGTGGCATTTTAGTAGTGAATTTAATGTGCTCTCTGATATTTTGTTTCCTTTTGGTATCAGTTATTTCCTTGAATACTACAGGAATATCAGTGTGTGCGTTGTGAAGCTAGTATTTTCTCTTCCACAACCTCCTCTCTGTCCATCTGTAGATGTTTCTTGCATGCAAGGCGATCAATTCCACAGTCTTTATTATCAGAGTGACTTGCAACAAGTGTAGCAGCAGAGCGAAAATGTTCAGTTCCTCACCATTAACATTACAGGAAAACCAACAGCGCAGAGGCCGAGGGTCAAATATTGTTGTGACAGTTGATCTAACAAACTCTTCCTGTGGGTGTCAGAGGATTTTGTGTAAAGAAAAAAAGAGAAGAAAAAAGAAGTGTGGAATGGAGTTCAAAAGCATGCAAGAGGATTTCTTTTTTTTTTTTGTAATTTCTGCAACCACCGGACGTGAAGCAAAAGTACACAATAGTGATGTTTGCACAAGCTGTGTGCAACTCTCATCACAAGTTCATTAGGGGCTCAGTAGTATTGTCTGGTCGCAAAATGTTTTCATACCCAGGTTATTAATGAGGCGACTGCAAAACAGCTTCATTTGAGCTCCGTCAACAAGCTGTTTGTCCCTTTATGCTGCTTTCTCACTGCACTTCTCAACACAGAGCTAATAGGCATTTCCCAAGTTTTTTCTTTTAGTCCGGTAAAGCTGTCAGCACAAAATTAAGCTAAGACAAATGTCTCTGTGTTAACACTATTCAGTGTAAAACTGCAGCTCACAGTATTGATGCGGCGGTGCACATTTCTTGCCTATGTGGTCATTATTCAAAGCAGATGTTATAGATTTTATCCCATATCATGACCTTGAGATGCTAAACATTTGCTTGAAGGGAGACGTCAGTGGCATCTCTGCTGCTTTCCTGCCTCAACACGAGGCTCGTGTTTAAGAGCCAATCCACACATTTCCCAGTTGAACACACTTGTTGTTGTGCATGCAAGATGTAGATGAAGAGGTCCTTTGTAAAGTGCTGTATATCCTTGTCTGAGCATTAATATTATTGATAATTACCTGAAGCTTGTCATTGATTTTCTCTAAAATCGAGGCAGTCTGTTTCAATTTAAGTGTGAGGGCTCGACTGATAGAACAGTCTGTGGCATGTTACAGGTTCGTTCTGACATTGAATATAGGCTGTTAGTCAGGCAATGCAATTCATCTCCGGTGTACTGGAGGTTTCTCCAAAGCTAAGCTGCATAAAAACAGCAATTTTAGTCTCATTTTTCTACTATTAAAGAAAATCTGTCTATTTTTGTTGTGCTCCCAGAAAAAAGATCCATATTTTCCAACCTTGTATTATCTTCAAGTAAGTTTTTGAAAGATTCCTCCTCCTGTCACCTTAAACCCCCACAAAACAGCTGTGATTGGACACAGTCATCCCCAGATTCATATTTCTGGAGTTTTGATTCGGTTGACAGTGTTTTGCTAAAGGAACATTCGGAGACAAGTGCAGAGAGAATCAGCAAATCACACCAGTACAGATTAGCTGCCCTCTTACTTCTACTCGCGTTTGCACTCTGCAAATGTACATACAAACCCACACACACATCCCCCTCTATTCATGCAAACAGGCAGTTTTAGTTTACACGCACACACACAGCAGCCCACATAAAGTAAACATGGTGCCACATCATACCTGTAGGAATAACAACAAGGAGCTGGAACGGGCTGCATGGTCCAACAGCTGCTTTTTTGGTAGAAATGAACTGAGAGAGAAAAGACAGCATAACCTTAAAACGCCAAAATCCTGATATTAAAAACAACGAGTGAGAAGGTCAAGGGTCAGATATGGTGCACAGTGGGCGTATCAAAAATATGCTTGAGATCTGCAGACGTTAAATGAAAAATATTTATGCTAAGTGTGCTGGGATGCAAGGGATTGTTTTTATAATTAAAAAAGCCAGACAGAAGTCATGAGCACGTAATAAAGGTACAAGAAGCAGGGATCAGAGGAGATTAAGCGATAACGCAAACTATATTTTTCTTTTGGTCAGTATTCACAAGCAGTAAAAACTATCTCTTGGTTGCTGTTTTTGTGCAGAGAGTGTTGTCATGGTGTGTTTCAACTTGTTTGCAGGGATTATGGACAGTTTACAGAACACAACTGCAGATTAATGCGATGGTTTCTGATTTCATATTGATTAGTATGGCGTGCTTTTGTAAATTTGTAAAGAAATACTAATGTTGATCTAAACAATGGCATAAGAATGAGCCTCAACAAGTGTCGCTTCTGGGTTGAACTGCACTGCAAACAGCAGCTTTTCAGTAAGATGTTGTCCACCTAATGTCCACATATGATATTATGTGTTTTCTAAAGCATGTTAGAGTCCAGTTTGGTTCAGATATTTATAGCACACTGCGTGTGCTAAATGGAAAATTGGAGAGAAAGTTCTTTCTGAAGCATGGATTTTTTGGCACTGAGAAATCGATAATCCAAAACCGAGTGCAGTGCTCTTTTTTTCTTCTTTTTTTGACAGATCAGGCAATGCAGATTGTCAATTAAATTTGTGTTTGGTGAGATATTGACAGCAGCACGTTCTTTTTTATTTTTATTTTATTTTAAAGACCAGGTTTAAGGATTCTCCTCCTAGGTTATGGATCTAGAATACGTTAATACCATCCTCCCTTCGTTTGATTTTCACTGCTGCTGCCGATAATAAATTCCATGTTGCAGGTATGAATCTCTGTAATCCCGGAACTGTGAATTATGGATATAATTTATTGGATTTTTTGGACTTCTGTGCTCACATTTTTCAATAATTAAGTGGAGAGTTGAAAAGATGCTTGAAAAGAGTCTTTACGTGAACAGAGAATATTGAGAATAGTAATGCAATTTTGACAGGAGCCAAATTAGAATTTCTGCCCTTTAAAATGCAGTGAAAATGTGAGTAATGTGGTGAATGTGAGTAAAACAGGTTGTGGAGAATTAATGTTTTTGTTGAAACCTTATAAACAGTTTCCTTAATCATGAAATATTTAAATACTGAGTTTTCAGCATCATTATAAAAGA
Source organism: Dascyllus trimaculatus (assembly GCA_024666655.1). Lineage (NCBI taxonomy): Eukaryota > Metazoa > Chordata > Actinopteri > Pomacentridae > Dascyllus > Dascyllus trimaculatus. The sequence goes on along the minus strand of CM045446.1, from coordinate 13,185,980 downwards.
CAGGTTTTAGAAAAACTGTCTTTCATTTGTAAGAAAAAACATGTCTTCATATTCTGCTTTAAATTCTGCATCTGAATGTGTCTGTGAAGTATCATATCAATTGGGGTGTAGCTTTCAAAACTTCACTAAGTGTGTGTGTGTGTGTGTGTGTGTGTGTCCATTAAGCCTGTCCCTCTCCATCTGTCTGGGAGTGTGAATGGGCCAATTACCATCGCATTGCAGGGGTCAAGCAGGTTGACGTCTTAATTGGTTCTCTCCGCAGGGCTTCTTCAAGCGCACCGTCCAGAACAACAAGCGTTACACATGTATAGAGAACCAGAGCTGCCAGATTGACAAGACCCAGAGAAAGCGCTGCCCGTACTGCCGCTTCCAAAAGTGCCTCACCGTCGGCATGAAGCTAGAAGGTACAGGAACATGTTTGCATTTTTTTTTTTATACACTTCAGGTGATTGATTTCATGGGAGAATTATTGAATGTTTTGCTGATGTGTGGCTTCTGTGATTTGATTTCTTTGCAACTTAAACATGAGACTGTCTTGAATGATAATGCAGAGAAGTGGTGTGTTAATTTTTCAGGGGTTTAAAGTTTGGGGTTCATCAAAAATAGATAAACAGGACAAAGCTGTTGTTTTAAAAGAGGAAAGGTTCTCATATCCAAACATGTGGCATTAATAATCGACTGCGATTTCAATGTCTTGCTCAGAGGTTCTCAAACGGAGTAAATGGATGTTATTAGTGCTGAATATATGACTACCCCGGTAACCACTGATTCTTAAGTAAAAGTAGCAATACAGCAAAAAATGTCATTTAAGTAAAAGTATGATTTTTTTCTTATGGTTTCAGAATTAAAGGTACTTAAAATGCAGAAATGCATCATGTATGAGTGATGTACTCATATATATTATATCACTGGATTGTTATTATTACGACAGTAATGCGTAAGTGCCCTTTTCATGTTGTACTTGCTAGATAATCATATGTTTTGTGTGTAAAACCCTCCTCCCTAAAGTGCCTGCAACCCCACCTGTAAAGTTCATGTAGCAGAGTAAAACGTACAACATATTTTCTATACTATAAACTATAAGGACCAACAAAAATAAAACACTCAACTGAGGTACCTCAAATATGTACTTAAGTAATATGCTCTTGTAGTTGCAGTCCACCACTGCTGTCTTCTTACAGGCAGTGGTGGAACCTCACTTTCACCATAAGTCTTTTAAAATTATATTTTACTCTGGGAGATGTTGTTTCTGTAGGATTCCGTGAATAGTTTACCAGCGATCTTGTCTATTCTGGGGGTTTTTATAGTAAACACCACTACACCAACATATGATCTCGATCCGACGGTACACATCTGCAGGAGTGGAAAAAGCACATCCAGGCAGTGTTATTGCAATCTGTGTGCTGCATCATATATTTTTCAAGATATGATGCCTGTTTGCAATTACTGTTCCTGAAGTTGTGGAGGAAAAAATTATAACATGGAGCAGCTAAAATTGGGAGCTTCTGGACTTCCACAGAGGTGTTTTAAAAACCTCGACCAAAGTTCTTATGAAACTAGTCTTTTTCCATTAATTCACAGCTGAACAGACCTAATTATGACATATTAACTGTTGGTTTTTTTGGAAACTTTGAGTGAAAATATTCTTCCATGATCAATTTGCATGTAGATAGAATTGAGACAAAGGGGGAAAAAAAGCATTTACAACTGTCTGTGTGAAAGCTGAAGATTATATTTATGTAAAGATTTAACCGTGAACATCTCAGTAATGTCTAAACCTTTCATTTCCACCAATGTGTTAAAATGCAGCATTGCTTATTGGTATTAGAGATGGGCTCAGGGGGAGTTTGGGGGGGTGGGGTGGGGGTTATCTGGTAGCCGTTGTGTACTTAAACATGCCAGACAAAGTAATAGATACAATATTAGACTTGGCGGCAGGGTGAGAATGGTAATGATGGTGCTTTTGGCCGGCCGTTTCGAGGGCGCCTTGTTTAATTTGAACACAGCTCAGAAGTTTATTCAAATGTGGCTTTTTCAGAGGTGACAAGACGGCAGGGCAAGAAACATTCTTCTGCTGCTCAAAGATAATATTTTAATTCGCCAAACTTCTCCGCACGTTAGTTTCACAGGTTTTATTCTGAAATTGCCTATTTTAGAGTGAATAGAGAGGCCTGAAGCTCATCTCTCAATTGAATGCAAAAGGATTTAAAAGCTAAAGGTTAGAAGTTATAGTGTTATCCTCAATATTATTTTTATTCATATGATCTCAGTCGAATATTGAGATAAAATTCCTCACACATTTGTAATTTAGGTTAAATTAAAAATCCCCTGACCCCTGAAATGATCACATACAACTGAGAAAAGTTAATATGTTAAAGAAATCAGACCCTGGGAGGATGAAAGTAAAACAAAGACAGCCTAACTAAAATCTTTCCGGAGGCTTCTCCCTTTACCTGCCATGCGTGGTTTAATTAATTGCTGTTAATTGTGAATGGCCGCTGGGCAGAGTGTCCCAGCCTGTCATTTTCAAGCTGACACGGGTGGGGAGGGGGGTGAGCGTTTGATTTGTTTTGCTGGCGGTAACTTTCAGCTCGGGGGCAAGACGGGCCCTGCAGCACCCTGTCAGGGGCCAGAAGCTCCAGTGGGCGACTCCTGCCACAACCAGTAAAGACCTCCCATACAGAAAGGCTGACACCCCTCACCACACACACTATGCACACACACACACACACACACACACACACACACACAGAGCTCTCCCTGGTAAACACATACATATATTCATAAGAAGCCCAAAAAAAGGTGTTCAGAAGGCCACAGGCAAGAGGGAGAAGCTGTCATTTCATCTAAAAACGAAAAAAGTGTGTACAATAGCGGCGAAAAGAAAAGGGAGGTTTGGGGTCATGCGCTTTGTTAGTGCAATCTTTTCATTCCATTAAACAGCAGCTTGCAGCAACATGTGAGTTCAATGTATCAGGTGGAAAGCAAATGTGAGGAAAACTCTAAAGTTGGTTCTAATTTTTTTTTCCCTGTATTTGTGTGTGTTTGCTTTTGCCTTTCTGGTGTTGTTCAATGTCCTTCTTGTTTGTTGATAAGTGTGCCAGCCAATGAGAGAGTCTGCGCTGGTCTTTTTTTTGAGTTTGCTGTGAGGGAGGTAGCAGGAAAAGAAGTCTCTGTGTGGCTTTATGTGTGGATTTCTTGGTTTGATTTCAAAGCTGAAAGAAGGCAGAGAAAGACGAGGTGAAATGCCAGATGAGCACGCACGAGAGTCGCACAAACAGTGTCGTCAACACGTTCATCACCTGATCCCCGCGCAATGAGATCAGTCGCACTATCTTGACCTGATAACAAAGTGAAAAACTGCGAAACCTCATTGCTGCCAGACGTAGCACAAAGAAGTTAAACGCGGCAGCAGCATATCATATTCTCCTGTGCGTGCTGCTGCCACAGGATAAATGATTTACCTCTGACCCAGTGCGTTAACATTCAAAATGGTTTTGAAAATAAATTTTTAAAAAACCCTTTTTCCTGTGAAAGTGAGGAGCAACCTAGTAGAGACAGAAAAATAAGCACAGGTTTAATCTGACATTTTATTCTGAAATGACTTAAGTATAAACCTGCTAACATTTCTCAATCAAATATGTGTTTTATTACAAAATTGCAAAAGTAAAATATATTTTTGCCTTTATAAAGCTGCTAGTTTGTCAGTTACTTTCAGGGGAAGGAGGTGCTTTTAAAGGAAAAAGAAACACAACACACACATGCACACACCGACTGATTTAACCACTCAAACACACACATGCCACCGTGCTGCAGAAAGCACTCGATCCTTGGTATGTTGCATAGCACCTTTGCCAGCGTTGACTCATTGAGGAAAAGGAAAAAAAGATTTCATCCATTAGAACGTCATTCACTAAAACTGATGAAGCGTGCCGTATCCGAACAGCTCCCACTGGCATGGTTTTCTTTTCTGCTCGCTAATAGTTGCCTTGCATCATATGCTTCACTGAGCTGCCTAATATTTCCTTCACCAGCGTATCATCTTAAAGATGGAGCATAGCGGTGGTATTTGTTATGGTGTGAGTCTGAATGCACGTCGGCTCTGCTGTGTGCTATTAGAGGAAACAGAAGGCACATAAGGTTTTAAAAATAGCTACTGAAAAGTCAAGACGATGGCGGTCGCTACTTAGAAAACTGTAAAGATTATAGCAGACACAAAGAACAATATGCAACTTTTGTCTTCCACTAATAAAATCTTAGTTACTTTACTCACCTATTTCCGATAATATTGTGTCTTTAGTCCCAGCAGCAAGATCTGTCTCATTTTAAACCAGGCAAGAACTTTTTTTGAACTTGTTGCACTCACAACATTAGAAGAGACTCCAACAGTCTTCTTCCAGCATTTTTAACCCGTTTCATTTTCTCACAAATAATCCTCCATCCAATTCATTAATTACAATAAATGCAAATTTCCGTTCAGTTGAAATTAGCACCACCAGCTGAGTGTTTGTATATTCCTCTCTGCATCTCTCTCCCTCCACTTTTTTATTTCCTCCCTGTCTCCATCTTTCTCGCTCTGATTTGTCTTCCATCAGCCTCCCAGTACCTGTGCTGGAAGCCAGGGAGCTGTCCCATTACTTATGCATAGGTATCATAGGTATTCATGTGTGTGCATGGGATAGGGCGCATCCAGAGCAGGGGCTAGGGCCCCGACATGACAAACAGGGTGTCAGCAAGGCTCCGCGGGACCCATTAATATGCCGGCAGCCGACAGGGATCCTCACCTACGCACGCTTAATATTCCTGTATATTAAACAACCATAAATCAGAGGATATAAGCACCGAGGGCTGTGTGTATATGTGTGTATGTGTGTGTGCGTGTGTGATGTGTTCGAGTGTGTTAGAGGCTGTGTACAGAGAAATTGTGTGTGCTATAAAGATGCAGTGTGAGTGTGTAGTTGTCTGTGTTGGTACATGTTTGAGATGTACAGGGCCTCACTGGATACGTTTGGGGGATGAGGGACAGGGTTTTGGTTGGGTCAGTCTGGGAATTTATGGATGGTATGTGCCCAAGTTTGTGTATTTGTGCGAATGGGCTCACAGATATTAAGAAAGGGGAGTGTAAGACAGCATCTTCCTCTTTTAGCCTGGCTTTAGCCCCAGAACCTCACTGCTAACCCACAATATCCCTCAGATCATTTTCACACTAATAGAATGAAGTTCGAATGGAAAAAAAGAGAAGTTCCTGGTGATGCTTCCTTTTCATATATTAAACTGTGTGCCTTTTTTTTTAGTTTATATCTTTCAATTTTCTTTTAATGTTTGGTTTCTCCCTTTGTGTCAATATAAGTGCTCATCACTGCATTTTCCAGACAAGTCCTGCCAATCAAACTATGTGTGCGGCATTATTCTGTGTATTCTTGATGAGTCTCTGTAGGTGGCTGTCGTCAACTTGCTAAGAACAGACATCAAAAACACCACTTTCCTTGGCACCACAGAAAACCACTACCAGTGACTTTAAATTGTTACAGACACTCTGGAAGCATTTATGAAAGGAAATCTAATTACTGCTAAGTTTTAATGAAGGGACTAATTACAAACTCCGCCTCCAACTTTCTTAAGCTGTCATGCTTTTTTCCCCATTTTGACACATTACTAACTTTCTAAAATTACAGGATCATATGATTTCTTATCTCATCATAAGCTCAATTTCCAAAGCATCCAACCCATTAACATCTCTCCACCTCAGTCAAACATTCATCTTCTCCCCCCAATACACAGGCATGCACTTTCCTCCTCCCTCCTCCCCTCCCCCTTTCTATATTAATCTGTGTTACATGAATGCAAATCACCTTGTTTAATTAGAGACAAAGAATCTGTGGTGTGTGTGTGTCTTTGTGTGTTTGGTGTTAAGACCTACACCCCCCAATCCTGATATTCATGATGTGATGTTGGTCCCTGGGTCCGAGGCAGGCAAGAAAGGCAGTCAGGGCCTAATTTTATTTTCCCAGTAGGGCCAACTATTAGTTTCTCAGCTCATTAATTACGCTGTTGTGGAGAATCATTAATAGTTAAAGTCGCCCTACAATAATGTATAATGGATACATTTGACGGGGCTGCTGATTTCTTCTTTTTTTCTCTCTCTTTTTGATCTGTGATCAATTTTTTAGCGGCCATGATAATCCCTGAGCCTGGGTGAATGGGGCACTGCATGGAACTGACCTCAAGCATGTAGGGAAACCTGTGTGTGCATGTGCGTAACATCGCTGTGTATAAATTACATACCATTTAAGCCGTCAGGGGCTCTCCAAGGTGGTGGAGTGTCTGGCTCTGCTCCCACGTCTCTCTCTCTGTGATCAGGACCGGTGTGTGTGTGTGTGATGTTTCCCGCGTTAGCCGTTCTCTGTTTTTTTGTGTGTTGTCTGTGTGTGAAACGGAGAGACAGTGTGCAGGCGGGTGTGTATGTGTGTCTCCCCTCTCGGCTCCTCTTGCTCAGATCAGTGACAGACATTTTTTGTGACGGAGGTCATTAAAATCGCTCCCAAGGCAGCTTGGCGTGTGTGTGTGTGTGTGTTGCCTGTATGTCTTTGTGTGGGCGTCTGCCCATCTTTAGCCCCGAACTTCAATCCCCCACCACGCCTTCTCCACACCCCCTCTTCAATTTTCTTCCTCTGTTCTTTCATTCATCCGTCAAGACATCACGAGTTGGAGTGGACCCAGGCTGACTCACTTATGTTATCTGACTATTCAGCGTGTATGAACAGGTCAAATGTATGTGCATTCATTTGCATCTTCAGTTAAATATGAGAGCTTCTTGACAAAGAAGGAAGACATGACTGACTACAATAAAACATGAGTCTATAATATTCTGGAATGTTGGTATTAGTGAGTGTTTTTCTGCTGCATACAGTCCCAGACGTCCTTTAGCTCATTGCACGCTGGGCTCGGCGAGCCTCGTCAGAGTAAGAGGTAATTAAGTATGAATAATTAACACCAGTGCCCCCCAACTGAGAGACAGCAGAGCAGCTTCCCCATGGCAGCAGTCAGCCAGATCACACATGGTCCTCATAGTCCACTGTGTGCCCAGTTCGTTCATTAGAAATACCAGCGGCACAGACTTGTTGTGATCCTCACCACGGGATCCTGCACTGAGGGGGGAGGGTAGGGGGCATCATGGGTATATTTGTTTCATCAGAAAAAGAACCCCAATTTACTTATTGTCAGGCTTTTTCAGCCTTTATAATTTTACAGAGGGAAAAAGTTTCTGCTAATTGACAGTGACATTTTGAAAGCTTTTAGAAAATTTCAAAAACGTATTTTAGAAAAAAAAAAGAGTCATTTTACTTGACTTTATACCAATATGCAGGTTTTGAGGAGTAGAGTTTGTGAGTGGTAGACAGAGATAGGCCAACTGCACAATGATCATTCAGCAGAGTGGGTAATAGAAGTTTTAGTTTTTGGTTAATGAGTAACAGTGTTATCTGTTAGATCTGTGGGGTTTAAGAGTCAACAGGTAAATGTCAAGTGTAATCACCACAGGAAAACCTTTGCCCCACATACAAGTTACAAATGAGAAGTTCTACTCTCATCACCGTGTATATGTCTATGTGTTCATATCCATACAGGGACAATCTTATACACTCACATATTGGGGATATTTTTGAAAATAGTTTTTAGCTTATTTTTTAACCAGAGTCAGCGACTTGCTCAACTTGGCAAAGTAGTTTCAGTGCAGGTTGTGAAACTTTTGTTGGTATGCTTCATAGATTTATCATTGTAGTTAAAGTAATTGTGACATTGCTCAATTTAAGTGTGAATGAGTAAAAAATGTTAGTACTGGATGTAAGAAGGAAATTTACAAGACAAAGTTTCACATACTTTAGAGCTAATTCTGTCCTTTTCTTGTCTCCTTTTTCACCTGTCTGCCTGTCAGCTGTGCGGGCGGACCGCATGCGTGGCGGTCGCAACAAGTTCGGCCCAATGTACAAGCGTGACCGGGCCCTCAAGCAGCAAAAGAAGGCGCTGATCCGTGCCAACGGCCTGAAGATTGAGGCCATGACCCAGGTGATGCAGGCCGTACCCACTGACCTCACGATCTCCTCCGCCATCCAGAACATCCACTCAGCAGCCTCCAAGGGCCTTCCACTGAGCCACCATGCCGGCCACCACGGCAGCCACCACCACCACCACCACCACCATCACGCCACCGCCCTGCCCCCCACAGACTACGATCGCAGCCCATTTGTCACTTCGCCAGTCAGTATGGCAATGCCGCCACATGCCGGCAGCCTGCAGGGCTACCAGGCGGCCTACGGACACTTCCAGGGCACACGCACCATCAAGTCTGAGTATCCAGACCCATACACCAGCTCGCCAGAGTCCATCATGGGCTATGCCTATGTCGATGCCTACCAGTCGGGCTCGCCACCCAGCTTCCCCCACCTGATCGTAGAGCTGCTTAAGTGTGAGCCGGATGAGCCACAGGTTCAGGCCAAGATCCTGGCGTATCTACAGCAGGAGCAGGCCAGCCGAGGCAAACACGAGAAGCTCAACACCTTTGGTCTGATGTGCAAGATGGCCGACCAAACGCTCTTCTCCATCGTGGAGTGGGCACGCAGCAGCATTTTCTTCCGTGAACTCAAGGTGGGTGTGCATGGTCCATTCAAGTCATGCTTTTGTATCAATGTGAAGAAACATTTATTTCCCATATATTTTTTTTTTAACAACCCTATTTTCATTGTTTTCATAGTTTGGGCCATTATTCCTATCAGTTATGACAGCATACTGCTTACGCTTTAATTCAATTTTGCAGTAAGTCTACAGGCCTTTAATAAATTATCCTACATTTTGTTCCAGTCGTAAATCTTTCACCATGTGGTCATCCATAATTGACAATACTTTACACAGCTCCTGAACATCATCTGTTCAATCCTTTATCTTCAGAAGACCTTTAATCTCCTTTTTTATGTTGTGGCTCAACACTAATGCGGTGTGCATAAGGCTGAGGGGGGGTGAGGCTGGATCTGCTTATAGCTGCCATCTCTGTCCCACTGCCTGATCAAAATTCAGCAGTCATTTGTATTTACTCTGAGCATGACACATTTTTGCTATGGGTTTTGAAAACTTTGACTATGAGCTTCAGGCACATTTCACACTAACAGGGCTCTAGTCTGAGGGCTTTTATGTGAACTGAATACCGTCCCCCCTTGAAATATTCCTCAGATCTATTTGGGCTCAAACTGTATGATGATAGGAGATATTCTGACCATTTCATGTACAAGATAGAGTCACAATAGCAACAAATTGTCTTTTGCTTTTTAAATTTCCAATCTCTTTAACCTATTCATGATGGACATTTTGTTAAAGCAATTTCATTAGGCCTATGTATCTGCCAGGTCTCTTAAAACAACAAAACCAAGCCCATTAAACACGGTGTCCTTTGTGACTGTTTATCACAGTCAATCCTAAATGACCAATGGTAATCGCCCACCGCTGCCTAGCTGTAAAATGTGATAATTCCCGCTACTATTCATCATCAGAGCCCAAGGGAGAGTTTCTGGTGTGTATTTGTACGCTCGCAGCTTTATTTGCTCTGAATGAAGGTTAATGTTCGGAGCGACATGAAAGGCATTTGATTAGTCTGCGCTTCACCTGTTTTCCTTCCCCTTGTCTGATTCCTTTTTCTGTTTGTTTCACTCCACATCACCAAAGGCTCAGCTGCATATTCATGGGCCCGGGCCTGTTGAAAAAAAATACCTTCCAAATATTTAATATTATTTTGCTTTCAAAGGAGGGGAAAATAACAAATGAAATAAATGTAATATTAAAAAACCGAGCCAATTACAACACAGATAAGTGTCCTTGAAAAACACATGTTGACATTTAGCACGCGCCCCGTCCCCGCTATTGACATTTTTGAGATCTGTATTTGCATTCAGCTCACATGCACGGTGCCACACACATACACACATGCAGACACGCACACAAAGGCTCATTGTAGGGTGTGGCCACGGCTAATAATTGCGCGTGGTTTGCCCATTAACTTTGAATGATCATTTATGCTCCATTGTGAAGCCTCTCTATTTCTCACACCCTCGTCCTAATTCAATTATCTCCCCCACTTGTGTTTGTCACTCCCTGATTTGCTGCTGAATGAGCTGTCATTATGTTTACCTAATGACTACCCATATTTCTGGAGCTTAACAGTAATTGAGCCGAGTGCCTGTTACAAAGGTAGAAAATGACCTGGGCTCAATGCAGGGGAAACCTCTTCCTCTATCCCCAACCATTCCAAAAAAAAAAAAACCCTCTCGTGTATCTGAGCCACTAGTTTTTGGGGAGGGAGATAATAGAATTTACCCCGCTTCCCCTGTTTTTAAAGAGTCATCCAAAGCACAAGGGGGTTTTACAAATAATGTGCTAGCTGTGGCTCTGACAGTTTTTCCCACACACCCCATAGTCGTCTCTTGCTTGCTTGTTTCTCATTAGCAGCTACTGGGAGGACTGCTGAGCAAAGATTAGTGTCGGAGATGGAGAGGAGAATATGCAAAGCGTGAGTTAGCCAAACTGATCGACTCCCTTGATTGCCTGATGCTCATATTAAACGAGCAATTTTAAATTTGATTTTAAAACATGTTTTTCTCCAGCTGAGCTTACTGATTTTAGCTAGAAAGTGTATGATTTGTACAGTGTGTTTGTAAAAGTGCTGCTATTCTGTTCTTTTGTCTGTTTGCTACTGTGCAGTTCCACACCAAATTATACAGAAAATCCCACCCACGACCTCTGACCTCTCCACTTTGTCTCATTGTGAATATGCCTTTGTGAATTTCCTTTTGTTGGTCTGTGCTCATCCATAAAAGTATGAATGCTTATGGTTTTATCTTCATAGATGCTAAAATGTATACTTCCCATACTGAGCAGTGCTTCTGATAAAACTACCTACCACAAATAGTGTGTTTCGCAGTGTTTTGCCTAGTTACGTCATTTAAAAATATGATGTTTTTTACATCCATCTGACCTCTGACATCGCCTGCTAATATAGATCTTAATATTAGATGTGAGGTCGAGCAGGGGTCCAGTAAGACAGGAAGCGGAGCAGAATTAAAAGTTTGTCACAGTAGTAGTGTGCTGCTGTAGGAAGTTATAAATACACTTTCATCTCACACACACACTTACCCACATTAAGACATAGACACCAGCCACACATAACACACAGCCCCTCTCACTATTATTAGCTCCGTAAGAACAAAAGAATTTCTCTGGTAATGGAGCCAAGCTGGAAGGGTGTGTGTGAGGCGTCTGCCAAAAAAGTGTTTAAAGATTTAGTTTCCATAAGTTGGCCTCGGTCACGGGACTCATAAATATTTAGCCATTAGGAGAACCTTCTAAAGAGCACTCCCTATTCTTTTCCATTGCGGCACACTGCCTCGCTTTTCTCCCCCTCATTCCCTCTGGGAATGAGGCATGACGTGAGGAACATTTATTTCTAACACCTTGTTGGGGTGGGCTCTTGTTGCCAACCTGCCTCGGCTTTGATTGGTTTAACACATCGACAATTAGAGAAAGGCAGGTCTGGCTGGTTTTGAAATCAGTCAAAAAGAAGTGGCGTGATGAGGGAAGGTTTTTGGCAGGGTTTAAGGGCACCATCACTTGTGGTTATTTTATGAAAATTTTAAGCAAGTTGAAGACAGGTGCATGTGTGAATGTGCAAGGGTATGTGAGCTTATGTGCCTTTAAAAATCATTTTAATGTGTGTGTGTGCTAAATCTATTCAGCTCTTAATGTTAGATTTTTGAGTGTCTGTTTGCCAACATATTAATACTGTTAAAGATGCAGCTGTAGGTCTTTTTATTAATGTGTGTATTGATATTTTTTTATATTAAAGATTAGATTGTTGCTCGTGTGTGCAAAACCTTGAGCCTTGGCTGAACGTCTAATAACTGCCAGTAATTTCCTCTTTAGAAACTGCAAAAGTGTTTTAGAATAGTCTGACGTCTGATGACCACTCTTTTCTTCGGTTCTGAAAGATGTGCTTTTTGCAGATGGTTGTGTGTTTCAAGAAATGTTTCATAGGATCAATATATCTTTTTATACAAATAGATACAGTTGTATTTTTAGATGCATTTCAGCATTTATTGGATTCAAATGCGTGGATGTGTTTAATGGCTTCTGCTATGTCTACAAAAGTATATCAGTGTTTAATCCAGTAAATCAGTGCATGTGTGTCAGTTCAGAAGTGTATCCTAGAACTTGAGTGTGTTCAAAAGGGGAGAAACAAATGTGTTTGTCTCTCAGTGACATTTGCTAGCACCGGGCTGGTGCTCTGCCACCCTCCCCTCGCTCGGCCTCCCCTGTCCTGCCATGAACCCCAGACTGAGTGCCAACTGCAAGCCAGATAGATACAGTATGTGCATGTTAAAGCACAGCTCCAGTAAAAGATGCTTTTGGGTTCTTTAAAGAGAGCTACTAGCAGTGCTTGTTACTGAATGTTTGTGTGAATTTAGTGTATAGCCTCAGTAAACCAAAAGCTAATGCTGCAGCATTAATGCAGTGTTATTGTGAGGCACACTTGTCAGAGGGCATTCTGGGAAATGTAAAAGCACATAAAAATAAATCAAACCGCCATTGTAAAGGATAAAATTGTTACGGAAGTAAGAGCTTGTTTAGGTATGGTTGTAAAGTACACGACTGGGGTAAATGATCAGCCTTATAAAAGGATAACACATAGTTTAAATTACTGGTTAACAACATTTTAAAACTTGATCCTTTATATAAAAAAAAACTATGAACACAGCTGTGCTAAAACCTCCCCCTGTAATCTTCCTGTTTGTACTGAATTTGAGAAAGCTGTGCTTGCATGCGTATTTGCACTGTGTGTGTGTGTGTGTCCATGTGTGATCGTGACTCATACCTACCATAGCTAGTCCTGAGCTACCGTCTCCTCCATTGTTCGTAGGGATGGCTAACCTAACTCCCACCGCAAACACAATGGGAAGGAGAATTTAGCGGGGCGATCGGGACTATTGATGATTCATATGTTTATATCTTACCTTCCTAACTGTACTCCCTGTTTGCCATGGCCACCCCACCCTCTTTCCTCTCTGCAGCCTTTAATAAAAAAAAGGATGTGCGTTTGGTGTTGGGACAAAAGCACTTTTGTGCACCTTGTCAACATACAGCATGCAAAGATGAATGAAAACGGAAATGCCATGTCAGACGAGACTTTTAGGTAATCAGATGCTGGAGTGCAACCATATTGCAGTAAAGAAAAATGCACCATGGGCCGCCATATAGCTTGCTGAGTTAAGGCGTTACCACATGGGCGCAGGTCGCCAGCAGCGGTCGTGAATTCAAGTCCGGCTCACAACCCTTTGCTGCATGTCTTTCTCCTCTCTACCCCTTTCATTCTGTCTATCAATAAAAAAAAATAATAAAAAAAAAACTTCAAAAAAAACTCTCCCCCTAAAAAATATTTTAAAAAAGGCACCTTCACATATGTTACACTGTCATATGAAGCATCATTATTGTTTCCTGATGTATGCCTTTATTGATTTTTGTTTTATTAAACTTACCTGTTTATCTCTTTTCTTATAGCTCTTTTCTACCCCAAAAAACACATGTGGTCTTGCTGGATTCAATCAGACATATAACCTTCTGAATTCAGCTGTTCATTTCTACATTTTCCACATTGACCTTTTCCCTCATCTGGTAAGAGACATATGATTTGAGGGACTGACACCAAAATTTGGGAGTATGTAGCAGAAATGTCTTCTTTTTTTCTAAGGGTCTACCATTGCCGAAACAACACGAATGTTAAACAGTCTGGAAAAGGCTGCACACATGCCAAGACACAAAGCAGAAACAGTGTTTGCAAGATGTGTGTGTGTGTGTTGAGGGGGGACTAGAATACAATAGTTGCCGAAAAACCGCACACAGCAGCCTCAAATTACTGCAGAGTGGAACCATGCATTTACAGTCAAGAGTTTTAAAACAGCTGTGAAGAGGATGTTGTCATAAGTTCAAATTTAGATATATTTGGGTTATTTTGTCTAAATCTTAAACATCCCAAATACAACTTGAATTTAATGTGACGCTACAGGTGACATATCAGTTTAAAAGAAGACATTATTAACCCAGAACACAGTGCAACTTTATACATATATTTAGTCCATCCACCTGATAAAATTGAAGCAGAGAGGAAAATAACCGTGACGTTCTGAAATGTGGCTTCTCTGTTTATTTTAGCCATCCAGGGACAGTTGTTTTGGGGGGGGGGGGTGATCCAGACAGGTTTTTGTGCCTTTCTGTCTCTTTCTTTTTTCTTCTTCTTTCTTTTTCTTTCTGTTTTGCTTGTGCTCCGCATGTAGCGGGAATGGCAAAAACAGAACTGAGGGCCATTATGTTCAGGAGGAACTGTATTAGAAGTCTTGTTCCCTGGGAAAGCTCCCAGCTGAGATGGGACAGCCATATTGGATAAACAGATGGCGGGGGAGAGGAAAGGACGGGCGAAGAGAACAGAGGTGAAACAAAGAGGGGGAGACGAGGAAAGAGATGAGCAGAGGAGAGGAATGTGGGGAGAGTCGGGGAAGAGGAAGGGAGAGGAAGAGGGAGGAAAGACAAGGAAAAGGGTGAGGAGGAGAACATTAAAGATGGAGAGGAGAGGAGAGGAGAGGAGAGGAGAGGAGATGATGACCTGCAGCAAAGGTCAACTTCCTCTCCTCTCCACTGTCAATTTCTAATAAAAAATAAGCAAAAATATTAATAATTTGTTGGGACTATGGTGTCTTGCTTAAGGCCATTTTATTAAGAATACCGATGAGTATGTCGGCTTAAAGAAATGTAACTGCAATGCCGATTTCTTATGAGAAAAAAATCAGGATAAAATGTTTTATTTTAAAAAGTTTGCAATAATGAATAACTCATAAATTAAGTTGTCTTACTGCCATTGTGTTATTTTACAAAGGAAAGGAATAATGCGTTGAGATATTCAGAAAATATTAAGTTTGAAATTCGATGTAACAGAGATGGAGTTCACTTCAGTTTAGTTATCATTCCATTCCACCTGAAATTTGTTTAAAAAAGCCCTTAAACACTTCAAAAAAATTACAAGAATCTGCAAAAAATTTTAAGAAAGAAAAATAAGACCAACATTTGAAGCAGAGGAGTTATTTACAGGGCCGACTCTTCTCCACCAGTTTATTCGACTCCTCTAAGCAGCCGCACGTCAGTCAATCACGGCCGAATGACAGATCCCTCGGGTGGGACAGGAGGGGAGCTGATGTTCACATCTCACACCTGAATATTCTCCACTTATAGATTTACCTGAGTGAATAATGTAAGGTCCTCTGATGCGCCCCACTCTACCCTGCTGCATAATTTCATCCCCTCCTCACCTCCCCTCCATCTACATCCATAAATATTACATGAATTTACTTTGGTGAAATTATACTTTACACCACCCACCCGCCCAGTTCAGACTGGAGGCTCTTTTTTCTACAATCTTGGTTTATCCTCCTCCTACAAACAAACGCAGTCATGCACGCTCACACCAATTTTTTTCCATGACCTATCCAGAAGCAGTTTAATTTTCAAGGTGCATGTTTGTGTGTGTATGTGTGTGTGTGTGTGTGTGTAAGTGGGGAAATGGAGGGGGGTTGTATTGCCCCTGCTCCGCGTTGACCGGGGATTGCACCTTCTCTTTTTTTTCTTCACACCCCATAACTGAGTGGAAATTAATAAGCCGTTTTAGGCGTGATCTGTGAACCCTGGGAAGTGGTATATCTATACAACCCTCCACACACACACACACACACACACACAGATTTTCAGAGCCTCAGGGGCTGCAATGTCTGTCTTGTCACAGAGGTCAACAGTCCCCCCCAACCCCACCTCCTGCAACAACCTCCCCTCCCGACACCCCAATCCTGACAAACTGCGAGCGTGATGGGGTTGGCGGCCGCACGCAGTTGGCAGAGATTTGTAACTGTGTCCCTGGTCCATTGCATTTGAATTATTCTGCAGGTTGTGCTGTACAAGCCCCCCCCCCCCACTCAACACACACTCAGACCCCATATCATGTTCGCTTTATATCGGATGGGAAGGAAGAAGGTGTTAAAGAAGGACATGTGGAGATAGAGGGATGGAAAAAGTAGAAAGAGAGGTGAAGAGAGGAGATGGGGAGTGTGAATGAGTTACAGAAAAGATGGAAAGGAGGACAGAGTGAATGATTTAGGATGGAGAGAAGATGGAGACAGAAGAAAGAGTTGACTGAGAAACAAAAAGACAAACAGATACAGACAGAAAGAGAGAATATGAGAAGGAGATAATGAAGGACAGAAACAGGGAAATAAGGAAGAGGAGGAAGGGGGGGTTAAATGGGAAGATGAACAAGGGACTGCGAGAGGCAACGACCAAGGGCAAGAGGAGGAGGAGGAGGAGAAGGAGGAGGAGAGGGGGCATGGTGAAGGACAACAGAGGAGGGTGAAAAGAGGACCGGTAGGTTGGCGGGGTAGGGTGGGGGGGTGTAAGGGGGGAACAGGTGGAAGGTTAATGGGCCTGGAGCGGATCCACCAGACGCTCTTGGGCTTGATATATGGGCCCAGGGCCTGGCGCGGGGCGTAGGCTTTCAAAGATATATTATTTCATTTGAGGAGCAGCACCATTCTGGCCGACAACCCCCCCCACCACCACCACCACCTTCCCTCACTGCCGCTTCCACCAACACCCCCACCACCACCCAGCATTTGTCCAGTGATAGATGACACACACACACCCCTACCCCACAGATGCACAAATACACATACAGTATTGTGCCACCCCCCAACACAACACACACTCGCATCGCTCCTGTACAGACTTGTTGTAGTCAGGAGGCTAAATTGTCATTTATTTGAACTTTTAATCCATGTCTGTTAGTTTATTTTCTTTCTTTCTTTCTTTCTTTCTCTCTTTCTTTCTTTCTTTCTTTCTTTCTTTCTTTCTTTCTTTCTTTCTTTCTTTCTTTCTTTCTTTCTTTCGTTCTTTCTTTCTTTCTCCTTCCCTCCCTGTCTGAACTCCTTTCTTTCTTTCTTTCTTTCTTTCTCTCTCCCTCCCTCCCCTCTGCTGCTTTGAGCCGTCTCCCCCTCCCCTCCGTCCTAGGCTGCCGGCAGGTCTTATGGCCGGCTGTGTGTTTTTTTAAGTTGCTATTTTAGTGGTAACAATATCTGTTTGATCAGTAGCACTGGGTAGGAGCAGGAGTTTGGGGGATACTTACGGGAGGGAGAGCGGGTGGTGGAGGTTCACAAAGGCCTCTTTTCATTCATAAATTATTGACCGTCACACAAGACATCACTCTCTCTTTTTCATAAATACTGTAAAACGGCCCTCCTGATTTTTTTTTCCAATACTAGCCAAAATGGGGAAAGTCGATTTTTTGATCCATTTTAAAGACACAGAATTTGTTTGGGTCAAAAAAGAAAAAGAAAAAAAGAACATAAATCAAACATAACAGAGGCAGCTCTGTACCTGGAAGGCTACAGGTAGGACCTCCTGAATGTGTTCCTCTTATAGAAGTCTCTCTTGGCAAAGGACTAAAACTGTATGACATATGACAATTGTGCAACAATTGCAGGCCTGTGTTTAGTGTGATGCTCGTGTGGTGTATTATTATTTTCTCTACATCACTATTTATTTCCCGGCATACCTAGATTCTGCATTTTCCAATGGCCTCTGCCATACTAAGGCTGCTTGACTTCAAGAAACCACTGTTCTGACAGAAATCAAATTTTCCAATGTCCTGCTCACATCCCCTGGTGGTTGTAGACTGAGCTTTAAGATACAGCCATTCGAAACACTGGAATGGTCCTGTAGGTCTGACCCCAGGAGACCGCAGGAGGCCGGAAGGAAGAACAGGAAACTTGTTAAAAGAGAAGATTTAAGGTCGCCCGTCCCAGAGGAGCAGCAGCTTTAAGGAGACGACGGGGGTTGGGAGGTTTTAGCATGCGCAAAGTCTGCTCATCTACTTGTTGCTTTGATGAGGGATGAAAGGCTGTCATGAAGTACAAGTTTACAGAGCTCTGAGCAATGATAGACTCAACTGTCCTCAACAACGTTTCCTCTTCCTTGTACTCCATCTTTCTGTCTCAAGGAATTTTTTGCTTTCATTTCTTCAACGTTTCATCACGTAACCCAACTGGCCACTCGGTGTGTGAGAACACTGACAAGGCATGCTGTTGTTGATAGATGAACATTATTGAATGAAGTCTCCGCATCCCCCAATTAACCAACAGAAGAGATGTGTTTAACTTCTGTCTGCTTCTGCCTTTCACTATAACACCCTCCTCCTCAAGCCATTGCTGCTGTTGTAGCAAAAAAAGCAAAAAAAATAAAATTGCCTCCACCTCCTCTGTAGTTTTTCATTTTCAAGCAAGTTAACACAGCTTGATTCGAATTTGCGAGCACTTTGGGCATTCGGCAAGAGAAAGAGCAGGTTGTGTTTAAGTCTTGTTTGAGGATGATCAGGGTAAAAGCCTTTTTTATTGGCAGGTCATGCCGCTTGTTAAGACGGTGATGCAGGTGACTAGGCTGTGCTGTTAGCCTCGGTGGCCCCTGAACTAACACAGTTGTTCTTTCACAAGTTGGCAACAGTCAGTCAAATCAGCTGGGAAAGGGAGAGATTGAAAGGACAGGAAGTGAGAATGAAAGACAAAGAAATTGGGTAAACAAAGTGGATATGGGGACTTGATTTAGTTGGCCAAGCAACTAACAAATCAACTCAATGGCGTGCAAACACTTTACACTCTCCACCAAAGTACAACTTTCTCCCTCCCCTCTCCTCCTCTCTGCTGTACTTACAGTTATGAGTCATATTAAATCTACATTTTACACAGGAACCTCTCCATCCAATCACAAAATGGTGCAAAGGATACATTAGAAGAAGGGATCTCATAAAAAACAAAGGGAACTATTGTTATCTACTGGCACACTGGGTGGCTGAAGGTGGCAATATGTTGTCAGACGAGTGGTAAATATACAGACAGAAGTGCTGGCATTTTGCTTCTAAATAGTTCTTGGCTATTGGGTTTCCTGGAGGTCAGAGGGGCCGAGGTGTGGCTTCTGCAGCCTCACTCTGACCCTCAACCTCTAAACTAAATTCACCACACAAACTATGCAAACATGTCAGATAATTTATCTTCCTCTTCTGTGGCTGCCTGAATTTAATCTTTGTAAAAGAAACAGTTTAGAAAGCATTTTACTGTAAAATAAACTCAAATTTTGATCCCTTCATCTATTCATGAAGAAAAAGAACATGTATGGTAGAATGGTAGAACACTGAATAATGACACTTAAATGTTACAAAACAACAGTTGGTTTGCAAAATCATCTCCTGTAATTCAAATTTAATGATACATTGGGTGGAGGGCTTTTTTTCGTTTTAACATTTAAGTTTATATATGATTGTACTGCAAAAAGTAGTCTTAAAGTAAAAAAAACTAACATTTGTAGACAAGATTGTGTGAATGTTTACTAAATGGCAAACATCTTTCGGCAAAGATTTTGTTCACAAACTGCACTATAAAATCTAACATTTTAAGTGGCTTTGCAGGTAAGCTAACAAAAATAATACACACACAAAGTGCCCCAAGCTTCTTATGTTCCCATGTTGCGTGGCCTCAATTATCTGCATGTAATCCAGCCTGCCTCGAGGTTGCGGCTGTGTCTGCCGCTTTCGTCACCAGGCTGTCAACAGTTGTCCGCCAATGTCTATTTTTGATGCTTATTTACAGCTCGTCTATTCTGGACAGGGAGTGGGGAGGCTTGTGGGGGGTGTCGGGGGTCCGGGAGACAATAGATAAGACAGTGGTGGAGCAGAGTCGACAGCTTGCCGGGTAGTTTTACACTTAAAGAGTTGAGGGGTATTTATATTCAACTGGTAAGGCGGGTGATTGAATTTGCACATCGATGACTGATGCACGCAGTTCACAGGAGTAACACTAGACATTGTGGTTGTGTTGTGACGACGGGCGAGAAATTTCAATGGGGCCGCACGCCAAATAACGAACGACCCAGCCATGAAAATGGCTTTAGCCCTGCCGACAAAGTAGGACAAAGACACCTGTTCCCTATCCCCACTTTAGGCGTTCCTTTTTTGCTGGTTTTAATTTTCCTCCTGCTCTTCTTATTTCTTTTACACTCAACCAGAACTTTTTATTACACTCACACCATTCCCTCTTCCTTACCTCTTAATCTGTCAGTCTCTTTCTCTATTTCTCCCCAAATGCCATTACTGCGGACCTGGCACGAGCCACAGATAAACGATTCCATACATGTGAAATAAAGGCATGGCACTAATAATAGCCATTACAGGCCTGCGTTCTTTTAGGATTGCGCCCTCTCAGAGGGGGATAAAAAGAGGCTTTTCAAGCAAGCTGAAACAATGGCGAGCAATAAACCAAATATGCTGAAAGGGGACTTGTTGAAAAAGGTGTCGACAATGCCATTAAAAATCTAGAAATGAACCAGTGATGCTGAACAAAAACAGAAAAAGACAAGGTTTTCAGGTGGCAAGCTGCGGTCTCACCTTCCCTTAGGCAAATGCTTTATACACCACATGTTACACTGCACTTCCCATCAGGAGCAGCAGCACCAACAGGCCTGCAGCAACAGTGCTATGGAGAGACATCTTTTTCCTAATCCAGATGCATTCGTGGCAGTTTCTGTCAGACAAGGCCTGGAGATGCACTTCAGGGAGAAGCAGGGCCCCATCTGCTCTGCAGCATTGCGGTTTTGATGCCTCATCTTCCTTGTAGTTCAACGGTTTACATATCACACGAGCTCTGGAAACGCTCAATTAGGTAATTCAGATATTTAATTTGTGCATCAAGGACTGTGATCCCAGTGATCTCTGGAGCCGTGCCACTTTTGGATGTGGATTCACAGCTGTTTGCTCTGAAACCCACCACCTAAACCCCCTTACAACAGCCCCACCCCCACCCCCCTCCCCCCCTCCAAGGGAAAACAAGAAACACCCATCCCAGTGCGCCAAACGCTAATGGGAATATGTGTCTCCCACCCTCTCAGACAGAAAGCATCACCGCGTCAGTCTCTGCATTTTAAAACAGCTTTGGTTTTCTCTGTTAAGGTATGTTGCATATGTGTGTGTCTTACAGAAAGAGATACTTAAAGAGGAGTATCTGTACTGCTCTGAATAATATAAAAGGGTGAATCCTTCAGACTGCTGTCTTCTTTGTCTCCTCTATTTCTTGTCTTCGTTTCCATTTAACATACTGTTAGACAAAGATTATGGTTCTCATTTCCGACTGTCTGTCAATGAAAGTCACACACACAAAGTCGTGCAGCTGCATCTAAACACACTTAAAATGTGTACATCCAAGTGCGTATAGAAATTCTCTTTGGTACTTACATGTGACAAAAGCATGACCATTTGCTACAGTGAATGTTAAACCTCACTTTTACACACACACAAAATGAAGTCATACCTGCATACACACACGCTCATTTCCTCACCTCTGTATAACACATCCCCTCCACCTACCTTTCACACTCAGCACACAAACACCGAGTCATAAATTGCGGCATTAGCTCAAATAATGATTGCACAGCATGGAAATCCAATGGCTGAGGCTTAATGCCGAGGAATGGTCCAGTAGATTAAGCTCTGAGTGTGTGTTTGTGTGTGCTCGGGGGAATCTGTGGGGAGGGTGCTGACGGATCAATAGGATTTCTGTGATCAGTACCTCCCAGCCGGGAACCTTATAGACAGTCTACCAGTGCTGCTCATTTCATATTTGGATGCATGCATTTTATCCGTCTGCATAGAAGAGGAAGGAGGTGCTGGTAAGAGAGTGGAGCTGCAGGAAAGGGAGGAACTTGTGGGCTTGGAAGTGTGTGTGTGGATGTTACTGTCAAGCATTTTGCATGTGTGTCTCTGTAAGTATGCAGGTCTTGACATGATTGCATCCAAGAGGGTGTGTGTGTGTGTGTGTGTGTGTGTGTACGTGTGTGTGTGCATGTTTGAGTGAAAGAGGAAGGGTTACTTTTGGGAGATGCCATTCCCTGGGCTGCATGTGTATTAGCGGTCTAATGTTCATGTGAATAATTGATTAGGGCCTCGCTGTGTTTTTGATAATTAGTTGATAGCTTCTTAGCTCTAAGCCCCGAGATTTCATATGTGTGTGTGTGGATGTGTATGAGTTTGTGTGGGGTGGGGGGTAGGTTACCTACTTCTAAGGTATCCTGGAAACAATTGTGTTCAGAAAAAAACTCCCTGCCTCTAAGCCATGCACTCGTGGATTAACTTTCTTCTGAAATTAGACAACAGTACATACATTTCTTTCTCATAACCTACTTTTTTTCTGGAGTTTGTGTTTTATACCGTATCGACTCGCATATGATCTCCAAGTTAAGCTAGTCCAACCTCCTGTTGACGGACGCGTTACCTGGAAATCTTTTTGTTTTGCACATATCTAGTAAACAGACTAGTTGTAGCAGACAACAATAAACATTGCATGCATGAAAAGAGATCCATTGAAATTCATGTCTGGCCCCTCACTGGTCCGTTCTCTTGCCTTATTGATTTTTCTATCTTTCATATGCTTATGCATCAAGTAAAAACAGAATAGGAAAGTTTGGGCGTGCTTGGTTCATCCTCAAATCCCTGCCCTGATATCAGACAGCGAGGAGGGTTTGTTGCCATCATCGGCGACCTTGAGAAAACAAGACGTTCTTCCCGCTGCAACACAGCAGCCCACAGAGATACTTTGTTTTTCCTTCCTCATGAATGTAGTGCCACGCTTCTCCCGGATTCTCACAGATGTGTACGTGTCTAGCTGTGAGTGTGTGCTTATTTTGGCTAAAGCTAATAACTTAACCTGCACCATGGTCCTTTTGCTGTTTTTTTGTTACTTCTAACAGCTCTTGCACAAAGTTTCTTATTGTGGCATCTTTCTTATATTAATGATTTATTATTTGCATATTTATGAAACACACAAATGGCACAGATTTGCTATAATATGCATTTATGTATCTATAGTGGCCTTATGTCAATATATCTTGAGATGAGGCCCAGGCAAAGCCAGACAGCCTTATTAGGCCCGCGTCTTGTTTCCTCTCAGCTTGACACGAAAAAAGGAAAAAAAAGCATGCCGTATGGGATGAAAGAACAAACGAGGGAGGGCAGGGAGAGAATGAGGGCATGCCCAATCACTGGGCTTTTGTTTTCCCTTTCTAACACAAGCCTGGGACCAGAGGAAGAATGCCAGGATGTCTGGAAGGATGAGAAGATGTGAAGATGGGGAGAGGGGAGAGAGTACGGCCAATCGAATGTGGAGTGTTCTCAGGGTCAAAGGTCAGCCTCCAGAGTCTGTTAATGCGGTCACCGTGGGAACCAATCAATCTCAGTGCCTCAGCAATATCGATCAGACATGGGCGCGCACACACGTGGAAACACACAAAGCATTCTTTCTGACACACACATACAATACAGTATTCATGCACTCTCGTACAGTCATTTCTGCTCTCAGTCCGACACACAGTGAGCGCACACACAAACTCATTCAAAACACCTCAACTAACGCTTATCAGAGTGAAAGAGGATGTGAACAATGGCTATGCAGACAGAAACAGTATGAACTTCAAGAGGAAAAAAAGACTTTCTTTGACTACATCTGAGTTTCTTGTCAGCCACACAATCGCTACAAAGCAGCAAATATGAGTTATCTAAGCAATGTGTCACATAATGCTGCAACACTTTTTCTTTGTTTCTACAAGTAGCATTTAAATGCCCTGCCAGCATTCACCAGCTCCCTTACATCAAAGTACATTGAGTGATTATGTGCTGCTGGAATACTGAGCTCGACTTATTGCTAAATGAATGGATAGTGCATATGAGCGTCTAAAGCGATTTTCAGAAGCTGCTATATTATTAAATGCTTTTCAAAGCCTTTATCGTGAAGTTGGACGAAGACATTTATGCTGAAGCAAAGTCTTGTGTGATATTTTCTGAGCTCGCAGATGGCCTGTGGCATCTCAATGGCTGTTAAGAGACATAATAAGAGTCTAGGATTTCTGTGTGCTCAGTTGGAGATAAACCCACAGGCATCCTCCACTACCTGATCTGCTGGATTAGAGATACACGCAACCAACAAACAGGTGCCAGTGACATGAAATGTTGATAAGGCATCCACACAGTGATATACATGCAGTGTCACACACTGCGGCAACGTGGCTGGACAAAGGAAGGGAGCGTAGAGATGAATTGGAGCTAAAAATAAGTTAACTGAGCATGGCTGAAATGGAAATTAATATGTAGACAAACTAAACATAACAAAGTGAGTGCAAACCAGGAGAGAGTGGGACCGGCTGCTTGCCGCCACAATATGTAGCACAGACAGAACAGGTGAGCTGAACCACATAGAAACAACTTTAATGTCAGTAAATCCGGTGAAGGATGTTTAATATTCACTTTTCCAGTGTATTTTTAGAAAGCAGCACTTCTATTGTATATCACATTACTGCAACTACCCCCTTTTGCATGTGATGCTCTCCCCATGTTACATGTCTGTCTCTGTATGATGACCTTTCAAATTAAGAAAGAAATCTGATTTGTATGAGAATAAAAGGTTGTTGAGTTTACTGCATTCCTTGGCTCTACAGGAAAAAACACTCTTACTCATCATTTTTATTAGGTGGGCACACGTTCTTTCTGAATATTGGCTAAACTGTCAAGCCAAATGTCCGACAAGCAACAGGTATAAGACCAGCAAGAAATGGATTTTGCTTACTTTATACTTCAACCTTGTCTGATAAATGTAGTTTTATTAAAGCTACTTGCTCAGTACATTATCACCAGTATTATCATTCCTCTCTTCAGTGCACAGCCCCCCTCCCACTCCACGAGCAGCACCACCTGCCACCTGCTTATTTTCCCAGCATTCTTATCACCCCGCCAGTCGCAGGATTGAGGCCCAAATGAACTGTGTGCCATGATAAGCAAGGGCTGGTTTTGTCGAAGTGAGGAGGGGAACACTGGTTTTTTAGTCACATCAACTCCTGCAGAGTATACAGAAGAGTAGGACACAGTTTAAAGCATGGAAACATCTCCTCCACCTCTCCCCTCCCGCCAGGTCACATAGCTGGAACATCCTGGGGATTTTGTCACTCAGTCTGTTATTTTTCCTGATGGATGCAACTCTATTTGTGGCTTGGGAAAGTTATGGCTGTCAAAAATGATTTGTAGTGGGACTAAAAAGGTATTTACAGGTTTATTTTACCTAAAGCAAGATGCTGGGTTGATGATATTAAAGGACAATTTGCACTCTTCAGTAGTTTATTCTTTGTTAAGACAATAAAAGCTTAATAATGTAGGTTAATATTAAGATTTTATCTCTTGTTGGATGGGCTGCATGTGCACAGTGAAAACTATTAACCACAAATTAGTCCAAATCATGAAAAAAATCACCAACATTACATCGTTGGTGCCTCACACTGAGACTCCTCAATTAGAATAACGAACTGAGCTGAAATGAGCTACAGTACATTGTCAAGCGCGACATAATTAAGTGTTTGCAACACTCTGAGAACAACAGGCGCTGTTCTAGGTAAATTAATGCCTGTTCCCAGGTGAATACAGGGCCTGTTTGGCTCAAGGCGAACAGATGCCAAGACAGGACCGCACCAAAGGATGGCTGCTAGAGACGCACAGGCATTGATGTCAGCTTCAAATCTCACCTGTAGTACTCCAAGACAGCATTGATTCTTGTCCAGCAGAGAGAGAGAGAAGAAAGATAGAAGCGTGGCTATTGTTTATGTACAAGTCGTTTGAGGCAGATAAACTCACGGTCTGCGAATGTGTGTGTTCTCCCCCCTGTGTTAAAAAAACACGATTCTCTCCATTCATTAAGGCTCCACAGAAGGAGATTCCATTAATCTGTTCATTAGGCCACATCAAAAATGGAACTACTTATTAAAATCAGATCCAGCTGTGTACTCTCGTTAAAGCCCACCGTACCGTATGAAGCTTAACAATGCTTGTGGCACTAGACCAAAACCCGGCCACAAGAAGGGGGAAGAGGGGGGGTTCTAGTACATTGGCCTGTTTTGACTCAACACACCATGATAATTGCTCTACTCTTAGCAGGGGGCTATGAATAAACATTACTTTTGTCAGCGAGCATCTGAATGCTCCATTTCCAATTAATTTACATTTGCCCAGAAAAGGAGGGAATATCTGCTCTTAATCACTATATTTTATTTTCTCAATTTCCCCCAAGTCTTTTCTCATTCTCTCATTCCCTGTCTGGCAGTTCCATTCCCCCCCTCTCAACCGGACTCTCCTTCTTTTTCAACCTCTCTCGCTGGAAAATCCCATTAATCTCAGCCAGTGGTTTTGAACAAAAGCTATGGGCTAAGCGATTGATCCGGGCATTGATCCCACTCGCCTGAACGATCATAAAGGTGTTAAATTGGTTTCTTGGAGGATATGTATTTTTCATTGCTGGCTGCTGCAAGTAGAAATTCCTGCTCGGAATTTCTCTCTCTCTCTATTTATTCCCCCAAAATTGGTGATGATATTGAAATATTAAATGGATCACACCTTGAAAAGTAGCCTTAAATGTGGATTTTGAGGCTGGTTTGAAGCAATTCCTGGGGAGAGTTTTTTATTTTTATTTTTTTTCTTTTGCATGAGCATCAACCTTAGAAGCTAAACCCTTGTAATGAGTTTTGCTCCATCCAAGGACAGGTTGAGACTTGCGATTGTCCAAATGTGTACACTGGAAGCAACAGTAGAAAAATTAATTAACTGTATATTGGTCCAAATTAATTCTTGAATTTATATTGTATGGTGAAATTGGCATATCTTGGCTCTTTTTAAATCACAAAATGATATTGAGTCCTTTCGGCATCATGGCTATTTTAACCTTTACTCAAAAAACAATTTTTTTAGAGTGGTTTTGATACTGCTAAGTTTTTAAAAGCTAGACTAGACATCATTGGTGATGCATTTGGTGGGATTGCAGGTTTAAAGTGAGCATAGCAATATTAAACCTGGTAGGAAAAGTATTTAGCGGTGGTGGTGGATCGATGTAATGGCTGATATAACCTTCTGATTTTATTAACTCGAGCGTCATGCTGCATGAAATAAAATCTGAGGAAAATTCAGCAATCAATATTATCTAAAAAATATGGAAAATTCTCTCCTTCACCTTCAACGTAAGTCATTTACAGTATTAAATTTCTGAAGTTTCATATTTAGGAAATGTAATTTCACAAACATAATGAAATACTTTATATAACCTAACCTAACCCCACTCTTACTAAAACACTTCAAAACAGGATGAAATTTGTAATGCACTTAGTATTTGCAAAGCATAGCCTGTGTGACCTTTTCATTCATCAATAAGAATTCATAAATCTGGGTTATAACATAATAAGCAACATAATAAGTGTTAATTTATAAGACTAAACAAACTGTCTAGCATAGTGTTGTTTATATGTTTAATGATGTGTGGTGACTAAATATATCTAATAGTAAAAGAAACTAATTTCAGCAATGTTTAAAATATATGTAAATGTATTATTTGCTATTGAACTGAAATAAGTTATGCAGTACACTCAGATCTCAAAATTTACAATCAACTGCATCTGCCAGCAAAGAATATCATTTTAGTAATTTCAAGTGCTGTGTTTATGCCGTAGCAAAATGGAGAAATGCTTGCACAGAAAGAAGGAAAAACAACAGCAGTTTTTTCCCCTGTTGAGTCAACTTTGGTAGAAACAGTCGGCAACGAGAAACATTATCTAAAATTTCCATGACCATTTGATGAGATAAGAATTAAAGAACCAAATTACTGCTTTGCTGCTGCTGTGATGTTCAACAAGCTGTTTATTTTAACTTTGTGGTGTCATATCACATGGAGAATAAATTAAATCGACAATGGTTGTAATCAGTCACTAGCAGTCAGCCGGCGTATTACTGACTATATTCTCTCTGCTCGGAGATAATATTCAAGCCCCTTTTCCTTCATGAAAACACGAGTCGGACGTCGATGCCATGTCAGAAAGTTTGTATTATCTAAGCAAGGCAGGCAGCAGATCTTGTAAGATCAGGCGCCATGGCTGCTGCTCATTTGACAGAGCAAAGGAAGAGCTTGTCAGGGAAACAGCTCGTGTCGTTGGTACTTAAAAGGTCAGCGAACTGAACCCCAACCCCTGGTCCGCCCTCACGCCCGTCTGTCTGTCACCAGTTCCCCCCTCTTCCAAGCGGGTCTCCTCCTGCCCTAGTCTGGGCTGCTATCGCCCGTCGTCATCCCCTCTGAGCTGTCCCCCTTTGATGACCCAGGCTTCTTGTCAGGGAAGAGCTTCCAGGCAGGCAGAGTGAGGACAGGCCTTTGATGAGGACCCCGTCACTTGCCAGCACCAGTGACATGCAGCGGAGGCCTTTGAAGAGGCAGGGCCTTACATGTACCCACTGGTCCACGCACACACTCACACGTGATTCCAGCATCCTCAGATGGAGAGCAGAAGAAGAAGATGACGATTAAGGCACAGTATTGAAAACTCCTTCCTTTGACTGCCTTCCTGGCTCTCTGGTTTTAATGAAGGCATTTGAATTTTTGCTTTCGTCTTGTGCTCGAGAATCTGCCCGAGTGGAACCACAAACAATAGATGTATAGAGAAGGAGACAAAAAGAGTCCACAATGCTGTCAAAAATGGTAGAAAAGGTCACAGAAGCTTTGTTGTGTTTTTTTTTTTCATTTTTCTGAACGGATGAAAGATGAATGGGAAATGTGAAACGTTTCAAGAGCAGTTACTTTTTCAGTTTGTTCACCATAGCATTTCTCTGTTATATTTTTAAGATTTATTTAAAAAGGCAGGAGAGATAGGCTGCTGCTGCCCAATGAATAACAGTTAACATCTCAAAAAAACATACTGGAAATTTGGAATTTTTTTAGTCACCTTGATACTAGTATGACTCAAAAGATGTAGACCATTGGCCACAAATTTCACATGGCTTTCTCATTAGTTTCCGCTATGTGGGTTACAGTTTTCAAAATGCCCTCTGATTCAGGCAGCAGACTACACACCAAAAACTTCACGTTTTCCAGAAGTTTCTGCATTCCTGCGTGCAAATGTTTCACCAAAACTATTCACTATTCCTTCACTAATTTTGAATGAAAGCTATTCTTAGCCCCTCCTAGTACGACTGTGATTATTTATTTGTGATTAGAATATCACCAAAGCTTTTTTCCCCACTTATAGCAAAATGATCATGAGGTGCAGTCAGACCATTCTACACAATGCTAGAGAATGGTCTGCCAATGAAGACTACCTCCATACTTAATTTTTCTTTCTTCACTTTTCTGAAAGTGAACATGGTTTTGAGCTGATTACATGTTTGTTATAGCCAATACATAAACACTACTTCTGTTTGGGGTTTTAAGATTGTTTATGGCTAAATAACATGGATTTTGAGTTGTTATGCATCTGTGTTTAATGTTGATAGGGCTTTAGCGTTTCCTCTTGCAATTCCATTTTTTTGTCTGTAATTGACTTTTTTGGCAAACAAACCACATATTTATACAAACATGGGCATCTTTATATAACTCTTGCAGATACAATAGTGGAGACAATAGGATCCCAAAAAAATTAGTATGTAAAGTCAGTCTTCCAGCTTTCCAAAGCAATGGTAAACCTACACTTGCCCAAATCAGAGCCAGTACAGTTACTAAATGGCAGCTGTTTTTAAAGACAGTTGTGGTCAGGCAGCCCAAGTGTTCACATCCTCCAGCTGTGTGTGTGATTTAGCTTTGCCAGGCCAATGTTATGGCACAACTATTGTTATGTCTGCCTAACAAAGTAAACAGACATTGTTTGACAACAGTTCTAAATCACCAGTCAAAACAACCATAATCAACCACGAATAGACTTCAGACTTGGCCACATCCTCTGCCATGTCATACAAGGTAATAAAGTGTGTGACGTCTGTTGGCAGAGCTACACTTGTTGACATCAAATGGGTACTTAAGGTCACTTGATTTCAGCAAATGGATCCCTGTACAATTTCCAGACAGCACAAAGAGACATTCCTTTCGGGTGTCTTTATTCTGCACCTGCGTGTGGAACAAAGTCAGAACATTGATCCACATTCTTCGCCCTGGAAGTTGCAGTTGACATTGGCGATGACCATCACAGGCTGTTCTCACACAGTCGAAGCAGCAAAGTAATCCACAGCACTGCAAGCGTACTCTCAGAAAGACACATTATTCCCAATGATGCCACAAAGAGCACAATGTTTATTGATAGAAATGGTGGGGGGAAAGGGAGGAGAAGAAAGAACTTCTCATACATTTTCCTCATTCCTCCCTGCTCAATGTGGCCTTTTTTGTCTGGCTGTGTGTGGAGTAATGATTAACACAGTCAGGCATGGGAAGAGACTGGCCGTTACAATGGAGGGGGTTGTTTTGGTTTCACCTATGTCAGCTTCCCAAGTTCACCTGGCAGGTCCCTGGGAGCCAGCGGCTGGCATTCGGGCAGGAAAGACAAAAACAGACTACTTAATCATTATCATCTGTGGAATCACTCAGAAACTCCTGGCAATGAGCAAACAGATAAACCTGGCAACACTGTTAAATCAGGCACGTAGCAAAGTGCTTAACTGACTGTGAAGAGGTTCACATGAGAAAGCTTTAGAGTGTGTACTGGGGACTTTTGAGCTTTGGGTAAGATTGGAAAAAAAACAATGCCCATGATACGCAACTGATCAATAGCGATTGACCTGTTAGCAAGCTTAGCCTGCAGATAGCTGCCAGTGATATTAACAAGGCAGACATGGTGCCTTAGCTTTTAGGTTTGAGGGTTCTATACTACATTGCAGCATCCAAACTATACTACAGCTTTTGGGCAAGCTCACTTTTTTTGACTCTTTCATGGTCAGAAACAACAGAAGGCACTTCTTTTAGCTTTCATTTAATATTATTCTTTTAATAAAAATAAGGGAACAGATGAAAAGTACCCTTTGGTTAGGGACTACTGGGTTGGAGGGGGTTTGGTTTGTAATTCTCTTTTGTTTTACAGTGGTTGGTATGGGGAAAATTTGGTGAAGGTAAAAAAATAGAAATGCATGGAAAAATTAGCATATTGTCAATATTTTAGAGACTCACCCTCCAAATAATCACAAACCTTGTTTTCAGGGGAGCTTCTCTCTTTTTTTTTAGCTCCTCCTGGCTCCCCTGTATTCCCCTTGACTATATGACTTTAGCATTTTTTGTAAAGTAAGCCTTTATTTATCAAGGACAGTATTTTCTTAACTAGCATTCAAAAGTCTGAATAATTTAATGTACGGAGTACAAAAAACTTTCAAGGATAGCTCCATATATATATATATATATATATATATATATATATATATGAACTGAAAACTTCCTACACCATATTTTAATCTAGCATCAACAGGATGCAGTGAAACAAGTTTGATTGACAGAAGCCCCACTGCACAACCAAGAGTACCTAAACAATCTACTGCCAACATCCTGGTGCCAGACCCCATAGGACACCCTGAGAGGTCCAATGGTTCAGAGCATTTTTGACAACATAAGGGGGACCAACACAATATAAAGCTTGTGGCCATAATGTTATGCCTGATAAAGACTTTTTAAAAACTAATTTTCTGTAAAAATTGTTCAGCAACATTTTAATCATAGACCCTGCAGAACTATTACAGTATTAATGATATGGCCATGAACAAACATTAAGTGTGATTTCTCTTACCTTAAAACAGACTTTTACTACTCCAGTTTCTGTGCGAAACTCTTATTTCAAGTGCAGCACACAATTTGAACTAGCGCAACGGTTTCCTTCCTGAGATAACATTTTCTGCTAATTACTTTGTGCAATTTGTTCATGTGAATCTGTTTTGTTTTCTAAGCTTACATGCACACATAGCTCAACACGTTGTCGGTCAGAAAACCCATCTACATAAACTGTAGCTTCCAAAGAGACAAAAGGCCATGACACATAATAACAGGGGACGATGAAAAACATACAATCGGCGATGATGACAGTTATGTTACTGTGAATGTGACACTCAGTCATAGAGACTGTTGTTACAGCTGTATAGTAGAGGAAAGACAAACAGTTGACCTGATGTGTGCTCTTTATGTATCTCTAACCAGGTGGATGACCAGATGAAGCTGCTGCAGAACTGCTGGAGTGAACTCCTCATCCTCGACCACGTCTTCCGGCAGGTGGTGCATGCCAAGGAGGGCTCCATCCTATTGGTCACTGGCCAGCAGGTGAGTCACTGTACCCCACCTTGAAAATCCCTTCTATTCTTTCCATTTTCCTCCAAAATCCTGCCAACCATGCATCCCTCTGCAACACCCCAACATATCCCTTAAAGCTGTATTGATATAACAGCCACACAGGAGTCTCCCCTTCATTAAAAATAGATAGTCCTTGTAGATCTAACTAATGTCACCAAAATCATTAATTTTTACATTTTTGCAAGAAAACTCCAGCAGTGGAAAAAGTAAAACACGTGAATGTGCATGCTGTAGAATAATGAGTGGGTGGACAGATAAAGAATGTGATTATATGAGCTATTTTGTTTTACTGGGGCTTTTGAGAAAGTTGGCGGGAGCTGATGCCTGAGGCCCTAACAGAGGTCCTCGAAATACAGTATCAGGATACTGTGTGCTAATTTCTGTTTCGATTTCACACACACTTAGAAAAGCACGCTGTCAAACAGTAAACCCAAAGCAAGCAGAGAAGACTCTTCAGCTTTCGGTGATTCTCATCATTTCAAGCACACAAAGGCGAGAGCAGATATACAAAGGTGTGAAACTGCTTGTCATGAATATGCCTCTGACCAGTCGCATGGCTGTCAGTGAGATGAAGAGTCATACATTATTGATTGTCTTGCTCTCCAAAACATTGCTTTGCAACAAAATGTTTTACAACAATAGATGCTGGCATAAATATTGGAGCAAGGCATGTGCATGTGCATGTGCATGTGTGCTGCATGCAGGGGAGACCTTTTTAGTTTCCATGATTCTGAATCAACATCCTGAAAGACAAGGTCAGGGTAGATTTACAGAACAGGTGAGGAGTTACTACCTGAGGTAAGCAAGCCGTACTACTACAGTAGTGGCAAGTACAAACCATGGTAAATGTGATAGTAGAAGTAATAAAAAAAAAATATTGGCTTAAATAAGCACAAGTCTGACAGTGTCAACTAAGCTGATGTAGGTTATTTTGATGTAGGTCAAGGATAGCTGTGGGTGAACCCTACAATGCAAAAAGAAAGGAGGGTGACTCAAAGAGAATGAAAAGTATTGAGGTAACAGGTAGTGGAGAGTGGAAGAAATGACAGAAGAAGGAAGAGTGGCTGCCAACTGCTGGACAATGGAAACTGATGGAGGAGGAGCGATGATAAAATAAGAGGAGACATGGAGGACTGAGGATAAGATGACAAGACAGAAAAGAAAGGTGTAGAAAGAGGAAGAGGGCAAGAAAAATGAAAGACAGTAGGAGGAAGAAAAGAGGCAGAATTAGGTGAAAAGAAGTAAAAGGAAAGGAGTTGAGGAGGGATCGAAGGGGAGATGATGAGGCGAAGTGGACGAGGCAGTTTGAAGAGACCAGAGCGCTGAGGGGGAGGAGGAAGAGGAGGGGCTGGCAGTCAGGGGAGGCGCAGGGCGGCGGTTTCGTTTGCATACTTTGGTTAATGAACAGCTGGTGTTGAGGGGTGTGTGTGTGTGTGTGTGTGTGAATGTATGAGTGTGTGTGACTATGTGTGTGTGAGAGAGGCTCTGAAACAGTTCATTATCTCCTATTATTCTCTGCCTGGCCAGGGGTGACAGCACAGCAATGATACCAGGGATATTTAGATCACACTGGCAGCATCACCCAAAGCAAATGCTACACAAACACGCATTCACACAAATGACGGTTTAAGCTAACAAACTGCACTCTACATTGACAACATCAGTCTGTAATGTGCTATGTGTTTAATAGCTGTGGGGGTTTTGGAGAATATTACAAAGTCAATTGCAATGACAAATGTCTGATTTTAATATTAGACAAGGAGCAGTTCCATGGTATTATGATATTAATGCCTTGGTAAAAAAAAAAATTAAAAACTTTTTAAAGCTTATCTCGTTTAGTTATACCTGAGATTTTCTGTATCCCTAGGATCTTTATTGAAGTCTTCAGGAAGTGAGATTAAGCTTCATGGAGGTAAAGGTGTTTCAGGCCAGTGACTAAAAATACAAGAAAGTGTTAAAATAATGCACTTTAAAAAAAAATAATGAAATGGCCCAAACAGGACTCGAGCGCCAGTCTCCTGTCATGACACTCGAGAGTCACATGACATGAAACTTGTGAGTTACATGATATGAATGCAGGCCAATAGCTTATCTATAATTTCTAGTCCCAGTAATAAAATGCAGGAGTATTTGTACCAAAAATCTGAATATTGGTGAAAAAGTATGAATTTATAAAGAAGCCTGTGTTTTTAATTTTGAACAGATATTGTAGTTCTACAAGGTGGGACTTTGTTCTTCAATAGCTAAAATGAAATTTAAAGGCTGGTACTTTCTAAATATGAATGGCCAAATGCAGAATATCTCTGTATGAACATGTACTAGTAAATTATGAGGGACATGTCAAAAAAGCATTCACTGAAGAAAAGCTATAGTTCATAACCTATAATTAATTCATTGTTACTGCATTAATGTAATTTTGTCTTCTATGAGTTAATTTTTTTGAAAATTCTTAATAAAGGGCAACATGGTGAATTATTGCATGTATCATAAAATAAATTCACAAAGTTTGTGTTGGAAACAACCCAAATGTCATCAGAGTGAGAGATATTTTTTAGAAAAATGTGACTTCTGGACAGAAGCTTTGTTCACAGAGACAATTTGAACAGATGTGTCGTCCCTTTAGCTTTGAATCAAGCTGCTTCTTTTCTCTTGCCAATTATACACTACACTCGTACTGACATTTGAAAAGAAATCCATTGAACTAGATGATTAACTGTTATAGCCTGTCATTTGCTTCATGTCTTGCTCTTTCCCCTGTCCTTATGTTCCCTGTTCCTCGCTCGCTAATTCTTATCTTTTATTCTTATTTTCTGTCTTTCTCTACTGCTGCATGTTGTCATGTCACCAACAGCAAGCGAGAAATGGCCATGAGTGCTTGTTCTTTATCCTGTCATTGGATCAAACACACAGTGCAACTTGGACAAATGTGTGCAAACATGAAATGACAAAGACTGGACCGGTCTGTTGAATGATTAAGCAAGGCCTCGCAGCTTGGCAGTCGGTTTCAGTATCAATCTTGATACTTTGATAGCACGACGCTCCTGGTGAACATGAAATTCAAATGATAAAGAAGGAAAAAAAACAGACGTTCTTCTGTCAGTCACACATTTCTGTGCTTTCAGACAAGGTACATTTTCCATCTGCATCCCCCGCCCACATTAGAGCACTCTAAGCATCAAACTAATCTCATCTTCCACATTCATCTTTAATGATCTGCTAAGAACGCTCATCACATTCATGATAGCTAAAGATTTGAAGGTTTATTCATATATTTACCCTCTATGTCTCTCCAGGAGGGACAATAAAGTAGTATTGATTGATTGATTGATACGCAGGTCACCGGAGTCAGAGTTAGTGCTAAGTCTGCTATAGTGACATTATAGCATTTTTTTCTTCGTTCTTTTTACTTAAGACTAGGAGGCAATAACCCAAGGCATCACCATCAACAGTCCAATCCTTCAATGAACTTATTTCATGCACAGTTGATTTTATGTAAATTGATTGACACCTTGGAAAGGGGGGCAGTGTCTGCTTTTCACAGAGTCATAACTCTTTCAGTCTCGAAGGTGGTAAGAAGGAAAGAGAGAGGGACAAAGGACTTGGGGCAAAGTGGGAGAGAGCGGTGCAGTGAAAGCATGAGACAGGAAATGGAGGGGGAACGGCAGAAGATGAAAACCTGGTGCACTGTCAACATTTACTTCACTTTGGACCTTTCCTATTTGAAACAGATGAAAAAGATGAAAAGGGGGCTCCAATCATCCTATTTACACAATAAATAAATTCCAAACCCAGGGCTGTTTTTAATTGCAAATGGGAGCTTGCAGGGAACCTTTTCCTCCCTGAGCTTTAGGAACTGCGCACGCCAACATCTACCTTCCCCTGGAAACCCTTGCACAGTCAATTATGGTAATGAATCGTCAATAAATATAAAAATTTAATATGGTCCTGCTTACTGTGAGTGGCAGCTAAGGACTTGCCTCCCAGACAAATGTGCTGTGGCTGCAAATATGAAGTACACTTGAAAAAGGAGTGTGTAAGTGTATGTTTACGTGCGTTTGGATGGATGATTTAGATTTAAGGAAGACTGGATTACTGGGATTATCTATCTATCTATCTATCTATCTATCTATCTATCTATCTATCTATCTATCTATCTATCTATCTATCTATCTATCTATCTATCTATCTATCCATCTATCCATCTATCTATCTATCAGCATCTGTGGTAATAATGGTCACATAATGACCAATAATTAGCAACATTGTTGAGCTACTCTACAAATTTCTAGCATCTGTTATTGTATTCTATACAACTATAGCTTTGATCCAAGACTCTTTTTGGTGATATACCTTTCCTTACATCTTTCTCTCCTTGCTTATTTAAGGTGGACTATGCAGTGATTGCTTCACAGGCGGGAGCCACCCTCAACAATCTGTTGAGTCATGCCCAGGAGCTCGTGGCCAAACTACGCTCCCTGCAGCTGGACCAACGGGAGTTCGTCTGCCTCAAGTTCCTAGTCCTCTTCAGCCTGGGTGAGTCACTGAAAACAGGAGTGCGAGGTTTACATTCTCGCTGCTCTTCAGTCTTAGCAGATCTGTACTTCTAAGATAAGGTCTAATTACCTGACTTGTCTCTTATCATCTGCCACAAAGTGACGAAGATGATACAAGGAAGCAGGGAATGAAGAGCAACAAAGATTCCGGGTAGTCATAAATGATTTATAGGGAAACAGGAAAATTACAGTTGATAGGAAGGAGAGGAGAGGAAGATGATGTAGAAGGCGAGAAAGGAAGCAGGGAAGAAGAAAGGAAGGAGGAAACCAGTAGTCTGGAAGGTACCATGGGAAAAGTGAGGAAGGTAGGAAGAAACTTTTGCCATCTTTCAGTGGAGGCAAGGAGAATGCAGGAATTTGAACACATTTTTATCCAATACTATACTCAATAAATCTGGTTAAGCTTGAGTTTCTGGCTACAGCCCTCTACAATCATGCAAAGGATGAAGGCCAATTCGTGGTTTCAGTATCCCAATGTGCTAACTGCCTTGGGCAAAGATTGGACGCCTACATGACTTTATTCATACTACAATAGGTACATGTCAGTCTGCACCCAGATGGTCGCATTGCACATGGGGCTTCTGTGGAAGTTTCTGAAAGGCTGTCTGTGACTTTTTACAAGATATAGCAGCTGGTTACAGATATGATTGTAGGTGTTCTGAACACAGTGAGAGAAGATAGCACAGGATTTTTTGGAGAATTTAGAGCTACCTTCTGTGTTTGGGTGGAATTGATGGAAGACATGTACAAATCAAAGTACCTCCAAAATCCAGCAGAAGCTAATTCAATTACAATTTTTTAAATAATGAACTATAAAGGTGCGAATCATGAAAAATTTCCTTGCAAAGCCTCACCTCAAAACAAGAATACAGTTGGCATGCATGGAACAACACAGTCACAAATGTTTGACCACATGTAAACATCAACAGAAGGGTTTGCAGTGGGGTTGTCACACATACCCTTGTGGACACGCAGATGCAGGAAGCTCAAATTGGCCTTAAGGGAGTGGATGGAAGTTTAGTTTTATATTTTGACATGAGGCAAAATATAAGAGAGGTTTGCTTTCTAACAATTCGTCATCTCATAAGTATATATCTGTCACAGTAGTTCCCTGATCTGATCTTTTGCTGCATCTTCAACTTCGTAGTTTAAAAACTATAAGGGTTAGGTCTTTTGAGCTGCAGTTTCTGAGCTTTACAGTTTTGGGAAGTAGAGAAGAAGGTTGGAGGGGAGATCAACTGAGGAGGTGAGAAGGGAGGAAGGGGCAGCGGAGACAGGAGGAGGTTGAAGTGGGAGACAGCGGAAGTGAATTGGGAATTGGTGGAAGGCAGTTACCTGCCTGAAGTATTTGGGAGAGACGGGGGGGGGGGTTCAGGCTTAGATGAGAGATAGATAGATAGAGAGAGAGAGAGAGAGAGAGAGAGAGAGAGAGAGCACAGGATTTGGGAAGGAAGGGAAGTGGAGGGATAAGTAGCTAAATGAGTTAAGGGACAAAGAGAAGGGTAACGTTGATGGGATGTGAGTGTGTGTGTGCTTGTATGTGTGAGCCTGATCCCAGAGCTGCTCTCCTCTCTCTAAGCCGAGGTCAGACATTGCCAGGAGACTGTCATCTCTGACTCTTTCCTAACAAGTCTGCAACAAATGACCTCTGGGGAATATACACACACTCATACGCACACTCACACTTGCCTAAACCTATTTTAACATCCTACATTACTGAAGCCAATGATGTCAAGGTAGCTTTGCTCAGTCTGGCCCTTGCATGGCACAGAGAACAACAGTGGCATACATATGATGAATATTTTCCTCATCCTTAGCTTCCCGTCCCTTCCTACATCTAGGTGTAATTCACAAGGGCCATGCTTTCAGTTCTTTACCCCCTCTAAACAAAGAAAGGGGGACTAATGAACAGAACCCACACACACCTACATGTAATCAGGCAGGATTAATGTTTCTGTTAGTGGAATTTGTAAAGAAAGAAAGAGAGACGAGGGGGATTGCAGTGGGACTTAGAAGTGTGTATACCTGTGCACATGCATGTGTTTGTTTGTGTTGGGGCTTTTTATAGGGCGGGGATGTTGCTGGGGCTCAGGGTCTAAATAATTTGGCAGAAACATCATCCATAATGAAAGGCCCACCTGAGGGATGTGTATCGCCCCCGGCAGTGCCTGTTCTCCGGCGTTGCCCAGGCCTCCCGCAAAAGAAGCCCGACACAGATGCCGTAGAGCGGGCTGAGGGGATCAGTGGTGTTGGAGGGGGTGCTGGTAGGGATGGGGGAAGGGGAGGAGCTTGAGCAATGTAAAGCCAAGAGATTTAGAAATTATGTGATTAATGACATATATAACTGAGCAGATGCGTGCGTGTGACTGGCTGTGAGAAGGCTGAGACATATACCTATTTCCCTAAGGGAATGAGAGTGCGTAATGTGCATGGCAGTGGGAAAGCAGGTGTGTATTTGTGCATCTGTGTGTTTGTTTAGACATCAGCCTATGCCCTAAAAGCAGAGCCAGTTAATAAGGATTGTAATGAAATGAGGCATGAAAGTAGCTCAGTACTGACTACTGAACTAAAAAATTAGAGCCTTCTTCTCTATTAGCTTTATTAAATCTCTCACACTGGTCACTGTACTCTCTAATAGATAAATGGATGTATTCATTCTTACATAGGTTTGATACCAGGAACTACAGTTTGTTCTAGTTCACTGATGTTGGCTTTCTTACTACACAGTGCATTTACATACATTACTTTTTCGCCATTAAGCTGGTTTCTTAAATATCATATATCATGTGATGAGAAACTTTTTTTTAAAAAATCAGGATTTAGAGTTACAGAAATCTGATAAACCCAGATAAAGCACATCTATCTGCTATTATAGCTGTTTCTACAAAACTAACAACTTAGCTACTAGAAGTGCATCAGTTTGTTTGTAATACTTTGTTCCTTCTACTATAGATACTGCTATCGTGATTGCTACCTTCAGTAGCCCTGCATACTGGTGATTCTGCAACTCACAATTAATAGCCAATGCCAAAATGTCATGCCTGATCAAAAAGTAACACCTTCTATGCAGCAGAAAGCCAAGGTTTGGCAGGAGACTACATTTTGTATCCCATTATACACATTTTTGCACCTTTCTGAAATCTTAACTAGATGCTTAATTTCATCCATCCATCCATTATCTATACACTGCCTAATCCTCTGTAGGGTCACAGGGGAGGCTGAACCTATCCCAGCTGACTCGGGCAAAGGCAGGGAAATGCTTAATTTGCCTAATTTTAAACTTACTTAGCTATATTTAACCATTCTTTTATTTGGCCAACCCTGTCTCTTTACGTTTACGTTTTTATACAACTAAATTGCAGCAGCAAATACATTTTAAAAGTAACAAAATTCCAACCAAATTAAACTATCTATTCACATAATGAGGAAATATTTAAGTATTTTTGATCAGTGGAATGTATCAATTACACCTTCACTGGTATGGTACTTTTTCTGCCAAAATATCCAATCTTGCAGTACAGTATCCACTTGTAGTATCTCTGTTTATGCAGGCAGAAGGGGAGCAGGAAAAAGTCAGAGTCTGTTTGTTAATTCTAGTTTCTGGTATGAGAGTCGTGCACATTAAACACCTTCCATCCACTGCAACCACCTCCTGCTAACTGATTTATTCACTGAAAAAAAGTTGCTGCTTCTGAATGTAATGCAGTCCGTGAATGTGTAGTACCTAAACATAATCGAGACACTGAGCAGTTTAGAAGTACAGCAAGATAGGGTTGATTTGGTTTAAGAAAGGTACTCTATATCTACAGTTAACCTGTACAGATATTTTGCAGAAAGCAAGAATTTTAAAAAAATATAAGCATTAGGCATAAAACATAATTGATTATAAACTATATTGGTACAGAATTATTCAGTATTAATTTTCCTGTCTGGCAACATAGTTCTATCACATATAGTAATACTAGTACCTCTACAACCAGGATGGTATCATGGGAAGGTGTGTGAATAACATGCCAGGTCACTTCAGGTGTTGTCAGAATGAATTTTTTGCATTTTGCATGTGATTCTACACCATGTTGTAGCAACAAATGATCCTCTCCTGGTCTTAACATTTTCCTGTGTTATTTTAACACCGTATTACACAAATGACACAAAAAGTGTAAAATACATAGCTATGACACACGAAAAGAGCCAGAAGTGCCGTGCTATTTATATGCGATCCCCCGATATCACGTTCCCACAACAACTAGTGATTTCAGATGTGAGTCAGGGAGGTAGTGGTGTAGTCTGATTCTCTGTCTTTCTCCCTAGTTT
The DNA here is from genome assembly GCA_024666655.1 of Dascyllus trimaculatus. NCBI lineage: Eukaryota > Metazoa > Chordata > Actinopteri > Pomacentridae > Dascyllus > Dascyllus trimaculatus. Next base: position 13,144,795 of record CM045446.1, on the reverse strand, counting down.
TGTTTGTGTCCTGATTTTCTCACTCTATCTCCTATCTACAACTCTCACCTCTCTCTTTATTTCTTGTGGATAGACAATCAGTCACCTCCTCCCTGCCAGAGGAGCTTTTAGTTAAGCCAGCTGTCAATAAAGACAGGGGTGTAGATGTCACCCAAGCTGAGAGGAAGACACTTGTCATGATCTCTGTGTGTTTGGTTGCAGAGTTAGACATCCAGTTTTTTAGTTTATTGCTTTATTTTATCTCTTTCTATCTCACTCTCAGTCCCCTGTCACTCTTTCCTTGTCTTCAGTGAAGGCTTTTACCCTCTATCAAGGAGGAGATTATCACTCTGAGATCATTGATCTCCTAAGTGTTTGTAGGACTGTGAGCAATGATTGTTTGTCTTGGGCACTGAGCAAAGGACACATAGAATGGAAAGAACGGACTGGAAGGACTGGAGGGCTGCTTGGGTCAGAGTTCAGTAAAGGATTACTACTAGTCGTTCAGTGTCAGTACGCTGTTAATGGGCCTTTGATTTCCTTTAAAAGAATTAAAGGACTAACAGAAAGATTGACAGGTTGCACAGGTATTATAACATCAGCAGAGGTGAGAAATAGGTCACAAGTTTGAATATCGCTGAAAAAAGTGGAACTGTGTCCCAACTACACTGGCCGAACAGTAGAATTATGACTATGTGCTAGTTTAGGCCAGCTCAAAAGTATGACACTGGAAGAAAAAATATTTATCTATGAATAAAGGAGGAACACATCTTTCTAACAATGAGTAAGTTCTAAGATTTTATGCAGCTTGAAACCTGGAAAAAAAGAGAAAATAACAGGATTGATTAACTTTTACCGCAAAGCATATGGATGCATTCTTGATGCATCGCAAATGGTTTCCATACTGGGAAAGCAGATGTAGTGACAGAGGTCAGGCGGTGTTCAGCCAGCAACCAGTTAACCCAGCTCAGTGGGTCAGACCCCGTCGGGTGTAATTGGGTGAGACAGGTGCTGCCAGTCCTTGTCAGCTGAGAGGAGAGCCAGAGTACCTGCCAGACCAGCGCAGGGTGGTAAATGGTCCCAGCGGAGAAAGCAGATTTGTGGACATAGCCCTAAATAAAGTCCTCGCACTAAAGCATTTAGCAGGAACAAAGACGGTGAACAGTACTGCAGTGTGGAAAAATGTGGTGTTGTGTTTGATTCTTCTACAGTGAAGGCTTATTCAAAGACATCCCACTATTTACTGGTTCTATTTACTGTGTAGACTTAATTTCCAAGTTTTCTCTGATTGCTTGAAATGCTTTGCTGAAATATACATTTGGTTTGTGCTTTAAAGTACTGTAGTGGATTCTGTCTTTGGTCTGTAACCCCAAACTCTGGAAATATAAAACAGATCCATAATGTCCTGCATTACTATATTGTCTGCCCATTTATTTGACTGGTATTATTTTTGTACCAAGCATGGCTACAAATCATGATTTCATTAATGTAATTTGTTTATTTTTTTCTCAAATAACTAATCAGTTTGAAGTAATAGTTTCTCAGAAAATAACAAAAGAATATTCCATCACAATTTCCAAATAATGTAAATTTTGTATATTTAAAACAAACATCATAGAAGTTCAGAGAAAACTTGAAAATAACATTTGAGATATTGGTGATTGACAGGGTAAAGGCTGCTACTGTGTTAAGTGTCTAAAACAGACACAATTTCTCTTCTGTACCATTGAAGACAAGGACGGGAAACTGTAATATTTATCCTTTCTGACATTTTTGGACATTTAGTCCCTGAAAATGATCAATTATAGTTGATGGATGATGCTGAAAGAAAGTCAAACTCATGTCAATCACTAAAAGACTATCCATTTCTACTTTTACAATTTGAAACTTTTAGATTAAATAAATATTCAAAACAAGGCGGTAGTTCCTTTACTGATCAGAAATGAGTAGTGTTGTCCATTCATAAAAACACAAGACAGCCCGTGATTCAGGAGCTGCCTCAGCACCACATTAGCTGTCTGTCAAGTGATTAGTCAGTTGCTGAGGTTGGAGTCAGACACCCACCCATCAATCCCCTCCCACCCTCCATCCCTCTCCATCCATCCAGGCCTTTTCATTGTCTCTTGTCTCATTGCTCTGCCCTTTCTCTCTCTCTTTTTCACATCCGTCTTTGTACACCTCGATCTATCACAACTCTATCACCAACATCCACCTCCTTTGGCTCTCATTCATCTTAAACCACCATTTATCTCCTTTTCTCTCCTCTCTCAACTTTACCTCTGCCCCTTTCTCTCCCTAAAATGCCTTTACAACAATCATTGAAACTTTTGTTGATTCTTAGACGGTGCTTAATTCTTTAAACACAGGCAGAGCAAATACAATAAAGTGGTGAGATAATTTCACAGGGAAAGAAATCTTTCCATACCAAATGGCTAAACCTTGGAATAAGTTATTATTATGCTTGAATAATATCCAGTAGAACTCAAAAGAAATGGTACAATGAGTTGAATTTAATTGAAAGTGAAATTGTGTCACGGCAAAATTTCAAAAATAATCCAACATTGATTGTTTCATTCCTTTCCCTCTCTTTTTCTCTACTTACACTTCACATCTCTGCATTATGACGCACCTCTCATTAGCATGTTTTGCGCGCCTCACTCTGAAGGCAGATTTTTTCTATTATTTTGCTCCGCGAGGTCAGACACCAATCTGCTGACAACAATACGCAGCAAACGTGATTAACCTTGATGAAAGCAGACAAGTTTCTTTCTCTCTATGCATTTGCCTATAATGTTTGTTTCCCCACACAATAAAAGAGAGACAGAGAGAGAGAGAGAGAGAGAGAGAGAGAGAGAGAGAGAGAATAAAAAGAAACATGTAATTCCCAGACAGGTACGTCCTAATTAAGCAAGAGTCGAGGCTGCTCTGAATCAATGCCCTGATCCCTGGCCAGCGAGCAGGGGAGCTGGCTAATGCACGCCCCCCTACATGCACACTCGCACACATCCCCATGAAGCCTGGCAAATATTCATTTCCTGAAAAGAACTAAATCATTTAGAATTCGGTCGGGGATTGATTAACATCAAGAGGCAGTGATGGTTCAATATTTATACTCATGGAGACCAATGTAGCTACCAAATAATGGAGCATATAACCTGCATTTAATTAACATGTAACACTTTACATCTTAATAGGGACACGGCAACATAATAGGGACATTTTTTTCCTTGTGGGAGCCAAGCTTTCTGCTGGGGTGTGAGTCACCTTGTACCTTTGACCTGATCAATACACAAACAAAGTGCGGTTACTGTGCGTATGGGTTGTAAGGCCCCGGTCTACGGGAAACCTTGACTCACTATGAAGTGTGACTGTCGAGAGGTAGAAAACATCAGGGACAGTCAGTAATTCTATGTTTTCCAGAATTACATCAGCAGTACTTAATGGTAGCACAACTACAGTTATTTGACTTTACTGGCAGTACAGTTTCCAGAACAAAACAAGTCCAAGCAGCTTAGGTAAACTTGTCTCTTAAAGAAAAACAGTTCTAGCTAATTACAACCCTGTATCTTCCAAAGCTATTGGGATTTAAATTGGTTATTGGCAGTTTAGTAGTACAAATAATGTGTATGATATGTTGTAGGGATATGTGTTCACACTGTGGGGATTCACACCTCAGTTAGGGACTAATCAGTTTGGGCTTTGGGTAACTATATATTTCCTGTCAGTAATTCAATAAGTAAGCATGTTAATGAAACACAAGGATGACAGTGTTTCACAAATGCTCATAAGTTCTGACTGAAAAAAACAGGCCCAATATTAGGGCTTTATTACATGCAGAATAACATTTTCACCTCAGATGAAGTGTCATATAAAGACAGAAGATGAAAAACAGATGCAGTGATTTGCAGAGAGAAAGTTTTAGCTCAGAGGCAGGACTCCAGACGGCGACTGATTTTACTTTACTTATGAAGCGAGTGATCCACTTCAAAGGTTGCACTGTTTTAAATGCAAAAAAGGGACTTTTAGAAGAAAAAAAAATCACAGCTGTGGTCTAATGTCACTTTAGAAATGGCGGTGTGAATTTGTCTGGGTGCAGTGATACTAGCAGCTGGTATTTTGGCTTGAGTGGTTAGCAGACTTTCCTTTGGTGAGATACAAAAAAGATAAAGAACGGAATGTGCGATGTTAGTTGTGCAGGATGTGTTGCTACTGTCCATGTAACATCTGCAACAAACAAACTTTCAGCGTAAAATGTTAAATTTGCAGTATGCAGCACAAAGTGTGCAATGGGCTCTTTTGAGTGTCACACTGATGAATTTGAGGGCACTGTGTGCCGAATTCACCACTACTTTCACATCACTAAAGAGGAGATGCCTTCAATTAAAAAAAAAAAAATCTCCTTGAGAATAAAAATGGGCAATCAATGAACAGGCATTTGTCACTTTACCCAAGGCTGAGATTCCTGTATGTTCTTGGCCATCTGTCTATGATCTGAGTTTTGCACAATACCACTTGTTAAATGGTGTTGTACATTATTTATTGTCTCTATTTTAATCTCTTATCAATTTAAAAGATAAATAATGTTCTGTAACATCCTTCAACATTCTTTGTTTATGCTACATTACAAAACTGAAGTTGTGCCACCGAATCTAGTAGTCATGGCAGATTCTTAGAAATGCGATTGGCATTCGCGGCACCAGGATGAAATGTTAGTCTGCTCATAGGCAGTTTCACATGTGGAAAATTACAAGTCACATGTGATTTTTACCACACTAGATGTTCATGATGGAATACCTAGATAGTGTATGACGCATGTGTGTGAAATGTGCCATGAATCATGCTTCATAGTTTGTGTGTGTGTGTGTGTGTGTATGTGTGTGTGTGTGTTTGTGCGCGTGCGTGCATGTGTGTGTGTGTTCAGGCACGCAGCCTGCTTGACAAATGTTTGTGTGTCCCACAAATTACAATCTCAGTGACTGGATTGGTGCAATGACAGCAGTAATGGAAAATACAGTAGTGGTGATTGCAGGAGGCCTAAGACTATAAATGTATGTATAAGGTTCATAAAGTGAAATCCATGCACCGAGCGGCTGCATCTAGTGCTTTTTCATCACTCTGTTTTGAAGCTTGGCGAAGTGCTCAGCAAACACATGCTGATTGAAAACTATTGGACTCTCATCTACCTTTCAAACAAATCTTTTTACCCTCCATCTGTTTCCTTCAGGCATCATTCTAATGCAGGAAACAAACAAAAAAAAAGTTGTTCAAACTTCGTCCCCCTACAGAGCCAAATCCAGCTAATCATGTTTGAGTGTCCCGACTTTTCTTTCATTTTCTTTCAACTCATTAGGAGTAGGTGGGAGTGTGCCCTAAAGCAATGAACCTAATCCTTCCGTCTATTTTCTGTCAATTTTAGCCTAAGAAATCTAACATGGTGAGCAGTCATCTCTTGATGCTGGCGGCCACTTTGTAGGGAATTTCATGTAATGAGGCTGTCTAAAAGGCTTTCAGACTTTATCAAGCAATAAAAGCTCCAGGTCTCCAGCCTGCCACTTTTACCTGGCAATACTGCAGGCTGCTGACATTAAGCAGCAGTTGCAGTGAGTTGTAGTGGTGGCAGACATATTGAGGATCGCTGCCTCTCACCCCTGACTCACCTTTTAGCCTCAGTCGTACTGCCTGAGGTGTGTTCTAGTTTTCTAATGGATTTCGACAGTCACCAGATTATCTCCAAATGATCCTTCTAATTTACAGCTCAGGCTGCTTTTGTCCTCTTTTTAGCTCTCTTTTTGTTGGGATTTACAGTGCATCCGGACAGTTTTCAGAACTTTTAAGTTTTTCACATTTTGTTGTATTTTAGACACACCTCAAAATGGATTCAATTCTCTTTTGTAATTTCATCAGTCTATACACAGTAGTTCACAATAACAAAGCAAATGCAAGTTTTGTACACATATAAAACAATAGAAGATTGAAATATGCCATTTACATGAGTATTCAGACTCTGTCATGATACATGAAATTAAGGTCTGGTGCATCCTACGCCTATAAATAGTTCTTGAGATGCTTATACAACTTGATCAGAGTTCACCTGTGCCAATTTGACTTTTTGGACATATAATGATTGGGAAAGGCGTACATCTTTTAGCTGATGATACATGTCACAGTAAACAGCAAACCATGAGATTGAGAGAATTGTTCGAAGGCTTGCAAAACAGGGTTGAGCCAAGGGGATACAAGACGATGCTACCATTGCCAAGAGCATCTTCTTTCATTAAATCTAATCTAATGTAAGAAGTTTGGGACCGCCAATAGTCTTCTTCAATCTGGCCCCGTCACAAACTGAGTAATCAGGGATGAAGGTCTTTGGTCAGACTGGTAACCAAGAACCCAATGGTCACTATGAATGAGATCCAGAGTTCCTTAGCGGAGGTGGAGGAACCTTACAAATGGACCACCACCAGTGCAGCACCCTGCTATTCTGGCCTTTATGATAGAGTGGCCAAGCAGAAGCCTCTCCTCACGTATAAAGGCACATGATAGCCAGCTGGGAGTCAAAAGACCCCTGACCGACTCCCAGACCATGAACTTTTTAACCTCACTTCCCAACAGCAGTGTGTGGAAACCAACATTATGCTGTGTGAATGTTTCTCTGCAACAAGAACTGAGAGACTAGTCAAGGTACAAGGAAAGATAAAGACAGAAAAATATAGAGGAAGTGAAAACCTTTTCAAGACTACTCAGGAACTCAGGCTGGTGAGAAGGTTTTCATTTCGAGAACACAATGACCCGAAGTGTATACTGCCAAGAAAACACAGGAGTGGTTTCTGCTATAAAGAATGAGAGGAACTTTCAAAGGTGTGCTTAGATAGCGGGATCATTACCTTGAGATAAGACCTGAGTCTGTTATTGCTGCCAGTAGTGCTTTAAACGTCACCTGAGTAAAGGATCTGAATACTTAGGTAATGGAATATTTCTTTCCTGTATTTCTAATGAATTCACAAAACACTCTTGTGAGGAAATAAATAAATAAATAAATGAGAAACTTGAACAAGTCTGAAAACTTTCACAATGTGCTCTACATGATAATTATGTTGACACTGTTTCAAACAAAACAAGACAGTTATCAGAGAATAAAACCACATACTGAAAGATAGAGTCTTCTGCTGAATCCTAAAGATTATTACAGAAGTCATGTAAGTGTTTATGTATGATCTGTAGGTCTTGAGTGAACCAAATCACAAGTATTGGTAAATAGCATATTTTACAACCCAAAAATGTAGCAGGCAGTTTTTAGGAATTTAGTTAGTAGTTGATGTGATCTACAAAAACCTTAAATATGAAACTGCTGTATTTTGTGTAGTTACTGTCTTTGAATTGTCTAATGGAATGAAAACATTTTTTCTGCCTTTTCATCTATTTATTTTATGGATAGCTTATGAGGGAAAATACACAATGCATTGTTTGTGCCACATACTACTAAAATTAAGAAAAGCAGCAACTTCACAACAGAGTGCTTCTTCAACAGTAGCAGTAAAGAAAACCCTCATCAACCTGTAGTGTTACAAGAGTAGTAATCTCTTTGTAAATTCCAACACTTTCCTCACCCAGTTAAAGTCTGAACATGTGCAGCACTTCACATCTGCCTGAATATGATGACTGCTGCATGGTAGCAGGGGGATTTAATACACTTTAACTCACTGGCCTGTCGAAGCAATTCAGGACATATCCCTTAAACTTCTTCTCCCCTCTATCAATACACTCACTAACTACCCTAGCAGTGAGTACAACCAGACAAATGCTCCTGTAAAAGTTGTTTTTTATTTCTCAAGAAAAAAAAAACCTTTTCCACCTCTCTCTACCTCCTCCTCTGCTCTTCTCCTTGCACTCCCATGTGGGGTGATTTAAGGTGGGAAGGCTATGGAGAAACTGTTGCCCTCCATCTCTACCTCCTCCCTCTCTCTCATTCTCCCTCTCCCTTGGCCTTATTACAGGCTGTCAGTTTATTATAAAACATTAGGAAAGCAGAGGGACACTTGCAGTTACTGTCCTATCGATTGGCGAGGATAGATTCTGTGATTTAGAGTCAGCCTCTGCTTGCGCCCTTCACGTTCTTGGTCTCCTATTAAGGCGCTAGTGCTTTGCTTTGGCTATTGATGTCTCAACATTAACAGTTACAAGCTGCTACAGAAAATCAATGTTCAACTTTTATTACCAGCTGCATAACGCAGAGGACCTCCTACCAGCTGGTACTTAGCAGTCGAAAGGAGGCACTGACGGTCGACTCGGCACGTCAGGTGTTTTCTAAGCGATATCTGCAGTAACATCAATCATGTGTATAGCATATGGGGGTTTTCAGGGACCAGTGAAGGGCCTTAGAGCTTCGGGGTATAATATAGGAAGGTATAGCACACCAAACAAATTAGCACCTCCTTGCTCACATCAGCTTCTATGCCTGAACAGAGACTTAAAAGTGAGGATGTGAGACAGGCAGGGAAGTTTTTATCTTGAACTCTTAGCATCTGCACTTTCTTTTGAATCTGGACGGCTCCAATTCTCCACCACAACAACACACACAGGGACAGTGCACCAACTAAATGTAATCAAGCTAAAATAGCCATCGATCCCCTCAACCAGCACAACCAACCAGTCATCCATCCATCATCAGCATCAACCTGGATGTGTGTGTTGTAACAGAGAATCTAAACCCAGGTAGCATGTATCCAGAGCGGCTGAGGCCTCTCAAACATTTATGAGGGGCTACCAAGCAGCGGTACGGCAGCCCTTCTGGGACAAACAGCCCCCGGTTCTGTACTCTCAGTCCCGATCAATGGACCTCAAGTTCATTACACACACTTTTCAGTCGAATGGCGGCAACTGATTTTTTTCTCCCCCCCCATCGTCAGGCAGTCCACCACTGGGGCTGCATTACACTTGCTTGTTTACGTGACTGCGCGTACAGGGGAAGACGGGGGAACTGAGTGTGTACTGGTGTACATGTGTGAGTGTGTGTGTGTGTGTTTGTGTGTGAACAGGGGCTGCTCCCAGTGGACGGAGCTTGAGGTTATCATTATGTACAGGTTGGTCCGCTGCAATGCTAATGTTAATACATTCTCAGTGGCCGCAGCTCGAGTCCCAACGCTGTGCTAGCAGGCCTGCTACTCCTCTCCAATTAAAGGCTGAGGGATGTCTGTTTGGGGTAGGGAGGACAGGCCTGGGCTATCCGGGGCCCTGAGGAGAACAGGCTCACATTAGTCAAGGAAAACAGACTCGGAGAACAAATTGTGCATACATTGGAGTGCTGCAGAAAATCCCACTCTTGATTTGAGTGATTTCTTAACTAGAGATCATCTCCTCTCTGGCTCTGTTTTAATGCAGTTTGGAGATCATACATCACGTAACCTTATCGCATTGACCCAACTGTCAGAACAACCTGCTTTTCAGTCTATAACTTCATTAACTAAATGTGTGACATAAAAACAGCCTTATTAACCAATTTTCCAAAGTCAAAAAGCATCATCTGCAGAGTGCTGTAGACCAAGAAAGACAAACTGTCAACAAGATTGGGCTGCTTCTAGCAATCGAACAACCATCAATGTTTCACTCATAAGTTGTAGATGCACAACAAAACTGTGTGGGTCAGTGTGTGTGGTGGGCTGGTTTGTGGTGTTGCATGACAGCAGGGATGTAACAACTGCCACAGTCATGTAGCGTATTGATCAGACCACCTACCTCAACCTTACTTAAACATTACATACAAACAGCAGCAAAGAGTTCCACAACCCTCCTTATGGAGCTCTCTCAGCCAATTTTGGCTACATGTGTACACTACAGTTTATATCCATCAAATAAATATATGTAGTAATGTACTAGACACACACATTTATACACTGGACACTTGTGTAAACTCACACACCAAAGGGATGTAGGCCAAAGGGTAATGTTATGGCCTCTCAATCTTAAAGAGTATTGGTGGTAAAATGTTCAATAATACAAATGTAATCAGATGGACCCCCAGCTTTACATACCAGCCTTGTCAATCATTGGTGAAGTTGTAAAGCCCTTCAGTCCACATCTCAGTAGGAGCAACAGTATTATTGCTGCAACTGTCATCTCAGGCAAATCTTTACAACAAGACGTTTATGGTGGCTGTAGCTCATGATGTGTCATTAGTGTTACTCATTGGACAATCATTACTTTAAATGTAAAAGACGTGCACTCCGAGTTGTAATGATTGAACAAGATAAAAGGGGATGACGCACTAGGCTTTTTGAAGAGACTTAATTTCCATTTAGGATACTAATTGAGTCATCATTTTATTGTTTAACAATGACGCACACTGTTTCCAATCTGGAAGTATGTAAAATGTAATCACCTCCTATCAAACGGCGGTAAAATGAAACTCTCTCTGATTGACTTCAAACTCGCAAGTGCGTGAAAAAATGCTGAGTAGACGAGGAGTAAAAATAATCCTCTACATTTCACCTACTGGTCTGATATTACAAATGGAGCTCAGTGGCATTACAGCACTGCTTGGCATGTGGATTGTCAGTCATTGTGTCCCTATGTGAATATGTATAGTGCAGAGGCATGTGTTTAAACTATGGTAGTGGTAAGCTATATGGTGGTCAGGTGGCTGATACAAGATTATACACCCTTTGCTCTTTGAGCTTCTGTGTGTGTGTGTTTGTGTGTGTGTGTGTGTGTGTGGTTGGACAATGTAGTTACAAGATACTTCTGGCAGAGCAGAGAACAGCAGAGCTTTAAGGTGATATGTGTGTGTGTGTATGTGTGTAACCAGAGACAGTGATTAAATGTTTTAAAGCACAGATGATCCAACAGTTGCTGTCTCTTTTCTCCCACCCATTCTTTCTCTCTTCATTGAGCCCCCACCCACCTGTGACTCTACACCCTCAGTCCTGAACCATCACAGCTCCTTTCGTGTCTCTTCCTTCTTGTACTGAAAGATATTTTAAGCACTGTGAGTCCAACACACACAGAGAGAGCAAAGCTATACCTTGTATTGTCTTAAAAAGGAAAAAAAAAACAACATGGTAGTTGTCAAACACAAGGCTTAAGTCGCCAAAAGACAAGCATCACACCCTGATACAAATGAGATCACTAATCAATTAACCTTCTTGTCACACGTGTAGACCTACACACAAACCCATGTCAGCACAAAACAAAGCTGTGTAAAATAAAAGAATATTCAGTGCTAGACCTTTGCCATGCCAGCTCTTGGCCTGAACAAACTTCCTTTGCATGAAGTTGTACTTTAGTGCCACCTGGCCCTGGTATGCACAGCTACTGCTGGAGTTACACTACAAGCCTGTAAATTCTTCCATTGCTCAGTGATGAGAAGTTTAAGTCTGAAACATGCACAGCAAATTCAGCAACCTTATTATGGAGTCTTTCCACTACAGACAAAAAAATATGAGAGAAGGAACAGACAGTCTGTGTCTGCAACGACCTGCTCTGTGTATGGCGGTAGATAATTCTGTTCATACAAAGTTGTGTGGGACAGAACAAAGGTATCTGATTAGTCTGTACTGATTACTCCAGTACGCAGTTCTGCATGCGAATGCTAATTTTTCCCAGATATTTCATAAGTGCTACGTAATGACATGTGTTGTAAATATGCGCTATACAAATAAAATTGAATTGAATTGAATCTGATTTTGTTATTTAGACACTTTGGGAGGGAGAGAGTCATCTCATCCCACAAATACTCAGGAAAGTCAATGTTCAGAACATTTTCCTGCTTCCTCTCCTCCCTTTATGTTGTTTTTGGAATTGTACTTTAACAGTTGGACGTCTTGTCAATGTGTAATGAGCAACACAAGAGCACACAGGCATGAAATAACCCATTTTGTCTTTTAAAATTCTTCCAGTAAAACTGCCGAAAGTCTTAAACTACAATGTGTACCGAGCACAGACATCCACAACCACAGACAAACACACTCCACAATATCTTTTTTATTAAGCAAGCATCTTTGCGGTTGATCCTCACAATTACTCATTTCCTCCGATTTCCTTGAACTACGCATTTGAATGTCCTAACAGTAGAAACATGCAGCAAAAATCCAGTTCACTAAAATCAAGTTCAGCTTTGAGAGGCAGTGTGCAAATATGTCATTTTACATTAGCTTTGAGGGGGAAGGCGAGAAGGGACACCGCGATCCAATACTTTAGAATAAATTAAACTCCAATTTGCACTTATGTGACAAGAGGAGTCAGCTTAACAGGGAACAAAAATCAAACAGAGAACAAAGAAGTCAAAGGAAAGTGTAGAGAATATGTGAGACAGTCTTTAGTCAGCACTCTACCTGCTGGCTTCCATCATCAAATGAAACCGAAGCAAAAGAAGACAGAGAGAGAGCGATGGGTAAATGTAAAACGAGAAAATGCAGGAGAGTGGAGTGAGAGACTGAGAGGGGGGTAACTGACGCTATGGATTAACTGTCCTTCATGCTGAAAATATACATCCCCGGGCGCTTCGTGCTGAATTATTAATTCAAATTTGTCAGAGAAAGAATGAGAGAAATCTATTGACGGGGACACGAGCCCTTTAATGGTCTCATTAAAGGGGAGGCTTCCCACACCAGGCACCTTCTGTACTGCTGCAGGAGTTTTCAGGGCAGTGGAGGGTTGGAGGGGGGTACTTGACCCCCCAATGATTTTCTGTCACTTTATCATAAACAAGAAAAGTTGACATGCCTCTCCATTGCCCACACCCTCCCTCCACCACCAAACAAACCCTGTGTGTAATTAGCCAACGGGTGCAAAAGTGCACTGAATGTAAACGCGCTTCGCATTCATGCATTGATACAGACAGAGATGGCAACAACACACACACACACACTACGCACTGTGGCTGCTTCAGCTGCTTCAACTAGCACAAATGCAATACAAGTCAGGAAGAGCCTGAAGAGTCACCTCACAGGCAACAGCAGTATTGATTTTTAATTGGTTTGATTTTTTTAAAACTTTTTTTCCCATTTTACTGCTCCATGGATCATTTCCTTACATTACACCAAACACGGAGACTTTGCATGAGGGTTGCTGTCTATTACATCTGAGCCTGTCAGTCAAGTGTTAGCATCATTAGCTGCATATAAGTACATGACTGGAAGCTGTTTGGTGGTGTTGGTGTGTGTGGTGGGGGGTCCGTACAATCCAGACAGCATTATGAAGGTGGGAGAGCAGGGACCTGTGGGTGCATCACTCAGTCCGAGGCCAGCTCATTGAAAGGCTTTTGGTTCCACCTCCAGGGGGGCTAAAGAAGGGGGCAATAAGAAGCGGAGGTGGGGAGGACCAGAGGGACTCACAGAGGGCTAAGCACTAGGTTCATTGCTGATTCAAGTCTCTCAGTATCCCTCTGGCAAATGGATTTTCATAATGCTGAGACAATGTGATTTTTTTTTTCCACCAGCAATATGATTTTTACCCCAGCGAGTCTGCATCATGTCAGAAATGCAAGTAAGGATTATTTTCATTATTGATTCATCTGGCAATTATTCTAAATTAACTGATTAATCGATTAATGTGTCCTAAAAAAAAATCATCTTGGTGATGATTTTTCCATTGACACCAATTTATCGTTGGAGCTCCGATAGTCATGCAACAGTAACATTAACAGAAAACCACCCTCTGAAAAAATTATAAGAAAAGCTAGTAATACATGAAGTCCTATGTCAAGAAGTCTCAACACTCCATTAATACTTATTCCCACTGATATTAACCTCCCTGGCTGTGCCCATCTGCTGAAGCCCCTCAGTAACACACCCACAGACAGGACGAGCTGATTCAGGGTCTAAATTTGTTTTCCCCTTCACCTCCAGATAAACCCCCAGCACCTTCCAGCCAGCATAGGCAATGAGAGAAGCTTGTCTCCTTCTCGCTCCAAGCACCTTCTTTCTCCTGTTTATTTTATCAGACCTAAGGCGCATTTCTCTTCCCCTCAACATCTCTCGACCTCTCTCCATTGCCCCCACCAAGCCCGCCGACCCATCCTTGGGCGACAGAACTCAACCAGCCCCTACCTGTTTAGCTTAACAACAATAGCAATGTTGTCGGCGGAGGTTTAGATCTGACTTAATATATCCCCAACTGGACTGTATCTGCTTAATTCTCTTTCATAGCCGCATGGCATTTGGCCCCTCGAGAAGCTAAAGAGACGGTTTGATGAGATGGTGGGCAAATTGAGCCTTAATGCTTTATTCTGACATGCTGACAATGGGCCGTCCCCATTGGTGGTCTGTTTCCAGGAACGGTGAGACAGTTGTTATTATGCATTGTTTGCACAGAGGATATTTGGCCTCTGGACATAGGGCTCTGTGTTAGCTTCAGGGCATGTAGCTACAGTATGTAACTGTATGCTGGTGAAATAGCAGGTCACTGTTTAAGATAAAGGGTCACTGCTCAGGGCTTAATGAGGCCTTTGTTAAATGACTAAAAAAGTTAATGAGTATAAAAGATGAGATATTATCACTTGATTCCAAATGAAACCAATGAAATCAAACTAATTTGACAGGTGCTCTCCAGACTCATAAGACTACAACAGGATATATGTTTGGTTGTCATGCTATAATAAAGAGATTGTTTTTTTTTTTCCTGGAGAGGCCTTAATCAGTATGCAAAATCTGTAGAGATTACATCTGACCCCAGCTGACAATAAAGTGAAATGAATTCTTGTTGCATGAAGAATAAAGAGTTTTAAGACGGTGGATGAGGCGTTCATTCTTAACCCTTATCTAACCTAGAGTCCTCCATAGCCTGAGGGCACCAGTATGCTCCTGCCAAAGGGCTGGTTGGATAATCAAACAGCATCTGAAACCACTAATCTCCACATCTTTCTGTAACTTGCTGAAACTGGCAACATGACAAGAGCATCAACCTCACATAGTTATTGACCAGGTGAGAAAAGCAAGCAGGGTTTGAATTTTTTTTCTTTTTATTATTTATGCAGCTATTTTTTTGTACTTGTATTTACAAATAAGGACAGAAGCACAAATGTTTGGACATCGTCGTCATTATCTCTCTATTTAATTAATAACTGAATCCCACCAATCTTGGAAAATGACTCTTTCTCCATCTCCATCTCACTTCATCTAATTGCGAGCATATCCCTTCCTTAGCCCCCTGTTTTGCAGCATAAAGTTCGCAGTATTGTAGTCAGACATCAATTTTTTGATAAAACTGACGATGGATAAATTCTTACACATCCTCCTCTTGTATCCATTTGACAGAATCGGTGTGACTCTAGTTATCCTGTTAGCCTTTGGTGTATGAGGTCTCAAAGACACCCCATTAAATGTTAAGGAGCATGCAACTGCAGTTTACCACATTTTTTCCCCCTCTAACGTGGAGGCGTCGTATCGGAGAAAGGGAATTCCCCAAATGGGACTTTGAGGAAAACAAGGAAGCTGAGAGCTCCAGGGAGCTAGGAAACTTGTTTTCTGGCAAGCATGGATAGATGAGGACTGTAATGCTCTAATGGGGAAGTAGAGCCTCCTGTAGAGGAAGGGAAAAAAAATAGACACTTCCATGTGATGTGTTGTCAGTGGAGTATTGATGTGAGCTGAGGTGAGTGTGTGTGTCTAGCTGGGGTTTGTGTTTTCGTGCACTTCATGACTTTATGGTGGTGGGAGGGTTTGGAGGGGGTAAAAAAACATTGCTTTCTCCAACGCAAAGCTTTTCTCCAATACAAAGCTCAGTTTACATATCAAGGCAGTGCAACATAACTCAGATAATAGCCTACTTAAGTGATACCGTTAACCAGGCGGCCATTGCTCTTTGCCCTATGGCCCTTATTTGCTTTGACTGCCCCCGCTGCCCTGTTTCTTTTAACACATACACAAACACACACAGACACATTCTCCTAGTGAACATGTAGCATTACATGTTGCTTGTAGTAAGTCCTCAGCCCTCACTTGGTTCCCTCAGAGTCAAAGGGCATGGAGTTCACTTCTTTCAACGCCCCCATCTCTGATTGGAGCCAGGCTGTGAGGCAGATTAACGATGAATAAAGTAGCTGTGCACGGTGTTGACTTGATAACAATCCAGTAGGGTGCAATAAAGAGGACTTAGTCCGGACACAGGTTCAACTCGTCGCCCTTTGAAGTGCCGCCGCTGTAATAAAAGGTGCCTGAGCTTTGATAGGCTCATATAAACGCCTGTGAAAGTCCCGATTGGAAGAGCTGAGCCCCTAATTCCCGCCCTATGCAGGAAGTAACCAGTTTGTCTTTCACTCACATTTAATTGGCCAAGTTTACCGACTGCAGTTCACTCAATAACTGTTTATGATCCAGGAGTTTTATGTGTTTTTTGTGCCCGGCAAAAAGCACGTTTGAAAGGCAGAGCGTATTGGTAGCATGTGACTGAGAGGTTTATTGATTTAACCACTAAAAGTGTAATGTGAGAGAGCATGGTGTTGTTTTGGCATGTGTTAGGTGTTGACCTTAGAGCAGAGACTTCTATGGAGAAGGAAGGACTGGAAAAAGGTGACAACTGGATGTAGAAATAGGATGATAGAAAATAAAGTTGTGGAGAAGATAGAAGTTTTTCTTCTCTTTCTACTGATCAGATGTAAGCAAATAAAGCTGAATTTATGACTTATTTTATTTCATGTTGGCCCAATTTATGTGCAGGTATACTGAGGTGTCAGATCATTAACACCTAGGATGTAATACTTGGTTGTCTTACAGCACAATGTATTGTTTTTTTTTTTTACCTCTTTGGCTTCTTACAGCCACAAACAAAGTGACAAATGTTTGGTTTTGCAGAGGATGGTGAACTTTGACACAAGCTGATGTGTTTTTATCTCTCTGATCTGAGATTTTTTTTTCTTTTTTCCCCTCCACACCACATTGTCCGCTCTGTGAGGCATCTCTGAGATCAGAGTGAAATAATGGAGCAGGCATTTGCATGAGTGAATGTGCAGTGTGTCTAAATGCTGTGCGTGTGTGTGTCCCTGGAGCAGGTTGATTGTAAGGGTCGGTGAAAGAGTGTAAAAGCACATGCAGAGAGGTACGCACACACAGCACAGAGCAGATCCTGTCTAATTAAAAAGCACAGCGGAGATTTCAGGGGTTCTGTGAAAGAGACAATGAATGCTTGGGTGTGTGTGTGTGTGTGTGTGTGTGTGTGTGTGTGTGCTGTTGCATTAGGTCGCTGGCTTCAGCATGATTGGCCGTCAAATGAAACAATGTATTCTGTGGGACCTCGGGGTTTCCATTTGAGTATTCGGACGCGGCACTGCAACGAACTGTGGCTGTTTTATGTGAAAAAAAGTTGATAATTAGTCCCACAGTGACTGAAGGATGAGATGGAGAGAGAGAGAGAGGAGGGGGAGTGGAGGGCATTGAAGAAAGAGGAGAGAGTGCTTAGCACATTTAATACTCCAACCTGACACTGTCTGGGAATCATTGATCAATTGTTTATTTATTTGCTGTTTTTTCTGTTTCGCTCTCACCCTTTGCTCTCCCTTTTCCTCCCCCTCCTGCCTTTGACGGATCAAAATCAATCCACTTGTCTGATTTGATTAGTAGCAGAATTAAGACAAAGTTCCTTTCAATCTGAGCAGTTTTTGTCCCTTTAAAAAAAAAAACTTGCCCACTGGCTTTTGCTGTCGGGAGTAGAGATCAAGCTATTGTCATTTGTGCCGTTTCTTTTTCTTTTTTTGGAAGCTCTGATTCATTATTTTTTCAAAAGAGGCTCTGGTAATAATTAGCAATTAAAATGCTGTCTTTTTGCCTCACTTTCCCCTAATTAGCTTGACAGAGACATTGGGTGCTAATTCTCCATAGTTTCTCCCCCAACATCCACGAATACACGCATCAAACTCCTTTCCACGTGCACACACACTCATGGAGACACAGTCAAACAGACAGAATTTTCACTGAGAAACCATGGCAACACCTCGCATGTTTTTGCTGTGATCTGGGCACACCTTGTCATGTTCCTGCAAATTTCACCAAATCAGACTCGAAACAAAACAGAAATTAAACAAAACAAAAATTAAACAGCATGTAGTGTTTGTTACTGAAGGCGTGTGTTCTACAGAAAACATTTGTCCTTGTATGAGGTTTTTAAAAGAATTACAAACTAATTTATTGTTGTGCCTATAAAGTACATTTTGTGAAATGTTTATCTCATTTTTGCTAATACTTTGCTAGACAGAATGCAGCTTCATGTTCTGAAATTGTAAATGAAATTTTCAGTTTTTTCTTTAGGCTTTGGAATCAATTTATTATGTATTTTTCTCTTTAATCCAAGTCCAGTAATCGGTGGTTGGACAGCTTGGCTATCAATAATTATTTTATGGATGAAATGATTCGACACGTGAACAGATATTGTCTACTGTAGCTTCTCAAACCGGCACGATTGTCCTCTGTACTTTTTTCTGGGATTTATCGACTTCAACATCCCACATCTCTGATATATAATGATTCCAGTAGGTTCAGACTCGGTTTACTTACATTCTATTACCTTTAAAGTTCAAATAAATTTAGTAACATTCAAGTAATTTAACACACAAAACTGGAATTTGGGAAACAGAAACATGTTATGATCCTGTTGATATTTTTTGTTGTTATTTACCAAAATACATTAAATAAATGGAGCTAATAAAACACACTGCATGTGCAAAATGTAGTGTAAATGTTGAAAAGTGTTTTGAAAACATCTGATAAAATATTAGAGATGGAGAATTAGTTTAGATGACTTATTTACTCAGTTGTATTTATTTTAATTAGCTAACAGTTTATTTCCTTCTACAGTGTCTGGATAGGTGGGCAACTTTTTATAACTGACACTTTATGATATTTGGTTTTAGGGACTCTTTTTAAAGCAGAGCTCAGGATATATTGAGGCTTGATACCAGTTGCTATTAAGGACTCACGCTTTCCCCACTTGGCTTTTATTTCTGGCAGTGTGAAACTGCATTTAGACCTTTCCATATGGGAAAAAAATTCACAGCAATTATAACTCAATAGTCAGCTTAATATAAACACCAAATATCCAAAGCAGTTTTAAAGAGAGGTGCACTGGTGCTGCACGTGTGCAAAATCGTTCCCACATTTTCCCAAACTTTCTGAGAAGCTCTGAAACTTTTCTCTCCGTGTCTCGTCCACATGGTTAAAGTGTTTCATGTGCAGATAAAAAACGCGGCCCCCTTGTTGACCTGCGTGGGATGTCTATGTGTTAACGCTTAAAGCGCACTCGCACTCCGCTGGGTTAGCTTATGTAAGGCCATATTAACGCTACTCTGAGGTGCTGGTGGTGCGAGAGCTGGCTCAGGAGTTGGCGAGGGGGTCGGACAGCTGAGTGGCAGCAGGAAAAAGCACATGTCATGTTTGTTTGGAAGCTCCTTTGTCATGGGGCCACACCCCTCCCCCCCCCACCATTTCTTTTTCCTGCCCTCCTCTTGGCCTTATTTAGCCCCCCGCCGTGTCACCCAGAGGTCAGGGTGAGCACACACACACACAGATACTCACACATACACAAGCAGCGCAAGAGCAGACAGACACACACACACATGCATACAGATTGTAATAGCATGGTAGAGTGCATCATAGATGGAAGTGCCTTGAAGGACCTGCTTCTCATTCTCTAGACCTCATTAGCTGCTGATTTATCTCCCCCTCCTTCCTCCTAATGCTCTGGGTGGGTGGATGGGGTGTATGTGTGTGTGTGTGTGTGTGTGTGTGTGGGAAGGGGGCACTGGGTGAGAGATAAAGAAATATGTGTATTTCCACGGATTAGTGTCTGTGTCTGAGAGAAAGGCAGAGAATTCAGTGTGAAAGATCGTATATTTTAGTGTGCGTTGGTCCGGAGGTGTCAACTGTACACAGGGACTCTGTCGTTCCCCATTAGCCCACTGTGAGAACACTCGACCTGGGGTCAAACAGATTAATAAAAGATCACACACGCACACACAGAGCTGCTACCTGATTAAATATTCCGCAGCCCTGCGCTTCATAATCATGACAAGTACACACCGTGCTCGGGTTCACCATTATCCATTTAGCAAATTTTTGTCTTGTCTTGCAATAATCTGCTCAAACCCCCAGTGAGCTTATTATTGTCAAGGAAAAGTGCTTATAGCTGCACAGAAAGGTAGGATTTTGGAAAGATGCAAAATGTATTTTGCACAAGGAATTAATAGTGAAAGAAGACTTTCCACAGAGATGAATTCCTGCACATAAATTGCATTATTATTATTGTTGTTTTTCACAAAATTGGTGCTTTAAAAAAAAAGCTTGTATCTCTATATTTAAAAAATAATAAGAATTACAGCACATTGTTCTGTTGCAATTAAAAACAAAAAGGATGGCTGGTTAAGGAGCAGGTTAAGGAGCAGCTGTGGCGCTAATATGACTATAACTCTGCCCTACATAATTCATTGACTCCCAGGGAATTCATCTCTCAGGAGAAGAACCTTTTTGCCTTTACCTGATTCCCTCTACACTGTGGTCCCAAAAGACGATTCAGAGGGAAAAACGAGAAAAGAGGAATATTTCATCATGCAGTGAAATATCAAGTGAAAATGAGCCACAGCCAAAGAATTCCACTTGTAATACTGTCCCCTGATACATGAGAATAGTAGTTACCATAACCTTTATGTGTTTTTAAAATGAACCATTATGACCCTCTTCAGTAGATTATTTAGGTTAAATAGTGATTCACCTCCAAACTGAGGATGCTGTTTTTAAATCTGATATTCCTTCTTGTTTTCTGTCCACTTTTTAATGTGCTTTTTACCAATAAGGGGAAAATCTACACTCCCAAAAACCTTTAAAAAACTATAGATTTATACTCAGAGACTGCAAAATAACGTCTTAACTCAACTATCCTTTTTCTTGCTTCCTCCTGCAGATGTAAAGAACCTGGAGAACTTTCACCTTGTAGAAAGTGTGCAGGAGCAGGTCAACGCAGCGCTGCTGGACTACGTCATGTGTAACTACCCGCAGCAAACAGACAAGTTCGGCCAGCTGCTCCTCCGGCTGCCCGAGATCCGAGCCATCAGCCTGCAGGCCGAAGAATACCTTTACTACAAGCACCTGAATGGCGACGTTCCCTGCAACAACCTGCTCATTGAAATGCTGCACGCCAAGAGAGCTTAGGAGGGGACTGCACGACATTCTCAGAGTTTTGCTGCAGCCCAAAAAAGAACATAAAAACACACAAAACAAACTCCAAATGATGCTTTCACCAAAACGAACCTCCAGCTCACACTTGGCTGTGTGATGACTTGAAGGGTGGAGAGCAGAGAGAACTCATGTTTATATTGAGCTCATTTTGATGTTCAAGTTACAACTTGAAGTGCAGATTCGGACAAACACATGCACAGAGACTCATAATGTGCACAGATAAAAAGCATATGGATCCCTTTATTGTAAAAAAAAAAGTCAGACAGAAGAGTCGCTTCTCCTCAACCACACAGAAAAAACATTGTTGAAAGGAAAAAAGAGAAACACTTGAAGCAAACTCTGCATTTGACACAACGTGATGAAATTCTCTGCACACACAAGACTATCAGACTGCAACTTAAAGAATGAACAGCCCTCCCGAGTGTTTTAGCACTGGTGATACCAGGAGAGGGTTTTTGTGCTGAGAGAGGAAGCTGAATAACACTGCCCATCTTTCAGACAGCTGTGTGACTAAAGCGGTGGCTTGTTTTGAGGATCCTCCTGTGTGTATTCCAATTAAAGTTGGCTTTTAGCTGTTGTTGGTACTGTAAAAGGCAAACGGACAAGCAGTCAGCCAGGCAAGAGACTCTTACCTACCATGTCTGTTTTTTGAACTTACACCAGATGCCTGCTGTGGCAGCTTGACCCCACCGAAAAGGGTGAACTGACAGTTAAAAAAAATAAAGGTCTAAAAAGAAAAAGAAAAAAAAAACATTCTTAAATGAACAAAACGATAAAGAGGCTGATAAGAAGACAATGTGTTTTTTCTCTTGTAATGAAAGTCATTTGCTTGTCATGGTCACCTTGTGGTTCCCCTTTCTTACACCCCCCCACCCCCTCCCCCAATCATCTTAAACTATGTACCTCAGAAAGACCAGTGTTAAATAAATTCACTTAATAATGTCAGCTTAAATAATAGTATTTATAGCCATTTTTCCCTGCAAAAAAACACACCCTTCCTTTTTATTATTTCATTCAAACTGGAACAAAACAAAGTGTGATTCTGGAGACGGAGAAGGATCAATCCTGCCTTTGTTCGAAAAGACCAAAGCCTGCTGCAGAACAGAAGAAGGAAATTACAAATACCTTAATAATCAGTATTATAAGAGAAAAAAATTGTGATGTCACAGTTATGTGAGTCTTGCCTTATTTCATTACCATGCTAGCTAACCGTGCAGATGTGAATGAAAATATGTACAAATATATATATAAAGTATTAATGTTGTAAAAATTTAAAAAAGAATAATTCAACAGGTGTTTACATTCATGTGGTCATATGGGAGAGAACTGTGATGAAGCAGAAATTGCAAAGCAATGATTTCCTAAAAAAATGAAATCAGTGAAATGAAGAAAAAGATCCCTCTGGTTTGCTTTCTTTGGTGTGTGTACAGTGTTTTATTTTTTTATTTGTTTTGAGCAGTACTTAAATTATGTCGTGAGACACTAAAATCAAAGAGGAATCACACTTAAAATATTAATTTTTGTGTCTGCTGGCATTCAAACATTTGTTTTTGAGCATTTCTGTATAAGGGTTCCGTTTCACTTTTGACCTTTTATTTGTAAGACCTTTATTTTCTTTTTTTATTTACAGTGCTTTGACCTTTTTGATGTACAGTATGTCACTGGTTACGCTTAATAATGAAGATAATTTATTGCGTCGCTGGGTTTCCATCTTTGTGTTACATGACGTGAGGTGTCCACGCCAGAATAAATTTGTTTACTGTAGCATGTTCTTGTTTTGTTTCCATGAGTAGTTCTGAGATGCAGGTCTGGAGCAAAAATACTGGGCTTTCAAAAAAAAAGAAGAAAAAAAAGAGAAACCACTGCAATTTTTTTTGTCTTTTAAATGTTCATGCAAGTCTGTACATTGAAAAGAGTATTGTATTTAAGTGAGTAGGTGTGAAAGATGTTTGTGCCACATCAGTTTTTCTTACTGAATTTCAACCTGCATCATTGTTCTGTCTGGTTTGCTCTTATACCAAAGACTGCATCTTTCCCCTGTGAGCTGTGACTTCTCGTATTGTGTCCAAAATCAGCAAAACTGGCTTTTTTTTCTCAACATATGGCAGCCTAAATGATCCTCATGCTGAGTTTCTTCACGTGTACAGTAGTTGTTACTGTTTTTATCAAAAATGTCCCAACACTTGCCTCCCACAACAACCTGTGGTGTTTATTTGTTTATCTTGTCAACATTTTTTTTAAATAAGTCACGGAATAATCAAAAGTCTTTCGATGGCATGTTTAATGTACAGAAAATTCACTTAAATCTCAAAGCTGTTTCTGATTCTGAGCTTCAACCATCTGTTACCCTCATTAATTGTGTCCCCCTGATCAGACAATCTTATCATCCACCTTCTCCAAATTCTGTGTTTAGGTTCTGCAGCTGCCTTGGACTTATTATAACATCCAGGTGAACTATATACCACATGCAAGCAAAGTAGTCATTAATGTGGTCATTGCGGCAGCTCTACTTTTTACTGCATGTTTGTTCTAACACTGCTGCAGTCCTACTCCATCACCAAGAGGGTTTTGTTTGGACGTAGCTTAATAAATGCTTTCAGATAGTGTTTTTGGTGACTTGGCAGTCGGAAGTAAAAACAAAAAAAATGGTGAGAAATCCAGTTGTTTGCTTCACTACAAACTAATTTTAGGCTACATAGTCATTGTCAAACAGACCTGTATGCAGGATAAATGCTTTGTCAAGGACTTAAACAATGACTACCTTTGTGCATTATATGCTAATGTACATTTTCCACACATGGATACACAAAACATAAAAATGCCATTTCCTTTCCGCTTGTCTATGACTTTTCCCCCTCCTGCTGACATTCTGAATGCTCCTATCACTATCTGGTCCTAGGGAGAGTCTCTCTCTGAGGCTAATTGAATTTTTCCTCATATTTCAATAAATAATTATTATGCTTATAACACCAGATTCTCGCTTCCTCCACACACTAACGCTGCCTACTTCCATTTCACTGCATTTCTGTTTGTTTGTTTTTGTCAGGAAATGATATTCAAACGCTCCTTGCATATTACTTAAGATACATTAAGATGAATTGTAATAAAAACAACAGTCAGACATGATCAAAATCCATATGCAGACATGAGAGGAAATTATGTACAATATTGCTCTTTTCAGCTTTATGCTGTTATTTTCCATGTTATTCTAGCCTATATTTGACAGCTGACAATAGTGTGAGAGAAACTCCAGGTGGAGAGAGAGCGAGAGAGAGAGAGAGAGAGAGAGAGAGAGAGAGAGAGAGAGAGAGAGAGAGAGAGAGAGAGGGATCACATGACATAAACGTTTCCATTTGAATCGAACAAGGGACGCAATATGTATCCTACACAAACAGGTTACATGAACTAACCTGTTCAATTTATTCAATGATGTAAAGCTTTCTTAAGTAACTGTACAGCCAAAAAAAGAACGAAAGAAAAGACAAAGAAAGAAAAGACAAAAGAGAAACATAATTTTAGTAAAAATTTGGATTGTAAGTTTCGATTAAAAACATATTTGAGGCATTCAGCTTACATTATTATCTAGGAATTCTCATGTGTGGAATGAATGAGTCCTGATTCACTAACAATACTTACAACCAGTATAAAGGAATGCAACACTCAAGGGCACACATGTACCAAATTTTCTGTCTCTATATTCATCATGGGTGACAGGTGATAATAGTCAATTTGAAGAATTAAAGAAAAAGGACCTTTGATAATAAAGAAACACTGCACCGAAAGTGTGAATAAAAAAATAAATTACGAAACCGTAATCTTCATCATGCCAGCCAGGTCAGTCCACATAGACGAGGCCGTAGCTTTTCTGAGGTGCAGGACTGCGAGGGAAACACGAAGCTGCAAACTCGAGCTCCATGGGAACGTGAAGACTGCAACCAGGCGGCAAGGCATCCGCTTCTGAAGGAGGAGGCTCCTGGATGGACGAAGGGAAGAGGTAAGTGGGGTGTGTCAAGTCAGTCTGGGAAAACAATATTTATTTATACTGTAATAACACAAGAATGAGGTAATAAAACACAGATTTTTAAGAGAATGGAGCTTTTACCACTTCATATGCAGTACTTTGTCTCTAAAATCACAAATTCCAACACTGCTTCCTTCTAAGTTACCTTCTTTTACTTCATGATTCAGCAAAGCAACACCCCGTCTTACTTAATATGACACCAACCTTCACTACTTTTGGCTGTCATTCTTGCATATAGTATTAATCTGTATTTTCATGTTTTCATGTATCCAACTGCTTCATATTTGCAACAATTTTTGTAAATCAATAATTGATGGAATCGCAAGGCAGTTCTAAAAATTACATATGATTTAAAATGACACTGTAAGTTCCTGTTGAGTGAGCGAATTAACCTGAGTTCATGTCTTCAAGTGAGGTCTCTAAACCACATGCTGAAAACAGTTTCATATCAAAAACAATCAGGTTCTGAAGAGCTGTTGCACTCACTCTGCTTCAACTTTTGACTCCACTCATCCCACAGTCTTCAGCAGCACAAATGCCATGTTAATACAAACTAGAACTCCATTATTTACTTAAACATACTTCTGCTGTTACAAAGTGATTCTTGGCATGAGGCTCATAAATAACTTGTTATATCTGTGCTAATACACAGAGTTGACATGTATTTTATATTTCACACAACACAACATTAAACTGTTCAGATGTTAAACTAAAGCATCACAAAGCTGTATTCCTTTTGTATAATCCTCCTTCCAACTTCTGACCAGCTTTCCTCTCTCTCTATCTCTCTGTTACATCCATCTCCTCTCATGTTTTCTGTAAAAGAAATACACAGCTTTGAAACTAAACAAAAGTTGTTAAATGCTAAGACAGGCTGTAACTTTTCAGCATTTTCAGAAAACATAATCCATCAGCAATAGCCGACAGGTTTCTTTAAGTGTCTCATGTAAATGTAACATCATACCAAACTTTTTTCCTATGAAGCAAATGATATGAGGGATCATTTAATTGCTGAGGCGCTGAAGATAATGTTAGCAGTGTTCATGTGCAGCATTAAGGATGCTGGTCACAGACGGGCAAGCGGCCAGCTCGATCCCCGGCGCACAGCGTTGCAATCCTCACTTGGAGCTTGGCTTGCAGTGCCTGGCCTCCTGTCTGTAAATGTGTTAAACCTGCTTTCACTCGCCCTGAATTTGTATAAATAATGTATATACATTTATCCACAGACTCTAACAAGTGCAGCCTCAGGTGAAAATACTCAGAAATGCATGCTATGCGCATCCCCGAAGGTGGACATCAGCTCCAAACCAACCAACTCAAAAGATAACCACACAGAGAGCAAGAAAAAAAAAACACAAATGAATAACTTGCCAAAAGCAACATAAACACACATACACACATTTTTTTCCCTCTCTCTCTTTCACACACAGTGCTGTCAGTTTCTAAACAAGTTTTCCTTTCCGTCACACAAACAGCCCCAAGTTGTGTCTGCCAGTGTTATGTGAAGCTTTTAAACTCTGGAACCACATCACTCGTGTTTACTGAGATGCGCTTGTATGTTTCCCCTGCATTGTCAAGCACAGTCAAAGGGAGAGAGACTGAGGGCACAAGAAAAAACAAAAGCTTTTGGAAGTGTTCCAAGATTGCAAGAAAACGTGCAACTGAATGTTGGAACATGTAAGTTTGATATTCAGTCCAGTTTTGGGCAGGCCCGCAGGCTCGGCAGGCCTGAGACAAGTACAACCACTCCAAATAAAATGAACGGCACATGGTGGCAAAACTTGTCTTTGCATAGAGCACATCAGACCACACAGATCAGTGACTTTATGATTGATTACAATATTAACTGTATAACAAGCCTCTGTTCTCTGGCTTCTATTGTAAACTATTCTCCAGATGAGTACTCTAAGTTTTCCAATGAGTTTTAAATAAACATCTCCAACCAGATCTACACCTGCATGTACTTGTTCAGCCATTGTAGGTCATTAAGTTGAATGCAAGCTGTGATTTTTTATTCTCTTTTCAGTGGCTTTGTATTCTTACTGTTAAATCCAAGGTGTTCTCCCAAATTAAAAGGACATTCAGGCAAATTAATGCACACATTATTAAATGACAAAACATAAAATACACTGATGACACAAGGAAAATTAGTTTGCAAACAAATCTCATTGGACATTTAGTGATAAAGCCAACGATTTTGTTGTGTGCCTTAGCCATCTTATCAGTAAAATGTAATCAGATTTAAACAACCATCTTTTAAACTCAAAAGTTTAACCTCAACAAAGCACACAAAAAAGGATATAAGAACTTTAGAAACCATTTCAAACGGAAATCAGCAAGAGAGTTTCATAAGACAAGCATTCATCTGAATTTAATGGCATTTTATTTATATTTTGCCTCATACTGTATATTAAGACAGTCATTACATGTTAATGGTTGTTTAAAAATGATTAGGAAATAATCTCCAAAACCAAGGGAAAAACATTTTATTGAATTTTACTGATGAATAAAATGATTTATTCATTTGTTTCAAAGTTAAAACTAGTGGAGGCCCACAAATGAAGAACAAGGAGGCTAAAAAGAAACAGCACAACTCTACAGAGAGGCAATTAACCTGCGTTCTAATCACTTACACCAAACAGCGACTGGGGGACCCATTGTTTGGCGGCCTGATGGACAAACTTTAAAAATGTAAAGATCAAATTAATAGGCAAGCATTGTTAATGGGAACACTCACAATTATTATGCAAAAGCCTCACTGTGGCACGCAAAACAAATACACTAAGGTTTGGAGATGGAATGGTTCGAAGGCCGCTGCCGTTTCATTTCAAAGCATGCATTATACATCATTGTGCATAAAGAGGAAGCCTACAGCATTATGATGTTTTTTCCACGATGATTATCCTTTATTAGTCATTAAAAAGAGATCGAGAGAGAGAAAAAAAATACAACTTTTAAGCACCTGAACCTCGCTGCCAGCATTCCATTAATTGCCTGCACAATGGGGAGAGCCTTTGGAGATTTTTCAATTTCAAAAAATGAGGAGCATGCATTCAGTCGTGCTCATGTTATACCGGCACTTAAATCCTACAGAGCTCACATAAAAAAGGACTCAAGGTTGCATCCGATTGAAAGCCTCCAACTACAGCCACTTTAGAAATCCATTTAGCAAGCGGGGGTTTAGAACATCTAATTCAAACAGAGTCGCCCTGTTAAAACGGTTGCACCAATGTCTTTTAAAAACACACGCACTTTCAGGCACACACTTTTCTCCTGTGTTTGCTTGGCTCCATTGTAAGAAAGATGAACCTGGCACATAGAGAGATGGCAAGACACAAAGAATTAATCTTGCCAGACCTCAGCCAAGTGGCGAAGGTGAATGCTGGTGAATGACTGCATGTGGACTCTTGACCTTTGCTTCAACATTATCAAAAGGGGTGCTCTGTGGGAGCAACAAAAAGAGGTATGTGGCATCTGTAATAACATGACAACCTGAATATCGCAACACTGTTCATCAGCTGCAGAATCCAGGGTGAAGAGATTGTTTTCCGATAAAAAAAAACCCAGATGAATAATTATATTTTTGGTATGACCTCCAAACATTTTTTGTTAACTGAATAAAAACTTTGAAACAATTAAATTACAGTAGGAAGATAAAGAAAAATTTGTTAGTAACATGAAGTAATGTTTCATTTAACATAATTTTGCTCTATAAGTGCTTAAGCCACTACATGCCACTGCAATTTACATTAATAACTTTGTTGGCCCTGAATAGTTGGTATTGCTTACTGTTAACGGATCAGAAATGCCTTTAGCACAAAATTGCCAGGATAAGTGACTACTTTAAGCTGTTGGATCAGTGGTTTTAAGCTTTCAGTTTTGCTAATGCTAATTACAACGTCATTCCTCCCAAGGAAACTCTTACTATTCTCTTACTTATTCTCTATTGCCTCTTTACACACACCTGTTCGCCTGACCACAGCCTACAGTTTAGCTACCTTAACACCCATGCTGGCTTGGAAAAACTGACTGCGTAATATCTACCTGAGCTAGTGTGTGTTTGACAATTTGTGTTGTGATTTTCAAAGACAGTGAAAAGGCACCTTACAGCATTTAATTCACTTAATAGTTGTAGTCTGGGCATCCGCCAGGGAGCAGCCATCCCTAGATTGCTGTTTCCCCCATGTTATTTGTTTCTGCACTGCACTGTATCTAGTGGCCCCCCAATTACAGTGCATCTTTCTTTGCCAAGTGCGGTCTCCCCACCTGATTCAGAATGTGTTGAGCAAAGACCAAATTATCTAAAGTAGACAACTCCTCTCCTTCTCTCAGAAAACAAATGAAACTGGCGCAGCTTCAGTTGATATGTCAAACAAAGATATTAAAGTTCTATAATCTGCTAAACTAATTTGTATGAGATTGGTAGTAAACATAGAGAGGAAGCTTCCAGGTTACTTTCCCCAACTCCTGCATCGTGAAGTGCTGATAGCAAATGGTGAAGTGGTCAAAGCACCCCTTTTCTTGATAAAAGGCCATTCTGTGGATTTAGAAAACCTGCATGGTTGGCTTTAGTTACAGGTCCATCTTCATCCATGGCGATCAGTTACAGTTTTCTCAAAGACTTTCTGTAACAAGGTCACAGTGAACCATCTTCACTGTGAACCATCTTTGGTTTCTACACTGTGCACATGCTGTGATCCATCTTCAACAGGTGCTATTGGAAAACTATCCAACCTTTTAATTAAGGCAGTCATAATGTAAGTGAAGTCTGGGAATCTGCAGAGTGGGTTTTTAGATCCTGGGCCTGTACCTAAAACAGCTGACAGCGTTCCTGGGAATGTTTTTTGGAGAAGCAGTTGCCTTCCAAGTCTCCCATTTTCAGATGCATTTTGGGCCCCACCTTTACCTCATGGGTTTAAGGGCAGCTGTGGTAGTAGTATTTCCCCTCACTCTCCAGTATGTGCGATCAGTCCAAATGCTAATTAAATCAGGAACCATAAGTGATTTAATGAGCCATTTGCAGTTTCACTGTACCAGCCGTGTGTACTTAGACTTGCATGGCTTAATCTCTGAGAAAAGCATATGCTACTGGCAGGATCAACCAGGTAGCCCAGAGAACCGTGCTTGGTAAACCATTACCTTGGTCTGATGTCCACAGAAGTCCCACCAGACCAATATTGTGATTTTGCATACTTCACAGAGCCCTTCTCTGGGGAAAGAATTAAGCTAATAAATCGCTTAAAATTCGATACAGCAAATTGGTATGTTTTAGGATGCTGGACACTGGACTGGCCATTGGGGACCCACAAAAATGTCCTAGAGCTGAGAGGCATTCATACTCCGACAGTTTGTATTGAGGATAACATTATGAGGATAACATTGTGAGGACTGAGCATAGGGACGGAGCCCAACATCAACAGTCAGTGTGGCCTGGGCTCCCCCTTCCTTTGCAAGTTGGCAAACAACCCAAACTGTGTCAGTGGGCTCAAGCCCTCTTCTGCTCACTCAGAGCTATAGAGTCCATTAGGTCCTCAGGAAGAAGGATCATTTGGCTATGTTTCAAATGCAAGCATTCGGTAAGACCCCTACTGAAGTTTAGGCCATTCCACTAGGTTGTGGACACAATTCAGTTGCTGTAGACATTTACAAGTGTACCTATTCGGACTAGGGTAAAGGCCACCTTGTCGGCCTTGTGGGTAAGCCCTCTCCTTATTCAGTCTAGCAGCCACATAGTCATTTTAGTTCACATTTTCAAGTTTCTACCATTTGCAGCAGCCAATCCCACCGTTGTTGACCAAACAGTGGGTGTGGGTCATCAGCTCACTGCATCACTACATGCTTGTCTATTGTCTCTCTTGGTCAGTTTTGCAACTTGCTGTCTGACCAGAATGGCCACTTCATTCATAGGCCTTTGGTTGTTTTGGTTCTATCTATTCTCCTTGGGTGAATCTTAAACTGGAAAATTAACTTTTGCAGTCATTCTGCCTTTCAGGTGTGGCCTTTGCATCCTCTTAGATCCTGACCTGGCTGTTACATAGAGAGTGTAGATTTGTAAATAGTGTTACTTGCTGTTTTGAAAAAGGAACTTGTGGGAAACACTGTCTTGAAAAATTACTGTGCACAGATGAGCTTTTCATTCACGTTTTGCAGTATTGAAACAGAATTTTTTTTTGTTTTTTTTAAAAACAGCAAACTGTAAAACTTTTTAAGACTTTGAGGCCCATGTGTTATATATATATATATATATATATATGTACTAGTATACATAGACGGCCTTAGACCCCATCACATAAAAGCAGAATGTTTTTAATCTCAAAGGACCAACAACATCCCTGAGCTTTGACCTACAGCTTGAGAGCTGAGGAACCAGCACAGAACAGGACTGTTAAATTCATAAACACACACACCTTTTACATTGCAAACATGCATATTTAAGGATCGATCTACTGACAGAAATGAGTTCAAGTGAGCATACACACTGATAAACACTTACTGATTCTTTCCTTGTGAACAAGTTCATCTAAATAACTGAGTTTAGAGGCAAGGTTGTTGCCACACAGTGCTCCTGTCGTATTTTTTTTTTTTGTTTTTACTGCAAAGTGCTCCACAAGTGTTGCAAAACAAAGCAATACATTTGCAACATCAATCAAAAATAGATATCCTTGACTGTATATCATTCCATAACTCTGACAAAAAACTAAAGACGCGGCCTCAATTTAGTGTGTACTTAGTGTGCATCTCCGCTAACATGTATATGTCTGTCCGCAGATGGATGTATTTGCACACGTGTCTCTACACAAACATCTGTAGGTCTGTTGTTAAGATCAATATCAAAACCCTTAGCAGGCCTGAATCAAGCAGAAAGAAACTTTCCTTTCATCTTTCTTCCCTCCATGCCTCTTTTCTTTCCTTCTCTGTCTTAGAGCACCACGGACAATTGCTGGCAGGTCTTCAGATGCAAACAGCTGCTCTCAGATTGTCACTGTGATGGGAAACTGATTATTTAGTCTGCTGTCTCTCCCTTAAGAGAGCAAAATTTTCTGAAAGCTACTGAGAACTCTTAAGAGGTTCGGTCCTTTGCCAGAGGCAGCAGTAAAGCTGTAATGTGGCTCCTATAAATGAACATCACAGACGCGAACACAGCTATGAAAAAGTGTCCTAAGGAAGGTCCCTGGGGAAAGTCCCCTTAGCATTTGTTAGGAGCTGGCTCTGCTTTAGAAAAGCCAGGAGTGAAGTGTATCAGGGGAAAGGGTGTCTCTCATCACCTGGAGTTCTGTGTTTGTCAGACTGTAGAGCTAAAACCATTCTATGAAGTCAATATTTTTCCCTATCACAAATAATAAATTGTTCCTCATGTTAGTATTTGATGTTCAGGATTCTGTGCTTCATAGTTGGCGGGTTAATAGGCGTTTTGGGTATATAGATTTTTTTCTGATTTTGACCTGTGTGTGGGTCATGCTCCCTGTTTTGATTTGCATACGTTATTGTTTCAATCTGACTATAGTTCCAAATAAATAAACGTAATTCCCATGGTATTTAAAGCTGAGATCTTAAACTTTTCACATCACCATACTATACAATAAATGACACAGCATCTAGTGGTGGCAAAGTGATCTACCCCTGTATTGGCAGTTTCCCTTAAATACAACTTTTGTAAGGTAGAGTTCCTCAAAAACTTAAGTAAGGTCTTTTGTCTGTCTCACTGTTCATTCAGTACTCAGCCAGGGAAAGCAGTGTGTGGGACAAAGATGAGCAGTTAGCCAATACTAACCTACTTGAGAATGTATTTTCAACAGAAGGTGATACATGAGAAAAACTGCACTCAGAGATGCCCTGAGGTAAGTTATGAGAACATCACAAAAACTTTCCTGTGCATGCGCTTAAATTGTTACTGTTAGCATGGCTGTCTTTGTCGGGGCTCATTTTTTTCTGGCACAATGCCACCACTTGGCAGGGAGATCTCCAATCATCTCCACTGCTGAGTAATATACACCTCCTTATGTCAAAAAGTCACTTTAAATCTTTAAGATCACTTTAAGGTACATAAGCCTTCAAAAGTCAGGGGAATATTGTCAGGACAGTGCATTTGTCATCCATGAACACCACATTACTACCACCTATAAAATAAGTAGGGAAGATAAGGAGAGAGGCAAACATAATTGGTTGGGTTAGACAATCACTGCGAAGGTGCCCTTGAGCAAAGCATTTAAAACCCTTGCTGTATTGGAGCTGCTCAGAAACAGAGTGTGTATGTATGAATGTAAAAAACACTGTCTGTGAAGTAACATGCAAGACAATAATCCTAACATTAATGTTTAAAAAGACACCTTGTTCTCTATCTGTCTTTGCACGTTATCAGTGTTGGTGGAAATACTAAAACAGCAGAGACAAAAAACAAGAATTCTGTCTAATCAAGGTTTTACTGTCAACAGTTTTAAGAAATATCCAATTACAACTATCTCAACCAAGAACATATAATGGTTGTCAAAGTGTTGTTGAATTGACCTCCAGTGCACAGTACGAGATTGACAGCCAGTGGGCGGTCTTCTTTGTGAGTTCATGCTAACAGGCATTTGACAAGTGCTCTCTGTGGGAGTGTATCAGAGCCTAACAGTGCATATCAAGCTCGGAGTCTAATGTGAGGCGAGTGATGTAAGGTGAGGTGAGGCTGTGTGAAGCCTGAGGCTGTGAACACCAAAGCACAGGGCAGCGGTCAGATCAATACTGGCTCTGCCATAGATGTACAGGATCGGGGTGGTAGACCCCAGCAGAGAGTCAACGCTTCCTGATAGACTTATGTTGGTCATTCATGTACATGTACACAATTATTCATAACTAATATGATGGTCACTGTTAAGATCTGCTTTGCCCATTCCAGCTTTTTGGAGTAATTATAAGTATTTTAATCAACAATCTAAAGGGAAGTTAAAGGGAACAAGCAGTTAGAATGTACAGTTTGGCTAAAAAACACTATAATTATTTGAAAAACTCAGGGGCATAAAGCTGCAGTCAGTTCGACACTAGGAGCGACCGCTTCACAATAAAAATACTACTTGAATATGACGTAATCAAAGAGTACACATTTATAGCAGGGTGACTAAAAGCTTATTCTGTGGGTCATCACTTAATATGCTAACATTAAAATATATTTGTCTGTCAAATAAATATTCACCTAATTTCTGCTGATTTTGAAATTGCTGTTAGAAAAAACCTAAGAAGTCGGCACACATGTAAAACTGACTGCACTCAACCGTACAGTGTGTACTTCGTATTACCAGTTATACATGACTGATATTTTCAACTTTTTAGGCTGAGGACAGACACACCCAGTGTAGTCAAATAAGACACAGACATTCACAACTGATAAAAATGTCAGTTGGAATTTGTAAAAACGTATAAATAATGGATGCTCCAAGTAGGCAGGGGAGCATCTTCAATGAGCCCAGAGTGCAGCGCATACTTTCTCATCTCCAAACCGAGGAGCCATCTTAATGACTGCGCCCGGAGACCTGGGGGTCTCCATCAGCCTCCCCTGCCCATTTCCCCCCCATCCCACCCGTCGGACCCCCCTCGTCAAGCCCATCCATGCTCACAACCACAACATATCGTGCAGAGGGGAACATGAGCTCTTAAATTAAACATTGACAGCAGCGGCCACTGCCTGTTTTAGGCAAATCAGCAGAAAATGAAACAAACAGGGGCGCCTCAGGAAGATCCATGTGTGTGTAATTGAGACATTTTTTTGGGGGGTGAGTGGGGAGGGGAGTGTCTTAAGTCTTGTGGAGAGCAGAAAATGCAAATAATTTCACAAGAGTGTGTTTGCTTAGTGGATATCTCCTTTTTGTGTTTTGTGGATAAAAGGACGCTGTTGGAAGAAGGAGAGGGGGCGAGAGGGAGTGAAGAAGCCAGATTTATGAACTGGAAAATAGTAAATGGACTATACTAGAGCACTTTTCTACCTTAACGGACAAAGCACTTTACTGTTTGACTCTTATTCACACACACTCTGGCACACCAAGGCATAGGCCCATCAGGAGCCACTTGAAGTTCAGAGTCTTGCCCAACAAAGAGGCAACCTGAGACAGATATTTTGTTCAAAATGTTGACACTGGGCACCGCAACATCCTGTATCATCATGACTGAAGGGAATGGGGGTTGGGTGGACAACGGTGGATGAGGTAGAGACCACTATACCCCTCTCCTGACCTGCATTCAGACATAAACAGGAAATTGCCTTCAGGAAGGAAGTCATATTTTTTACAGCTGTGCCCTATGATGAGGACAGCCTGGTAT
Organism: Dascyllus trimaculatus; assembly: GCA_024666655.1. Lineage (NCBI taxonomy): Eukaryota > Metazoa > Chordata > Actinopteri > Pomacentridae > Dascyllus > Dascyllus trimaculatus. The sequence goes on along the minus strand of CM045446.1, from coordinate 13,109,350 downwards.
GATAGCTGCATTTCCAATATGTGCATGAGATCTACACTAAATATCTGATGTCTGCAATGAGCCATTCAGTATCATACATAACTTGACAAAAATTGACAAGCCAGACAGACTGAGGATATAACGTTTCTATTATGAATGAAAACTCTGGTCATTGTCTTTTCCTGTCGCCATTAAAAAGGCCTTTTCCTGCACTAGCCACAGATAAACCTTTGTGTCTTTGTTTTTGTACTTGGATGAAGATCAAGGCACCAGCTCTAGACTCAGTGCTTGTGATCTGTCAGGGTACAGGGATTTATATGGCTCTTGCATCCTACGATACTCATCACATCTGCAAGTCACAGCGATAAATCAGATTGGTAGGCTGCACAGAGTCACATATAAACACTGGACATGAGGCAACAGATTCTATTTTTGAAGCAAAGGTATTTTGTATTGTTAAAAGATAAAAATGCAGCTGTTCGAGATGAGTCATTTCACTCACCAGTGATTAGAGGAACATGCAGACTATGCATCGAGATTAAAGGCTTGATCAATTTCTCTGTCTGCCTAAAGAGTGGTTAAAGTGTGCAGAGAGGTGGAGGCTGACGATGGTGGGGGAGGCAGTCCAGAGCTCTACAGGAAGTGATTTAATGTCCAAAAAGACATGCACTTGTTTTTGCTCTGTCTCTTTCCTGTTGTGTTCTGATAGGGACTTCCTCTCCCCAGTGGGGGTGGATACGGTGTCATCCGTCCATCCATCCCACCCACCTCCACACACCCATCCACCCACTGCTAACGGAAATGTTCTTATGCTGCCATGCCATCCAAGCAAAAAAAAAAAAATTCCTTAAACTCTTTGAACTTCAGTGCAATTACTCACAAAGTGGCCGTGTGGCACTTCTTATCAAAACGTCAAAAGGCCAGAGGTGAGAGACCATGAGGAAGAAGGCACTAATGTTTGTTGCCTTGCATGCACTGGTGTTTGTGTGAGCATTTGAGCAGTAACCTGTGTGTGTACTATGCATTAGCCTGGGGAGTCAAAGGACTCAACCCCAGCCATGGTAACACCAGGATGATCTCTTCCTGTCTGCCCCAGTATCTCTATGACCAACTCCCTTCCTTCCCGCTAAAACACACGGTGATACAAGCACAGCCACATGCGTGCAAACACACGCAAATGTTAAAAGCATCTCAACTTGAAGACCTCTAGTGCTAATGCTTGAATTAGAGATTCTAATCCTGAAACATTTTGTTGTATCTGTTCTTAATTTTTTACAGGAATGGCATGAATAACAATACATTGTAATTCGATACAAATGCCGCCTACAAAATTACCTCAAGGGTGGTTTTAGTATCTCACAGAAACACTTTCAACAAAAAAAATGATTATTATAAGCTTTACAAAGGTAGTTTTTGTTGCAGGGATCTTGTAATCTTGATATTTCCCACTCCCTTCATTTTTCTGTTAAGAGCTCTTTTTACATAACCTGGCATGTGTTTACTTTACTCATCAATGATACCAGGGGGCACCACACTCAGCAAATATGGATAAACAACTTAATGGAAGTTCTTGCTCTGCCATGTCCCCTCAGAGTTTTCTCTACAAATATAAACAATTTTCTTCAAAATGAATACATTACTTGATGATCAGGAGGCTTGAAGTGTTTAATTTTATTATTTATCATTTTAATTAATGCTCTGATTACCTCCGCAAACAGGGAGGGCTGAAGGACTTAATGCTTAAGGAGAAAATCTGGCCTTATAGTCGAAGTGATGAGAGGATCAAACCCTGTGACCTTACATTAGGACCAGTTTCTCCCCCCATTAGGCCTAACAGTCACCTAAAAATAAGACTGAATCGGATACATGCTTAACAAAGTACAATAACAACAACTCCGAGAGGTAATTGTTTGCCAAGAAACCTTTCATATACATAAAAACTGAAAGCAACAGACAGACGAAAGAGTCTAGAGGCTAAATACTAAAATGAGCTTGTATGTTTGACTAATAAACAAATAAAGTGATACAGTTAAGTGATACTGACTTTGGTCATTCATAGGTGATATAAGAGATAAATCGGTTAGAAAAAATATGGCGTTTTGCTCAGTCTTTCCTGTATTGTGGTGAAACTGACTTTACTTTGACCGAAGCACCTCATGTCCCAGCGCTGATCTGCTCTCCTCTCTGTTGAGGGATTTAATGTCTACCATCATACATGCACGCACACAAACACAACATTACGCACCCACCAATCTCGTCTCTTACTCATTCATCCCATCTACCAACACTCTTGTACAACATTAGTCACTCACACACGGCCATACAACAGCATGTGCACACACAGTCACCTACAGATGGAGGAAATAAAGTCAGTTGCTGCCTGTGTCTGCTGAGGATGTGAGGTGCAGTGATGGCACATTAACGATAGGACCCATGACAGCTGTACGCATCGGCCTCACTGAACAAAGAATGCGACCAGTTTTTAATTCAATGAGGATTGTTTAACTGAAACAATGGCTCTTGGCCCCACTGAGGGTAAGGAAAGGGTGAGAAAGGTGAGTTTGTCAGTGGTGGCTGACCGGTGTTTTTTTGTTTTAGGCTACGGATGATCCCGTGGGTTCGGTGGGGGTCATGGATCAGACATATCACTGTAGCGCAGCAACATCCGCTGTTTTTCAGGTAAGTAACAAACAGGCTGACAATGACTGGGCTGAAGGGAAAATAAGGCCAGACATGCTCACTCAGGAACCATAAAGACTATTTAGAAGCAATATGAGTCATATATGTTTATATTTTGGGACTATATTTTTAGAGCAATCTTTTTAGAACATCCTGCAATGAATAACCAAAAAAGAAGTAGTTGAGAGTGAGTGCTGAGAAACACAATTTGAAATAATCTGATCATAGGACAGTCACAGTTACCCATAGTGCATTCTTAAATAATGAGTAAACAAATAGCTAGCATCAGATACTCAAGAAGACTGAGGTGCCAACTGGATACATCAATTCTACTATTACTACACCAACACTGCTTTCAATGGATGCTGTTATTTATAAAAATAAAATGCTTTTTAAACAGTTAGGTCCAAAAAGAAGAAGGCAATACACAACATTTACCTTTAAAAATATTATCACTTTGAAATCAACTTTTAACATACTTAGGTCATATTGTCAGTGTTATAAAATAAGGGTTGATGCTAGAGGTTTTGTAGAACTTTTTACCATTACATTTGCTACATAAAGAAAGTAGACACAACAAAAAAAAAACTCTGCACACTCAAATACATTTCTGTACCATAGCCTTGCAAGAAATACCACACAAGATAATTACACATGCCTTGTGTCTGTAACGGTGACAGAGAGATCTTGATTTGTTATTTCCGGTTATTTTTGATCATGCAGTTTTTGGTGTGAAATCAGGTTGTTTTACATTTAGTTATATCATATATGGAATCAGCTCCCAGTTTGGGTTTGGGAGGCAGACACCCTCTCTACTTTTAAGATTAAGCTTAAAACTTTCCTATTTGACAAATCTTACACTTAGAACTGCTCAGGATCACCTGAGCTGTCCCGGTGTCATGCTGCCATAGATTTAGACTTCTGGGGGGCTCACATGACGCATTGGGCTCCTCTCTTCTATTCTCTGTACTGTCATATATCACTATTACATATGACTAACCTATGTTTCCCCCCAGAGGTTCTGTGTCCTGCTTGTTCTGCGTGGATGTCTCTGGATCTGCAGCTCCACATCCCTGATCTGGCCTCACCACCTGCTGTCTTCCCATCCCCACCCCGACCCCAACCTCTCCTGCTATCCCTCCTCATCCCTATTCCCAACCCAACCGGTCGAGGCAGACGACCGCCCTCCCTGAGCCCGGTTCTGTCTGAGGCTTTCCTCCACCCTTCCCTATCATAGGGAGTTTTTGGTTCCTTCCCACCGTCACTGTTTGCTTGCTCATAGGGAATCCAAAAGCAACTTTGGATTGTTGGGTTTTCTGTTTCCTGTTTTCTGTTCTTTCTTACAATGTTTAGCGCTATGTGATGACATATGTTGTAAATATGCACTATATAAATAAAATTTAATTGAATTGAATATTACACTATAATTCAGTTCAATACAACAACAGTGCTCATTTCAACATATGATAGAACAGATTGCACATGACTTTGTAACATGTGTGTGATTTCAAAGAAATTATACAAATGCTTTGTAAGCGACACAAACTACAATTATGCAATTTTATGTATTCATTTCCCTTCACTTACACTTACTACTGAAACAGAGGGCAAGCACTGCGTGGCCTGTGTGTGCTTTTTCACTCCAGGTTTTTGCCTTCCTCACAGCCCATTTGGTCTATGCTAATGGAGTCTACTCATGCAGAGCAGCAGGTCTTAATGAAAAACCTTTGGCTGGTGATCAGTGCTATTGATCAGCCTGAGCCCCAGCTTTAAGCAGGGCTAATTGATCAATCACCACAGGTTGCTTTGGATTAATGGAACATGACTGGTGCCCCCCTAAGGCATACACACCTCTTATGAAGAGTGTATGTGTGTTGGTGTGCGAGGTACAAACATTCAGTGTACATGTGATTATGTGCATTTGTAAGTGAGAAAGGATGCAGGAGTGGAAGGAGTATTAGTTCACTGGCCTCATAAAAAAGATTATGTTTGATTAAAACTACACAGAAATGGTAAAAGTAAGACTAATTGGCAAATGATTCTGTGAACTTTTACCAAAAATTTAACAAATCTCTCTTCAGTTTACTGAGGTTAACAGAAGTGAAAATATTATTTAAGAAATCAAACTGAAATAAATGCCTCTAGAAGAAAAGATTCACAGAAAAATTTGACAGAATATCCTGCTGACAGTGCCACAAAAGACAAACTGCAGGCTGCTTTATAATTTATTATTTTCAAAAGAACTGAAGCATAAAAACACTTCTTTAAACATCCACAGACATGTAAGTGCAATGTCTGTCTCAGTTGTACATGTTTAATGTTATGTCAGTGTTTACATTTGTACAAAAACTTTATTGTTTTTGTAATATTGTTGTTGTTCTACTGTTGTTAATGATCGTGTGTTTGTATGTATGTGTTTTGGTGTATGTGGCATCCAACGATGACTGATCTGACAAAGTGTAAGTGTCTTCTATCCTGTTCTATTCTGTGTTCCTTCCTTTTGGTCTAAGGCTTGACTTGATATCGGGGTGTTTTAGACCTGAGACTAAACATTGCTTTGTTTAGGACATATCTTGGATTCGACTTAGGAGGACTTTGGGTAGTCTTGACTAAAGCCTATGTCAATAGGCTTTATTTGTGTGCATTTCTTTTAGACAGTTTTTCAAATTTGCTTCTGAGAAAATGATAAAACTACCAGGTCAGGAAATGACAAAAAAGACTGAAACCAATGCAGTTTACAAGGTACATAAGCAAATATATGTCTGACAGATGTTAGATTTTTACAACAAATTGGAAAATAACTGGTTGATTTTCTCTACCTCTGATACAACAGAAATTAATTGCTGACCACATGTAAGGACGTGTGTTTGTAACTTGTTTTTAACTTGTTTTAAAACTTGTCTTATCCTTGTTTAAAGAGCTGCTAACCTGTCTAGAACAAGAAATGTCAGCACAGCTGGCTTTCTATGGAGAGCTTTTCAGTTAGCTTGTGTGCTGTTCTATAGAAATTTCCACAATGGCAGAAATATAATAGGAATATAGTACATTTTTTTTACATGAAAAATGATTAAAGATATTAACTGCAAAATCTCCATGTCAGTTTAACCCTAGTGTGCATTTGATGTGTCTCACTAATCCTAAACCTGACAGATATGACACCAGTGGTCCCCCTGCCAGGAAAGACTAAAACACAGGCCAAAACAGGAAACCCCAACACACACACACACACACACACACACACACGCACACACACACACAAACACGCACATGCACCCGCACACCCACACCCACACACACACACACACACACACACACACCCACCCACACACACAAACCCTCCTAGTGAACAACTGACAGGCTGACTGGCCAGTGGTGGCTCCATGGAGGATTTCTTTTGTATGTGTGTGTTAGGGTGGACTGGAGGTTCCAGCTGGCCTGTCATGGGACTCCCAATCGCGTGTGAATGGTACTTGGAGGGAGCTGTGGCTAACAGGTCCGACACTGAAACACTCAACAGGCTGAAAAGGTCAACTAGGGTAAGTGTAGCTGGGCAAAAATAGGAATACAGTTGTTTTTACACGGGCATCTAGATTCTAGTTTATTTAGAAAATGCTACACTTTATGTCCAGTTTGGGTAAAAAAAAAAAAGGTTTTTGTCATTTTCTGTTGAAATGTACTGAAGTTCATCACTACACATATCTGAAACATTAAGTATCCTAGAGTCTTAAAAAACAAACTTAAGCTAAAAACAAACAGCATGTCATATTTATAACCTGCAGCATTCCTCATAGATGAATAAGTCACTGAGGTTGTAAAAAAAATAAAACATTAGATTTCATTCTGATAGAATGACAAAACAATATTGTTCCTAAAAGATGTACTTGACTCAAACCAAGTTCACACTGACTTTGCACATGGCACGAAATGACCAGCAAAAATGTAACATCATGAATCACATCATTAATCAAACTCAACTAAAAATAACAGCAACATTTAATAACGCCTTTTTGGATTAGGTTGGGCAGCACAGCCTGTCAAAGCAAATCTCCAGTGCAACTAGCAGCCAGTACAGAGCCTCCAACTGTTTCCTGTGCTGAAACCAGAGGACCAACCCAACAACACACACACACGCCATCTTCACCTCCTGTCATTTAGTTAACCTTGACCAACTAACCAGCCACACATAAACAGCTCACACCCTCCTATCCTGACTCACACATTTTGTGGAATGAGACCACACTTCCACCCAATAACCCCTGGTGTGAACTTAATTGTGTATACTCAGGTATTGAGTTTCGGACCCTGCCTGGGTCTCATAGCACTCAAAGAGAAACAGACTCTGTGAGCTTGACAATGAGTGAGAAAGTGATAGAGTAAAAGAGAGAGGGAGAGAGAGGGAGACATGGACCACCCAACGGCTGAGAAGAAAAACAAAGCTGGGTGGAGAGCAAAGTCAGCTTCGATCATGTTAGACGTAGGAGAGCCGAAAGCTGTTGTGCGGTAGCAGTTCGCCAAGGGTGAAAGAAGCAGAGAAAAAGAGAAGGCGGAGTGCTGACAAAAGTTGATTGATCTTGGAGTTTGTTTTAAACAGTTTAACTCAAAGAGAATATACTAAATGTACTGCTTTGATTAGATACAACCTCTTGTTTTAAATTCAAATTTACTCTTAATCTGGCTTTGCTTAAGAGTAAATTTTGCTTAGTTACAATTTTAGTCTTTTTTGTCTTTGTATGGTTGAAAACTTGGCACTTATGTGCTAATTTCCTTTGCAGTGAAGAAGTTGGATATATACATGACCACAGGACTTTATCCAGCTTTCACTTATAATTCAGAGCTCATGATTTCCTACTTCATAACTGAAATTATACATTAAAACAAGCCCTTTAAATAAAACCAAATATATTTTGTATTGTGTGGCATTAAATGAACATGGCTGCTTTGGCAATGTAATGATACAAAAATTTCAATTAACACATTTTTTCCAACATTTTACCCACTATATCTGATTTATTAATATCTTGAATTACTTTGTCAGGCAGAATACAATCTAAGGATTGAAAACCATTCAAGTGGAGGTTTCTAGAATGAGGGCATGGCCAGGTTTGAATCTCTGCATCAATTGGAAAAGCATGAGGAGGTAAAGTGATAAACACTCTCACCTCTGCATAGAATAACCATTCATGTGCCATTGAACAAGGCACTTAACCTTTAAGTGTATGAATCTAAAGCACAAAGAATTCTCTGTTGATCATAAACAGGAAGATACCACAAGCAAACAACATTTTTCTCAAAGCAAATGTACTTACAATAATGTGTGCTCTAAGATTCAACAAGGCAGCTGTTTTATGAACATCTTAAATTGTTAGGTTTATTCACTGTCATAATTATTTAACCCCAGATGTTACAGTTTCTACAATGTAGGATACAAAGGAATTAATATTTAGAATGAAGCAAACTGCTGTATGTGTAGCAACGTGTATGTGGTTTTAGTGCTGGCCACTAGGGGGACAATGATATGCACAAAGTCTGGTCTGAGAGTTGGAGGCTTCATTTATTTCACCAGAGAGACACTCAGTCAACGATTGGCGGGCATGTGTGAGGGTGTGTGTGAGAGAGAGAAAGGGACCTCTGCTGAATCCTGTAAGTATTTTTGTTTTGCAAAATCACTGTATTCTAATTTATGAAAGATAAGCTTAGAGAATGCTGGTAATATGGTGAACCTGGTGACATGAGGCAGTTTGGGGGAAAAAAAAATTAAATCATGATTTAATAATTGCAAAAAACCTAATGATTTTTTTAATCTATCAAAAATTACATCAATAGTATGTATTATTTAACAATATAAAATTCAAATGAAATGCAGCTGAAGATGACTAAATTAACTCGCATCAACTAAATCTGGAAATTAAAAGTTTATTTTAAAATTCTTTTAAACAAAAATGCAATCACATTAAATTAATTTTTATGTTTGTTTTTAAGTTGAACTGCATTGGATATAAGGTACTAAAAAGTGTATAACTGCATTTTTTCAATGAATTACTTATTTCTAAATACATTATTATGAAGATAAATGTTTAGGTTAAAGCACAAGGACCTTAATTAATTTAGGGTTAGGATTTATTCATTATAGCATTATTACTGGATATTACATCACAGTGCCAAGCAATAAGTATAAAGTGAGTAGGTTTATCCAAATACTTAAAGAACTGTTTGTGAGATACAACCCGTTTTTCAAGTAACTGGACTTGGGGCTTTGCATGTTTTTTCAATACATTTCTCTTTATAAAATATATATATATGTTTACCACTTCAAGAGTCTTGCTTAGTGGTGTGTTTTTGGACAACAACTGAATTGTATTGCACAGAGAAGTAAGCTGAACCAGGCCTTCAGAGACAACACTAGGTGACCAGATCAATCATTGTTGCTTTTGATCTCTGAACATGATTTATTGACAGTCAGAAAAATATAGAAAATCACAAAGTTGTCTTTTGAAAATCCTACAAATTAAGCTTTATCTGACTGATTTGAATCCAACTGAAATGTACTAACTCAGTGAGAAGACAGACAGACATTTTGAATATGTGAATAAGAACACAGTAATTGTTCAACCCTCAACATCTGTTTTGGTCCAAGGGCCAAAGATCAAATTCCACTGAACTTCTAAACTTCAGTGTACCAGAGTGACAGATACGCTTTGTTGTGTGTATTGTATGTGTGTGTAAGAAGTTAGTTACCTCTCTATCCAGATGACTGCCTTTAGAGGTTTGGCTCAAGGGATTTTCTAGTCTCTCTGGAACACAAGGAATGGACAGCTGACCTGCAGACAGACAGACAGACAGACACACACACACACACACACACACACACAGAGTTAGGTCTGCCAACAGTGTTCAGCTGAAACCAACTGAATACACACATGCACACACCTGGACACGTGCTTGGAGCTTGTAAGCGAACAGGAATATCTTAAAGTCACACTGCGATAAACAGTAACATATAAAAGATCAGAAGTTACATGTTTATATTTGAAACAAATAAGATATGACAGAATTTCATGCTTTGTTCCTCATGAAAAATCATAAAATTGTGGGTGTGATTTTTCTATCTCATACACTCGATATGAAAAACAGAAAATAATACCGGGAATATTTCTTGTAATTGTAATTCTTATATTTTATATGATCAGATACTAAAGAATTAAGTTATAAAAATGTCTCGTCAACAATTTTTCATTTAGGATAAATCTTGATAAATAGGAATATAACTTCAAAATATGTATACATATACATAGACATGCCAGCAAGAAATATGTATGTGGGTACTGGTTACACCAAATGGCAGAAGCTGAGCAAAATTATCTGAATAACTAGGAAATGAAGGTGAACTCTCAGTCAAATTAAATAGAATAAAAATGATCCAAGGATTTCTTCCATCTGTGTGACCTGTAAGTTGCACTGATCTCAACCAATTACAGGAGGAAACAAGACAGAATTACAAAGGATGGCCCAAAGGTGGAGGATTATAAATTGGAGCCAATTAGAGCAGAAACCGGAAAAAGCAAGACAAGCATGGCTAATGATACCATATTCATCAACTTCTGACACTCATTTTACATTACAGGCACTTAGCTCATGCTCTCATTTGGACTGCCTTACAAAGAGGAGAATGATGAGAAGGCACGGTAGATATTGTTTAAGGACACTTCAAAAGGTCAAATGAGGCCAATAGACACCAGTATTTATACTTGAATCCAATGGAACAATACCTGTCATCACAATGCCACTTTCACATCACTAGCTGAATAAAAAAAATGTATGCATTTGCATCTTTTAGATTTGCAAAATTCAGCTCCAGTGCCTCATCTCATGTTTCTGCTTAACCAGTGTATAAACCACCTACTATTAATACAGAAACATTAATAGTAGGTTTAAATACATTTAAATGGTATTTAAATTTTAAAACACTCAGTAGTAGTAAGTAATTTTATATACGAAGCAGATTTATAGACATTTATTCTCAGCAGACACTGATGTGTGAGTGACGGATGATTTCAGTCATTTGTACTTGATGTCTGAGACTATGTGCAAGCAGTAAAGCAAATCAAAGAGTCAATGAAACCATTCCTGACTGACAAGCTAGCGCACTTTAGCTTGAAGTCCTGATCTGTCTGACACAGCATGGTAATGTCAAAACATTAGATCCATTTGTAGCAGTTCTGATTGTATTGATTGTTGTCTAACCAGGGCAATCATCTAATAGAGCTACACCAGATACACACCACATAACTTGGCTGATGATTCTGAGTTAAGGAATTGCGCTAAATGTGGGCTATATTTTACATGTTATGGTGAAGAAACTTGGCCTTTACATTATTCATATCCACAGCAGTCCGGACAATCTGTATGTTAAACGTGAAAGTTACACACAGATATATGGACGCAATCTTGGTAGGTTTATCATTGTCATGAACCCATCCGCCCCATCCGACTGTCTACCTGTCTGTCTCCCTCCTCTCGTTCAGGGCCTGTCATGGCTGCTCTCCAATAGTCCCCCTGTGTCTGGATTAATCTCCCCGGTTGACTACTGATCTGAAGGTGGGACGGCCACCATCCACCAACAGCAAAACCAATTTCACTGTGTCACTGCATGACACTCCCGCCCACCATCCCCACTAACACCAACGCATGCACACACATTACAAAATATCTTCATCTGTCTCTGTCTAATCTACATGGGAGAGGGCAGGAGAGCGGGTGACTAGTCCGAAGGAGAAAGGTCAGCGCACTGAAGGAGTTCATCATTCTGAGGTGTCAGAGCTGCTCTTTAGCACGGCATATGAAGGGGAGAGGAAGGAGGACAGGATGAGAGGCAGGGAGTAACAGAAAAAGGGGCAGGGGGTGGGGGGGTGGGTCTGTTTTATGTTAATCTGGTTATTGGTTACCAGCCAAAGGTTTGTCATGGCCCACAGAGTTGGCTGCCATCCACTGACTGCAAATCAGCCATCATACTGTTTGTGTTTCATAATCATGTGTTGTCTTTGATTGTATCCTAATTACGAGTAAACTACACACAAAAACACACACGCACACTTGCATTTTTTACTCAAGCTACGAATGGTCATTTGGTGGCTAAAAACACCAGAGGGTTTATTGAAACACCAGAAGCTGCTAGTCAAACATGCATAAGCTCACATTTAGTCATTCAGAAATGATCACACAATGCATCCACTATGCTTGCTGGCGTCTGGCATGAGGTAAACAGCTTTTAATAGCATCAAACCCACTGCAGTTTGTTTGGGACCATCTGTCCAGTCTATTGTGTTTCTCTGTTATGGCTCTTTGGAAGCCCGTCGGGAGACAGCTGATGTATGGGCTCTTACAAAGGTCCCAGCCAGGCCCTCGGGATCCTGCCACTCTGTGTGTTATCTGTTTCTTTTCTGTCTAGTTTGTCTCTTTTTTGCTTTATAAAGTATTTTTTAGATCATGGAGTAGCAATTTTGGGTAATCTTGCATCTTGTAATGAGCACTTTACCACAGGTAGGGGTAGGGGTAACGAAACAGAAAAATGTATGCTGCTCTGTTGTTGCTAAGGCATGGAAATGCAGTGTACATCAATATTGCTTGTAGATGCCAAGCAAGGGTGATTTTTTTAAAAAAAATGTACAAAAAATGGTTTCATGCAGCCTTTCTTTGAAAAATGTAGCACTCAAATGAATTTTACAGCCATTACAAGATACAGTAAGAAGTCTAAACTATTATATATTTCCATTAAACATATTCTGCAAAGGACAGTGGTGAACCTGGAGTTTACAAGTGTTGACCATTAACTGAAGGGTTAGTTCAAGACTGACACATGATGCAGTGAGTGCAGTTGTTAGAATCAGTAGAACACAATAGAAAGGGAACTTCTGCAATACCTTGGTGGCCTACATTATGCATATAGTCTGAACACCATCAACACGTCATAATTTGTGATTGTTTATAGAAAAATACAGACGTGAATATAAGGTGTTTTCCTGAAAGGTTGCACTGGAGGTGAGGGGTGGAGATGAGGGGGTGAAAGCTGGGCTCAGGAAGTTTTCACTCCTTTCTTCCCAGTGTGCCCCTGGCCTCTCCAACTTCCAGTCAAATGCTGAAAAAAGCCAGATGCAGGCAGGATAATCACCACCTAATAAGAGGCTATATTGAAAGCAGGTTGGTGGTTATATACTACAAGCTTGAAAAGTGTGTGTGCACATATACACACTAACACATCCATAGGCAGTTGAATGCATACGAAGATGATATAGTTGGGGCAGGTATAATTACAGTGCACGATGACAAACTTCAGAGAGGACAGATCACTCACATTTTGTACACATATAGACAAGCAAGTGTACAAAAAACAGCACACATACAAAGACACAGATGTCCACACCAGACAAAGATCCCTTTTTTCTTTTTCTGACTTCAGTCTTCTGCCACTATCCTAGAAAAATGCTAGCATATGGCAAAAATATCAATAATTTCATGATTATATATCAATTATCAATTTAGAAACAGAGCACAGAATCCTCTAGGGTTTTGTATATGTTAGTGACTGTTTTTATGGGCCCCCATGAAAGGCTGAGGCTGAGCAAAGCAGCCAGAAATGACAATTAAACATTTTTTGATGAGAACTGTCTATAGAGGATTCATAAAGTCTGACGTTTCCAAATCTTGTGTCATAGCATAATCTTTCACATGACAGCTGTAATGTCACATGACCATTTCTTGTTTTTTTTGGTCCCCAAAAAGTATGAAAAGTAGATATTTAATTCCATTATTTCTTACAATAACTTCAAATTAAGACTAGAAAGCATGCTAAAACCTAACACACACTAAACCATATAAAAATCTTTTAACAACCAGTGTTATATTTCATTATAAACAGCTCAGCATCAATCAGTATTGTTGGACTCCAGCCCAAAATGAAATCAGCACTATTTCATAAATGTGGCATTACTGTGGTCTATTCTTCCATGGTTATTACAACAATATACACTTTTTTCTATTCGCAAGTACATGGCTATTGTACATTCCAAAGCTGATTCAAAGGCTAATTCATCAATTATTATAATTTTTGCAACCTTTTGTGTTGTTGCAGGTTTTTAAATAAACAGTACATTTACCAACACTGACTAAGAAAAAAACACAAATTTCTACAAAACTTGTAAAATTTAGTTGTGAAAATTAGTGCTGTTGCTGAAAAAGTAGTACAACACCATTCGAAATTAAAACATATATTATACTGTGCAAAAGCAATGAGTAATGATGTTGAAGTATGTAGACTTTGCCTGCCTGCTCTTGTTTATTTAATTTGCACGTCTCTTTGCTTTTTCTCCTCTCTTTTTTGTCACTCATCTTTTTGTCTGCTGTCATCTTCTGCAACACTTCTTTCACCTTCTTTCTTTGAGATCTCCTGTGGAGTTTTACCTTGTGTGGCTTATTAGTATGTTTTGCATGCATTTACACAGGACAAGGTGTGCATTTCTTTTACCAAACAATCCCCCTCCCCTGTGCATCTGTTGTCATTTAATTAACACTCAGAGGAAGCTCTTTGGGAAGAAAAATATGCTCATTTTTAGTACAAAGACCACATGCATACAAACTTGTATGCATAGATTAATAAGTGCTGAGAAAAATACAATGATATGGACAAATGAAATTTCTTTACAGCTAACACCTGAAAAAAACTACAATCAAAATGTATTTTTCTTAAGCAAAGGACACAAACTCTTGTTTTGTACAACCAACACATTCCCTGACTACCATCTAATGTATGACCTAATGTTGTCAGAGTGAGTGAGTCGGGTGATCTTTAAAACAGGGGACACTCACTGGACAAGGAGGCAGGTAAGAGAATGAAGGTTCAGTGGGGACACTACTTCAGTAGGAAGAGAAAGTGTCTGAGGATGAAAAGGGGGGATCGTGATGTGTTGGGGGCATTGCTGAGATAAATGATTAGCAATTTTTCTTGTTTCTAGCAGCAACAAAAAGTGTTGACTCTGCATAGCTGCCTGCTAACATTCTGTTGTCATATCTGTGTTTTTAAGTTAAATTTTCTAACTATTCTCAAAAACTACACACACTGCCTTGGATTTACAGAGTCAAACTGCCAAAACGCTCCTTTAAACACACATCACTGTGTGACTCCTAACAATGAAATCTATATGCACACATGCAGGCTATAATGTAACGGCCATAAAAAAAATATACCTCCTAATAAATATATATGTACATACTTATAATCCATCCATCCTTTCACACATAAACACACAACACAACCATTCGTCCAAATGCACACATCTCCCCTGTGTAACAGCACACCGAATGTCCTGCTCTTACACCATCAGCAGCATCAAAAAGAAGAATCTATATTCTCCCCTCTGTCTTTTTTTCATTTGAGTGACTATGAGTAGGAGCAGGAGCAGCAGCAGCAGCAGCAGCTGCAGCGTCTCTCCCTGCTCGTGCTCAGTCGGGGTAAGGCAATAGGTTTAGCAGGCGAGGAGGCGAGGCAGATTTATGGTGGTGGATGTGACCTCTGGGGCCGTAACACGGTGATGGGTGAGTGGCTCTCAACGGTAAGCTACTGGCACTTGACAAAGTGCCCGAAGCAGAATGAATTTACTTCTCTTTTCCTCAATCATCAAGCAGCCACTGCCCTGACCCCCATCCTGACTGCTATAACAAGATCTCCCATCTCACAAGGGCCTGAAAAATTTACTGTCACATCTACTTTTCAATGAGCTCAAGTGAGCACTTCTTTCACCTTCAGCGGAGCAGGTGCTGGTGTAGAGGAGGGCTAACCTGCCCCAGCGTGTGTTTGTGTGCGCGTTTTTATGTGTGGTATATTTGTGTGTGTGTGTGTGTGTGTGTGTGTGTGTATGTGTGTGTGAAAGAGAGAGATGAACATACATGGAGAAATTTTTGTACACACATGTAAGCTGGTCCCCCTCACTTGTTCTTACTCACCCCTGAGTCACCCAAAGTCAGTGTCTCAGCCACGCAGACCCTCACAAACACAGACACGCTAATACAGAATCTGTAAAATATAAGTAAACTGAAAAAAAGATGGGCAAAGACACACAAAGATGTACAAATCTTTTACGTTTGGATGCCTGCACACAAGAAATCTCACATACCCTCTCTTTAACACACGCACACACAAAATAAGGTTGCCAGACAGGGACACAAAGGGCACTGCTATACTGATGTCAGTAGACACCTCTACCATTTATATTAGAAGTCAATCTAGCTTATCACATCTCTTATACACACACACACACACAAGCACACACAAGCACACACACTAGGCATTATGAAGTCTGTGTGTTTGCCAGCTTTCATCAGCTTGATGGCAGTAGAGTTGGACTTAATGATCCTGATATTTTTTTATATGCAGTCGATAAATCTTGGTGCACACACATTTAAATTTCACCTTTCTTGCACTCTAGTTGCTGAGGTGAAATCACAGTGAATGTGACAGAGGATAGAGTCGACCAAACTAAAGATTACATTAGTAGTTAAGGTTCATTAGGAGGACAAAACAAAATTAAATGTACTTGTTTAATTTCTGTTCAAATTTTGTCTTGTTTGGTTATTTTGTTCTTTATAACCCAGCAGTCAAAAAGTATGTATCCTTTTTATTATTATTTTTAAACAAAAAGATATTCAAAAGTATATTAAAAAGTCTGACAAAGACTTATGGGAAGATAAAAGAGAAGACAAAATAAATGTTCTTAGGCCAAGTTGCAAGGATGTGTATAAAAATAGAGCAGGTGCACTGAAAAAAATCACTTTATATCTATTTGGATTTTTAGACATTAAAATAAACTGCACAAACTCAGATGCAATACAGCTCACTTTGTGAATATACTTTCGGGTTTTGTCAAGACTAATGAGAAAATAAAGTCTACTAACTAAATTTCAATGATATCTTACTGCAAAAGAAGGCAAAAATGTGCTGAAAGTCACTTTAGCGCTTAAACCTATTTTAACTCAAAGTAAAAGAGCGACTGGAAAAAGTAATTCTGCCATTACATGGGGTTTCCTCCAGATATCTCCCAATATTTTGTCTTTCTAATTCCTTTGCCAGTGAAACGTACCTCTAGAGATTCATTTAATCTAGTCTGTACAAACAGACGGACTGATTTACTGGCAAAAGAAAGAGAAAAGCAGCTGCGGAAAGTTCTCCTTTACAACAGCACAAGGATTAAATGGTTACTGAGCCAAATTATCCATGGATATAACAGTTGCCGTGCCAATCAATAAACTGTATATTAGACAAAGAAAGTTGGTTATGCCAACAGTTCATTTTGACAAGTTCAGTCTTTAAAATGTCATAACTATGCCATAACTAATTCAACCTCTTTTCTTTTATGAGCCCACCCTCACCCACTGGGATAATGTTATCATGATGAGGCAATAAAAATCAATGATTAAACATGTGTAATTTTCCAGAGACAATGTATTAAAATTTATTGTCTCTCTCTCTCTCTGGCGAGCCATCACATCAGCCCTGGAGCGGCAGACACTCTGCGGGTTACAACTGAAAATAAAGAAGGGCATTAAAAGCTATTCAATAAGCCACTGTAAAATTGATCAGGCTATAAAAGCTGCTACACGCCTGCTCCCCCTCCTTTTTCCTGCCCACCCTCTCCAAACACAAGACTATGACTGTAGCGGAGGAAAAGAAGGAGAAGAAGGAGTGACAAAGAACCACAGAGAGGAGACAAGCTGAAGCAGAGATAGGTGGGACTTTTTTGGGGGGCAAAAAGAGAGAAAGGAGAAAGGTGAGATAAAGAGTTTAAAGCAAACAAGATAAAAAAAAAAACAGGAAACATTGACCAATGAATTGTCATGTCTCTGCTGACACAGCTTGAGTATTCCCTGTACAATTACAGAGCAGTTAAACAGCGTGATTTGCCAGTCACTGTGTGAGTTATTCTACACACTTTAACACTCCCTTGACATATCAGTTTTTCCTATAGTCCATATTTATTTCCTATCGTCTTTTTCTGCTTTTTATCATTTGTGGTAAAAAATTAAATCAAACAGAGAAAATGTCTTACACTACACCAGCACTACAGAAATACAGTTGTATTCTTGGTAACAGAGCCCTCTGAAAGTTTTATCACTTACATTTTTACGTTTAAGTATTGCCTTACTTGCTGATGTTTGTCTTCAAGTAAAGTACGTATTGTTTTTTTTTAAACATTTTACAAATTCTAGTTTTTTGACTTATACTTTGATAGCAAGAGTAGCAAACATGCAAATGGCATGAATGGTAAATGGTCTGCACTTATATAGCACTTTTATCTACCTTAGTGGTAGAAAAAGCGCTTTACATGTGTTTCTCATTCACCCATTCACACACACATTCACACACCAATGGTGACAGAGCTGCCATACAAGGCGCTAATCTATCATTGGAAGCAACTTCGAATGGCCCAGGGTTCGAACCGCCAACCTTGCGATCAGTAAACAACCCACTCTACCACCTGAGCCACAGCCGCCCCCCCATAAGTGGCTGCATACTATAAACTAATTGTACCATGCACCTTTTGACAGCTTATCAGCGATGTTTTAGGACTTATCTGAATTAGGAAGAGTTTCAAGGATGTAAATGTGAGCATTGAAAAAAAACCTAAAAGGACCTTGGTAAATAGCTAGTGGCCTGAATAAATGGTAAGAGTATGTTGTTCTGATATTAATTTGGAAATAGCTGCAACTGTCGAGGAGCCTGTTTCCCTAAAACCTTTTAAATTTAGGCTTTGCACGTTCACTGTTAGTGATGGTAATGTACTGGTAAAATCTGAACACTATCTGTATAATATTCACACTACACTTGCATCAACAACAAAATGCAAACATAACAGAAATATCTGGCATTAACAGAGATTCCATTGCTGTCTGTATGAAAAAAATTATGAGGGTCTTATTGGCCAAGTGCATTAGATCATTGCAAAACTAGCAGCAATGAGGCCAAAAGAGAAAGTACATCTCTATGGAAGCAATTTTCATCTCATCAACCTCTTCCACTTAAACACAATGTAGGCCAATAGAGCCAACATTTCGGGTCACTAAAAAGGACAGTTGTGCTAATTCTCCTGCCAACTTCAGTAAGTGCAGAAAACTTTCCAAAAATGCGAAGATACTCAACAATAACCCCTGGAGATTTACTGTTTGATAATCAGCATGAACAGTGCACCACATGGGCCGTCTTATTGCCAGCCTAAAATTACAAAAAATGAGAAAAATTCAAGTGGCTAAGAGCGGTGCTGTTGGCTCAATCAGTGGCAGTGGCTCGGCAAACTGCGTTTTTCTTTTAACTTTCAATTCTCCTAAGCATCCGTGCTTCACAGCCCCTAGGGCTATTGCCTTTCTCAATCTGTCCCTGGAGAGGCAGGAGTTATGGTCCCTGTCGATTGAGGAGAAAGGGATGTTATTCCCCTGTCACCTCCTGGTCGCGCCGCCATCCTCCCTGCCCTGATCTACGGCCTAACCCCCCCCACTCCCACACCCTTACTGCCTCCCTCTCTCCCTTTTCCCCACTTTGCTTTGTCGTAAGCTGCCGGCTATGTCGTTGCCATGGGCTGTTGAGATGAGGATGATGGAAAAATGTTCTGCGGGAGGGGGTGGAGGTGCTGATATTGGTTTAGAGGTGCTGTTGGCAGCTGCACGATGAAAGTAGTGGTGAATGCTTTAGTATTATGTTAAGACACTTGCTGAAAAATTGCTCTGTGTGTTGTCTATGAAAAGGCACTTGTACAAACACGGCAAATGCATGCAGAGCAAGTAGAAAGGATGGAAACATTGTGATTTAGGCTGATGTATTTTTTTACATAAAATATTGTATAGTATAAAATACGAAAGATATATACTATATGTAGTGTACAGACTATAAAAATGCATATTTACTAAGCTATAGCATAGGATCCCTAAGGTGGTGATGCAGTGGGATATGGGGAATGGTAAAGTATGAGACAGCCTGGCCCAGGGGAGGTGACCTACCCCAGGGCACATGCAGGTCATTGAATGACACCCTTGATAGCAGAGAAGTGACAGGGTTAAACATAAAAGGCATTTAGCTGACAATTAGATGTGGTGGCTTCTAACTCTATGTCACAGGAGTCCCTGTAGGGTTGGTTTCATGTAGGGGGTTGAGTGCTACCAAAATGTAGCAACCTTCAAATATATAATACAAATGATATTCTTGTTTGGTTATAATTTCAGAACTTTGCTGCCTGTTATTTTACGCTTTAAAGGTAGTATCACATATGGAATTTTACATTTTATGAAACTTTTGTAAAAATAACTACATTTTTATTTAGATAAAAGGATAGTTAAGTGGAATAAGTAACAGCAGACAAGTGCATATTTTTCTGGTGGGATTTGAATGTGGCTCAAGATGGGGGTGCTAACTGCTGTGCAATCTCTAAATACATACAGTACCAGTAACAATCCTTCAAGAGACAAAAGCTGAGCTGTCATATGTTGATATCTGACGAGACAAGTTTCCTGTATGTTTCAATATATTTCTATAAATTCTGAGTTTCATTTTGTGGCTTTGAAAAAGTTCTCAAGGAGAAAATGTCTCATGGCTTTGTTCGCTAGGTTACTTGAAAAAGCAACTATCAAGATTCAACAAAGTGCAGGCCCTCTTAAACCCCCAACACCACCAATGAACATCAGCACGGACATTAGTACGCCTGACACATGCTCAACAGAGGACTTCCAGGCCTCAGAGTGCTCAGCCCTATTTCCATACTGGCCAATGCTCAGCTTTTCTTTTTTTTTGTTTTTTTTTTTTGTTACTATTATGCACCTTAGGCAAATCTTGAGTTTGTGAGGGTCTCTCTGGGTGAAGGAATAAATAAATAAGCAGATAAATAGATGAATAACCCAGAGGAATGGGAACCCATGCGGCTTGGCCATCCATCATATATCCTATTACCCCACACTCAGCGGCTCCTGCAGTATGTATAATGCAGTCAACCTCCGTAAGCAGATACAAATTCAACTCTTTTCCTCCTCAATTTGTTATATCTGACAACGCCACAGCTCGTGCCTTGTTGTTTCTTTGAATTATGAATAGATTCCCTTCAACAGACTTTCGCCTGTGCGTGATAGTGTAGCGTTGTTATGCAGAACAGCTGTGGAAAACAAATTCGTAAAGCCTGGTACGCTTTGTAGCGGTTGGGCGAATATGCATAAACAGTTGCGCTTAAAGCCACTTAAGAACAACCAAATGGGCTCAATATTTCATCTTTGGATTTGTTTCATTGGGTGTGATAAATATAAAATGCCACAATGTAATACAAGTTCAGGAAATGCAGTTGTTTAAGTGTTTCAACTGAGATTTTTCACAGTGAACAGTGCCACAGCAGACAAGTGATTAAACTGACAATTTAAATTTTAACTCCTGTCACAAGGTCCTCTTCCTAATTTAGCCATGAAACCACAAATATTACAAATATCATTCACAAACAGCAAGAATAAAAGGCAATGGAAGGAGAGTTGTTCACAAAGTGAGGGAGCAGAAGAGTAAAAGAAGAAAAGCTACAGAGTAAACACAAATTAACAAATCAGATGCAAGAGTGAGAGTGAGAGTGAGAGAAACCGAGTTGGAAAGAGGAAGAGGAATGTAAATACATGGCAAACCGATAGCACATTTTGACCGCTGCCTGTTTGTTTGGGTATTTACACTGCGAGGCTACAATCAAGTCCACAAAGCTTGAGCCCACATGACAAGAGCCCATTTCAGGGCCACACATCCTCTAAACAGCCAAGCTAAAAAGCCAAATCTCAAACTACACAGAAACAAATACACACACACACACAAAACCACAAAGTCATATCCAGTTATTTGTCCATCACTTGACAATGCAAAAAGGATGCAGGGAAAACGCAATTTAACTCATGCACAGAGAAAGGGCAGAAAGATAAGCTGCGAGGAAGTTTTTTTTTGGGACTTGGCTGAACTTCCGAGCCCTGTTTGGTTAGAGCAGATGTAGAATTAGTACACATCACTTTGCATCAGCGAGACATTGAACACAAGCTGCCGTTCAGAGGCCAAATACCTCTATGTCACAAAGACGCACACATGCACACCTCGCCTCTAGTGCCTATGATTCTGCTGTGGTAATTATCAATGTGATGTCATATCCCAGAGGAGCAAATTCTTCTTTTTACTCTTCCTAAAGTATGTTTGCTGTCCCCAAATACCTGTGTCCTGTTAAAAAAGTTGAAAGTAATAGAAAACACAGTTATAATTTAAACCGCTACAAGACTGGATGAAAAATATCTGCCAACAGTTCTTGCAAGATTCAAAACAGACCTCAAACCACACACATCTGATCTATTTCTGAATGTAGTAATCCAAACAGTACTGCTGGATACTACCTCATAATATACAGAAATGTCTCTTAGAAAGGACTGTAAATACAAATTGTACATTACTACAAGGATATTACTACTTAACACTTCAATCATACATTTAAGATATACAGATAAATCAAGGATATTTGGAATCATGATGTCTTTTGCCACAATAACAGATTTACACATGCTCATCTAATTCAGTAAACAGCATACAGGGAAGACACAAAAGGGTAAAGCAGCAGTCACCTAACAGCTGCTATGCTTTGGTTTAGCTCAAATATGTTGGATTTTCAAGTGTTTGTAAATGATTATTCAACCCTTCTTAAAGCTTGTCTTCCTATATTTAAATTGTCACTCACAGAGCAACATTTTTGAAGGTGACACTACCATTTTATATACATATAATTTAGAGTTTTACTCCTCATAGTGTTGTAATATACAAACATGAGTCACAGCATTAAAACCATCTGCCTAATATATTACAGGACATGGGACCTCCGTGGATCCTTGAAACAGGCTTGTTCCAGCGTATCCTGTGGACACTTGATGGGATTGTGATCTGGGGAGTCTGGAGGCCTGGTCAGCACCTTGGCCTCTTTGCTGTGTTCCTTACTGTCTTCGAGCAATTTTGTGTTGTGGTGAAGCGCACTGTCCTATTGTGGTACATGGTGCATGTCAAAGTAACACCCACATGAATACCAGCACCCAAGGTTTCCAAGGTATTCCAGCAGAACACTGCAATGTAACAAGATGATCAATATTTCTCGCATCACCTGTTCGTGGTTTTCGTGTTGCGGTTGATCAGTGTACAGTATGTACTTTGAACTGTCCTGCTGGTAAAGGTGGTGTGGAGTTGAGTGACACATTGTTAGCTTATCATACTTTTCTAGCTGAACATGTTATACATCTTCCAACTATGTTGTGCATAAATCTCTTCTGACAACACTAATATGTGCTGCTAAAGCATTCACTGTTCCCCTAACATGTTGTGATACTGAAGCAATTTATTTTAAAAAACTATAGTATTTGACTTTGTCAGTACTACACAACCAACTGGCACACAGAGCCAATAGCCCACAGAAGTGAACTTGATATTAGAAAAGGGGATTTAACAGCAAGCACTCATAAAATTTCTGCAAATATGCTGTCATTCCACAAGGGAATACTTCTTTTTTTTGTATTTTTGGAGCAGAGGATCCTGTTGCCTGTCAATGAACTCGGCTAAACATGCGTGACAAGTGATTGTGTGTGGGTGGAGGTAAGTAAGAGGGAGTCAACCCCATGGTGGTGTCAACGAGGATCTGTGTGTAATCTGTGGAAGACGCATGCAATACACCGCCAGACTACTTTCTATCTACAAGGCCCCTAATTGCAAGGGATGCTGAGGAACACATGTTAGGAAAAGAAGAAGGGGAAGGGTGTCAGATGTCAGCAATGTGCAGGCACATGGTTCCTACAAGCTGGGTTATTTAAACTGGAAATGACACCAGAAATCAGGTTTTGCTACGATGAACTTATGAGGGCTGTGTGATACTGCACAATACCTTTTCTTCATTACAGTCACCTGGAAAACCGGTAAAAAAAAAATGGGGTGCAGACTAAGAAAACCAGCTGAAACTTGTGCCTAAAATTTCAATTCAAACCACGTAAAGCATCTACTATAATATGATTGCACTCCTAACAATTGGAAACAGTTTTATCATAAAAATACACTAGGGAAAAGTAATCTTGACACAATTTAGAAGTTAAACAGCATGGCATAGCCCAGTTTTATAATAGATATAACAATACCTATAGCTCACTTAAACACTGTTCAAAGCTAAAAAGACTCAAAAGGAAAACTCTGTGACCTTTGGGATTCAACACATGAACCATTAAAGAAAGGTAAATGCTGGGCCGTCTTTACTTGTCGAGAAAAAGGCTTTAACAAAGCAAGAGGAGGATGTGAGGTAACTGTGGTGACCTAGCATATTATTACTGTTTAAAAGGGCTCACAACCTTCAACTCAGCCATTATGCGGGGCCTTCTCATCAGAAATGCAACACTCATGCACAAACACAAACACCCACACAACCCTTTAAATCCAAATCCCTCAACACTTCACCTTCTATTCCTCTTTTATTCCTTCATTATGCACTTGTCCTTCTCTTGTGCTCACAGCAAATATGTGCTGTTCAAGTTTCTCAACATGTACCCTGAACATAACCCACTCTCTGCTGTGGACATTTGTGCCAACCAACTTGAAAAGACAGATAGATGGAAAAAGCATAAAGGTATCAAAAGCACACAATACCCCCCGCCCACAGCCACACACACACACACAACTACCAAGAAAGGCGGTGACCTTGTACATGCAAGATACCGCTATCACTTAGCAGATGCTGTGGTTATTGTTAGAA
Source organism: Dascyllus trimaculatus (assembly GCA_024666655.1). NCBI lineage: Eukaryota > Metazoa > Chordata > Actinopteri > Pomacentridae > Dascyllus > Dascyllus trimaculatus. Next base: position 13,084,889 of record CM045446.1, on the reverse strand, counting down.
AAAAATCGGCCCATCTGTTTGTTTGTTGTTTGTGCTTCATAGTGAGAAAACATATTGGACCATGTGTGGAGTGTAAACATAAATAAAGGCAAACAGAGGCAACACCATCGTCAAGTTACCGCTTTTCAAAAAGTCAAACTCTGAAAAATTACATAAATCATATTGGACCAAAAATGACAGCAAAACATTTAATGTATTGCAGCACCTACTCACACAAAACTGATTTCATTTAAATGCTGTAGAACTGTGTGAGAAGGAAATTGAAGAATTAAATTGGGTTAAATAACATCAAGAAACCAATTATTTCTTCAGTTTTGTTATACCAAAAACATTATTGCTGCTCATTATGATTTGTCTTGTTGCACTGCAGGTTCAACCATGTGCACGGGGAATAGGGACTGATTTAACAACTCTGTGTTAAGTGAATGAAAGAGACGGTGGTAATGTCAACGATCATGCAAATCATCTGCAAAGGAAATGCTGTAAATCACAGTCTGAGAGCTGCACAGAGCTGCAACATAGCAGCACATAATATTTACGATTTGAAGACCCAGTGTGCAATGTATTAAACTGCTCTATTTATGGTCAACATATGGGACAAAGGGTTAAGCAACAAGAACGCCAAAAAATATTGATCAAATAACATCTTCCTAAAACTCAATCACTGTAATTCATTTTATCACAGGAAGCTATGAAATAAAAGATTCTGCACTATTTCTAGGTCAGGTATCAAATTAAAGCAAATTTGTGGCATTGACTGTGACAACTTGTTAGTATGAAAGGTCAGATTTCCTTGTTGTATCTCCTCCGTTGAAGCACACATTCAGATAACACAGGAATTGATCTAATCATCAGAGATTTGTTCAAGAAGAGCAACTGTTATCAATGATTGTGCCTCAGATCTTCAGCACACCATTGCTTCATGAGTAGCTTAGTGGATAACATGACATAAGAACTGAGACAAAAGTGTCAGAAGTCAGGTTATTTTAAGAAAAGAGGGGATTTCTAAGCATTAAATCATGGCAAGGCTGAAGGTTTCTTAGGGGGCAGTGCATGGAGTTCGGAAACACCTTGAGAGAACTCACCGTTAGGTAAAAAAACACCTTCATCACAGATAAAGACATCTTAAAAATCTAAGTAGCAGCCCCTGACTTCAACCCCACTGGACATTTATGGGAACACTTAAAGACTAAGAAAGCCAAATACACATAACACAGCCTTTTTCAGAGATTCAACTTTTCACTCAAATTGTGTAAACTGACAATGAAAAAAACAACTATTAAGTTAAAAGGAGAAAAAAAAAGCAAAATAAAAGCTTCCTCACTGGTGGTCTCAGACTTTTGAAACCCACTAGCGGCGCTGCAATAAGCCAGTGTTGACAATAGCCTTTATATTTAAAAAAGAAATACTGTTATCAGGTTTATAATACACATATGACAAATTGTAAATAATTGAGTGCCATTAATTATCTGGTTGAGACTCTAACATCAGTACTGTTATGGTCACAGACGCTATCCCCACCTCACTACACTTGTATTCTGAGTGTGGTTTGTTTGCCAGATGAGCAACAAAACAGACAATAATAAAAAGTTAAATATTAATTTGCTTCATAGCACTATTATTGATTTCTAAATTTTCTACTGATATCACAATCATATCATTATAGGAGAGTGTTATATGTACAAAACAGGGACTACAGACTTTTCAGTCCTTTTATCTCTGTTTTGAAGTGATAATGAGCAAAACCAAGTTAAAAATCTCTCAGTTCTGTGAATGCTTCATCAGCTAGGGGAATACAACAAGTGATTCTAAGAGTGGCTTTAAAGAACAGAATGAAACCAGGGATCGACCTCTCCCTATTTCTTACCTTTCTTTGAAACTAGTATCTCCAGTGATTTCCACTGTGAAATGAGCCTCAGCCCTGCTGAATGCACCACGGGTCAGGCAGCTAGACTGAACCCAGGGTGTCTGGTTAGTGTTAGAGTTAAACAGGAGATTTCAGATGTCTGATTTCAATCCACAGGCCAGCCGCTACTCCTAATGCCTTGCAGATATGGCAGTGGGGGAAAGTGGGGGGGGCATAATTGTATATTGCTGCAATCAAAATAATTCAAACCCCTTCACCTGCCAGACATCCTAGTTGTGTGAATAAAATTTAATTAAAGCATACAGATGGATGACACATTAAAGCAAAAGCCAACATTAAGTGTCTTAGGTGCTGGACCACTACATTCAGCCAGCACAGCTTCAGTTGGACTTGGCATTGATTTTGTAAGTCGGCGGAACACTACTGGAGTCATGGAAGGCATGTGAACATCTTGATTTGTAGTGATCTTTACCTCTAAAGGGACAAGTGGACCCAAGACATGCTTGCAATATGCCATCCATAGCATAACAGAGCCACTCCCATCACTGTAAAGGTCAAGGGTCCTTTAATTTGTCCCCCATCTGTACATAGCATATATAACGTAAACAATCAAAGCAAGTTTAATTATGTATATTTGATATGTTGATTTTAACATGGAGTAAAAATATTCAAAAATATTAGTTAATGAGCCGTTAATGGTGGTATCCTTTGACCTCTATTACCCCCAATAAATGCTTCTGGAAGTTACTCTCAAACTTCTAACACCACTATTTTGAAAGCCTGTTCATCATGTGCAAATGCTTCCAGCTCACTGATAGGCTTTAGTTTCTCTGCTGCCTGAAAACCTTCTACCAAAGACTTCCTGATGTTTTTCAAATCCAGGGACTAAAAAGGCCACTCAAGAGCATCCCAGGAACAATTCTCGAACCAAGATTCGGTTGACTTGGACATATACTTTGATTGTTGTCTTGTTGAGAAGTCCAAATGATTATTAAGTGTCAATTTATGCACTAGGGGGATCACATTCCTCATCCAAACAGCCTGATATTTTGGACAACAAAAGATGTCAGGCACACAGTCAAGTTTATCTGTTCCAGCACAGCAACAAAACTATCCCAAAACAGGGAATGCTTGGCTGTTGGAATGGTGTTCTTTTTGTCATATAAACCTTGTCCTTCGCACATTGATGATCCGTGTGTCCAAACAGTTGAAGTTTAGACTCATGGCTAAATGAGTCGAAATGTAAATGATGACTTCTTTTAACCATTGACTTTTTTATGAAATAGTTCATGAGTAGGTGGGATTTATCAGAGCTGAAGCATTAACTTAAATGTAGTATCTTTACATACAAGTAAGCAACTAAAAAAATACCGTCAATGATTACATTAAACATTTTCATTATAATTGTCACTTAACCCATACAAACGTAATTACCAGAAAGTTGTAGATAATCAGAAAATATTTAATGCGCAAAAACTAATAACTTTATATGTAGCTTAGACTTAATTCAACCTTATGATCATACTGAGGGCTACAGTGTTTCTAAAATTTGGACAACTGATTCATATTGTGAAGGCAGACAAAACCTTATCAATGTATAATGAAATACAACTACAGAAACTGCCAACTAACAGCAGCTTTCAAAATGATCATTAGATAAAATGAATAAAGCAAAGGTAATGAGGATGCCATTCACTGGAGGGCAGTTAATACAATTAACTGCAGAAGTGTTTGCTACGTGTACCAAATAACTAACAAAAGTGCTTATAAAGACATTTGTACAAAGCAAAGAAAGGAATTTGGGCAAGTGACTTGAACAAAAAAATGTTTATGAACTATGAACACTAAAATATCAGGAGAGGGTGTCATTGGAATTCCAGTGATCAAGAGGGCATCTTCAATCATACAGCAGATTTTTGGATGAAATAGGGGCTGCCTACCTATTCTGCCATCCACCCGGTCACACACGCCACACTTGAGCTTTCAAGAGGGCCATGTAAAAAAGAATGAGTGAAAAGCCTTAACTGCATTTGAGGTACTAAGCAGTTCAGTGAAAATTAAAATCCTTCACAGGCAAACTTGGCCTGCTGCACTACAATTTTCAAAGAGCAAGGCCACAGGTGCTGCCCTCTTCACAAGATAAGGTACTTTAAGAAAAAGGTACAAAACTGACAAAATATTCCACTTATTCCTATATATTCAAATTTAATCTTTCATTCAAATTGAAAAATATCACACAATGGCTGGCCTTCCTTGTTCTTTTTAAATTATGGTTGATTGGTTGTGCTTTTGGAGAATTAAGGTCGCAGTCTTTAGTAATCATTTTATCAAGCAATATTGTGACCTGCTATTATGTTTAGTCCAAAGACAGCTATTTCTAATCTGCTGATCAATCCCTTTTTCTTTTTAATCAAATTAATCATTCTATTCCACAACAACTATAATAACCTAATATCTGAAAATATTGCAAATGAAAACAAGCTTCCAGTTTGTGTCTTCTGAATCAGAAGTTAAGGCGAAAGCTAAAGAAAACATTACAATATATGACTAATTCTTAATTTGTTGATCCACTTATTGTGGTGAAACAGTGTTATGATTCCTAATTAAAGTTACCCAATAATGAAATACAATATTAGTATTTAAGTTTCTCCTAACTGCTAAATCAAAAGTTAACATCGGCATCATCAGAAAAACTTACTAAGGTTTATCCCTAATATTCAGTGGTGATGCAGGCAGCATACAACAGCATGCTAACAATGCACATGCACATTGTAAATTCTGTTCATTTTCAAGCATTATGAGTTGAGAGAGTAAAACACAAAAATACTAAACACCACTAAACATTTTATTCAAAATTAGGAAAATATGTTCATAATCGCACACGCAAATACACAGACATATTAAACATTGCTAAAAGCAGCATTAAGCTGTTAAAATCACAAACCTGATACATTTGCAGGTACAATAAGCTAACAAGCATCGCACCCTAGACGGTACATGTGTTCATCAGGAACCATTCACTATGTGTTAGTATCAGATTTCCTTTGTTCAGTTCACGTCGTGAGCCAAACTAATACAGTCAGAAGTGTATTTATGTCATATATATTTATATTCTGTATACTCCTGGAATGTAAATTTTAGAGATCCACCAGGAACATTCTGGCAGTGCACCAGTTGTTGTCCATCAGCTATAGGATGCTAGCAGGGTTAGCCTTGCAAGCCGGAGAGACTCTGTGCTAATTTTATTAATTAAACATGTACAATGTGGTAACTCACACGCCACATTAAACATGAGTTCAGCCTTCCTATGCCGTCAGAATCTGCGACTTCTGTGCTCACCTTGTACACACCTTTGTGTGTAAATCCTCCTGTCACGTTTGTCCAGTGATAACTCCGATAAAGTTTTTTAAACTCCTTGTTGGCAAAAAAGAAGCAGCTTACTTAATTTATTTTTATGGCTGAATCTGCACTGCTGACTTTAATAGTTAATTTAAGTTAATTATGAATATACTGTACTTGGCCTAATGGATTTTTTTTTCGTATTTTATGCTTGGGAGTGAATAGCTCAGTCTTTGTCATTGACAATATGCAGCTTTGAGTGAGCTATAGTAAGAATTATGGAGTAGGGACTTAAAACTAAATAAAAACCGGTACTTTTTTTGATCAAAATCAAGGTTTATACCAAACTTTTTCTGCACTGTTTCACCCTTAGTATCCAGCTGGCCAGCTTAACATTATCAATATGTTTTTATGTCATTGAGAAAACAATCCTGCTAGTGGTGGAGCGTTAAATTATAAATTGGCTGAAAAACACAGCTCATTGTCAGCCAACAGCAACCGTTGCTTTTAAGAGATCAATTCACTTTTTCTTCTCGGTTGTCTGGCTACATTTCAATATTGATTTTATCCAACATTTTTGCATTAAGTAAGCATATGCTAACCTACCTGACATGAGCCCGGGGGGTAGGAGACATTCAAAAGCCCACAACATTATGGAGCAATCAGAGTGTTGCAAAACATGACAATGTACTCTCACTATTGCCTGAACTTAGTCCTAATTCCAGCTGCCAGTTGTTGCAGAGAACCGACATTTTGCTTTCAGCAAAAAGAAAAGTAAAATCTCAAAAAGATTTTTTTAGGATAACCAAAAGATTTTATTTCTGCCAATCTCCATAGCTTTTGATGGACTGTAAAATGTGCCCAATTTTTTTTTTACAGATTTTCCAGGATGCCATTAATGACTATAATAATCTAAAATTATATTTTTAAAAACTGCAGTCAACAGTTCCAATTGCCAATGTCAGTGAAAGCAGTGCTTCAAAAAATGATCTTGCTTCCTCTGAGTTAAAATACTGTGGCAAAAAGTCCGATTTGGTTGTGTAGCATCGGTGTGACAGCTTACCTCTGGTCCTCTCCTCTTCCATCCCCTGCCCTGGTGTGTTGCTGCAGATATAGGCCTCCTCCTCCTGGCTTGGGGTTGTTCCAAGTGGAAAACTGACAGGACGAGAGTTGGTAACTGAGCTAGATGGTCGGGAACTGGCACAGTTCTGTAAGAAATGACAAGGCAGTGTCAACAGGGTTCCTAGTTCACTGGAGACTCTAAGGGTTATCAGTCTTATGAGTTTGTCTTATATATATATTCCACTTTGCACTCTTATAATTTTGAATGGGCTTTTAATGCGATAGAAAATACATTCAAATTGTGTTCTTTGATTACAAAAAAAGTCTAAATTAGTAATAAATATTTAAAAAATATGTAATGGACTATTGCTGACTACTATATTGTCATTCTCATATTTTAAGAACAAAGTCTCAGCAGCTGATGTATCAGTTTACCTCAGAGAACTCGTTTCACACAGGCATATGCATCTTCCAGCAAGACCAAAATAAACGGCAATCACACAAAACCCATTTGTTTGCACAGCTCTCAAACAGACTGGGAGGGCTATAACAGGCTCCAGGGCCTCTTATATTTCATATTGTACTGTTATCAAGCAGCAATGCCTCATATGGCAAACACTCAGGGCCTGCTATTCTGACTTTGTGTATTGTTAATGTCCAGCTTCAGTGCATATGACACACATTCACAAGTGGAAAGAGACAAATACATGCACAGCTACATATCACTGTAAATCACTCCTACCAGCAGTCCAAGCATCAAAAATAAATGGGATTTTATGCCTTTTATCGAGTAAGCCTAACAACGTACAGCTCTTCCACAGGTATTTTCGTGGCACCAGACAAAGACAAGACAGAAACATCAACTCTCGACTGTCCACCAGTGAAAATCAAATTCCAGTCTTATTAATTTCTTTCTGGTAGACTGATTCCGATTCCGAACCAGCTCCTACATGTAGCTTCCTATATCTTGTCAAAACTTGAATTAAGATCAAAAAAACTAATCCGCTTCCAATTTATATCTATAATTCAGTGGTGTCAGGGGCATGGAGCACTGAGGGGGGGTTGTTTTTTATTTGGGTCCTGCAACTGACAGCTTTATTTCACAAAGCAATCTGGCTGTGTGTACAAGAAGGAGGTCAGGGTGGGTCAAGAGGTACATGGTATCAAGCGGGCAGGCAACACTGCTCAAAGTGGCTGTCTGTGTGTGTGTGTGTGTGTGTGTGTGTGTGTGTGCATAAAATCATATCCTCTGGGGTTAAAAAAAAGCTTTGTGTGAGAGTCACGCCCATGTAGAGGGCCACAACACGGAAGAGGGCTAAAGAGGTCAACAGTAGTGTGGAATTAAAGAGAAGAGAGCATGTGATTAGGCTTGGTGGAATTTATATAAGAGGAGGTTGTCAAGGTTACACGTGTCACATCACTGTACCAAGAGCGGTTAATAGTTAAAAGGTTCCCACCAATTTTAAATTATTTCCATGTTTTTTTTGTTAAGTTATGTAAGATTTAGACTCTCAGTACTGTACACAGTAAATGACTGACTAATTGCTAACTGTAGGGTGACTATGACTTTAAAGGGCTTAATAGTGGCCATTTGTAATGCTGACAACAAAGAAATAAAGGAGACCATGAAAGTTTCAAATGGTCTTTTTCATTTAAATAACCACTTTCAATCCTTAAATTGAAGTTGCAGTGAATCATCTCATTGGGTTAAAGCTTCACTCGCAAATAATACAACATATAAACCCCTCTCTCTCAGACAAGTGCGATTTGTCTTCAAATGACCCCATATGCAGTAACACCACCAAAGCCTCTTTATCCCTCACCCGGCAAGGCACTGTACCCAATCCTATGTTTTACAACAAGGGGATATATAGGGGCATGTGCGGTCATCTAGAGCCAAATGTCTCCTATCTAACCAAAGAACAGGTAGATACAGTATTTCAAGCAGGATTTATGGCACAAAACAGCATTAGCTAAAAACCGTCAGGCGGCAGTGATGGCTAAAAAACGCATTCTGGTAGCGGAACCCGGCAAGATTGGAAAATTGCCACCACAAGAGGGGAGAGGAAGCAGTAAAAATGACAGTAGATAGGGGGGCCCTCACTGATAACATGAGCAGACAATATATCAGATTGCACCTGGTGGCAAGGGTCCCCCCCAACCCCAACACATGTACACACACACACACATTAATTTATCAGTTTATTTATTTTATTTTTTCCCATCCTTACAGTGTCCATCTCTGAGGTGGGTGGGTGTGTGTGTGTGGGAGGTCAAAAAGAAGTAGGGGCACGTGGAAATTTTAAAAATCAATCTCCTGTTCAGAAATGACTTTGTGGAGGTGGGGGGTATTGTAAAACATATGTGTGGGTCAGGGTGGAGAGGGAGGGGCAGGACAAAGTGTTGCCAGCCATAAAGCGTGACACAACAACCCGGGAACAGAACTGGAGTTAATACGATCCCTCATGAGGGACAAGATGCATTTTGTGTGTGTGCACGTGACTGTGTAAGCACTTGGGAGATGGCTGGGGAAGAAAGAGTGTGGAATGTTGAGAGTGGGTGTTTGTCAAGGTATTGAGGTTTATAATTGTATGTGTGTTTAGTATGTACCTCTGTATATGTGCTAGAGACTTCTAACTACTTCTAAAGTGCTTTGCGTACGCTATAACCTTCCTAGACACACAATACGGAATCATATTTGCACACAAACACACACACACACACACACACACAGCATCCTACAGTTTCAGCCAAACAGCAGTGTCCAACAAGGTATAAATACTGGCCTGACACTTTAATGTCAGGGGACGGCTTGTCCTGGATTAGAAACTTGTAACCCACCACGGAGCTTGACATTGCTGGGATGAAGGTGCTGCGATGGGCGGAGGGAGGGAAGGGGGGGCAGCTATTATGGAGGGTCTATATTTGATGTATAAGGGCATCTAACATGGACTGTCGACTAGTGAGAGGCTAGCAGATGTACAGTGTTGCTTTGTGGCCAGCTTTCATTGGCATTGCTAGAGTAGTAATTTTTTTTTTCCATGAGAAGCAAACGCTGTAAGGAAAATTGAGTCTGTCACATCAGTGTTTTTCAGACACACACACACACACACACACACAGAGGCATATGGACCTGCATACACACTTTTTCGCAGAAAAATGGAGGATTACATACTGAAAAATTAAGCGCTTTTCTCCTCTCCTTGATCCTGTTGACCGTGCTCCGAACCTGAAAGAAAGAGAGAGAGAATGGAAGAGAAAGAGATAGTTATATCTGTTGCAGCAGTCAATGAAACAACTTATAATGAATTCAAACGAAACGTCTTTCACAGCAAACACCTGCAGGTGTGCAAAGTGTAAGAACGGAGAAAAGAGAATAGAGAATAAAATGTGGAAGGGAAAAACATATTTTTAGGGATAGTTTGGAGATACTGACAGGCAGTGGTTGGGACAGTATGTGTGTGTGTGTGTGAGGGTGTTCCCGTACGTCCCAGTGGCTAATGGGACTTGAAAGTGACACATAGAGCTGGCAAACTAAGGAGACGACTTCAAGCTATCATCTGTCAACATAGAGCGCCGGGACCAACAAATGGAGCTATTGGAGGAGAAGGGACCGCCCTAGCAGAACAGATTACATTTTTACACTCCAGATGAAACAGTGCACTGCACACCTTCATTTAACACATACAATACCAGACAAGAATTACATAGATGTTAAAGGTATACATAATACATATATAAAATTTTATTACACAGTTGTGATCTAACCTCAACTGAACTCGTAATTTTACTTGCTTATATTCTTAATAAATATTGTCTGTATAAAGATGTTACAACTGAATCACACCATAATACTAAGGAATTCAATGTCAATCCAACACGTTTGCTTACAGAAATGTAATAATTTGAACAATATTTATTTATATTTCTAATGCACCAATTTTCTTTAAAATTTTTAAATTGTATTTTTTAGTCTCACCTATCAAAGTATTTGTGATTAATAATACAAAGACATTTTTATGTCCTATTGTGCAATTAATATTACATCATACAAGATGATAATTCATGATACTCATCATAAATGACAATAGTTTATTATTTAAAACTCTGCATTAACCTCTGAAAAAAATTACAAGTACAAAAAACAAACAAAAAACAATTGCTTAAAGATTAAATTTCCAAAATTTACACTTGCAACTGTATAATATAGTTCACTTTTAGTGATTATAAGATCTTAGATTAGTAAATGTAGTATAGCGAAATATGAGTTACTGAACAAAAAATAATTTTAAACAAATCTTACCATTCATTTTAAAATACATACATATCCACATATGTATACGTATTAATTTGATGTTGGAACATCTTCATGCTATTTTTACTACTAACCAGTTGTTACCATAGACAAGAAAATGATATTTATCTGTTCATAAAAAAATTAAAATGAAAACAAGTTTTAGAAAACATGCAAAACAGCAACAACTACTCAGTTTGTCAGTAGCTTAGTAATGTCTGCTGAAATGTAAAGCCTCTGGCACTTATGAGGTCTGTTTGTGTGTGTGTGTGTGTGTGTGTGTGTGTGTGTGTGTTTGTGCACAATGTCAGCACTAACTGTAAATTTGTATCAGCTGGGCACTCATCACTACAGCCCGTCCTAGCCCAGCCCACTATGTTAGTGAATATGCATTATGGCTTACGGCTTCATTAAGTCACAGCGTGTTATAAATTATGACACCACACTGAAAACACACACACACACACGCACACACGCAATCTCGGAGACAGCATGTGTACACAGAGGATGTTTTGCATACATACCACTGCTGAAGGGCTACATAATGAAGAGAGCCCAAGCCTTGTGACAGGGCTGAATCAACAGTGCCTGCATCGTGTTTCTAAAACCCTTCCATTATATCTGACAAGATCCTAAGAAGGCCTTCAACAAGTGCAGGTGTTGGAGAGACACCATCTTAACATTATTTAATGGGGAAATAAGACTTGGGGATTTCACCAATATCAAAAGCAGCCGGCATGCTGAGGCAATTACATGACACAACTTAATTAATCATTTGACAATGAGGGGAAGGGCATTGTTTTAGATGATCGTTATGTGTTTAAGGGGTTTTGCGCACACTCAAGGTTTCAAAATGATGCAAAGCATGGTTCCCCATGTAAATGGGTGTTAAGCTATTACCATATGAAAGCAGTGCGCCCGACAACACCTGCCGACATCCTTGGCGCTGATGGAAATAAAAGGTCATCAAAGCGTGGGATTACAAGGTGACCACCAAGGAAAAGCTAATTGCAATGAATAATGGAAAGCTACTGTCAGGTAATTAGCAATTAAAACGCTGCATTTTGAGTGTAATAGCAGGAGACGCAGTCTCTCTTCCATACCATATTTGTAATTATTCAGCCTGGAAACCAGCCTCATGAATGGAGTATGTTCTGAGTTTCAGGCACTAGTTAATTCACCACCTTACTTTAGCACATCAAAGTAAAATTTCTTGTTAAAGGTTCATTTGTTATACCAGGGTAACAACTAACAACTTTGCAAAGTTCCTACACAGCCTTGTTCCGTTTTGCATAGCTGCCAAGAGCTACATCAACTGTCAACACACACAGCAGGAACCCAGCTTAAAAATGAAACAAAATGAAACCACATTCTACATCCTGTCAAGTGGAACCTCTCTGTTTCTGTGGTGGACTAAACGAAGACAAAGCGGAGGTTATTATTCACATTTAGTACTTTAAATGAATACAGACTGAACATGAATATCCCTGTCGCATTTTGGACTCTCATCGCTATTCTGATTACTGAGAAGAAACAAAAAAACCCCAAAACTTTTGATTACTCTCATTCAGCATTTCTGTCATTTTTCTATTATGCAAATGTTTTCTGTCACACTTTGGAGAGCAAGTTAAAGATACAACACAAAATACAATGAGGGTGACACAAAAGCAAAGGAGCCCCCCTGGAAGAAAAAGAAATGTGTAGACGTGAATAATGGCAAGATTACAGATGTTTTTTTCTTAAAATCTTAACACAGAAGTGTGATCCTTTTGAAAATGGGAACATGTACACAAGCTTCCCACAAACTATGAAGGCCTCAGGGTCAAGGACAACTTGAGTGTAAGAAAATGAATTCCCAAGCACTAAAAAAGCCACTTAGGCAAGAATGCATAGTTGATCTATTTTACAGTGTGAAGGGTCAGCCTTCCCTGGCTCTGCATTGTCGGTGCATTGCCTGTGACTCAGGGACAGCTCTTCATGTTCTGGAGAAGACATGAATGAAGAAAGCAAAGAGAAAACTGGAACTTAAAAAAGAAAAGAAAACAGGAAATGCAAGTATTACATTAGCTATCCTTTTAGATGGTCAGATGGAGAGCAGAGGTAATGATGAAAAGGGTCAGAAGATACGAAAACAAATAAAAAAGGAGGGGGGACTATTGTAATACTGACCATTAAGAAGAGATGAGTAGTTATAATTTACCCAGCTCTTCAGAGGGTTGGCTTCTTGCATATGGTGACATTGACCTTGTATATTCAGTCAGAGCGACAAAGGCCAAATGAAAAGATGTGGTATGTTTGTATTTATCAGAACTCAGGAATAGTCACACATGGTTCATTCTAGCTTTTTCTTGTTATATTTTATTTACATTTATTTAATTTTCATGTATTTATTTGATGTGATACTAAGAGTCAATCTTTTTTTCTGTTTGTCACTATAAAACCCCAAACATGTACATATATTTAGCTTTAGACTTTTGCAATAACGTTACATTCCTTGCCAGAGACTTCAGTGATTTTAATATTAAATCAGATATTAAACTCGTGGTGGTGCTCTCAGGCAGGTCCCTTTCGGTTTTTAACTTTTTCTCTCAAAGTTTGGAATGGAAGATGTCTAAAAATGAGAAATAGACCACAAGTTCAGCAAATGTGCTGCATTTTAAGAAGGCACTCAAATGCAATATCACCTACGCATGTCTAAAGTTAACCTCATTTACACAGAAGAGCCACATTTGACCAAGAGTGATTTTCATGACTTGAGTCTCATCCATTAAATCGCATCTCTCTGTCTCGACACTCTCCACCCCCCACTCAGCTATGCTGTATCTAAATGGTAATAATGCAGCATCTCAATATGATATTTCCTCACTCCTTCATTGCATATTGTTGGTTGCATATTGTTTTTCTTTTTTTGTCCTACTGTGGTTACTGCTTAGGGCCCTGCAAAGCCCTGGCCAGCAGCATTGTCAGGATGCTAAATGGAGGGCCGTGAGTTTAAAAACTTAAAGAGGCAGTGAAATATTAGCCAATGTGGGTGAGGAATGAGTGGCTGAGAACCGCAGCGTGTCAGTGTTAAATGGTCGGACTCGGATGCATATAAGTTAGTCCAAGCATGAAGGGCAGTGGGACGCTCGCGTGGAAACGATGTCCCCTCCCCTCCTTCCCATCCCTCACCCCCTCCACAGACGCACATTCACACACATACACACTCGTACTGTCACACCCCACCCACACAGCTTTTAAGCAAGGAGCCCATCAAAAACTTGTCATTTCTCTCATTCACTCCGACAGCCTTGAGACACAATGCAGACTTACCTCTGTGTTGTACACCCCATATATCAGAAAGATGAACAGGCCCTGCAAACACAGACAAAGAAAGAGAGAGAGGGATAGAGAAAGAGAAAGAAGAGGAGGACAAAGTTGTTACTGTTGTTTTCTCTCTTATCTAAAAAAAACAAACAAAAAAACAAAGATCAAAAGTAATGAGTGGAGCGACACATATGGGTTGATCTGGAGTCTATCCCAGCTACGAAAAGCTGAAGTACACAGTAGTGAAAAGTACTGAGAGAAGTAGGACAACTTCTCCAAAGTGGGCCACCTCTGGAAGGCTCAGCTTGCATTTGTTTTGTCTACAATAGTTTAGCCCCTCATTCTAGACTGTACTAAGCCATCAAAGGCTCAAGCCCAAGGTTCCACACAGCTGTATTGAAATAAAAAAATCTCAAGTGCCTGTGTTCAGTCTCCATTCTTAGACACAGAAACACAATATATAAATATATGATTTAATACCAACAAATACCCAGAGAGCACACACAATAGAGACAGAAAAACGAAGTCCATGCATTCATTAACATATGCAACGGCCACAAATGCCTATAAACATGGAAACAAAACCTTTAATAACAAACATATTAAAAGACGCAGACACACAACCCCACACACACACACACTTATACACAAAGAGAGCAACCCAGGCCAGACGAGACTATCAAGGAAAACCATTGGAGGAAAGCGGAGAGAGAGACAGAGGGAGCGAGCATAATGAAAAAAATGACACATAAAAGAAGATATTTCATGTTCACGAAACTGCACGGCTAGTACCCAGAGCCCAAGAATGCCATGCCCTTGGATGCATAAAGGCTGCACTTTTGGTCACAGAAAAAGAGCTATTTTTCATTCCAATTCATTGTGGCATCCACTGAATGTGCAAGCTGTCCATTCGCCTTCAGGCCATAATGTAATCCTGTTGCCTCAATGGAAACAGTGAGAACAACATTCTCAGAGCACCGATTGAACTGTTTCACAAAAGATGTACCGAGAAAAATGAAAAGGCAGGTAAAATCCTATAAATTTCAAGGCTGATAGATGCAGTAGATTCTTTGATAAGAAAACCGCACGTCGATGTGGATCTAGCTAACACAAAAAAACCTTTTAAAAGTACATCCCTACCCTTTTACCGCTGAGAGTGTGTTTGTGTTGCTTCATCTTTAAACGAGGGTAAGGACACATCCTGATGACAGGCAGGCACAACCTGGTCAATGCATCAATCAAGCTGAGTTTGGAGCATCCAATTTTTGCCAGAGGGAGATCTCGATGCATCACCATTGACAACATGATTTGGGGGCCCATTCAGAGTGACAGGGCGACGATGGCTGACGATGACGACCTCTAGCCCAAGCTACTGTCCATTCACCTCCTGCTGGCCGCTCTTGTCCTCCAGGGACTGAATTGCCCTGTCTGTCGCATTGTCAGGTGACATCTTAGGACATCCATCCTCTTAAAACTGACAATTTCACTGGTCTCTGACATGCTAAAGACAACAGGCATAACAAGGGATCTCATGCTGAGATCGCTACACTTCTTACTGTGAATTGTATGTAATGATGGCCAAAATGTAATGTAGTACAGAATGTAATGAAAGGACAAAAGACATTCTATGGACCATATGACCATGAGGCAAGGTTGTTTACCAAAACCAATGATTGAAAAAATACTTAGATCTGAGATTGCTGGCTTTCAATACTCACTCAACCCCCGAATTCCACTCAGTAAGTCATATGGCTGTGAAAGTTTTAAATGTTCAGTGACAGAGTACTACAAAAGAGCAATTACTACATTACAAAATGTTTTACTACTACAATGTCTTTCCCTCAAGCTAAAAGAATAGGTGTGTCACTTTTTAAGAGTATGGCCAAGCTGACATATAATTTTTTTTACTTAAATATCATCTCTGCTCCAATTTCCAACTGTTTGCTTACTCTACAGTAAAATTAAATTGCTGGGTCAGTTAAAGGCCATTGTCGCTGAGTGACAGTGGTCTGCAAAGGCAGAAAGCTGTCCTGGATGCTTTCGTGTCATTGAAAGTTCTAACATTTTTCAGCATTTTTATCAATTTAATTCAAGCCAATGAACACCATAAATATTCAGCTTCAGTGAAAGCTCAAGGAAGTTGGCATTTTTGTCATTTCTGTACATGAGATAGGCTGATTTAGTCAAGTTGAAGTAACTGAAGTTTAATGTTATAGAAAATTACTTAAAATACACATCACCAATAATCTGCAACAAATGCATCCTGATCAGTTCAGTGGTGTTGCTAATGGAGTACCATTATTAGCTCCAGTACTTTTTCTTTGTCTGGTATCAGGTTTAACAAACACTGCCAGGCCGAGTTTTACGGAAGACGATCAACCCATTAAATTTCATTGGCTGAGCTTCGAACACTGTTGCAGCACTAATTAGTGGAAGCTGAAGGTGTGTTTATTCCATTTTCACTGCTGGAATCCTTAGATCAAGCCAACTTCTTTGCACATTATGACATCAATATTTGCTATATTAAATTTTTGAATTTTTTCACAATTTTTTTTAAAGATTTTGACCATAGCTAACAAAAGCTATCATATGAATTTCAGCTTTCTTAAAGTATTCACCTGTCACAACCGCAATCTGCGACAGCGCTTCCAAACGGAAAGTGAGTTCAAATATCAGCAATGGTTTGATCAATCAAAACCAAACTTGGTACATGAACTCATGACCCCATTTTGAGGAAGCACAGATTATTTGACCACTAGGAGGTGCTGTAATAAGGAAATATGCCCTTTACCTAAGTTTGCATATAATAAAAGAAAATTATTACCTTGGCAGAGGTCTGTTATGTCCAAGTGCAAGTTATTTTGGTTGATAAACAAAGAAGTAAGGTAAAACGTGACTTTTAATGTAATTCCAGTCACAACCTATCATGTCCACTGATAATTATTTTAAAGAACAAGCTAAGTGTTTATCGTGTACAGAAACACACTTTAATCACACAGCCTTTTCACACACACAAGCAAGGATGCACACCAGCGTTCCCATACAATAATAGACAGTGGGTGGTTAATTTGCAACACATACTCTATTGTATTGCATTAGAATTGCAATTCCCAATTTATTGTTGCAATTTGATTATCATGTTTTTGATCATTCCTCTTATTTGTAATTAATCTTTTGTTGTGTAGGGAACAAAGTGGGGAGAACATACTGTGCACATTAGGAAAAATGATCTATTAAAATCTAATTGAGTTAAAAATAAGTGGCATCACAACAATAATGATGGATTGTTTAAAATGTTAATTCATTAATATTACCACTAAAAACAAACAGACAAGAAAATGGGGCGCATTATTTAAATACAAGTGTGCTTTTCTAAACTCAGTCCTGTTTCTTTTGAACTCAACAGAAAATGCTACAAATTTATGCAAAGAATGAACGCAGTTGCTTTCAAAGTACTGCTATACTGTACATCAAACAGGGGAGCATAAATTAATTAGCATCTCACTAATTAGGGAACAATTGTATGTTTAAAAAGTTAAAGCCAACAAACACTGTGTTTGACCAAAAACATCATCACCCCAGAGAGATGTACTATGCTGCAACGCAAGACAGAAAATAACATTTGTTTAAATGAGCAAGCATGATCCTTCTTATCAGATACCGAGACCTTTGCCTGAGAAAGCAGAGAGAACAAATCAAAGACAGCGATTGATTTACGTTTAAGAACTCTAAGTCAAGTCAATTAAAGCAGCGGATGCTGTGGCTCTAACCCTGATACTGTTTACTACTGGCTGTTTGTGATGTTGATAACGTCCTTTTGGAAATTTACCTCTGCTGTCCTTGCAACTCACTCTTCATAAAAGCATCAACTGAGTGCATTAAATGTTTAAGGCGCTCCATTAACTGCTGGTTACACTTAACTTACGCTTTATTTCAGTGTTTAAGTGTGTACTTTGTGAGTGAAAATGCTAAATGAAGCTCAACTTCCTCAAATGTCAAAAGCTAAAGATCTTTGGCACATAAAGATGTTTTTGTTGACATGATTTTGAGCCTGTCTACATGATTTTAGATTGGCAAATCTTGTATCATTAAATGAAGTGCAATTTGAGTTCTCAGTTAACTAAATCAGGTGGCAGAGAGCAGATCTGATAGGAGGCCTTTCACGTATTTAGTCAATTAATTTTATGAGCAGACAAAATGAATGAGCAGGTACAAGTTCAGTGTTTAACTGAAGGATGGTTTGCACAGAATACAAGGCTGATGGATGTACTTGTAGCTGCCAGGATCCCAACTGCAGTATTTCTCTTACATTTAATAGGCTCAAGTATGTCAGCAGCAGGTAACAAACAACATACAACAGGTAGCATATTATATATTAAATTGATCACAACTTTAGTGTAAATACATTATTTTAAGGCACAGTCATGCACAACTAAATGCAGCATTTTTAAAAATAAAATCTACAAAACACAATGTGGAATTTCAATCTTGGTAAAATCATGAATATTACTTAAGCTATACTCACACAGTGACTGACCATTCCTATTTCTACAAGCACGATTTGAATATGCAATATGGAGCTGATAAATTTCAGCAAATGTCATTACTGAACACTTTGGCAAAATGCCTATTTAATTCGACCAGTTCATTACTTGATACCTCCTTGTGTAAACAGGGTTATGGATATAGAATTAAAGACAAAATGGTATAAGACTGATGATGAATTTTAAGATCAGGAAATGTCAACTCTAGTAAATTCCTGCCTCTGATACCACGGGCTAACAGAGATTATGGTTGTATATGTCCAGCAGTCACACAAACCTCCACAACAAGCTTAATGGTGAATCTGGCACTGATGAATCCTTGTTAAGTCCCATACATCCGCCCCAAAGCACATAATTTTGACAACAAGCACACTGTAGTGGAACAATGTAAAAAGGCATTATCTCCTTATGTTTTTTTGGGACAATAAGCAGAAATTCATTTTACTTTTCATTCACAGAGTTCATCTGTTTTACTTCATACATGCTCCCTCTGACACTCTACTGCAGCACCAGTCTGAACAAAAGCACATCCACAATGCTCGTCTCTACACCTTTCTGTGTTACAAATGATTACAAATTCTCAGTGAACAATACCTCTATATTTCCCCCTGCCGTACCTTTCAGCACCCCTATATCCCATCTCCATCAGCCTCCCCAATTGTGTAGAGTTAGGCAGCAGAGTGTTGGCAGGTAAAAATCTCAGAAAACAGCAAGTTTATGGCATTGTCCTTGGAAAACAAATTTTCAACGTACAGATGTGAAAACTATGATTAAGGGGGAAGGGCAGTGTCTTGGCAAGGAAAGAGGGACTGGCAGGGCAGCTTTTTCTTTCTTCCTGGAATATATTGCTTCTGTCAACTTAGTGCTCGCTTTTGTATGAGAAGAGGGTAAAATGTTAACATGAGATGAGGTATAATGACAGGAGGTATGACGGTTTTTGTCTAATAATGTTTTTGTTTTGTCGGGTAGCAACCATGTGCCTGAAATTTTGTCATCTACCCTTAATCATTATTACTTTTATTTAGTAGTAGAAAATCGTTTGTATTAATGGAAATCTTTCCAAGATTTATAGTTAAAAGCAAACATTAAAAAAACACAAGAACTGGCATTTAAGACCTCAAGCTTTGCATTGCTTCTGGAGGAAATAAATTCTGACTTAAATGCACCACTTCAGAAATTACAGCCATCAAACAAGTCTAGTATGTCAACACTTTGGAGAAGTTAAGCTGTTCTAGCACATTCACTTTAACCAAAACCTGTGATCCACAAAAATGTCTTCCACTGGTGTGGCATAAAACATAAAGTTATGGCTCCCTGAGTAAGTTTCCATCTCAGCGTTCCATATGTAATAAAAAATATACACAGAATTCTTCTATAAATGAGATAGCAGTATTTGGTTACTTTCTTTAAAGCAATCGTAAACCACACCATTTTTAGGAGAACTTCAGGCACTGCCATTGCTCAACGTCAAAAATGATTTATACTTGTCTAATCCAACATCTGAAATCAAAACAGATATACTTTTCCACAAATGACATCCTTCAATCAGACAGACAGCTTTCTCTTAAGTAACTCAAGACCACAACCTCCACATCCTTTTAGAGAATTTCTGGCTTCGGTGTCACCCGATGCCAAAAATGAGAGCTATTTGAATAAGTTGGACCCGACGTCAAACATCCTAGCCTAAATTCAAACACACAGAGACACTTTTCACAAATAGAGCTATCTGCATCTCCACTTGGCAAAAAAGGGAGGAAAAGTTCTGCCCTCACACCTGGCAATCATTAAGAAAATGAGAGACAGAAGAGGTTAAAACGCTGTGATGGGGGAAAAGAAAAGAAATTCACACTTCTGCGCTGGGACTTGCTAATGTCTCTGACCCCTCCACGCATAAACAGTTTAATTAACATGTATACATAACTTTCACTTTAACTGCTCATGGCATGTCAAATCAAAGTGTCTGTCAAAGCTGTGAAATAGGCAGTTGATACTTTGCAGGTCCTCAGTTCAAATCCAGCTTTGTGTAACTGCTCCAGCTGGCCAGAAAAGCTGGCAAGAATGAAGGCAGACGGACAGGCAGGTAGACGGGCAGCCTGCTACGCTGTCAGTTTGAAGAGGTAAACACCTCCCAATAAAAGCTTTGAAACACCCAGACCTGCTCAAGCTGAGCTGAGGGACAGATGGCATGATGTTTTCAGTGGAAACAACAAAACACAAACCAAACACAGATGATCTAAATCCAGGTCAAACTTAAAACTTCATCTTTGGTTGAACTTGAATCCTATTATATTTGCGTTCAAAAGTTTACACTGATGTTAAAGCTGCAAGTAAATGCATACAACTGGAATTAACAGAATTAGCATTCATGACTTGCTGCATTTAAACTGGCATTTTATAATGTCTACCCAGTATCTTCAACTCTTTAGTTAGAGTAGGGTAGTCTCTTCACAATGACACACTGCTGTACACAAACTGTATGTAAGGGTGGGACTTGCGCCAAAGTTTTCTTCCTGTTTCTATCCTATTGTACATTATTAGGGAAAGTGGATAAGTTATTTTTTGAGAAGAGCTATTAGGATTCCCCATTTCTTTCCCATACACACATCCAGTCAGCTGGGCTGTCACATTGAGGAGGGGACCCCCAAGCCAGGCTGCCTCTACGGGGGTATATAGCTACAGAGGAAAACCGAGAGGACACACACACACAGACAGATAGACAAAAACAGGCACACACTGAGGCCAGCAGCAACACCAGTACTGGTGTGTGATGGCTCAGGAGAGGAGCGAGAGTTATTAGCTTAGCCCTGAACCACCTACTTAATATAGGGGCCGGCGGTGATCGCTAACAGAGCCTGGCAGAGGTGACAGCTTTTGGCCCTGCTTGAGGAAATCCAATTGAAAAGCAGCCAAGAGGAACAACAAGCCCGAAACAGATGTTGCTCGCTACCACCGGTGCAACTTGGGTACACACAACCCGGCGGCAACAAACCGCGATGGCAAAACTGACACACAAACATACACACAGCGGACGCAGAGTGGAGCACACACACATATACTTTAAAGCCATGTGAAACTGCACAAAAATGACATGGAAAAAAGGGCGCAGAAAGTGTCTATAATAGGAACACGTTGTACACAATTCACATTAGCAAAGTTCAACCTTGGTTCTGTTTCTCTTCTTTGCATTGCAATTAGAAAATTTCATGATCTGACCTTCAAATGTACTTGTGTATAATTGCTGCTTTTTTACAGTTTCCACATCTTATTTAAGATTTCACTCTAATATATTTTTTAAATGGCTGCATGACAAGGACTAAAGCCCCTCATATAGACAATAAGTCCAGTCAGTTTGACCAAGGTTATGTAAAACTGGCCACCAGTGCTGTGTTAAAGAAATAGGAACAGTATGATACGATTAGAATGTATTATATGACATTTTAAAATTAAAATACACAAAATAAACCACTAAACAACATATAAAAACACACACTAGGCATGCCCTTCCAGTTTAAATATGATTCAAGCATCCATAAACTCTATCAGTTCAAGGTTAGTTTCTTTTTACGCAGAGCGCAAAATGCTCTGGCAGCTACATCTAAATGAAATTAAGAAGAAAAGCAGAAGAAAGAAAGAGAGGAGTTTGTAGGTCTGTTGAAAACATCTATATTGAGACCAAAATAAAACCTTTCTCCCCAGAGAAGAGATCCACACAACCATCCATCCATCAATCCCTCCACTTATCTTTTTTAACATCTCTGGTAAAGCATCTCAACAAAAGCACAGTACACAGGACCTCAAATCATTACAGCCCCTTGCTCTGCTATTAATTGAGTTTGGCAAAGCTGACCATGCCTTACTCATAATAACACTCATTTAATTTTTCTATTACCACTACTGTAAAAGAGCAAGGGGGAAAGACAGGGAGGGAGAGGGGGAGGGGGAGAGAGAGAGAGAGAGTGAGAGAGAGAGGGAGAGAGAAGGGGGGAAAATAGGCTAAAATCAATTGTGACATATCTTTATTACCAGTCGATGACAAATGACGACACATTTGCCATTGCTCTGGCATTGTGTCAGTGTGTGTCATATCGATTTTACATCAGACGCACAAATGTTATTGATGAAGTGCCCAAGAAACAGATGAGCACTCTATTTTACTTGTTTTTACGTTTAAATAAACCAGAATGATGGAGAATGAAGATGGTGATAAACTTGTGTAGTGGATCTTTCCATTTGTTAATGCTCAGGTGTTTTTTTTTTATTCTTCAAGATTAACTATATTCTGAGACGTTTACACAAATCTGGTTTGTTGCAAGACCAATGGGAGTTGGTAACTACACTCTGAACCTGATCACACTGCACACATGTGGTAATGTAATGGGGAGAGTGGTAAAGAGAGCACGAGAAAGAGAGTGAACTGTAAACAAACTAGCTTTTAAACAAGACAATTTGGCGTTGCGTGTCTTATGCGCCAAGAAAAACACAGCCATGGAAAACTGATACAAACTTTTAACACATGGGTCAAAGCGGGAGTCTTTGAACTGGTGAGGGAAAGCATGCTGCCAGTGCACAGAGCTGTTTAATTAAAAATACTTAGGTATCCAATAGGCTTTTCTGGGGCGCTCTCTTGTCAAATTGTATGTGATCCTGCTGTCAATCTTCCAAGGTGTTTTCTAATTGCATAGTTTTCCTCTGACAGATAGGAACATTTTTTAGAAGAGAACAAGTCCTGAGAAACAGCAGCTAGGGACTGGGTTGGGTTATAGAAACTGTACACACGGACACACACGTGCGTATGTTCACTTGCGTAGACGCACACATGCTCTGCAGCACTGTACATGAGCTGCTCAGGGTACTGACAATGACGCAATACATACTGTGCGCACACACACACACATAAACAAATAAAGATAATACTAATATTAATGCTGAGACCCCACCTGGTATTAACATCTAATCTGTGTCTGGACACTTTATTATGTTCATACGTCTTTGCATTTTCATCTGGTTTCAAAATGCTATCTCGATTATGCAAGCATTGTGTCTGACCTCTGTACAGAAACTCATTACGCAGACAGTTCAGGCATGGTATGTCCCAGTCAAGAAAGACAGAGTGGTCACACAATGACTTGACTGAGGGTTTTTCTCTACACTGCACTAAAGTTAGTATAAATACAGAAAACTACCTATGAAAATGTTTTTGAAAGCATTTCCGTTACACCTTAAACATTTTTCCAACAGTGTAACTACACACTGAGTCATACACATGTGTGTATTCACGTTGTTTTTTTTAAAAAAATAAACTGCACACAGAAAAATTGGGATTTTTCCTTGCTGAGTCAGTTCCCAGTATCAATAGTAGCACAAATATCTCAGACCAAAGAACCAGTATTCTACAAACAAACATTTACTACCATTTAAAAATGCTTCCAGCGGAATACAGCACATATGTTTGCGTAATAATCATCCACAAATTACCAACTTGCACCCTGAATTAATAACCAGTGTGCACAAATTAAATAATTTATGACAACTTGTATTTGGCACTGGAGTACAAAGCAGAATGTTGGTGAGCACCAAAGGGAAAACAAGCAGTGCTAAAGCAACATTACTGTAGTAAAAAAAACTGTAAGAAGGAGAAAGTCTAGACAAGGGCAAATGACATGATATGACTTATAATTTGAGTTTATTAATTTTGCTATTTAAGTTTTACATGAGCAGACAGTTGCCACATATGGACAGATGATGCAGATGAACCAGCCCCCCCAAGATACCAATCCCAGCACAGGCAGTCTCACTGGCTTACCACTTGCAAACACTAATTGCATTTTTAGTCTGGCACAATCCAATCAAAAGTACAGTTTCTGGTCTCTGTGTGCAGGTGAATAAGAATTTTCCAACCTGTGCTACATGTACACCAAAGAAGGCCTGCTTGACAATTTTCAAAAGTGTGCTTAATTTTTGAGAACAAATGTCTGAAACAATGATTTTCCATAAAGGGAGTACACTTTGCTCAGGGAACAATGGGATGTTTGCCCTTGGTCTACTCTTTTTGTGCTGGTAAGTACTCCAGTCACACACATGCATACATTCGTAGGCACGAAAACTTTTAAATTACCTGAAAGACCGGTGTGAACACACAAACCTCATGCATTCACAGTAACATCTGAACAGTACACCTAAAATTGCACCACTGACAAGTCTGTGTTGCAGTGTCCTTGACTAACAATGACAAATGGATGCCATATGCAAAGTCTGATGCAAAGTTGCTTTTGTGTACCTAACAGGAAAAAACATTGTTCCAGGTACCATTATGAGATATGTTCGATCTCCTGTTTCTCGACTAAGGTGAGCCGAGCTGAGGTTAATGGCACGTGTCAAGCTCAAGAAGTGTAGGTGAGAGTGTGTGATATGTGTTGATGTACGTAGGTGTGACAGAAAAGAAATCGGGGGAGAGAGAGAGAGAGAAAAAGACAGAGAATATCTTTCACTTATTTGGGCATGTAAATTGTCATTCCGTGTCTTGTGCTATATTATTATGCTGTATGTGTGACCTTGTATTTTGTTAGGGATTCAAGCGACTACAGATACATTATTTTGATATGAAGAAATAATGGGCTTTAAACACATACAAATTAATTCTGACTGTTAGGAGTAATATTTTTTATTCCAATGAGTGTGCCTGTCACAAGGTTTTTGAAAATACATAACTACAAGAAAAATAATGCAAAACAACTCTTTTAATCGCTTGGAGTCCTCACAAAGCAGCATCACCTTCACACACCTCTCGTGTCCTGTCTATCTGCTTTTGTCATGTGACTATTAAAAGTTGAAATAATACCCCAGTGACATACTGCATCTCCCAACACGCTTTTGGCAAAATGTGCGGTACAGTGAAAGTTTTTTCTCTTGAATTGAGCTCTAAAAATATGCAATAAAAAGGTTCCCAGAAGTTATAATTAAATAAATATGTAAATACAGTAAGTCAGAAAATGTTGAAACTAAAACTGATTTGGTGAGGAGCTAAGAAAACTGCAGTGACAGTAAAATTACATCCTGAAATTTGCAAAAATGCGCAATTTGAAAGAGGATCTGAAGTAACCTTGTCTTAGTGTGTATGTATGAGTGTAAAGTTCTGTGTCTGTGTACACGATCCTACATGAGCTCGCTTCTGTAGCTCTTTGTATCCACGCATTTGTGTATGTGTGTGCAAGCGCATACGTGTGTGCTCCAGCACCGCCATGGCGGCAGGGTGTATCCATCATGATAAACCGGCAGACTCGGCGACTGTCACATGCAATCACACTTCACTACGGTTCGCAGGACTTCAAAGTGAAAATGAATGGTAGTTCATCGACATGAAGACTTCATATATCTTCGTTTTTTTTTTTTTTTGCTCTTTCTCTCTCTTTTATGTTTTGGAAGAGACTTGTATTTTTTCCTCCCAGCCCCCTTTTGTTGTGAGGTGCCCCGTTTTTGTCACGGTCTGAAATACATGATGGGACACTGATTTTCCAAAAAAAAAAAAAAGCAATTATTTCCATTCAACAGTTATTATCAGGGATTTTAAACTGATGGCACTCAGATTTTCATTCAAACCTGACACATTTAATACTAAAAAAAAGTAATTCGTAATAGGTTATTTTTTTTTCAGTACTGAAAGTTTGCGTCTCCCTTGTTCCCTTGTTCATGCCACAGTTCAAATAAAAAAATGTATTTAGAGTGTATGAATAAAAGTTGTTATAGACTTAAAGCTGCATTAGGCTTTGTGTGACAGCAGAGAGCTCAAAGACAAGCCTAGATAATGAGTGAAAACACCATAATGCCTTTTCAAGTTATTTTGATCAGTGTTGACAATTTATTTACATCTAAAAAAATTGATAATTGTAGGCTGTGAGAAGCCACACATGATACTAAATAACCTGATTTTAATACCAGCAAAATAGCAACACTTTCATGACAAATCAAAGAAAATACTGAACTTTCAACCCCCTATACATGAAGGGGATCCATGGAGGCTTTATTTTGGCATAGTTTGTGTCCACTTGTGCCCTTAGATTGAACATCCCTGCAAATCAATGCAAAGTTGTTCTGGGTCACCTTCATCCAATGATGAAATATTTCTATCCTGACAGGAGTGGTCTCTTCCAGGATGACAATGGCCCCATCCATAGGGCATGAGGGGTCATTGAATGGTTTGATGAATATGAAAATTATGTGCATCATATGCAATGGCTATCACGGTCACCAGGACTCAACCCAACTGGACAACTATGGCAGATTTTGGAGCAAAGTGTCAGACACCACCATTATCACCACACCAGATGACACGTTATCTTTTGAAAGAATGATGCTCCATCCTTCCAGTAGAGTTACAGAGATTTGGAGAATCAGTGCCAAGGGTCACTGAAGCTATTCTGGAACCAACACCTTACTGAGTCACTTTATGATCATTTTTCCTTTAATTTGTCACCCTTTTGTACATTCAAGCTTTAAATATTTGCATAAAAATCATTTTAATTTTAATGAAGTGTAATACTGTTGATATCCCTAACAGACTATAATAAAACTTAAATTTCAAAAAAAATACCTGCCTTCATCATAATTCAGCAAATGACAGATAAAATTCATTTGACATTGAGAAGTCAAAGTGAACATGACAAGTGTTAAATGTGATAATCAAATTTGTAAGCACTAAAGAGTCAAATAAGACATAATAATTCCAGTTCTGTAGCTGCTGAAGCACTAAGGCTTTCCTTTAATCTAGTAATGACTCTGAAATGACACTGTGCTTTTAAAAGCTGTGAAGATCATGCTATAGGTCTCCCTGCCTCTCTCCGTCTCTCGCTGCCCTGGCTCAGGCTCTGCTCTTGCTCTCCAAGCTGCTTGATTGGCACATGCTTTCACTTAATGAGGGATAATTACTAAGGAAAACAAGTGGGAGACCACATCTGCTCAGTGTAAAAAGAAGTCCTGGTCTGGTGCAATCTGTCAGACGCGGCTTTCAGGTTATGTGTGTGAATGTTTTACCCACCTTCAGTGGCCTCCCAGTCCAACACAAACCAACCAGGACCCTCCCTCCTCCCTGCACCGACGAGAAGCAGATTAATAGGAATCAGCATGTGGCTGTAAACACTCAGTGGGAAGAGTGTATATCTGCGTGCGTTGACATGCATAGGAAGTGACCCGGGGTATCTGTCGAGGACTGGCCAGGGGCCACAGCAGGAAGGGCAAGAGGCCAGTGAGGACGATCAACATCCCAATCAGTGTCCTGCTGCCAGAGCTGTTGTTCTCACTGTTTTGTTTACTTTCACACAATGCTGCACTGTAACAGTAGTAAAATACACAGGTAGCCGCCCTGCTTCCCAGACACTTCCACACATTGGCCATAAATCACCTCTGCATGGGATATACAAAGCGCTAAATGCTCTCTTAATGACCAGTTTGTGTTTGGAGATAGCTGTCTTGACTGTGGTCTAATGCTAGTGGTGTAAATCAAAATTTTAAAGGGGAGCTTGTCATGTTTAAATGGTGAATTTACAATGTATTGTGTTTTTAAACAGGTATTTATTTAAAAGGACAGGGACAGAAATGAACTCCTCACGCATCATGACTGAGTTAGTTCATAATATTGGACAGTACACTCATGTCCATTATTTGGTTATTAGTCAGTCAGATTCAGACTATTCTTAAGGTGAGGACCTCAGTTTAATTTATGTCTGCTATTTTTGACAGTGGTCTCTCAGTAAAGGAAGACATTTCACATCTTGCACTGCATATAGACCTATACTTAGCCACATGATAAAAGACAAAGTGAGGAATTTACACCCTCACTCTTCCCAATATTGACCTTTTCATTTATTAATAAATATAAATGATTTAAAAAATAAAAAGTTTTTAAAATTTATGTTAAATTAAAAGCAAAATTATCTCAATTTAGTTTGCCAACTTTGTTTTAAGTATAGGTAAATATCTAACCACACAAAATTGTGTTCCTGTATGTACAGCTTTTTCAGTCAAAATGTGTCATTGTTCTAGAGAGACTGATCTCATCAAAACAGCCATTTTCATATGTTTTTAAAATCGAAGAAAGAAAATGTTGAGTGTATGTTTTTTAACATGCTAAATATCGAATTATTTCAGTATCAATTTTAACTGGAATTGTAGTAGAGTAGATTTAGAAATAAGATTAACTGGCACCCTGATAGCCTAATGGTTATGTCACGTGACCCAAGTGCAGAGGCGTAGCGGCAGTCCCAGGTTCGACTCCGACCTCAGGCGTTTACCGCATGTCCTTCCCTACTCTCTCCCATTTCTGATTCTATCCACTGTCCTATCTAATAAAGACACAAAAGGCCAAAAATAAATCTTTAAAAGAAAAGAAATAAGATTAACTTAGTAGCATGGGATTTAGCAACAGCAGACCAATTCAACTATTTTATTTGTCTATAGACAATTAACTAAAGATTTAATCTGCCAGTTTAATTTAAAAAAAAAAAATCCACCTATTAAAATAATTTAGAAAGACAAGAAATACAAGCAGTGTGTATTTGTTTGAACCGTAAAAAGCAAAAAGAAAATGTCTCACATGTAAACTGGAACCAATATTTGACAGTCTTTTAACCTCCCAACACTTTCACCACTCCCTCCTCAACCTGATCCCAGCACCTCCCTACCACCCACTCACTAAAAGAACAACACCGTTTTGCTTTCTTGCCCTGTGCTGACCCAGTTCTCACTAATTACCCACAAAGTATACATCAAAGCTGGGCAAATCTATGGATCTGCTGCAATGTGGCAGGGTAAGGAAAACCAGGACTTTACCTAACCTAGTCACCCCGCGCCATCACTGATAAAGCAGTGTGAGTTTGTGTGTGAGTTTGTGTGTCTGTGTGTGCGCATGCAAAGTGGTGTCAAGCAATACAAAAGGCAAGGCAGTGAACTTATAAATAGAACAGTCATTGTTTCGACATGGGTAATTTTGGGTGTCGGAGTTGTTCCTGAGACTGTCGGCTGTGCGGGTCAGACAAGGGGGAGGACTGGATGTGGAGGAGTGAGGTCACAAAGCTCGGAGTCAGCTGATGGGATAACATGCTTGCTGACATGCGCACGCAAACACAAACATAAAACCATAGACACACATGTATCAATAATAGGATCAAAGCATAGCTGAAAATACCAAATCCACTGTGCACAAGGAAAATGAGAGTAATTACGCTAACTCCTTCACACACACACACGCACACACACACACACAGGTATGGTTGGGCAGGGCCAAAGGGGATGGTTTGCTTTCTTATGACACAGTCCATTACAAAATTGAGCTGGCAGGTAATTCTAAGGCAAATAAATGCGAGCAGGTTTAACACAAGGAGAGGTCTTTGGGGTGGCGGCGAGAGCAATGACAGGAATTCTCTCGCCTCTTTTGACAGGAAGCCTATTATTCTCGCTGCTTTATTTTCCCAGGCCAGTTTTTTTTTTTTTTTTTAAAACTGATCTCTCCAATACCATTTCTTTCCCCCACGAAAAATCCGTCCCTCTTCATATGAATTGCGGCTGCTCCTTGCTCAGTTTTGCTGGTCTGTCTCTTTACTCCTAGACTTAATATTTACATTATGAGGAATGAAGGCTGATATTTTTTACAGCTTCTTTCACTGACTCCTTCTCTGTTAATTTCAAGGGTACTTAGGTGACCATTTTTACGAGGTATTTTCTGTACAAAAGCCTTGATGGCAACGTTCTGAATTAAGCCTCCATCTGTAAGAAATCTTCCCTTCAAGCAGGTGAACATACAGCATTATGGAATGTTCAACAAAGCTCTAATTTTAATGGTTTTCAAAATAAAAAAAAACATAAAAAACTACAGTGAAAGATGAAAAGAGACAACAGGGAAAAAATAAGTACAAGTTGAGACAAAACACACTATAAATATACTACTTAAAAAAGCTGTGCTACATCCTCATTATAAGTGCCATCTCAGACAATCGTGGTGGGAGTCAGCGCTGACCTTGGTATCCCGTTTGAATATTGTTTTAATGCCGCGCCTGGTAATTGAGGATGCAACGCAAACAGTGGACTCTTTTTCAAAGGGAAAGTTATTTTCCCAGGCAGTGGGAATGCAAACAATCATGTCGTGTATTTATTTGTTTGTTTATCAACCCCACCTCATAATTATCCAAGACACTAATTAAAATATGGATTTATAAATAAATCTCCATGATTTTACCTATGACTACATTAACTTAAAAAATTTTCATCATCCTCAGTTTGTTTATCTATACTCAAACATTTGAAAATCTCTTGTTTTACCACAATACATGCAATAGTCACATTAAAAAGTGTGTTTTATAATTCATATAGAATTATTTGTGCAGTTTCAGCAAGTCATTCAATTGTAAATTAGTATAGTTCAAACGCTGTATTTTCACATTTTGAAAAACAATTCCAATTTAATTATTAGCAAATAAACCAGTGTGAGTAAAGCATTTTTGCAGTATAAAACAATACTGTGAATAGAATAATATACCAGTGAAGTCGATAAAATGTAACAAGGGATCCCTGTTGTAATATCCAGCTTACTGCTTTGGTTATTGTCCCAGCACGTCCAGTAAATTCCACTCCACTGGGAGAGATGGCCGCTGTTTTAAATTGCGTGTGATCTGAGATACAGCCGACAATGAAGTGGGACGTCAGGGGAATATGGTTCCTGTTTTCTCAAACACTTCAAAATGAAAAACATTTCCCTCCATAATCTGACCAGTGAGAGGTTTGCCATGTGTACACTCCTGCGTGTCACTGTATGTATTTGAAAGCATGTATCGTGTGTGAGCAGGCAGCAAGGACTGCATTACAACCAAGGCTGTATTAACCTATATACATATTAGTTACATATATATATATATATATATATATATATATATATATATATATAGTTTTGCTAATATTTAAAATCACATTTAAATGTAAAATAACCTGTGGTAAATTTACTAACTGTAACCAATTTAAATAATACTTAACACTTGCCACATACACTCTAAAAAATTATTTTGGGCTCCAAAAATAATATAATGCAACCATTTGCATTTCTCTTTTTGAGTTATACCAATCTCTAATAAAATTATGTCCAGCAAACTACATTGGGTTAGAGGAATTAGCTTTTTTTCTGCATTAAAATTATTTTTAATTATCAGTCTTAACTGTCTGAAATTGTCTGGGCAAGTTAAGATAGAGGAGGATACCTGAAAACCTAAACTCAAAATGAAGAAAAACGTAGTTATCAAGCCATCAGCAAGTTTATAAATGTGAACTTGCAAAAATTTGCATTTAAAGTACACACAATATGAAGTTAATGCCATTGCCAACATTATTAAGTCAACACAACTCGTGAAAATAATGTTTGCAACTTAAAAAAGGTTTATCTAAGTCAGTACATTAGAATTCCTATCTTGTAACCATGCATTAGGAATAGGTCTATTTAATTACTTTTTAGAGTCTAAGCAATGTACAAAAAAATATCTACATGGTTTGATCAAAATTCATTAATCCAGTTTTCACAAAATATTTGAAGAGTAGGAGTCCTAAAAAATATAAAAAATAAGAAATTCTGTTGAGCCAGTTACAACATGGTACAGCAGGAAAAAGAAGGAGGGAGGGGAACCAGGAAAGGAAAAAATTGGCTTTGAATGGGCTGGTTGTGTGGGTCCAGATGAGTGGACTGGAGTTGCCTGACTGGGAAACTGAATCCAAGTTCTACTGTTTTTGTTACTTCTGCCAAATGAGAAATTAAAATAACTTCTAACTCGTTGGTCTGTAGGCTGCTGAGGGTAGTGGTGACAAGCGGTTACACACATGCTCAGCCCACACACATTTACAATACTTATGAGGGCATTACATTAAAAAAAACAAGTTTGGCTAGTGAAAAGCACATTCTGGGTAATAACTCAGTTGATCCAGTGATTTATTGTCTGCTTTTTTCTTTCACATTCTTTGCCTCAACTCATTATGTATTTTGTATGGAGTTCGAGTTGAAGTAAAAGTTAAAATTAGAAATTCTAGGGGAAAGATTTTCGATGCACTGCCTTTTTAGGATGCATGAAGTAAACTGCTACAAGACAGCAGCAGCAGCAATCTCACACCTGATCAACACTGAAAGTGACAGTGTCAGGCAAAACAGAGACCACAATAGACTTTACTCTGATTTTTACAGAAGAACCAAAACTGCATTGATGTTACCTGATTGATTCAAGGTAACATTAAGAACAAGCTTTCTCCCACTTATAATATAAAGAGAAGTTTTCACTCTTGCCTACCACTTGTAAAGGCCTACACAGCTAAAGCTTTCTGTAAATATCATCAAGCCTCATGCACAGATGTTTTTATTGTCAGCCTGAAACAAGTAACAGAGGATCCATCTGATGTGTGAAACATTAACAGATCCCCAGCTAGTTCTAAAATGTTTTATATTAAGTACAGCACAAAGCTAGTATTTCTATCATGCTGAATCAAGTATAATGAAAGCAGAAAATAAAAGCACAGAGCAAAATGTTGAAAACGTTAGTTTTACCGGAATATTTAATATTAGTATTTTCTAGGTGCTTCATTTGGTACTTCATGGCCTACAAATCATTGAAAAGCATAGCAAAGATTACCTTATAACATTAACACGTTTTAAATAACATTGAGTAAATCTCACAATTAGAAAATAAGCAGAATTAAAATGAAATTTTTACATGGGAGCTTTAGATGAGTGAGGCCAGCTGTGAAATCTCTTGAATACATACATGGCAATGGTATGAGACTGGTTTTACCTTAAGGGGGCAGAAAGTTTAAGTATCAATGGCTATGGTTTGATGCAAGGATGACACTAATTAGTGATCAGTAATTCAGTGTTAAAGCTGTCAGTTCATATGTTGGGGAAACATTCAGTCTGAAGTTAACTTCTTTCAGTTTCTATCGAGCAGAGAGGCCTCTGAAAGAACAAGGGTATCAACAATTCATCAAGTTACACCTATAACAAGACTGAAGCTAAGGCCGAGCTCGCTACAGGAAATTCAGGCAGATTTACCTACATTTCACCAGACCCTGTTATGATTATCACGGAAGCACCAGTAAGTTGTTGCACTTCAGTCTTTATTTTGTTTACATCTACTTACCCATGAGATCATGTAAGGTGTAGCACTGCTCCCTGACTGCTTCCTCAGGTATGTTAATCTTAATAACATCCTGTAGCATGTGATGCAACATTATTTTCCTGTCTTGTCGTGTCCAAGATGTGAGAGAATAACATCTGTGGCATTTCTCCTCATGTGTGATGGAAGTACCACGTCAGAAAAAGAAGATTTACTTGTAAAACAAACCTTCTTCCATCATGTTTTGCAGTAGTTTATAACTGTATTTGGCTCAGAATTAGTAATTATAACAAGAAGTTTAAAAAAATCATATTAAATATCTGCTTTAAACCCATTAAAAATTATATCATGTGATGAAACAAAACAGGGAATGAAATGTAATAATAAATTAAATGTGTAAAGGTCAAATCTTATTGTGTTAACACAGAATTTTTTTCCACATATGGTCAATGATCTTAGAGGTGGTTGAGGTAACTCCCTTAAGTATAATCAACTACAGGCTGATTAACTCATGGTAATACACCAGACTGAGCCATCTATGTTTTGTGCATTAAGCTACACAAGCAATGGGACCACTGACTGCAGTAGTACAAATACGGTTTTATAATAACAGAACTACTGGGCAAAAAACAGAAAAATCCCCTTTTCTCAAACGATCACTTCAGATGCTGTAGAAGCATTGCTTACTCACACAACAAATCTCCCATATGGCAAAAATCAATAAGCAGAGCAACACTCTATTGATCATATCTATATCTTGGATACTCTCTGTTGTCCTTCAGCCAAGCGTGTGTATGTGTTGTTATGAGGGGGTTCTGCTCTCATTTCAATGCAAACTATATTCAATTTGAGGCCTTAAGCTGCTTTAAAACTATGCCTCAGGTAAAAAAAATAAAAAAAAACGACTATTTTTACAGTCAGTTTCTCTTTGCATTATTAGGCGTCTAATATGGCTTTGTGCACAGCTAATGTGAATCAATGAATCAACTCCCCACGAAATGCACGGATGCAATATGCAACAAAGTGCAATGTAATGGAATGATGTCTAAAACAAATGAAAGGCAGAAATGGATTTTGTGTTAACATCCAAAATAATTTCACAGATTGACTACTTAAAAAATAAAAACCTAATATACACTTATTGCATAATTCATTGACCTGCCCAATATTTCTTTTTTTAAAGTCATCTTTAATGCTGAATGAAATTGTGAATTTCACCACTGAAGATTAACTGAATACCTGTAAAATCTTCATTATAACAAAAATGTTGTCATCAGTTCCTGTGACATGAAAGACCTTAATGTGAAATGAATGAGACAAATCGATGAGCAATCTCATTGATTTCTCCATATATTTGTACTGTAATGACAAGGCACAGGGCTGCCCTCCACAGGATACCAACGGACATAACAGAAATGAAAGGATACATCAATCTGAAAAACATTTTTCCTGCAAATTTACCAAAACTAACCACATGGACTTATTGCACTCTCAACGACTTGCAGAGGACGATCGTTACCCTAACATTTTCTTTCCCTAACTCCCTAACTTCCTTCACCTCTCTACTTTGTTTTCTCCCTCTACTTCCAGTCTCTCCCCCCCGCCACCGTCTCCCTCGGCAGCTCAAAGTTATTGATAGTTTAAAGTTATGGGCTAATAATAAGATGGACACTGCATGGCCAGGAGCCTATTATACCCAGGTAATGGATAGTGCGGGTTTTGAATGACATTGCCCAGAGATTGGATGACGGAGGGTGGAGCAATTTATGGTCTACCCAAAGAGCCCCCGTTCCCCTTTTCTCTCGCTCACTCACACACACATACACACACATACAGTGCACTGCATGCTATTTATCTCTAGCTTGATAAGGAAGCAGATGAGGCATGTCTGTATTTATGGTCAAGATGTTCATAAAAACTACTGGCTCAGAGTAGGAAGTTAGAATCAACTCAGGGGAACATCATATTCACTGAAACCTCTGTATGCACCTCATGAATGCTGTACAATACAAACTACTTAAATATATTTTTGGGGCGATTGTTGTGCTAGCAAAGTTCCAAATATGTTCGCAAAAATTCTTCCTTGAACTTTGGTGCCTAATTTGTCCCACGCTGCTTATTGAAGAAATGACATTCTAACGCAAAAACAGTCAGCTGATTCGCTTCTAATCATTTGATGCAATGATTAAAAAACTGAATCAGGAAAAAAGATCCTCAACAGAGAGGGAGAAGCTGCAAAATCCTTAAAAAAAATCTCTTTATAACACTGCCACTCCCACAATATTCACTCGACAGGTGTCATTCTATCACCAAAACATACATTTTTTTTTATCTTTTCTCACAATGTGTGTCTTTAAGTCAACAGTGGCAGAAGCCTCAGAATGACAGAAGTATTACCCAACTCTCCTACAGGCTGCAAAACAGACTGAGACCAGGATTTTCAGAGAAAAGCAGAAACAATTCTTTTCTAAAAGCTTGCTGTATATTCCACATTTCAGACACAAGAAGCACAAAATTGCACAGAGTACGCAGTGCTCATGTTGTTTGGTGATAGCAGTTGGTTTTTCATGAAAAGTCAGACAAGAGGAGCACTGAGTAAAATCTCAGTGAAGTGTCACTTAGGGGAATGAAGCCATGTACCATCACCATGGCAACCTTCACAATCTGGCTGATGTAGCTGATGGACATTAAGTCATTAACAGCTTCTCTCCTATATGTGGTGTTTACACACACTTGACTGACACTTCTGTGACACTGCTTCTATGTAGCATTTCAACACGACATATAATGCACATAGATTTATACATTTAATCACTTTTCACTAGACATACTGTTTCAGTGCAGTTTTGGTCACAAGTCATTTTGCAATTAATTTCATTTGATGGTTTTTTAGCTGACTACAGACACACACACACACCTTTTTATAGTACAAAAACAGACACACATAGCTGTCTGATTAGTATTACAGATATCTTTAGAAACAACTGGTTCAACTTCTACCATCTACATTAATTTAGAAGAAAACACAAACTCACACTGTCAAAGCAAAACAATCCCTTCATGTCTTTCAAGAGTTTAGATGCAACTCAACACCTTTGCCACCTTTAGTATGTGCGGATCTAGAAGGTAGAGGATGTGTGGAGAAAAGGAAATTAGTCCCTATGTCTACCCCCACCCCTCCTCCACCCCTTGGCTGCAGCTCAAGCATACCTGCTCACATTGGACTCTGCTCAAACACTACAAAACTACTCTATACTATACAATGGCATGTTGTAATATTGGAGATAGTCAGTCAATATTTAAAATTGTTTGGTAAAATTTGTAACAATAATCTTTTTTCACAGTTGGAAAGCATTTTGGGTCGATATCTGTCGTTTAAATATGCCATACAAATAAGGATGGCCACATCTGACTAGTTAGTCTTTTCATTGTTATTGCATTGATCAAAACTGACTTGGCCACAAATCCTAAAACTTCAAAATAACACATCTTTTCAATTGTGTGAGACTGATGTAAATAAGGTACTTCACAACGTTTGCCCGGTTACTAGCCGAGAAAAAAGCAAACATGCTTTGTTGTCTTTTACCTGTTAAACAGCTTTAATAACTCTACACATCAGTGATAAAGTGTAGCAAATGAAGCATAATAAGGATACAGATTTGTCCTGGATGCTGCTTTTACCTAGACTGAGCACCATCTGCTATCAGACCACAAAACACAAGTAAAAATCAGAAGCCTGTGCTTCAGAGGTACTGTAGCAGACACACATTTATGCCAGGTGTGCTGTATGTTTGCTTATAATGGCCTGCTCAGGTCTGTATTGAGAGATACAGCAGCAACCGTAGAGATACTTCAGACAGTGTTGTCAGGATGGAGGAGGAAGAAGAGCAGCAAGGAGGGCGTGAGGGAGAGCAATGAAAAAGGCTTGTCAACATTATCTGTTTTATTGATTTAACAGTAAAGGCTTGCCGCTTAAGCTTTATGTTGCTTTGGCTGGCCCCATTGAAAATACAAACAGCTGCGAATAAAAAACGATTTCCTAAAAAACATGAGCGTTCCTATTTATTTATTTTTATTTTTATCTCTTGCCTTCCACCTCAGGTTTTGCATGCATCATTCTTAGGGTTTCACACATTTCATCATGTTTATGAGTACCCATTATAGTGGGACTATGTTCTACTGTACTCTCCCTCCCAAAAGGATCAATAACAGTGAAGAAGGCAAGACTGTCTTCTACATGACGATAGTGATTCATTGTAGTACAGAGTCTAATTAACATATTAAAGTCCCTCTCCAGTCACTGATTAAGCCCCTAAAGATTCATCTGCAGGATTCCAAACTACTGAGATTTACAAGTTTTTCACACAAAAATAATCCCTTCCTGCCTTAAAATGGCTTAGACGTAACTCTACACCGTTACTTACACTAGAATGTGCAGATCTACAAGTCGCTGCCTGCACCTCCACTCATCCCTAGACTACTTCATGTAGCTTAACCACACCAGCTCACCTATGACTGCTCAAAATGGGTAAAGAAATGGATAAAGAAAGACAACCATTGATCTTTCACCAAGGGACCCTTTATGAGGATCACTGAGGCAAAGGAGAAAATAACCCATTTTGCGACAAGATGATGAAACTGCGATTTAACAGTCTTGAGAGGCTGTCCTTAAACCAAGCAAAGCTTTGGCAGTAGGTTTGAGTATCAAAACATCATACCAATCCTTCCCATTTCCACTTTGCACCAAAAATGTTAATGTGCTGATAGTCATAAGGACACAACCTCCGTGATCCATGAATATGTGTACAAAATTTGCCAATCCATTCATGGCACCCCTAGAGTCACGCCACTAACCTGGCATAAAATTATGTTCAGACTCCCTCTCCTGCCCAGGTTTTCTAACTTCCACTTTTATCAACAAAAAAAATTTAAAGGCAAATATGAACAGCTCAGATGTCTCACATGATGTGTAATAGCAGTTAAACAAAATTATTTTATTACCTTAGATTTTTGACTTTGATTTTCTATTTTTTCTTCTATTTAACATGCTTTCTGATAGATCTTTTCATAGGTTACGTCCTCAGCAACACAAGAATTTATGTTTTACATTTCCATTTTGCTGAGTAAAAGCTGAAAAGAATCTTGCAATTACAAGCATCCTGCCACTATTAAGGCTGAACTAACGAAGAAAGAAAAGCCACCTACAGAAATGTCACAGCTACATAAAATCAAAAGAGAATGTAAGAGCTGTGCCCGCACTGTTTTACTGATTGAATGGAGACTCAGCCACAGCACATAAATAAGCACTTTACTTCAAGTTGTATTGAAATTCCCATAACACACGATCTTGAGGATTACCACTTAAAGTGCCACAGTGAGAGTAGTGGGGTCAACAGAGCAGCTTACAGCCTGGTGAGGTTCCTGCTGGGTTCTGAACTGCTGAGCCTTTTGAAAGACACACTGTGCAGCTCTATTATGACAGAGCAGCAGGTTATTAAAAGGGTCTGCTATAGTTAACTAGAAATCCCATCAACACAAATGAACGCACACACACACAGACACACCAACACATGAAATATACACCAAAAAGACATGTTAAATGATGGGTGTTTTTTCTTTGAGGACTTCTTTAAAAAGTTACTTTTATGAGCAATACATATGATTTTACAGAATGGAGGTTGTGATCATCACTATTAAGCTTTATGGGGCCGAGACAGGCTGTCACTATCATTTGTCATTATCAGATACCTATTAGGAATTTTGCAGGCTTTGTGAGTTTATGTGTAGGTCTTCAACTACCTACTCTTATTTTTTCATTTTAGCTTATTGTTTGGTTCTAAAATAGAAATCCCCTGGTCTGTCAATGTGACTGACACTACATATTTAAAAGGGAAAAGAAAAGCTACGTGATTGACAGAATAAGAGACAATAATTACTCAAACTGTCCCGCATTTTGCATTGTTGCAATAAAGCCAAAAGTCTAATACACTGCTTGAAGGACAGAAATGTAACAGACCATGAGAGGCAGCCAGACAAACAGAAAGACTTCAAACTGGCAGGTGGACAGTTACGTGGACAGAGGCAAACAAACAGATACATGAAACAGAATAGAAATCCAGATTGTGTATTAACATAGCAGCAAACAGGGCAGTCATATTGTACGAGCTTAGAAAAACCTTCTGTATTAATTACTGTCGACATGGAAAAAAATATAATTAGATATGAGAGAGAAACAGAAACTATTTATGGTAACCAAGGGGCCTAACTTAATGATCAGACTGCAGCTAAAACCTCTATTGATTTTCTCGTTAAATATACAGCTCAATTAAAGATACAGCTGATTAAAAGACGACTACAAATTGCAGCGGCAGATCTGGAGGTGGTGGGGAAGTCGGGTAATGTGAGGCTGCCTGCTGCAGCCAGAGAATTACATGGTTTCATCTATGCCTTCTTTGTGATCACTGCAGTGGAAAATAATGCTACATGGTAATTACTCTTTTTCCATGTGAAAACCAATATTTTATATAGTACAGTTTGACCAGTTTTTGAATGGAGCTGTGATGCCCACAGGTTTACTGCTCATGGCATAATCTGTTATACACATATTTTACACTGTACCTATAAAAAGTGTTCCTTTCTCCAAGTTTGTGACAAAACGAGCCACTGAATTTCAGCACTAAAAGTGTAAAACTAACGTTGATAAGTCACAAACAACAATAATGCTGACCTCTGAATACATAAAGCAGAAATAATCAAACAAACAATACAAATCCACTTTCCTTGTTAAAATGAAGCACCTGCTTAACACAAGCCAGACCGAGGTTCTTTTTCCCCTTTCTGCCTCAGCCTTGTCACTGACAAATAAAAACCTTGACAGTCTGTGTACCCTCACCACGTGAGAAGGGCAGAATTACAATGTATAATGGAAAACCTTTCTGTTTCTCATTGATGGAAAAAAGCTGTTTGAAGTCTATAAACTTTGTTTTTGACTTCCTCACAAGTTTCAGCTGTGGCATTATTTCATATTACATTTATTCCTCTCTGACAACAGATAGATACCAATTTTACAAAACGAGTAAGTAGCAAAGCTTAAAATATACATTCAGTCATTTTCAGAATATAAATTAGAATTGCACAATTATATACAGTATTATATTTAAAATATATATATGTATGTTTACTTCTGTTTCTGTAGTTTTCCTAATGCCAGTCCCTGTATTAAAAGAAAAAAAAAGTTGTAATCCTGCATCTCTTTTTTTGGTTTTAGGAGTGATGTCCTCCTTATGTGTACATTCAGACCTCGGTTTGTGAAATCATCTATATGCTTTAATTGTTTTATTCCTATGGATTGCTGCATCTCTCCGGGTCAAGTAAAGACCTTGTGGGACTAAAAAAGCACTTTTTCACATGGCAAGCTCTCACGTGTATAAATGTGCTGCCTTCACATAACCATTATGCTTTTTTTAGTATTTACAAAGGTTTGAACCCAAAGTTTTTCATAAAACCTAAGCATAACACTTCATTAATAATGGAACATGTAATGTTAAAATGTGCAGACTGCTTAAGCTTCAAGATTTTCTCTCAGTGATGGCAACAACTGTGGGGTGTGAATGTTTAAGTGTGTGTACCTGTAGGGAGTTGAGGAGGATGAAGATGTAGGCCATGACAATGGAGAAAGGCACCAAAACGCCACACAGCCACGTCAGTCCAAGGATGGGCAGCAACACCAACACTGCTTTCACTGCAGCCCTGTGCTCAAATACACACACACACACAAAATAAATCAATCAAAACATATATAGACATGAATATTGGCAAAAAGACAGACACAATTTCAGACTCTGAAGTACTTGACTGGATGACTGAGCTGAACTCACAGCACACTAGGAAAAAATTAATTTAGGTATTCCATAGAGCTTGTTTTTCCACAGTGATCATCTTAAGGTCAATTTCAGGTTTTCTCAAATTTTCAGCTCTTTCTGCACAAAACCGAGCAGCTCTGGCAGCGTGGTTGTTCCGTATACAACGACATGCGGCTAGGAAGGCTCAGGGGGTGACAACTTCCCACCTTAAATCCACCCTAATTCTGTTTAGAGTGGAATTAGCTTCCCGCTCAGGTGACCGCCAAACCGCAACAGCTGTCTGTGTGTGTGTGTGTGTGTGAGAGACATGGTGTGCAACGAGCTCTAGTTTATTCAGCGGAGGAATGTGTTTGAGTTTCCGAGATGGCTGCCACCCAGGGGTGCCAAACGGTTCAAGGCTTGCTTTGAAAACCTTCACAGAGCACCTACTGTGAGCCCTAGTAGGCTGAGTTAGTGAAAAAAACATATCCACTGACATAATTGTTGCTGATAGGATCATATAGAAGCTTTCTGGGGGAAATCTACTAGATCACATGCAGAAGAATTTCACTCTGATGAGACAGTGATAAAAAAGGAGGCAACAGACAATAGCAAAAACAGCAGTGGTAGGACTTAAGATATTACATCGACATCACAGTGCAAGAGTCACAAAGAAAGCAACATGAAAAGGGACATTTAGCAATGGTACACT
This sequence comes from Dascyllus trimaculatus, assembly GCA_024666655.1. Classification (NCBI taxonomy): domain Eukaryota; kingdom Metazoa; phylum Chordata; class Actinopteri; family Pomacentridae; genus Dascyllus; species Dascyllus trimaculatus. The sequence goes on along the minus strand of CM045446.1, from coordinate 13,042,799 downwards.
AATTTGAAATTAAGAAAATTCACAGGAGGTTTACTATAGTCTGTTTGATAACATATATTTTTGGTAAGATAGATCAGATACAATCTGTACTTCAAATCACTATTAATCTCAGTTACTTCACAGACACACATAGAGCAAATAAAATAAGTAAACCTGTGCATTGCATGGATTTATAGGAAGTACACCAAGCTACAGAAGATAGACATTACATTTGACACATATGTTATTAAAGAACATATTACAAAAATAATTTAAAAAATGTACATACTCCTGCTTCTACCATTCCAAGAGAAATTCTTCCATCCAAATTTTCTAGAGATCACTGAATTAGGGTTTGATCAATAAGATCAGTAATGAAGGATGAGAGTACTGCTTATTCAGAATTCAGGACGGCAGCTGCTGACATGTTACTTAACATTGATAATACAGATCTTCAAACCCGATAATAGTATTAACTGTTGCAACTACTGCTTGTATTACTGACATTATGATAAATATGCTTTATCTCTAACATAATATATAGTTAGCAGATTGGAACTAAATGAAAATGGCATACCAATAAGATTTAAGTTTAAGATTTAAATTTGTCGCCAGTGAGCGATATTAAAACACCGTGTCTAAAACATCACAAATGGTTGAAGCTTAAAGCACTTAATATGAACATCACAAATGCAATCCACTCAAAATGTATGCCTAGCTTGTTTGATGAACAAAGATTGCTGTTTTAAAATGACAAATCCAATATAAAATCAGCCAGTGACTGCAGCTCATCTGTTCAAAGGCCTGTGGCGCAGGTGAAGATATTTCAAAAGGAGGACAAATAGTGCCTCCTTGTGGTTGGTACCTGATTTGTTCATAGGCTTGCTCCACAGGACTGGTGCCCATGGCCAGCATGATGGACCTTCTCTTAGCTGTGGAGATGGTGATGACTACCACTCTGGTCAGTATCAAAATATTCACCTTGAAAGTAAAAACAAGACAGTATATAAATGAGAGGAGGCAAAGGCAAAATGGCAGAGAGATGAGAAGAAAAAAGAGCTATTTGAAGGTAAAGGAATAAACGAAAGAAAAATCCAAATAGACAACAAAAAAGAAAGGAAAGAAGTGCAGGCTCATATATCTGTGGTAGAAGATTTTAAAGTGAGGAAAGGAAAAGTAATAAAACACAGGCACATGTACTAAGCAGCTGCTGTGCAAAAAATGTTTGCCAACATTAATAGGAAACATACCATTTCCTGCTTTTGCTGGCTTTTATATTAGCTTTCATAGTCAAACCTAAAGCGGAGCTCAACAGGCCAGAACTGCAATTACACAATGGCTAAATGATCCAAATATTTTGTTTTTCCAATTTCGGTTTGAATGTACTACATTTAATTTGCTGACCATAATGATGAAGATGACAGGCCCAGCGAAGCCCCAGATAACGCCATTCTGGACACTGAGCCAACAGTAGCCGTCAGCTGAGTATTTGCCTGAAGCCGATGCTAGTGTGATGGTGACTATCAGTACCGGCAGACCTGGTTGGATAAGGGGTAAAAAATATAAACAGAGGAGGAGGAGGTGAAGGAACAACATGAAACCAGCAGGAAAAATACAATCAAGAAGACAAAGCAAAGGGAGCAAAGAGAAAGGAAGAGGAAAATGGGGCAGTCAGTAAGAGACTATTGTGATGCAAACAGTAACAAACATAAGCAAAAATCAAGTATTCTTTGAGTAAAGTATTTTTACATCATCACAATTATGTAAATCCACAGTTAAAATCTAATTAAAAATGCAATCTTACTGTTTACATAACAAATCTGAACTTCTAAAATTAGACATCAATATACATCTCAACAAAAACCAACACAGCCACTGTACATGTGTGAAAAGAATTATTTAGTTTTGTCGAGCAACTGTACCCCAGCCGATGAGATAGTAATATTTCATATGCTGGTCCTCGTTTAGGTTGACCGCAACCACCTTGCTCCAGAGCAGAAGACCCTCTACCAGCATCCAGCTAAACGCTGCCATGAAGAAGAGATGGAGCAGCGCTGCTACAAGTGTACATGCCACCTTCAAACACACCAACATAGGCATGCAGACAGAGGCACAGGTTACATTTTAAACTTCAAGGTGAGGTCCTAAGTATCATGACATGACAGTAAACATTAGAAAAATCCCAACAACCATAGCCTTTTGAAAATTACACACACAGAAATGACTACACAAATGAGAATGACAACACGGTACACTGGCTTTTAGTAAATGTAGTCTATGTTAAGGAAATATCCGTCTTAAAAACTTGCACACCTAAAGTATAAACTAATGATTATGTCGGAAACATACAGCACATCTACAATACAAATACAAAATAATGAGGCCCTGAAGCCCTCCTAACTAATTCACTGTTAAAAGTTCTGGACTCGTCTAAACAATGTGTTAAAAACCTTGCTAAAAAAAACCTTGCTAAGAACTGAAAACTACCTTTGTAATGGTCAGTTAGTCTCTTTATACATACAAAACCATTTGACAAATTTCCACCAAGCACCCACCTACCCCCAGGGGTAGAGCTGAATTTGACATGACAAGGGGTCAAACAAACTACAGGCCATTGAGTGCCCACTGAGAAACCGAACTATATGTTCTGACGGTGGACACAGCAGCAGTGGATACTTGTGTCACATTCAATGCCAAAAATATTAGTTTTGCTGGGATTTGCACCTATTAAAAGCATTAAGAGAGTTTTTACATTTAAACACCCATTTGAAAGTTACATTTAATGCTACCTCGAGCTTGTATATGTCATTGGTTAGGGCTATTGTAGAATTTTAAGCCATTAAAAAAAAGAAAACTTGATTGGCATTATTTTAATGTAGTTTACAGCAAAAATAAAAAGCCAAAAATATAACACTCCTCTATGACAGTATTTAGTATTCTACAACTAAGATGATGCCATCTGCAACTTCAAATGGACAATCTATTCTTCACACAGCCCACATCAATGGTCAGCAAACGACAACAGACACAGTTAGTAGCTTCTCCTTAGAATTCACCTTCATTTTCATCCTTAGTCTATCTCTTGGTATGACATAATGAAATCATATATATTGTTAAATAAAAGCAGTGTCCATTGCCTGCCTGTACCTTGTTGTGAATGGCCGAGCCGCTGCACAGCAGAATCACCTGAGCACAGATAAGAGCAATGAACAGGTTCTTATGGATGGACGTCCTATCAGATTTGGGGATACTGTGGATACAAAGAGGGATAACATCACAAATGAAACTTGTTTAGAAGCAGCGGCTGTCAATTTTAAAGCATAGCAGATCATTCTGAACTAACAGTGAAAACAGGAAAACCACACTGAAGGATAAATAAAAAACAGTAACCTGAAATAAATCATGGCATGCTATTTAAGGCGCTCAAACAGGAATCAGACACAGACCTACTTTGATGTATTCAATTTCATTAACAAGGTTCACTTCAGTTTCAGTAGTCAGACCGCATGTTAAGGATTATGAAACTCAGTGTTCTGGTTGTTTTCACACTTTGCATTTCACAGAGATGGCAAGTATGATTCTGCTGTTCTAACCTGTTTTTAGTAGTCAGTTTACACAAAAACATCTTAAGTACTATTTTTTTTTTTTTAGAAATTTGTCTCCAGTAGGCAGCCACTTCTCCCACATCTTGTTTAACACAATGTAGAGAGAATACAAATGTATATCTTTATAATAATCAATACAATAGACAAAAAAGATATTAACACTTAAATGCATGGATGGTTTCTCCTGACACCATTACATTTATTGGGTCACTAGTGGCACGAGGGTAAAGCACATCAAGCCATGTATTAATATAACATTGATTGTAACTTTTCTGAGCACAGGATTAGCAATAAAAAAAACAAAAAATACATTTCTGTCATCTTAGAATTTTAGAATGTTTTATAAATGTCAGGAAAATGTAAAAAAAAAAAAAATCATGTTCATATGGTCTTGCACACAGCCTCCCAAATCACAGTGATTATCTGGATATCGGGAAATTCACACACTACTCTACTATTTGCAAATAGCTTGTTGTTGCACACTTTGGGTCAGTGGCAAAATTAGAGAAATTTCACATACTTGAGAGCTTAATGAAGAAAATAATGAATTGCATACCCAAGGTATGGCTGAAAAGGCAATAAGCTGAAATTGAAGCGAGGGAATTACTGAGCTACTTATTTATGTGGACAGACTAACTACTTTTATAACAACAGACTAATTTCTCTCATCTAAATTTATTGCTTCATTGTATTCTGGTGCCAGCAGCTGCAGGTCAAATTGCGCATTAGGTCATGGAGATGAGGCGTCTATGCTGGTTATTTCATTAATTATTCATGACAGTTTGGCAGAGCACCAAAAGACAAAGCTACTGTACATTCAGCTGAACAATTTTTATATATGTTTAGTCTCCTCAGATAAATCTATTTGAAATGTTATCGAGAAAGAGTCCAATCAGAGTCCACTTTCATTTAAGGCCTGACTCAAGTCCAAGTGTCAGTTGTGTTTTCAAGATGTTTGATTGTCTACCAGTGTTCGACTGACAGATTGGATGACCAATCTATATTTCCAGATTAGACTAAAAATGAGTAATACTACAGGATATAAAAATAAACTGACAGTGAATAGCTTTGGGCCAGTTTATGGATTCTACTCATTCTAAAATTTGGTATTTTGGTGACTGTTGTGCAGCATCGTTCTAACTTTGTGTATGGTTTTCATGTATTCTTCTGTTTCCATTGCTGGTTTGAAATTTCAGTTTGTTTTCCAAGCATGCTTTATTACTAATGTGACTTTAATAAAGGTAAAACGAGTAAATGCTGGTGATAATGGCACTGCTTTCTAGAGCAGTACTTCTAAAATCAGAAGCTACAACTTGATGTCACATCTGTCCTGCTGCATTAAGATGGTGCAGGGATTAAACAAAAGGGAAGCTTTAATTAGCATAAAGTAACATGACAACGGATACTTTACCACAGTTAGTGTTTTAGTTACATTAAATTTTAGCTTTTTGATGCTAACTTAAATGCATTTTGTGGTTGAGAAGTGCTTTAATAAATTAGTTTTATGCATCATTGTGTAGCTATGCATTTGTTATAAACGTATTTAGTCCTCTATTCATAACATAATAATCAGAGTAGCAGCAAATAACCTTGCATCACAAACAGGTATGGTTCAGAAACATATATTCAGTACCAACAATGTGCATTCTGCTTGCTCATCTGACTGAACTTCCTGCTTGTTTGCACTTCTGTGTTGCACAGGTCAGCTGTGGTATCAACAGCATACCAGTTGAAGCACTGTTTCTGCTGGTTGTTGTGCCACAAACACTCATACTGTCTTTAAATGGCATCAGTAAGTTGAACGTACCTATTTCAGACTGTTTACATAACGTAAATAAAAGAGTGAGCTGAAACTGGTTGAGAGGAAAATTAACTGAAGAGCCTCTCATTACCTCTTGATGGGTTCAGCCTATTAGGCTTATTTCACATCTGTATCACTGATTGAGACCACCATAATTTCACAGTATGAATGCAATGTCCTCTGCTTTGCCCGCCTGCTTTGTCTGAGGTTGTATGTGAATTTAAGTAAACAAATGCATGTACATCATACACCAGTGTGTGAAATGCATGGCTGCGCTCTCCATTTCTAGGAGAGTCATAAATTGTGAAGGCAGCTCCTCTCCAGCTGATTGTGATCCCTGAGTGACCGTAATGTTAATTAACGGTTGCAGAATGCTGCCATAAAGCTTCTGAGTGGACTTACATGTAGACAACCAGTAATTATTGGATTAGCACAAGTCAATACTCATGGAAGCTTTAGGAACAGAGGACTAGCAACTGCATTCAGTGTAAGTTATCTCAGTGTTTCCCACAGTGGAATGTTGACTTTCTTATATCATGACATTGTCCAAATTAGTAGTCATGCTTCATTTTAGTTTACATACAATGAAAAAAATACACAGGTATGCCTAAATATTATTAGTTTCGTAATAAAAGTAGAATTACTAATTAAAAAAAACATGTATATGTGTGTATATGTGTGTGTATATGTGTATATAATCTGTTGAAGACACAGAGCAAATTGTTCTTGCAACAGTAAAAATCACAATTGAAAAAAACCTGCATTATACTGTCAGAAGAGGATTAGTGTAGCACATTGTGCAGAAAAAATGTTACGTTGTTCAACTAGAGACAAATTGTGGACTACTAATTTAATCTGCACCACAGGTGTGACTTTAAAGGACAATGATAAGATAGTGTACAGACAGCCTTTTGACTTGTAATTATAAAAAAATTAGTTAAAATCAGTTTATTTAAAAGCTACAAATGACAAGAGAAATAAAACAATTGGCTGCTGTCATGCTGGATGCTGAATGTTGGCATGTTACTTGGGGCCGTAGCCAGCCAGCTCCACTACTTGTCATCCAAGAAACTACTCTGGATGGATGTGTTCAACAGCGTTAACCCTTCCCCCAAAATGTTCAGCAACCTCACTAAGACCTTCAGGTGGAGTGGGACAACCTTCCACAAGCCAGAATCAACAGTCTTATTAACTTTTTGCATTATAGAAATGTGGCACAACACAGTGCAAATGGCAGACGCACTCGTTAATGACTCGTGGTTTGTAATATAGTTCATACTTGCGTCATGCTGTGTCATGATGCCACACACCGTCTTCTGTAAAAATATATAAATACTTCTGTACTCTAGGGTCTGCACTTGACACCAAGTGCACAAAATTACTTTAATGGTGATATGCAGCCTTTGTAGACATGGTATGGCTGACCTGTGTTTATTGGCTCAAACAAACAGAAAACAGGCAGCTGTGTTTGCATTATGTGTAAACAGGAGAGGAAAATCAGCTACTTACTCCAACACTGTAAAAAGCATCAAGGTCACGACCAGTGCACACAGAGATGCACCAGAGCCAATGAATGTCAGCTTGGTCAAAATAAGCTCTTCCTCAGGACTCCACTGGGACAGAAGGGGAAAGGCGGGAGCGGGAGACAGAAAGAGAAAAAGAGAGGTGAATGTTGTCAGAGCGGCTAAGGGTTAACAAGCAGCCATCCCAGTCAAGTGAAAAAATCACAGGTTTGATCCATCTAATGCTCTATCGAAAGCAGTGAATTTCTACTTCTTCACTACATTTGTGTTGGGTAAAGGCCAAAAATAATTTTCTGATGGTTTTACTGTTTTATCATCTGTTATCTGTGTTGGTAGACAAAAAGGACAGGTTTACATTATTGGCACACTGGGAGTGACACCTGCTGGTTATTAGAGTGTACTGCAAATGCTATCCACAATTGTAGAATAAAAATTACAAACCGGATTTAGATGTGATGCGAATTGTTGTATTACTTTCTATTTTTTGTTACAAGAAAGAAAAACACAACTACCAAATATAATTAATTTCACAACATAGAGTCTGAAAAATTTACAACATCCCTCATACCTTTACAACACAGTCTCCTCTAAGCAACAATAAATTCAGAGTGTGTGCTATAACCCACTGCACCAAAATATCACAAAACATTCTGAATTACCTTTAACTCCATGTAATTCATCAGCACTGCAAAGTTGGTTGTGTGGTTACAAAGACAGGAAGTCACACCAGAGCCAGCAAAGATCACTGTGCAGCCATCAGTGGACCAGCTACTAGTTTGACTATGCCTACAAAAACAATATGCAAAATATACAAGCACAAACACACATCACTGAATCATTTCATATCAAGCATACATTTAGGCATTACTAGGCAATTAAACACATTCATAAATAAGTGGAGAAAAGGTTCACACAGATGCCCTACTGCACCCACTGCAGAGCAGACCCAGCTGTATCAAGATAGCAAAAGGATAAGATCTAAGTGACTCTGAAAAAGGGTCCATTCCTGGAGCACAGGTGGCAGGAGCTTAAGTCACATAGACTTCTAAACTGGTTAGAGTTTGACATCTGCATTTAAATCTATGATAATATGAGAAAGGCAGTACAGTGTATTAGAACACATGTATTAGAACATGGTAGAAATTGCCAGGACCTATTGGAATGGTATAGAAGCAGCCTTTTATACACACACATATATATATGTGTGTGTGTGTGTGTGTGTGTGTGTGTGTGTGTGTGTGTGTCAATATTTAGGACTATATTTTGACTGTATATGTAAAAAAAATCATAAAATTAATTTTTACCATTGCTAACACAAAGTTTCACCATATTTTGTCACTTGTTTATGCTATTTCCAGCCAGAAAATAATCCACCTATCTGTCTTAGGACAGCTCATTGTGGAATTACACATAATTTCCAAGTTATAGAGTCACATGCTATAGAAATTCACACTATTAAAAGAATACCTTATCATCATTTACCTAAGTTCCGAAATCTCATCTGCAATATAACATTAATTTATCAGCTCTGTTTATGCGACTGTGATGTTGGTCAAACTTACATCAGATTGAAATTCCAAAAGGCACAAACAGGGGTAACCTTCTGTGAGTACTCCACCTAGAAACAGAAACACATGTTTGCATTTGTTTTCCTTCTGTTTATGAGTCAAAACATTCTGATCAACCCCCTGCTTAGTATGCCATTGGTTCTTTGTATGCCAACAAGACAAGTCACCAAGACATGGACTGAAGATGCCCCATGGAGTTTGGCACCAAAACTTTAGCAGCAGTTTGTGTCCAATAAGTTGTGAGTTGCAGGCACCACAGGCCAGCACATCCTTCAACAGCCTGATATCTATTGCTGGTTTATGTTTGTCTCTCCTTAGAGCACTGTCAGTACCACTACCTGGTAAAAACCTTGCTGTTTCTGGCCATAATGATTTGGCCCTTGTCACAAAGACACTGAGTTCTTAAAAAACATTTCACCCACATCCAACACAATAGTTACAAGAACCAATCATTTGCATGTCTTTGAATCTATCCTTGACACACTGTTTTGAGATAGTGTTATTCACTTTACCTTTGAGTGATCTTAATATATTTTGACTTGTTGTATAGCTTTATTACCTCATTAGTTTAACAAAAGGAACCAGCCTTTTTTTGTCACAAAGTATAGCTTAACTGCTGTTCCAAAAGAATGGTTGCATTTTATTAAATATTTGTAATGAGATTGATTTTCAGCTTAATAACAGCACTAAATGTTTCGAGATTGTTTAAAAAGCAAAACAGCATTCTATAAAGTATTTCTCTTAACATGTTGTTAACATTACAGACCCATATTAACACTTTTGAACCTTACAAAGTATGGCTTTCTTGTAACTGTTAACAAGAATTGGATTTGGTTCAGCCTTGTCTGAGTCATGAAGTCCAAATGTACAGAATTTATATTACAGGCTGAATAATAATACTGTGCAACACCCCCTGAATAATGGACAGTACCACGTGTGATGAGGAAAGGGTGTACTGGACGGCCACAGGAATGGTTTTTGCCTTGGAGGAGTCACGGATGGAGGCTGATATGACAGCAGAAGCTAAGTGTCCTGGGAGAATTCTGGGAAAGCAGACAATGGTTACTGCTTACTTCGGTCTTACCAAGATCATGAATACAAGGAAAGTTCAATCTGAACCACTTGAATCCACTGTTTGAATCTGATTCATACTGAAGTCCAACAACTATGGTTCCTCCTGATCAGATGAATGTAAGAACTGACTTTCTGAACTGCTGAGATAATATAAAACATATAAAAGATTTTTAAAAAATAAGTAAAAATCAAGTGAAATAAAGAAAAGCTGAGGTGTCAATAAAATAAGCTTCAGGTGGGTTGTTTCTGTGACGTGACTATATTTTAGAAAAGTAAAAGATTAAAGAAAGCAATACCAACCTACCTTTTTGAGTTCTCTTGGTGATTCAGTGCAGGCTCCTTGGCTCCAGACATAATCTTACTGAGATGGCTGTAGTGGGTATGAATAAACATCACCTTTTCATATCCTAATGGAGATGGGGAAAAGCAGAGCAGCTTCATATTTATCCTTTAGTGACACAAAACTGTAACACATTAATACCTGGCACTTCCCTGATTAATTTACCCCTCCGCTCAAAGTTATACAGTATGTCAGAGTATGGCATAGTAAATATTAATTTTATAAGTAAAAATTATATTAGGGTGCATTTATTCAGGAGCATAGCCTTTCACATTTGGAGAAACATTTAAATGTAGATTCACAGCTTACAGTTGCCACAGACATAAGTTTGTGTGGGGACATGTGAACGTCATCCATCTACTAAATCATGTGAAACACATATAAGGTGTGTCTACACAGTATTTGTACATCTCAATAGCCTGTGGCCCTTCTGCTTTAGGTTTGTATTTGTTAAAAGTGCATTTTTGTGTGTGTTTGTGTGTGATTCCTACCTAGTGTGTGAATCCTCCGGAGCTCAGTGTCAGGGATAAGCAACTCATCAAGACTAGTGCTGCTGGGCTTGTGAGAGCCAACTGCAGATGGCTTGAAGACTTGATTACAACTCTCCTGAGACAGCTTCTGCCACTTCGTGTACACATCTGACAACAAAGACAGCAGAGACAAAAAAAAAAACCCTCAAAAAACCCACAATAACTACAACAGCAACTGTAAGCAGCAATGCAAGAATACTTTTTGTTATCTATGTTACAAAGCCAAAAGTTACCAGATGTTTGGATCACAAACAATATATTATTGATGTACACTGAACAGCCACAACATTGAAACAACCTCCAAATATTATGTCAGTTCCCTTCGTACTGCCAAAACAGCTCTGACTTGTCAAGGCGTTTCCCTCCACAAGACCTCCGAGTATGTCCTCACTCCCAGCTAATCCAAAAATGATCAAAGATGTGGAGCTTGATTTGAGCTGAGGCGAGCTAATCAAACATCTCTGAGCCTTAGATTCTCCTGCAACAGCACACACCTGTCACTGAAAGTAGCCACACCCTTAAGTATGCATATTTCCGGCCATACAATTTAAATGGTTAATGGGTAATTATAGAGACCCAAAATGTATTTTAACAGGCTGTAAACATGCTTATTTCCGCCGTTGGTCATTTTAATACAGGGTCTGTGAAGATCAACTCACTTTTTTTTGGACTCAGCCTTAAATGGCAATTTCAGGAACTGCAGTTTTTGGCACAGCATTGGCTTTATTATTCAGCACTGGAGGTTGCCACTTGGGTCTGCAACAATGAGGTAAGTGGTAGGAATCACACTGCTACTGCCAGCTTCCCACTGTCTATCTGGCTGGCATCTCTTCCCCAGGTAGATGACACACATGTACTGGCCATCTTCATGATGTGAAAGAAATCATGATTCATCAGACCAGGCCACCTTCCTCCACTGCTCCACGATGTAGTTCTAATGCCCACATGTTCACATTTTTAGTGGTGGACAGACGTCAGCATGGGCACTCTGACAGGTCTGTAGCTACACAGCACCATACACAAGCAAGTTGATATGCAACCTGAGATCTGGCCCTCTTTCTATCATTGCCAAGATTAAAATGTTCAGCAGTCCTGTTACAGTAGCTCTTCTGTGAGATTGGACCGCACAAGCCACCAGTGTGCACCAATGACCTTGTCACCAGTTAACTGGTCATCCTGTTTTAGACCGATTTTGGTAGATTCCAACCACCGCATATCGAAAATACCCCGAAAGAGCTGCTTTTTGGAAATGCTCTGAGCCTGTCGTCTAGCCATTACAATTTTGACCTCATTAAAGTCGCTCACATCGTTACGCTTGCTTCCAACACATCAGCGTCAAGAACTGAGTTTACAGGAGCCACTGTAACGAGACATCAGTGTTATTTCCCTCATGTGTCACTGGTTTTAATGCTGTAGCTGATTCAGTGTCATAACTCTGAAGGGGTGAGCACTGTAAAAACAAGCAGATAACGAAGTCTAATACAATTTTTAAAAAGGAAGACTAGCCAAAATACACACAAAAGAAAATGCAATGTGCATTTTAATGTCTTCATTACCTATGTTCTTTGTGGAAAGAGTAAAGCCTCTTTCCTGGGCAGACAGCATATCTGCAAGTGCTTCAATGAGATTATCAATGCTCCTAACAATAGTGAATGGCCCAACACTGACCTACAAAGAAAGTACAGACAAAACAACAGAAATTTAGACAGAGATTAATGAAGGTAAAAGCATGGTTGTGCTTGGAGAGTAGAGTTTATTTAATCTGTCCATTAAAGTGGGACCAAATATGCGATAGGATACACTTAAACTGTTATTTTTTAAGTAATTTGAAAGGTAAACAAAACAATCATTAAAAGAACACACTTCAAATCAATTAAATCTGGAGAGAATTTTAGGGAGATATCTTATTGCAGAAGCACATAACAAGAGGTCACCATCTTACCCCATCCTCCGTCAGTCCCATCCACTGAGTAGCCATGTGTGGCTCCAGCATCAAATTTGCCATGTTTACATAGTTGGTAGCAATAGACACCATGACCTCGGTTGCATTGGCTTCTGAAGAGTGAGTGCTACCTAGTGCAATACTGTCAGTCATCTGAGAGAGATAGAGGACATCACTGGAAGTCAGGAGATGAGGGCCGCCAGTCTCCACTGTATGTACAAATGCCTTGGTCAGCTTCTGCAGCAAGGCCAGATCTCGGTCCCAGGAGGTGTTGACACTCAGCCCCTCCAATACCTGAGGTAAAGGATATATCAAGATTTGGCACTTTATTTACGTGTGGAAATGTGACCGCAGTGCAGTGTAGTTGATTCATGATTTCCTCATCCACAGACCTCAGATCACAACCACTTCTGTTTACCAAGCACAAATAATTCTATAAAATAGTCCTAACAAACATCCAGTGTAGAAATAAAAAAGTACTGATTCACTTAAAATTGTTACAAGATCTTAGTGAGGACAGTATTTTACTTTTATGTCTTACGAATAATTGCATGTCTGGATTTTGTTTGAAAGGCTTCAACTCAATTTGTCATCAAATATTTGATATTTTATCTGGCTAATTTAAACTTCACAATAGTATCATATTCATTGTTGTAAAATTATTTTGTCTTTTTACCCTGTCAGCATGCTGATACTCTTAGTTACTGAGCTGATTACTTGTTAATTTATCGTACTGTACTGTTAAAGTGGTGATGTGCTGCAGTCAGATAAAACACCAGACTCACAGGTTTTGTCAGAGGATTGTTGATCAGTCTCCTGAAAAATGGTGTCTTTGGTAAATTGAAAACATCCAGCCCTTCTGCAGAAACAGAGACAAATATGTAAAGCAATATCATGCAATCTATTACAGTAAGACTAAACATTACAGCCTGAGACATTTTCATTTTGCCTTATATGCTTCCATAGTGTATTAAAAAATTCAACATTATACAAAGGTAGGAATTGTGACAGAACATTTCATTGGATAGCATGACAATGTTCAGTTTATGCTGTACTTTCATTGTCACAGAATCATCACATGACATCAACATAAAAACGAATTGACATTAAAATTATCAGTACCTTTTTTAAACTGGCAGACAGCTCCATTGAATGAGTTGCACTTGGCTAGCTCACAGCTCCCTGCAACGGGGTCAAAGATGCCACAGTCCTCATTAGATTTAGAGCTGTAGATCAACTCAAAGGGGAATGTTTGATTCTGCAAAGAATTTATATCCAGGGAGCAATCCAATAATGGACCCGCTAACATGGTGAGGTTCCCTAGAGAAAAAAACGGTTAAGGTTATTCATAAATGTTGAAAATGAAATAGGGACACATCAAACCCAGTGCATACTGCTACACTTCACAAATCTTGCAAAGTCAAGGCAAATTTCCAAGATATGATGTCAAGCCAACATAAAATTAAAATTACACAGCCTCACTTATAACATGCTTGTATGTAATAAACTCTACATTTCTTCAGTCATTTTCCCCAGCATTATCTCACTTTAGTCGCTGCTGAGCTACACTCCTTCATTCAATACTTGTTGAACAAAAGAGTAAGTTGTCAGTGTATTTCAAAATGACCTCAGTACACAGTTTCTGATCTTCTGTGCCTTGGGTTTGCTCATGAATAAAAGTGTTAACTTCGTTAAAGAAATATTGTGGTTCTAGCAAATAAAATATGGTTTAGTTTAAGCAGCTTAAATGACTTAGTTATGATAGGCAAAAGCTTGTGTTTAGGGTGAATACAGTTAAGGTAACAACAGCAGTCATTATTATCCTGTATCTTTCATTTTGGTCTACAATACATGACACATGGTCTTTGTTACTGCTTAATTTAAGTTTTAAAACGGCTATTACAACAGCTATAAAAATTATGATTATGAACTTGTTGAAGTGATTTTTAGCTAAAGTCTTTAGTGTGATTTTAAACGGCAACACTAATAATAAAACATTTCATCAATGGTGGACTTCTCAACTCAAATAAACCTAATAAAAGAAGTTAAAAACATGTTGTAAAAAGGATTTATGGATTTATGACGGACTGTACAGAGGTCTTGGAAGAAGTCACTTTGGTAAAAATGGCTGCTTATGAGAATATTAGTTGTTACGAAGACTGAATCTATGACAGTAAAGTTGCAGGAGTAGTATAACTAATATACAGTAAGTCTGAGATGGTCTGATGAAAAAGAAGGAGGGGAAATTTTAAGACTCTGACAGGGTAACAGCTACCAGTTTTTTTGAAAGCCCTGCAACTGGCTTATGGAAGGCAACAGCTATGCTTCTGACAACTAGAGCACACACCCTGACTCTGTATCTAAGCATACCTTTAAAAGACTAGTAAATTAATTCTGACACTCTAAGTGAAAATCAGAGAAGGAATGTAAGTGTACAATCATTTCTGCATGTTCAGTTCCAGAACATAGAGTAAGAGTTTTGGACTTTCCTGGCTCACTGGGGACCATGATGTCAGAAGGGGAGAGGTCTCTTTTAAAGGGTGGGACTCAGTGATGTGAGTCACAAAACATTTACAAGAACCATTAGGAGCCTTAGCATTTGCCAAATACAACTTGGTCATCATCTCCTCTATTCATTAGAGAATGAGAGCAAGAGGAACAGATATGTTTTCTCCCCTTCAATCATCCAGTAGTGCTTAATGCTGGAAAGGGAGTGAGTGAGTGAGTGAGTGAGTGAGTGAGTGACTGACTGACTGACTGACTGACTGACTGACTGACTGACTGACTGACTGACTGACTGACTGACTGACTGACTGACTGACTGACTTTGCCAAAGCATCTCAATTTTAGAAAGGATTAAGGATATCCTGATGAAGCATTTAGGCTGATCTCCACCTGACTCATTTATAAAGTAGCCTGTCTGCCAATACTAAGACCTAAACTTAATATTTTCCTACGATATACAGTTGTGCTTTACACATTCAGTATAAAAGTGCACACCAACACTATTACTGTACTCACATAGCAGATGCAATGTATAAAAGCTTGCATGCACAAAAAACTTAAGCAATATAGGTAATCAATCATAGTAAAAACAAAAGTTTTGTATTCAGTAATTGGTCATGCAGTTGGAAGTGCATGCTGATTTGAAAAACTAGGAGAGACATCCTAGACCAGATCTGAATGTCAGTTTGAGTAATTGAAAATACAATAAAATCAATAAACTAAGTAATTATATCTTTTAAACACTGGAGCATGATAGTTGCAAATTAGAACATTTTCTAAAGATTAGCTGCAGATCTAGTAAAAAAAAGATGTGGAGTAGATCAGATAGCGACAGAATTCTTATCTTGTCTTGGTCCCTTGAAATAAGTCTCATTCTGCTCATGTCGCAAAACATGTACTTGATAAATAATAACTGTTTATTTCACTGTAACTACATCCTTGACTATTTAACTGTAACACTATTTTAATCACAACAGCTGACAGTAATACTAGCAGGGAAAGTGTTTTTTTAGCTGCAGTCAACGTGTGTAAATTAGATTGCAACGAGGTAAATATGGGTGTAGAGGAAGATGGGACAGAGAACAGAGCAAATGTGGGTCTAGTTATATGCGTAATGTATTCACTGAATTTGTTTTATCCTGCCTGGAATGCCAGATGGGCGGAGATTCCCACATCAGGCCAGCTCAGATCTTGACATGTTACTGAAAAGTAAGCAGTCAAAAATGACTTTCAAATGGTCTCTGTGTGATTGTTTTTCTGCATAGCAACCCCACCCAGCCCTAATGCCAAACTAATTGTAAACATCAAGCAAAAGTAATGCTGAGCTATACCACTAAATCTTGTGGACAGACTGGAGTCTCTCCTGCCTTTTGTGGGGTAAACTACCTCCTGTACTTGGTGAATAAATAAGCTTTGATATAGATACTGGTTACTCCCCAGTTTCTTCCCCTGTCCTGTTTGCATCCTAACTAATGTACCTTGACAAGGGCTGTCTCCACACAGCGTTGAAAGGGAGGGTTCTATTTCCATAGCTGCTCCACTCCACTTGAACACCAGCCCAGAGGAAATGGGTGAGCACTCCTTTTCCATGGTGAATATTTCACTGCTGTTCAGTATCCGATCCCAAATGTGCAGCTCAGTGATGCTCCCTGAGAATGATTCGTCAGTTTTGAATGAGCCTCCAAAGGTGTCCTGCTCCTGACCGATAATAAAAAGGCCATCAGGGCCAATGCTGTCAGTACCATTTAAGCCTTCACCCCTATAGATCATGACGCCATTAGTATATATTGCCCAACGTCCGCCATTCTGACTCCAAGAAACACACACAGAGTGCCAGGAGTCATCATGGACGAAGGCTTCTTGGTAAGGTCCATGAATACCATGGACCAGCAGAGCCAGCTGTACACGTCTGCCCTGGCTCAGGTTCGCACGGAGCTGGAACTCATTAATATATGACTGGATGGAATAAGAGAAGATTGTGGAAATTCCAAAGCAGTTTGGGTCAAAGCGGAGATGGGTGCAAACAGTCACTGAGTCCATGGAGGGGAACTTGTGCAGGAGACGGGCGTACTTCCTGTCCGAGCGTCCAATGAAATTCAGAATCTGGGTCTTGGAGTAACCTTTGGTTTCACAACAGAGAGAGAATAAAGAAGTTATGAAGGAAAAATCCTGGCACAAATTTTGGGAAAGAAGGGAGCTAATCATAAAAAACACACTCTGCAGTCCTATTCTTGTAGTAAACATTGGCAAAGAAAGTTTCTATGGCAGCAGTATCCAATTTTATATAACCCTGCTTGTTAGGTGATTGAGTAGGCAAAAATGTGTGTTGAACAAGAAAAACAATGACAATACTATTTTAAAGGAAGGGTGCTAATATGTTAAAGTGTAACAAATGGCACACTGGACTTACTTGTCAGATGCGTCACCACTTTCCTGGCAATCCACACAGGCTGAGAAATGTTCAGTGATTTTAAAAAGCCAGTAAGCTCTTGGTTCTCTATTGGGTTGGAGACGGTAACTAAGGCCCCAGAGCGCTGGTTACACAGCTCCACAGCACTCTTCCATTGCATACGATCAGGCACATACTCATAGTAGGACTCATCATATGTGTGGGTTCTGGTTTCCAGTGTAAAGGCTATTAAAAAAAGAAAAAGAAAAAAGTTGATAGAGAGATCACTACCAGACAAAACTAGTAAAATCCTGACTGAAATTGCCAAATCCTGTTCAGATCATTGCCATTCAAACTTTTAAACAATTAAAATAAAAATAATTGCACAAGTGAAATAGATTGTTAAATGTCAGGTAAAATGCTGTACCATACAAATGATATGAAAGTTTTTCCTGCATAGATAAATTTTTGTGCATTTAAAGAGGTTTAAGCCAAAGGAAAATCACTAGCACTAAACATTTTAAGAAAAAAAAGTTAACCAGTTTAATGAATTGAAGTTTCATTTACTTAATCAAAATAGACATATTTTGTTTATCCAATGATCAGAAATAATAGGAAAATGCATAGATTTCTGTTAAATAACATAACACAGACTCATGGCCTTTCCGGTACATGGACTGATCATGCTTACATGTCCTGCATAGTCAACCCTCAGAGGCCCAGGACATCCAGAGAAAGTTTCCATTGAGAACACAGACACAGCCCCCAGCCAAAAGATGATGTAAATTTTCCATGTTTTTTAGTTCATCTATCAGAGGCTAGAGAAATCCTTCTGAATACTAATTTTGTATGTACATTATTAAAACGTGCAAAAAAAAACAAAAAACAAAACAAAAACAACAGGTGGATGGAAGTACACTTATCAAGAACTTACATTGAGTCTTCAGTCAAATGATGATTTAAACATTAAAAAACCTTCTGGCTGTCTCACTATCACTCCGTTTGCACACAACTCTTGCACATATTCTCAGAAGTATTTTCCTTATATGTATTTTTCTGGTAGTTTCTGGTTAGATTTTTGAAAACCAGGAACTAAGTAGCTAGATTACATTTTATCTCGAGCATACCATTTCATGTTGTGTGAATGATTAAATCTACCCAATTCTGAGTTTATGTGTTTTGCCATATCTTCTGACTGTGTGTGCCTGTTTTAGGAAGCTACAAGTATGTAAGTAAAATGAACCTACAACTCCTTTTCCCAGAGTTTAGCTTTATTGTGCTAACTATGATTCATTAGCTAACTTATTAACAAAACTTACTTACCTGTTGTAAGTACAATATATAATTTGAATGACAGCTCTTAAAAGCACTTCAACATTTAACCTAGTTAGCCTTTTGCCCTGAGTGATACCTCTAGGGCTGTAAGTTAGCTTACTAGATGCTGGTTAAGGTTATTTGCTAAGTTAGCAGATAAGCTAGGTTATAGGTTAGCTACTTGTTAACACCACCTGTGCTGACCTCTAGTGACATGTGTTAAATTATTATTATTATTATTATTTTTAAAAAAGAAAGACACTCACCTCTTATATAGCTGTGAAAACAAACCTGAAACACAAGTATGACGTTTAGCTCATGGGCTAAGATGTGAAAAGACAGAAAGCGGTGTTCTCTACCAGTAACACAGGTGAACTGATTAACAAAATGGCGGACTAATTTCATTAACTTCCCTTCTTGTAATTTTTTAAGAATACCAATTACACCTACTGTTATTTACATTTTAATTTACAAACTACAAAGAATGGTAAGAAAACAGACCATTTTGATTACTTTAAATCAGGCTAGTCATTCAAAAACTATTTTCTAAACTTTCAACATTATTGATGTTCCATAGAAAAAAGTCAGTCTTTGAGAAATTCTACGAATTTAGACAACTAATAATTAATAAAGGGAAAACAGTGTTGCACAGCGATACGTATAAACAAACAATTCAAGAGTAAATCATGTTACAGAAAAATGGGTCAATGAAAAGCGGATATATAGAGGCTTTACAGCTCTATTTAAAAGTTGTTAAACTACACGAGAGGAAATGTCAATACGAAGATTGGTACTTACAAGCAGGCCTAGACTGGGGAACAATAACCAGTGCATCCTGAAAAAATAGCTTGATTAGCTGGGAATGAAATGCGATTTAATCGTACTGTGGCTTCCTCTTTGAAATCAGCATAACAAAGATATTGTTTTACCTGAATTATTCGTCCTTTTTTTCGCGTCTCCTCATTCCATTCACGTCGTGTCAGTGAACGCAGCATTCAGCCGCTCCTTAGACTTTAGTATTTTCTCTCTTATTCTTTTATTCCCACAAGTGTAAAGTTTACTAAAGTCTGTTTTTCTTCTTAGCTGTGAACTATTAGTCCCTTACAAAAGTACAAGAGTAGCCCAGGCAGTAGCGGACTCCTGAGAGCATGAGGGGAGGATGCAGAGGAGGCTGCTTAGAGGAGGAGGAGGAGTGGGTGGAAACTTGCAGCCAACAGAGCAGAGGGTTGCCAAAGTAGGGTTCAGGGACCCACAGAGGCCTTTGAGTGGGTGTCATAGGTCGAGTCAAACTTTGCGCTTGCAGTCACCAGTGGATATGAATCCATCTATCAAGTTAATGCACAATTCATATATAACAAAAAAATAAATAAATAAAAATTACATTCAGTGTTTTGGAGAAATTTGGTTGAATGTCTACCTACATTATCACAATGTTCAAATGGGGAAAAAAAGTATAAATGTATCATTTCTGCATTTAATTAACTAACATTTAGGTTTAGTTAAGTAATGGGTGTATGACATGTTTAACGTTTCTTAGTTTTAATGAATCGTGCCATATTTCAGTGCCAAGAAACTACTAATAAGTCTTCTTATTGTGAATGCCGTCTTAACCCAAGTCCATGGTTTATTAAATATTAGCCTTGAATGTTAAAGGTTTGGGTCATTGTAAAAATCAAGCCACGTGAATTCATTGTAGTAGTACAAGTAACTATAATATTTTCACATATCAAATTTTTACCAGGTGATACAAAGCACTTAAAGGATATAAAACAGCGCTCTGTCAAAGTACATGTATTAAGAAGAAACTCCAAATATACAAGTCTCTCCTGAGTGCAAATTGGTGGAGTATATGTTACACAAAATACAACAGCAAAGCTTTATGCAAACATGAGAACAAAATATGCCCTAATACAACAAAGAAAACATATACAGCAGAGAATGGAGACCAAGTCTTTCATTCATTTTTACATTTCAGCGTACCAGGCTGTTGAATATTGACATCTTGCATGTTGATATTAATAAGAAAATGCAGTAAAAAAAAAAGTCATTTGGGGGCCTCTGAAAAATACAGTACAATAGTGAAAGCCTGGCTCGTCACATGTGAGGATTTTCCGTACAGCCAGGTACTTTTAATTGGGTTTATCCACTAATAAGGATGCTGTTAAACACTACATATTCTGATGACTGGTCTTTGCTCCAAGTCATGTGTCAAAAATACCTTTAAAGTGCTGAGAAGCAAAGTCTTACCAAACTCAGGAAGGAACATCTGAAACAACTCAGCACCAGCTGTGAAGAAGCCTGTGTGAATATAGGTGCATTTTGTGGATGGCTACGCTAAAGCAGTCTCTGCAGTGTTTGTTGCCTGTGATGTGAGGCCAAAAAAATTACCCGTGACCCAGCAGGAGGCTTACCCTAAAGTTTTCTTAATGCCACCAGTTTATTTTTACTGTAAATCCTGAAAAAATGGTGGAAGTACACCGTAAATAACAACATAGTTATCCATTACACCCAGTGCGGGCTGCCACTGGATGGCACACCTGGAGCAAGAGAGTACACAATCTTACTCACGACTCGATTTCTAACAGCACTGTGTGTGGCAGCTCTGTCTTTGGTTAGCACTTCATCTTGTGTAGTCTTGTCAGAGCCAGCTGAACTTCTGCTGTCTTCAACGCCCTGTTGGCTCCAGAAGGACAAGGACTGCAGGGCAGAGTGGAGCTCGTCTCGGGCAGACATTACCGTCTGAAGACAGGGGAGCTGCAGGGACAGGGCGACTGCCTCCTCTTTGGACAGACCAGTGATCAGCTCGTCAACAGTCTTGGCAGAAGAGGAGATCAGCTCTCTGCAGCTGCTTAGGTCAGAACTTCTGTCTTTTCCTGAAAGGATGATGACAGGCTGATTAGTGGCATCCACAATAACAACAAACTAGTACTTTTTGATTGAGGCTGATTTTCTTCACATTTTTCACAAATACATGTGTTCATAAGCCAATCACCATGTTATCTAACCATCTATTAGTATGTACAATAATATATACTGTACATATATACTATACATATAAACTATAGTAACTTTAAATAAGAATCAGAGCATTTTTCATCACTTCATGATTTTTCAGTTCTGTTGCACTGTAACTGTTCATTTAGAGAAAAATCATCCTAATAAAGTAAACAAGTGAGTGACAAAAAGCTAGAAAAACATTTTTTTGTTCTTTAGCATGCTGTTAGTCTCTCATCCTTGTGACCCAGGGATGTTTATGAGTCACTCTGAATAAGACTCAGCTAAACTCCCAGGCTATGTATAAGTCAAAAGCTTCACCTCGCAAGGTTGCAGACAGAGAGGAATGCAGCTGTCTTATGGCCTGATTCAACTGGAAGAGTTTGGTCGATGTAGCTCTCAGTCTCTGCAAATGAGAAGCGGAGGCCTCCTCCTCCCCTTCCTCCACCTCCTTTGGGTCAGATTCTCTCTCCTGTTTGCAAACATGAACACACCCCAAAAAATGGGAACAGGACAGAGTAAATAAACAGTACGGAATGGAAGTGCATACCACATAAATGTTTATTTACCAGGTCAGCACAGACTGTCAAGTACAGGGCAACTTTGCAGCACAGACAGCTTAGTTTAAAAGGTATGCTGTTTACCAAATGATCTAATTCTGGTCTTCCACAAATCCATATTCCTTTGTATATTTAATAGTATTGCTTAAAAATATATACATTTTAACAAGAACAAGGGTAAGAAGTTTTGTATGATTCAATTTTACACATAAGGTGTAGTGACAACACTATAAGTCCTTCAAAAAGCAGTTGTTACCATTTATGTCAGTGTTTAAATTCTGAGAAGGCAGAACTACAAAGTCAAACATTTTGGGTATCAAGTCTCTGCTACACTGAACACTCACTGCTGCATTTACATCCATGATCATGCACAAGTCCAGGGTTAGCCGTGTAACACGCCTCGCTCTAGGCACACACTGAAAGTAGCTGTTAAAGGCTATAACTCAGGTTTATTTGACCACAATAACACTGTGGGCAGCAAAACGCTCCTGCACCTATATGTGTCAATTATTGGGTTTAACAAAAAAACCTGCTAGTTTGTGTGGCTAAGATAACGGCAAACAAGC
This sequence comes from Dascyllus trimaculatus, assembly GCA_024666655.1. Lineage (NCBI taxonomy): Eukaryota > Metazoa > Chordata > Actinopteri > Pomacentridae > Dascyllus > Dascyllus trimaculatus. The sequence goes on along the minus strand of CM045446.1, from coordinate 13,020,109 downwards.
CTGTTAGCTGTGACTTATGCCACTTCATTCAACACATTCATTACGTGAACGATCGTCAAGGGATGACTGCAGAGAGATAAGCTTACAGAGCATTGAGCTTTACAGGAGCAATAAAGGCTGAGTGGCATCTTTAACAGGGCTGTTGTGGGAGTGGGTATTAATCTGTAACATTTAAGCCTGTGTCAAGATGGAAGATTGTTTTTAACCTTTACATATCCAGTGAAGCTCAGCTGAGCATGCATTCTGCCTTTAGTGTATGGTTTAACCAAGTGCCAGTAGTTGTGATAAAGCTGCAGATGCTAGTGCCATTAATCATTACTCTCTTTTGATCATTTTTCAGTTTGAGCTTAGCAAACCAGAATATGGAACACAAAACAGTAAAGGGTAATAAATTATGGTTTAGACTTTACAGTGATACCAATAAACTCTTGTAATATGACACATCCACGCACACCTATGGCTGCCAGTAAAATATGTGTGGTGCAGTAAAGTGCTTGTTTTAGTTGAGTCACAATCCTTTTGAATTTAGGTAAACTGTGGCTGCTACTTGATGAGATTTTTTTTCTCATAGTACAGCTTTATCATATCACTGATAATGAACACTGTCAAATGTAAGTCAAACAAATAAATAAGACATGGCAGGAAATATCCGGAGGCAGTGTTGCTGATATTTCTAGGGGTTGATTACATAATATATCAAGATTTAGTTTCCTACAACTTTAACAAAACTTTTTGGAGTGCAGGAAATAGACACTATGTTGAAATGCTACCATAGCTCTCAGATTGTAACTGGCTGTGTGGCTGAAACTCACAGAAATATGGCAATGCATGTAGCTCTGCAGAGCACAAGCTAAATCGAGTGTCTTCGATTTTAGGCTCTGCAGGACCTGTAAACAGAGATGACCAATATCAATGAGAGCAACTAATTTACGGAAAAAAATACATTTTGATTAAAGTTATTTAATAGAGAAAAAAGAAAAAAGTCACAACATTTTAAAATAATTACAGACTCTTACTGGGTTTCTGGGATAGGCCAACTGAGCATCTCTCAGCATTTCCCTGGTGATGGTAAGACTCTCCTCTAAGAGAGAGCGAACGCCCTTATTGGTTCCCTTCAGCAGACAAATGACCACAGATTGCTGAAAAGATGAAATCACATTTCTATTATCATATTTTTAACAGCATTTGTCTGGTGAGTTGCCAAAGCTACAAAAAGCAACAAACAAAACACATAAGGTATCCCCCATGGTCTGGATCGGAGTACCAGGTCTTTAGTCCTCCTGATACTTCAAATAAATTTGTCAGTTCTCTCTGGTGGACAAACAATGTTATTGTGACACTATTTCTAACTTCCCTCAAACCTAGTTTGCCATCACTGTGATGCATTTTTTCCTAATCAACTTATATACCGTGTACAACAATACAGATATTGCCAAGGTTTGCCATTTTTGGTGCTCACTGATTATTGCTGTGGCTTTTTACACATCTCCCTGAAATCATGTCCATGCAGGCAAACTTTCTCCAGCATTGGGAGTCTTTCTAATTGGATTTTCTGTAGGGGACATTTTTGCAGTTGCTTTGCCTGGTTCAGTCATGCTCATTGTCACCGCCTCTGATATGGCTAGTAGTTGTTCCTACTTAATTTTGAGAAAAGGTAAAACGTTAAAAAAAAAATGTATGCAGATGATTGTAGATACCTGTATAAGGTAATTACTTTGTTTAATAACACTAAACAGAAGAGAGCACAGTTTGACCGAATCTTGTCATGACCTTTACTGCCCCAACACAAAATGATGTGCTCTTGTTAAGACAGACAATTCCATATATTTCCTTACCATATGTTATCACAGCATGAGATACCACTGCACTTGCACATAAACAAATCAAACATGTATTCAGATCATTAACTCCCTACTTTTTAATGAGATCCACACAGCAAATACTGTATTCTCTAGTATTGTGAATTGGGGGCTTGATTACAGTGGACCCCAGACCCTTAACACTTATTGGTGGTGTTACCTTGCCTGTGGCCTGGGCGCCCAGCCCCACGGTGTTCAACGGCATGCCTGTCACTGCCGCCAGGTGGCCAAGTGCAAGCAACGCTGCATCCAGGCACCGACTGCTCTTCCTGCGTGCCTCTACCACCATTGATGTAATTTCAGATTCACAACCCTGGTATGGGGAGAAAAATGTTGTTTCAGTCAACATCCAGTCAGCATAAACAAACTGACAAACAGGTTGAATTAAAATTGATTTAATAGTGAATCAATGCAACACAACAGTGGACAAAGTCTTAAGGGTCAGTAAATAAATTAAAATGCTACAAGATATTAAAAATCAGGTTTGAGAGGGGAAAATTGTGTGTTTAGGTGCTGAGACTGGTAAGGAATTTAGATTTATTTTCCATATATTCATGTTCTGTTTGGGGCTCAAGGTTGAGAATTCCCTCTGCTTTGCCATTTCCATAGACAGAGCTCAAACAGCTCAGAGCTAAGATCCGTCAATCAATGCTCTGCATTTTGATTAGCCGCCCCATCTCCAAACTATGCCAAATTGAAAATCATTTGTCAGCTTAGATTTTGCACTCTTTGTAATTTATTTATATACTGCAAGTGCCAAAAAACCCAATATCATGTCACTGTGTAGCTTTTAATGTGTGTTAATTTTTGTGTTTACCTGAATAAGCATCTGGAAGAATCCTCCCATCTTCTTGACTTCGCTCTTGAGTTCCTCAGCGATGGTATAGAGCAGGCCGGAGGAGGGTTTCACACTGGCCAGCCACTGCATGGTAACAAACACTGCACTCTCTATGGCGATTGTAGCCTTGACCAGCTCAGTCTGGGCCACCATGTTACAAGCAAACACTGCAGCAGAAAAAACTGTGAGTAAAGTTTGGTCCAAATAAACCCGCACAATTAAACAGAAGATAAGAAAAATCTAGGACCTTTGACGTGAAAAGCTTGTGTTGAAACTGAATGAATTAGATTTTTTTTGTGTGCATAAAATCATATGCAAAATGAATTTTTCTAGTCACAACATCACTCTTAACAGAATGAAATCAACTTGAAACTCACCGCTGTCCTGGCTGTTGTCATCCAGGCTGTCGTACAGGTCAGATATGCTTTGGGATGCCATGTATATCAAGTTTAGATCAGAGATTAACTTATCTGCCATGCTCTCTTCTGTTCCACTACAACCACGCAGATGGGCCACTGACTGACCAATCAGCTCTTTGCAAATGCCGGGCATGGCGGGGTCTGTGGGGCTGGAATGTGTGGAGGGAGGCTTGGTTCCTCCCATCAACCCTGGGTCAGGCAGAGATGTGGAAACAAATGACGTCATCTTACAAAACATTCTTGCAATGCTGTGTCATAATAAATGTTATTTTGCCATGAAATCTAGTCTATTAGCCAGTGTTTATTTAACAGCTGTAACACTTCATCATTGTGTGTAATTCTCCATATTTTTAATCTTTATAACAGTGTACCACGGAAAGAGCCCTTTCAAACATCAAAATCTGATTTCTGTGGGCTGGGGATGATTATCTAAACTTGACAGTAAAGGATATTACATCAGAAGACACAGGTAATGTTATTTTTATGATAAATATTTCCTTCCTCATGTCCTCATTGGAGCAAAACATTTGTTTAAAAAAACTGGTCAGACATAACCATGATTTTTCTTGTTGTTCCTTACCAGCAGACTGCGAAGAGCCGTTGTGGAGGCTCTGAATCGGATGAACCCGGATCTCATAAAGACGCCCTGATATTCTCCTGCTCTTCAGCAGACTCCTGCTCCTAAAGCAAGAAGCAACCAGAAGCAATCATTAACCAGAGGCTGTGAGTATGAAAGCAACACCCCATATTTATATTTTTCTTAATCATTCTCTCATTGAGAATGCCTGTCTGTTATTAAAGAAGCAGGTGTAAGCCATTATACTCATTACAGCTCAAGGTTTGTTTGACAGCTTGTAGTGTCAGCATTTTTTTCTTTTGTATTCTTGTTGTCTTTTTCATTTTTTGTGGACTTTTGGACAGCACCTGTGTGCTATCATATATTTTCTGGCACTGCTGTAATAAGGGTATCTACAGACTGTGATTAGTTGTATTAATGTTGAAATGTATCTTTGGCATGCTTCGGATATTCAGGTTAAATTAATCAGATTTTAAAAGTCTTCTTTTACTGGGGTTTATGTTAAACTCGTGTAAAAAGAGAGCAGGAGAATAAAATGAACTTATTAGGAGCCAGCTAGAGGTGAGAAAGTCAGTAAATAGCAGTGACTGTGGTCATGAGGCGTAGACACAGGTTTAATGGGGTCAGAGCGAGAAGCAGGATGGAACCACAGACCCTGTGCCATGTTTTATTTGGCCAGGTGTAGTGGTAGTTTGGGCACCACCAAGAGTGCTTCACAAAGAATAACAGCAGAGGGGCAAAATGTTGGGGGCTCTGCATGTACAACAGGTGCTGCGTGTGCATGTTTGGGTCATGGGATGTGGAGCGAGAAACATTCATCCTATTTCTTTTTCTCAACACCTTGGCCTGGCTTTCATGAAAATTAAATGAACAAACTGAATAAATACAATGAATAGGGAAATATTCTGTGGGCAGAAACTTCACGTCAACTTTTCTTAAAAAAAAAAAAAGCTGGGGTAAATGTCAAAAATATGTGCCAGGTTGTAAATCACACTGTTGGAAACTAGGAGGACCTTGTGAAAATAACCAAAATCTTCCAAACGGTTAAACAAAAATGATTTTCCATGTTCCAGCCACATACTTTTCAACTTTCCATATACATCTTTTTTCCTAACACATTGTTCAAATTATAAGAGTTGAGCATGAGGGCTGTAGATTCAAGCAAAGTTTACACTTGCAGTGAGACATTCCTGTACTTCTCTCAGGGACAAGTGTATTTTTTTCCTACTGACATATTTCAAATGATGGAACAAGAAAACCAATTAATTCCCCAAAATCTAAAATGTTAGGTCCCAGAAAGAGGGATTCATGGATGAGAAGTGAGAAGAAGAGCTGGATAATTACCTTCGGCGAGAAAAGGAGGAGGTAGAAGCAGAGGAGGCCGATATATCTTGCTCCCACTCATCATCAGGGTCATAAAACACATCGTCATCTTTAGAGGAGGAATCCCCCTGTGGAGAGTAAACTACTGCTGACATGCCCAGTCTCATTTAGTCAACTTAATGAGAAAAGCACACCAAAGTGAGGCAGCATCCCTCTGTCGGGCATTAAATAACCCATTCCAGACTGTAAATAAGGTTGAATGCCTGGGAAATTGGAAATTGAGTGTAAGCTGATGTCAGGCTTCGAATATGCAAAATGAGGAAGCGACAGGCTGACTGACTGAATATGACTCATCATATATTATCTTATTAAAATGCTGGTCAGATTAAATAAGCTAGTATGCACAAGCTTCCTATGGCTTTGGTGGCCTGATTATGAGTCCAAACACTACATAGTCTTTGTCATTATGGCATCTTTAAGGGCATAAACAGCTCTCTGATTTTATTATATCCATGGTTTATCTGATTATATGCAGGATGTTCAAAGTGCCCAATATACATGGCATTAACACAGACTATCAGTTCATCAAATCTGTGTATTCTCTATTTTAAATAGAAGGTCAGAGGTAGCCGTTTTAGGATTTCTAATTTATCTTATCTGCAAATCTCCAGGTGATTTCCACATCAGAAATCAAGTATATTTACATATTATCAGTAAAATTTTAATTACTCAGGTGTTAGATATATATCAGCAAGACACTCACTTGTTAGTGTGTTTTTCAGATATTAAAACATTCATTCAATCAAAAGAGCAATGACTTGAAAGGCAAACCTGCTCAATCTCCCTCATGGCAGCCATGTTGTTTTGGAACTTGTCCAGGCTCCAGAAAGTTGTAATTCCCAGTTTTGTGTTTTGAACCCGCACCTGTAGCAGCCCACCTTGCTGCATGTTCTCATCTTCAGAGCTTTCATGTCTAAAACAGAAAAGAGTAACAATAAATGATGGCTGATCGCAATGATAATAATATTTGCTTGATAAATTGCCAGTGGCTAATATTTTGATTTCTCTCATTTGTTGAAAATGACAACCATGGCCACAATGCAAACAATTCTAAATCTAAATCTGGGTTTATTGATCATTACTATGTTTGTAACCTCAATAATCTTGTCTTCTCATACCTGCTGAAGACTGTGTGTTTCCTCAGTTTAGCACTAATTTTATTGGCTTCCTCAATCATCAAGGACAACTTCATGGCATCCCACTGTGGAGAGACTGCAACACAGAAATGAAACATTAAAATCCCTGCAACCAATAGCCCTGAGTGAAAACCTGAGCCTCTTTAGTTAGTAGCCCTGAAATTGGAAGAATTCACCTCACAAGAACCGTGTAGATACTGTTATTTACATTAATAAAAGTGAGCGTGCACTTATTTTGACCATGTGAGGTGTAATTCTCAGAAACTGATAAATTCTGCTGGTTGGGGCAATGGGGAGAACAAAATACTCAGCTTCAAGGAAACATATCACCTTACATGGCAGACTTATCACTGCTGATCGACTGCCTAGCTCTTCACACAACACAAAACTAAATGGAAACAAGGAATTGCATGATAGTCTGTCTCTGCAGCACTCATATCGATGAATGTGACTTAAAAGTAATATCTAGAAAATCTTCACTCCCCTGCTTGCTTTTGCCCAATTGACTGGCACAGACATGCAAGGTATTGTATGGACACCCGTACAAAGTGAAGAAGCTTGTAAAACAGCACATACATTAACACACGATTCAATACATAATAGTCGTGCAATTTAGTGGATTCAAGGCTTTAATTTGCATTGTGTGGCTTTACTGTACGTAGTGTAATCAAAATCCACATAAAAGTTGTTTATCACCTCACAATAAATTGCAAATGAAATGTCATGAAACCTGTTTGTCTCTGCTCCTTTTTAGGCCCATGTACACTTAATTGTTATTTCAGGTGATAGCAAACAGATTTAATCTAAAACTTCTGCCTCATGTGACAAACCCCAGCCATGCGGAACTCCCTTTACATGGTGTGAACTGCTATGTTCAGGATCAACTTCAGAACTCTCACCGTTTCGGGGAGTGTGGTTTTCCCTTAAAGTTCTTTTCTTCTGCATCTCCTCCAGCTCTTTGCTGATCTTTTTCTTCTCCGCCTCAAGGGCATCAACAATCCTCGCTTGGCACACACGATGTTCCTCCATAGCCTGAAGTGAATCATGGTAATGTAAACAATATTAAAAACCATCAGGCCAAAACATTTTGCCTGAAGTCAGGCTCCACCATGGCTCAAAACAGATCCCAAATGCCCCATTGGTTAAACATGAAGCCTGGTTTCAGGATATTTGCCTAAGCCTCTCAAGTTCATTTTATATCATCAGAAATCATTAGAATGAGCAAATGAAGGAGATGATGTCATTAGCCGTTATAGATTTTACTGGACTCTGACTTCTGAGGATCAAGGAAAAAAGGCTGACTGAAATGAGATCTGTTTAAAACGTCACACTTCTCTTTTTATAGATACTGCAGATCGACCACCCACTATGACTGTAGGCCAGTTTTATGTACTTAAAGGAGAACACAATGTCCTCCTGGAAACATCCAGAGTGGAGTCATCAAATTCTTAAGTTATTATCCACACTGTACCTTTGGAGGCCTGACATTCAAGCCTACATAGTTTCCCATACTTTCTCAATCCATATAATAAACCTAAAGGCATACTATATAGAAAAATAAAGATGGTTTTATCTCTTGATTACCTCCATTTTGTGTGCTTAAGATACTGTTGATTAACTCATCAGTGGTCAATTTAGAAAACTTAACACTTTGGATATTTTAAAGAAATTCAAAGACTTTGTTGGGTGCATCAAGCAGAGGAGATCATTGTATATGTGTGGGAGCCATATTTTTGGTAGAACAAGCCTACTTAGCACAGGTAGCCTTTTTTTTTTTACTGAAGAGAAAATGTTGGACTCGGTGCTGCACTGAGTCCTGACCTGGGCTTCCATGTGCAGACGCAGCCGTTTCTTCTGAGTGTCCACCTCCTGCTCCAGCTCCAGCTTGGCCATCTTGAGCTCTGCCATTTGGCTGGCCACCCTCTGCTTGTCTAACTCCTGCTGACGCTTACGCTTACTCTCTTCATTCTGAAAGAATGGCATGTTGGTATTACTTAATACTGGTTGCATAATCTGACAGGGTGTGGGGACATGCAGAGGTCTATACTGTTTGATGGTACTGTGACATTGCAACATAGTACACAAGAAAATATACTTATTGGTTTGAATTTGTGGTTATTGCTTTTTTCGGTTGGTAAAACCTGCACGCAAACTGACTTCCAACAACTGCAATAGAAGTTCAGGTAGCAAGAGCATTTTTTCAGTCAGAAAAAAATATTTAAAAGAAATGCAAGTGTTGTTTACCAGCTCTCTCTCCAGGACTCGGATTCTGTCTTCATAAAGCAGCTTCTGGTCAGATAGCTCTTTCTGAGCCACCTCCTTTGCCATTTGGATTCCCTGCATCATCTCCTCTTTTGCCTTTAAATGGGCTTCTTCAATTTCTGCCTCGAGCCTGGGACACACAAAAACAGCTTAAAAGGAACTCTGACTTTAAATAATAGTTCTCACATAGAATACTTAAAAAAGGTCTTGTGCACTGTAATGGTGGTTTTATAACTTTCCTTTATCTGATGCTTTTTCACTCACTGTGCTCTTTGAGCTGCAAGAAGCTCATTTTTGGCAAATTCAAAGTCTTTATGGCCATCGCCTGCCCCTGTCCAGCATGACACCCGCTTCCCAGACTGCACCTCTGCTGGATGATTGAAGCGGAAGTAGTGATCTCCACCAAGAATCACCCGGTCACCCTGAAAGTCAGACAAACTATGAAATGCTTTGGACAGACAGGCCGTTGAGTTTGATTTACAACAAGTTATGGTAAAAAAGTCATTGCCCAAATTTATGTTAGAAGGAAATGATACATTTTTAGAAAAACTCGGAAGATGTTTTGCTCTACTTACATGGTGTAGGACAGTGGAGTCAGAGATGAGGTTGCCATTAACAAAAGTCTTGGCATTTTCCTTAGGGGTGATGCTGACAGTATTCTGAATGTTGGATATAACACTTTAAAAAAACAAAACACATTTTGAAATTAATTTAATTCCCATTATAAAGTGTAATGCAGACAGCTATTAACCATTGTCACCAAATTTGTTTAAACGCTTCATTGGTTTAGTTATTATTTATTCATCTGGATGGTAATTAACAACTACCTTGATAAGCTTAAATATTAAAATTACTCAAAGCAAATAAACCGCATTACATGTAGTTTATTTAATTTTTCCATACTCACTGTTATTCTCCGTCTTACTGCAGCTGTTCACATTTTCTAAGACATGCAATATTGACAATACTGCAAACACACTACATAATAATTATTCAACAGAACAAAATGTCATTGTTTTCACAGCCCTCCAGGGATTTGTTCTCACCAGTGCTGGTCAGCAATGAGGGCACCAGTCAGCTGGATGTCATGGCTGGATCCAGATTTGAGTTTGCCCACTGTGGTTTGACCCTCTTTGATCATATAAAGAAGCATCTCAGACAGCTGAGGGTCCTCGTTCAGATTCACCAGGTTGGGAAGACGGTTGTCCACTTTGAATGTCACACCTGCTTTCTGTTTACACAGAGCAAGAAATACTTATAGAGCTTTTCTTTGTGCATATTCTCTAACAGCACAAACTTTAATTAGCATGTAAATACAGACATATTTAGTACAGCATATTTCAGAATTTGTTGATTTGAATTTTTATGTTCAGCATTGTGAAAAGATTAGTGTATTGCTGCACACAACAAAATGAGCACCACTGCACAAAAAAAATAAAACTACATAATATGCAATTTAAAAAAAAATGTACCTGCAATTCTTTAGTCTCTTCACGCTTGCGAATTTCTGCTTGCTCAAGTTTCTCTCTCCATGCCCTGCAGAAAATAAAATATAACATTAAATAGCCTATGATCAAATTCCACTATTATGATAATAATAATGCATTGGCATTATATATTTCTAGACACTCAAAGACGCTTTACATTGCATTATTCATTCACTCCATACTCGATGGTGGTAAGCTAAGCTGCCCTGGGGTAGACTGATGGAGGTGAGGCTGCGCCATCGGCTCCTCCGACCACCACCAACCACTCACTCTCACACTGCATTCACCCAGGCTTCCTGGTGTTCCCTATACAGTCTCCCATCCAGGTACTGACTAGGCCCAACCCTGCTTAGCTTCCAAGATCTTCCAAGCGGTATGGCCATGCTCTGTGACATATGTCCTACTCACTCATTTCTGAAACTTCTCGCTGTCTAAAATTTAGACATAAGTAAAAGATCAACTTTGCAAAATGTTTTGTTTTCTTTTTAAATATTTGAATGTGATACTAATATTTTTACCTATACACAAGTTTAGAAAATAACAGAACTAAATCATTGTCTGTTAGTATCAATCCATTACACCAATATGAAAACTGAGCAAATACATGCACATATAATTGCAAATATACCATTACTGTAACATGAATGGAAGCATAACAGGACATATGAAGAAAAAAGTTTCAAGTTCTACTTTGACACTCCCAGCCCAAAAAGGAATTTCTGGGTCATGTCAGACTAATACTATTAATAAGGTTATAATTTTTGCTGCAATGCTGACCGATTGGCTTCAACCATTTCTCTCTCTTGCTGACAGAGTCTGTTCCTCAGAGTGGTGATCTCCTGCTGGAACAGCCTGACTCTCTCTGGTTCGATGCCCTGGGAGCTCATCTGGGCTGCTCGCAGTTTCTCCACCTCTGCCTTCAGCTCTGAAACACACAAAAAGTTTGTCCAAATTGCTTTTTCGCAAAGATAAATGTGCCAGCTTTGAGTAAACGTCTATATGAAATTGCAGGGAGTTACATAAAACTCCCCAGAGGACATGAGGCCAAAGAAATATTCAGATTTTGTCAGTGAACTGCCCAACAATGTCACTTATTGAAGACAAGTTAGTGAGCAACATTGACCTGATTTGTAATGTCTGAGTCACATTCACTTTGAGCATCTCACACTGACAGGCGACGTGAGACAAATCCACGCCAAGAGCTCCCCTTAGTGCTAAAAACTTCAAACAGCAGCGCGATCATCTTATGAAAAATAATACTTGCATGACAGTTAGCCGCCATGTGCAACTGACAGTGCATAAATATGGCCTGGAGGCAAGGTTAGGGCCAGGCTTTAATTTCAACTGGATAGTGCATGAGCTGTGATGGATAAATGGGTTGACAGGAGGGTATGTGGGACAGAAGGAGAGAGAAAGAGATCAAGAGCAAGCCTCTAACAGAAAGACATTCACCATATAAAGAAAGAGAAAAAGACAGAGAGAGGTGGATCAAGGAGGAGCTAAAAGACAAACAGCCAACCAAGACATATGGAAGTAATTAAGCTACTGAGCATACAGGGGATTTTTAGGAATCATGCTTTATTGTTTTAAAACCTCAGTTTGTACTGTGAGGTTCTTGTAATGCACAAACACTGACTACACCTGTGATGCAAGGACTTTACACTGCTAAGTGTAGAAACAACACATTTGCTTTTCTTTGTGAATAAGGTTATACAGGTTTTGTGCCGTTTCCGTTTGTGTAAGATGGCAGATGCTCAGCCTCACAACGTATTTTTCAGGAAAATAAGAGTTCCTTGAAGATCAAAATTGTTTTGTGAAAGTAACAAGTTTTTTTTTGTTAGCCCTGCTTCCCTTTTCCCTACACTGATGTCACAGGCTACGGGGCCAAGGATATACTGTATGTCAGCCACAGAAGGACTGAAAACCCAGCAACAGACAACAGTGTGCACACAGGTTCACAAACATACTGAAAAAGAAAAAAAAATATTACTCTTTACTGTTTAATACTACTATTTAGGTTTAGATAATTAAACTGCTTTTTTTAAATAAATAAAATTAAAATGTTTATTGCACTGATTCATTCTAATAAAAATAACACGCAAATCTTTGAAAGTGTATATAATCGTGTCTGACCTCTGATGAGCTTGGCATTGTTGTCCTCATTGACCTTGGCTATATTAATGATTGTGCGGGCCTGCTGGGCGTAGCGCAGAGTACTCAGGCTCTCCTCCACATTGCTGCCCGCCGGGCTCAGTGTAGCAATCATGGCCGTCTTGGAGTTACCACCGAGGCTCTCTTTCAACAGCCTGCAGGAGAGAATAAATGGGACTTGGTCAAGATCATCTTTCTAAACTAAAAATGCTAACCAGAAACAGATATGCTTAACTACCATGGCTCAGCAAAAAAAATCTCATAATATAAATATGCCCCTGTTTACAATGAATTTCAGTGAATGAATTTTATTTTCCATTTTATAAGTACTATGATTGTCTGTATGCTTTTAATTGTTCATAGAATTCTATCTTGGACATGCATTGGTTACACACGACTTAGTGACACTACTTGAAACATACATGCATTTTGATTGTTGCTTGATCTTTTTTGTTTATGTTTCTTATACAAAAAAAAACAACCTAACCAAGCAGGGTTACAAATATTATAATCATTTGTACAAGCTTCCTCACCATGTAAGCACAGACTCTCTGTATGGTATGAAGACCTTCTTCCTGGTCAGCGCTTGGTCTGACAAGGCAGAGATGACCTTTCCAAGTGTGAGCAGGGATTTGTTGATGCTTGCACCCTCCTACAATGACATAGAAAAATTGACTTGACCTGTTTTGATTCAGTCTTTTATGAGAATACACAAATGATAACACTACTATTCAAATAACAAGAACATTTTCAGAATTGGCAAGCTGCAAAATTGCTAAAATCAAAGCTTAAATCAATGAAGATGTTCATCTAGAGATATTATCCGTTATAATCACACAAACAAGATTTTCATAATAACTTTGCAGCAGTTGGTTACAATGCCAGAACTAATACAATGCTTCTCATATACCATATCTGTGTGAATAAAGTATTCTCTGGCAAAAATTGAACAAACAGGCTTTAAATACAACTATATCTTAGATAAATCTCAGTCTAAAAATCAATTTAGGATATAACTAAGGATGATTGATTAATTCCTGCAGACCATTTGCAAGTTATTGCTTAGGTTTCATGTCAAAATGAAAAATGGCCGTCACAAATCCCAGGACCCAAAGTGATATCTAATGACAAATAGCTGATACACAAAACACAAAGATACCCACTTAACAATGAAAATGGGAAAAGCAAATTCTTACATCTGAGAAACAATAACCAAGGATAGCAATATGTATGTAAAATGTGTGTGTGTGTGTACCCTGAGTCGGTCTCCACTTGTCTTGGCCGAGTTACATCGTTCACTGCCTGCTAAATCAACCAAGTTGATCCTGCTGGTGATGCTGTGGTCATGTTCCTCTCCCTCCACAGATTCGGTCTATACATAGATTTAAGCATATAAGCGTTCAACTAAAACATATGCCAGTCCCAGGTAATCCGTGTGTCACTCCAGCATCAACATACAAATTATGTTTATCAGCATAGTTCTCACTTTCTTAATTACTTACAAAAGCAAATGTCATATCATATCAAGTGGTAAAGACTGTACACATATTTTTGGCTTTACTGTGCAACATTCTGTTTTGTTGTTTGTATCGGCTGAATAATCTGTCACATGTGAAACTGTATAATCAAACCAAGTGGCCATACCTTAGTCTGGGTCATAACCAGGGTGAAGACAGAGTGAGATCTGGAGCTCTTGTCATTCATTCCTGTAGCTGCTGTGGCTCTCTGCTTGTTGCCCAGCTCCAGCCAAGCCTAAAAAGAACGACACAGTAAATCATTAGACTATTATCACTGATTCTCTCAGAGTGAAATCTCATTTGGAGATCTTTAATACTTAGTACTCATCTCCATGGTGTACCTTTCAATGCAGTCAGACATTAACATCTAGCCAAACAATAAGGCCTGTGTTGCTTTATGGGCTCTACTCAACACTGAACTCTGACTTGCTCACTCATTCCAACTTGTTTGTAAACTGCTAAAGATTGGAAGAAGAAGGAATGTTGGCAGCTGGTCCAACCTACCTGAATGTCTTTGTAAGAGCTCACCACATTCCTGTGAAGAAATAACAAGGTCAACAATTCTGCAGAGCACACCATTCAGAAATGTTCATCTGACTTTTGACCTCAAATACTAAAACAGCAAAAGAGAAATACAGCACAAGAAAGAAAAGGGTTTTCTTACGCAGAGAGCTCAGCAACATAAGGACCATGAACTGGATGCTCCCTCACCCTCAGCTGGAGAGACAAATCAACAAGGTTTTATATCCACTCTATACATACTCAAGTTATTCAGGTTTACCAGTAAAAAAAATCCCCATATCATTATGCACCAAGAAATTTGTGAACATCAAGTAAATGTACACAGAAAACTTCAGGAAAATGTAGCCACCAATTTCACTAAAAGCAGGAAACATGTTTTCTTATAAAATCCTCAAAAAAAAATAATTGAAAATTTACCAGCAGTTCCTTTATTTCTGGAGTAAATTTTAATTAGCTACAACATACTCACAGGCATTCTCCTGAGGTTTGGTTCATCTCTGGTCACCAGCAGGTCATGGATCTTCTCATTGTATACTTCAAAGAAGCTCATCTCCACATGGCATTTTACCTGAATATAAGAACCCAAATTAATTATTTATGAGTTATGCAACCTGACTGAAAAGACAGCTAATGTACACATTCCATTCTTTTAAAGGTTGGAATATTTTCTGAAGAAAGCCATTTGAATTTTCAAGTAAATTCTGCTTTAGAAAAGAGATTTTAAAAAGAGCAATTAACTGGCAATGAATGCCTCAATGTGACATTTTACCTCTTCATTTTCCATGGAGGCCAATCTAGAAAAAAGCTCCTGGCAGAAACGCGGAATAACCCCAACCTCTTCCTCAAAGCCCATCATGCTGCAAAAGAAGCAATTTAAACAAGTTAAATGGCAATTTAAAAAAAAAAAAAACATGTCAAAAGCAGCATGAATTTCTAAGAGTAAATAGAACAAGAGCACAACAGGGAAACTGCTTCAGTGATGCAAAGATGACTGTGTTGAAAGAGTGAAAAGAAAAATACTCACGTGTATGATTTGCCAGAACCTGTCTGGCCATAAGCAAACAGGCAGGTGTTAAATCCTTCAAAGGCCCTGAGCAGCAGAGGTTTGGCCAGTGTCTCGTACACCGTCTGCTGGCCGGCAAAGGTGGGATCTCTGTCATCCACTGAGCAGAAGGAGAAGTCGTATGTGAAGGAGTAGCTGTGTTTGGAGTGCGGATGCTGGACAACAGTCTCCTGGCCGTTCATGAAGATGACCTGCACTGCCTTCTCTGCTTTCTCCCTAAAACAGAGCGGAATATGCAAGAGAAACACTTACAGAAATGTGTTTTGTCCTCTAGGATTTTCTTCCTGAACATATATCTGAGCACTTGTGCAGTATTTGGAGTATGGTTGTCATTTCCCAGCTCACAAAATTAAATTCCTAAACCGATAAATAGAAAAATATATTGCCACAGTGCCGTAATATAACATAATCTGATTAAACTACACAGTGCGTTATAATCCAGGTAAAGGGGGTGTGTGTGTCTGGAGGCTTCAAATACTGATGTTTAGTATAATATTGACCTCCAGAGGTGTCAGATGTTACTGTGGTAACCCCAGGCCCTCACATGGTGACATACATCTGCTCTTTAAGTCAACCATCAGATTACAAACCTTGCATTGAAGGGACGGACACGGACAGCCACAGTCACTGCACTGTTCTCCATCTTAAAGGAGTCCTGCTGCTTCAGAGTCTCACTGGGACGGGTCAGGGGTTGTTCAGTGGCTGCTGGAGCAGTAACAGAAGTCCCGGCTTGGGTCAAGTCTCCCTTTTGATTTGAAGTGGTTGTATTTCTCCCCTGCAGCACGGTGCTGGGTTTGTGCACACCTGCAGACACTTTGCTGACCCGAGGAGCAGCAACAGGTTTAGTGTCTCCTATTTGCTGTGCTCGGGGTTTGGGCCTTTCTAGACTTGCAGATTTGACTAAAACCGGTTTAGGGACTTCTTTCCCTGCCAGTCTCTCGAACACGTCCCTCCTGGCAGCGATTTTCTCAAACGGGGTCTTTTTCGTGGGGGTTTTAAAGGTTTGGGCCTGGTCTTCTAGTTGCCTTCCTGTGGAGGACGAGGAGGAGGGCGTCTTGGGGTGCGCCATCCTCCCCTGTGTGTCCACATGAGCCGCAGCTTCTACTCTGTTCTTAGCTGCAGTCTCTCTTAAACTTGTGGACCTGAATAAACCGGGTGTCCTACCGTTTGGTTCACCGAGTATTTTCGGTGTCTGCTGCAGGGTAGCACAGCTGACCCCACGCTGCACATGCTTATCCATGGAGGGCGTTCTGGTCCTCCGCTGCAGGGTCAGCCTCTTCTCCGGAGCTGGTGTTGTGTTCTGGCTGCTTTCTGTCATGGTTTTCTCCGCTGTCTCAGCCCCGGTCTTCCTCCTTGACCTCCTCTGCAGCGTGAGTCGGGCCCGGTAAGGAGTCTGCTGCCCGCTGCCGCTTTTTGACAGCGCGGAGACGACATAAGTCCTGTTTACCTGCCGGCTTCTATCAGATGACCTGCTGTCTTCACACGCAGACTCAGCGGATGATATCTCACTTTTACCCAGCGTTGTGTCCGTCACTTTCCGCTCTCTGCCGGGTGTCCTGGACGTCGATGCTGACAGCAAATGGTCATAATAGGCGGTGTGCTTTCTCGCTTGTACGCTAAATATCGACATGGTAAAAACAAGTGACCAACAGTAAAATTAGCTTGTTAAAATAAGTTTAGCTAGCACTCCGGCTGCTCGAGCTATGGTACACGACATGAAAACATGTAAAACAGAAGCAAACACGACTTGAAATGTTAGTTTAAAGTGAATGTATGTCCATTCGAATAAAAGTTTTGCTCAACAGACAAGAACGGAGCTACTTTTGTTTATTATTGTCTCCTCCTTGCTTCCGCAGTCGCCCGCTTCAATTTCAAATCGCCTCCGTCCGCGGCAGCTGATTGGCTGAGCGCTCGGACATGGTTACGTCACACCGTGGTTCAGACATGCAGGTAAATCAGACTGACGCTAGAGGGCAGCAGCGCTGAGTTTATGTCACCGGATAGGAATGATGATCTCATACAAACCCAGGACAAACTGAGCTGTAACCAGTGGAACTACTGTGCCACTCCTGTGTTCCCTCTAAAATTAGCACTCAACCGTTAAAAGTGATGTATTCACCATAGCTCAGATATAAATAACATTAGTCAAACTCCACATACAGAGGAAGACTGTTAGATCCCAAAGAGAACTGAAAGTTTATTTAAAATTGTGCAGATCTTAAACATAGGAATAAATGGTTATTAGCAATAAACTACCAACCTGTATATATTGTTAATAAATGAGTTGATTCCTATCAAAATCTGCACATTTTGCACTTAACAAAATATTCACTTTAAACATGTTCTTTTACATTTATTTATCACTGCACATAGTAAATGAACACTTAAGTCAATTCCTTTAGCCTGTTGTGGCTATTTAAATGCTTTTTTGGTTGTTTGTATGTTCTTTAAGAGCGAGGTAAAAAAAATCATAGTTCTTGTAGGTCTACATTTACTTGGCAAAAAATTATTGTGATTATGAGAGAAAAATCTATGCAGAAAAACAGAAGACAGACAGTAACTATTCCTGCTTGACCATCCCTGATTTGCAGGATTTTTTTAAGCACAAAATATGGATATTTATAATGATATTTGTAAGATTTTAACTTGATATATCAAATACATTACAAGAGTTTTTTCATAAACAGCCCGTTGACCCACTTTTAGCACTTTTTTTCTCACATATTGAAATTTGAGGCTGTGTTTGGATGACAATATGTCATCACAATTGAAAATAATGCCATACCAATTATTTGTCATCATACCAATGACTCATCATTTACAATATTGGACAAGGAGATCAAATAATCTCTGATTGTGGGTGAGTTAAAATATGAAAAAAATTAAAAATGTCATGAAAAAATTGATAATGCAAAAGTCAACTAGTGATATTTTTTGACTCATATGTAGTTATATGCCACAATAATACAAAACAAATCAAATGGAGTACTTTTTAATAGAAGACTCGATCACAAAAATGAAAAAAAAAGTTACTTTCATTGAGCTTTCATTTCTGGTTAAGCAGGGATGGCAAGATGTACCACAAAAACAATATATTGCTAGATAGCATCATCTAAGTAGAAATGGGCTTTTAAAAACATATTTTCAGAAAGCAAATGACAGATGCTCGAGCAGAAAGACCTGGATGATTTGAGATAGAATGAAATGTTTTTTGTAAAGAAAAGTCTGCAGTCTTGCTTTGCAAAACAAAAATAATAGTTTTGTACAATGTGTGAAGTTATATCTCGGAATAAAAAAGGAGTAGACTGTATTCAGTGCCTTTATTGATTAAAGGAACCTTGACCTGGGTTTGAGTGGATGAAAGGATAATTCATCTATTTGAATACACAAATTACACAAAACATTTAGTCAGAATACACCAAATTCACATTTATTTGTATTTTCAGTTAAATATGCAAACTAAACATTTAACATCTCCTGAATAAATACACAGCACCATTGCAGGAATGACTGTAAGAACTTGCTACTTCTTGCGACGGTCATGTTTCCTTATGATGTCTAATAGATTGTTCTGGGTAACTAGTTTGTCCTCATGTCCCATCTTGGTTTTCTGTCTTTCCCTCCTCTGCTGCTCATGGAGATGGGGTGAGTTTAATAGTTGTGGAGGCAGGATGGACCCTGTTGGTTTGACCCGGTTCACCACCCCCAGGAAGAGCCGTTTGTTGTTATTGTTGAGGAAGGTGATGGCCGTTCCCCTGTGCCCCAGCCGACCTGCTCTGCCCACCTGAACAAAGAAGAAATAAAGATAACCCAATATTCAGACTCATTAACTGTGAAATAAACCTTCTGCCATCCATTTGCCTGCAGAGGATTTCCCAACTCTGCCACAGTTAGCAACAGACATAAACAAAACAGACATTAAGTGCTGCATAGCGTTGCTTCACTAACCTGGTGGACGTACTCATCCATTGTGTTCGGCATGTCAAAGTTAACCACCAATCTGACATTTACCAAGTCCAGACCTCTGCCAAGAACACCTGTACTGATCACCACTTCAAAGTCTCCATCCAGAAGACCCTGAAGACACAATAGAGCAAATACTGCACAGTAACACTGGATGAATACTGCTAAAACTCTGCATACACTCTGATTATAAAGCAAGCTTTGAAAAAAAATTACCAAAAACTGCTGGATCTAATGGCTGGTCCATTTTTTTTAACTTGCTAACTGCTGAAATTGAGTTGACATTGCAATGGAAATCCGAAAGCCTCCAAGATATCAAATATACTATATACAATTACAACAAAACATGCATAATATTATGGACAAGACACCTGTGAAAGAAATGAACAGCCAATATAAAAATGACATAACCTTATATATCTTAATATCTCTCTCATGCAAGTATAAATGGCTGTTTCCTGAAAATCTGAATTTATGGATTATTAAGACTATTAAGTATAATTTTGGGCTGAGTCTATTGAGATAAAATGATCCCTACTTCTCCATTTTCCTGTTTTCTTGTTTTTAGGGTTTGTTCAGCTAAAGTAGTTGTGATCCTGGGGAAAAAAACTCATCTGGTCTCAGTGTTTTTCAAGTTTAAAAGTAAGTAAGTGAAAAACTTTTCTCCTGTATTAATAAAACAATATCCAACAATATTTGGATTTAATATATCAACAAGAGGCAAATTCCAGCTGCAGTTGTCTTTGGTCTTCGAGCTACAACTAATTCAGGAACAGCATTCTTGGACACCAAATATGAGAGCTGTGCTATTTATCCACCGGACTGTGTGTGTTCTGTCTGCCACTGGTCTCACCCTGAGGATGCGGTTGCGTTCCCACTGGCTCTTGTCAGAGTGTATTGCCACGGCTTTGAGCCCTGTCACCTTGGCGACCGCCTCGCACAGCAGGTCAGCACCCAGTTTACAGTCCACAAACACAACCACCGGAGGCTGGTACAGCTTACTGTCCTGGAAAGTCAAGAATGAGCAGGTGAGACTTTTGTCACATTCCACAACATTTCCACATGCAGCTATTACAGTAACTCTAGATACAGACTGAAACGATGACTGTACATCACTGTGCTACAGGCTGATTCCAAATTTTAGGACTGAATAAAAAGGTCAAAATCATCTACTAGGCGACCAAACACATGTTTGAGGGAAAAGTAACTGAGCTGGCAGACATCCATCATATTCATCTGTTTGGTTACACTTTTGGAAAATAAAAAGAAGTGTTTCTATCAGCAGATGCAATAGGCTAGCTGTAACTGATGAGGGTACACTTCCCCTGTTACCTAGTTCCAATGTACTTCTTGCTACATGATGCCTGGAAAAAGCAGGGAGAGCTTTACACAGCCTAAATATGTACATGTTCTCGATAATTTTTACCTGGAGCAACAACCTAGGTAAAGAGATAAAAAGGGGGATTCTCATCACTCTTAGTCTACTGTGACTGGGCAAGTTGGGATATTAGATTTTTCTGACTTAAATTTAGGCTGAAAGAGTTGCAACATATGAAACAGCTGTTTCTGGTGGCTTCTGGGCCTTGTCCACTCCAGAGTTTTGGTTTTCTTGGGATGTCCCCTCCAAATCCCAGCCTAACTGCCCTGCAGTTCCATGGCATTACTATATTTACACACCCACACAGTTTTCCCTGCTCAGGGAATAACCTCACTGTCATGAATATCTTGGTCAAAAAACAAAAAACAACATCTTAACATCCGTGTAAGAGAAAGCCCCCTATTACTCACACTATGGCCTAACAGCACTTTTTCATTGGTTTAACTAAGCAGACTCTTCCTGTCCTGCCTTGTAGAAATGGTCTAGGCCATTGCTGGGATTCCTGGAGTGAGGCCATGGCTCTGGGCCCACCCATTTCCTCCAGACAGGGGCCGGGGCTGCAGCAATGGCTGTCTAAATATGGTGTAGTGGGGAGACTGGTCATGGAGCACAAGGAATTCCCATCTCCAGTAGCCAGATAATAAAATACCATGCTGCTACCAGTGCATGTGAAGACTGAGCGATAAATAAACTGTAATTTGTAAACTAAATTTAGTATAATAACCCGCTTTCTGTGTTTACCTCTTCCAAAGCACGTTTTTGCTTTCTACAGTACAATTAGACCTGGTCTTACACAAAAGCTAAGAAAACTGCTGAAAAAAAAACTATCAGCAGTGGAAGTGAGTTTCCTGCAATATTACAGCCGCATAAAAAAAAACCTCAAGTCTATAACCTACATTAAGGATTTCAAACAGCTTCTTCTTCTTGGAGGGTTCCTCTACCCAAAGCAGGATCTGTCTGATGTTGGCACAGGGCTGGTTCTTCTCCCCAATAACAACACGAACTGGGTCACGGACCAGCCGAGCAGCTAGCTCCTCTGTCCCTTTTGGGATGGTGGCTGATGCCAGCAGAGTCTGGTGTTCTTCTGGGACTTGATCCAGAACCTCCAGCACCTGCTGCTGGAAGCCCATCTTCAACATAGTGTCGACCTACAAGATACACCACAAAATTCCTGTTTTAGGACTTTTTAGATTTCAAAATTGATTTGAATGATTTCTAATCACTGGAACCATGTACCTGAATACTTTGTTTTTTGCAAATAATATGTTGGTTTTGCATTTTGGAATTTATATTACTTTAGGTAAAATTCAGGCAACTGTAGTTTTGGTCATCATAATATTAAATTTAAGCGACAGTGATATAATTTCAAAATCACAAATTAAGGTTGACTGGAAGATGTTCATTTAGATGCAGGAAACTACAAAGAGCTGAAACTTTACTGTCATCACTGAATACATTTTTATTTTTTTAAAAAGTAGTACTGTTAGTTTAAATGAAATATGGTCCTTTAACTTTTTAGGCCTTTTGTTCTCGAAGTTACAAAGTTTGACATAGGAAGGGAAATTTCATTTCCTGAACTTTTAGCAAATGTGAAGTTTAAAATGTTTTGTCATACCTCATCAACCACCACAACCTTCACTTTGTCAAGCTGCAGTGCCTTCTGCTTTAAGATCTCAATGAGCCTCCCAGGAGTAGCTATGACAATCTAAAGAAGATTAAGAGAAGAAAAACACAATGATGTAGAACAATTGTACATTCAAAAAGTGTATAAGACAATGCTTTGACTCAAAGAGGAGGAAACAGATACTGTACTTTGATGCTGCACTTGAGGCGGTGGAGCTGTGGGGGAAGTGGCATGCCCCCAACTAGCAGGGCGGTTCTCATGTTGGGGAGACCCATCACCAGCTCCTTGGTCTGTCTCTCTATCTGAATGGCCAGCTCTCTGGTGGGGGTCAGGATCACAGCCACAGGGCTGCAACCACTATGAGCTGGTTTCTAAAAATAGAAAGGAAGTGTTATGGATTCCATGTCTGCTAGAGAGCTTTTCTGAATAGTTAAATAATATTCATGATTTATTTTTTGTGAAGTTGTTCCACCCAAATATGCAATTGTTTATTTATCTGGCCCTCTCCTCTGCAGAAGGAGGTCATTGCTACCTCCAGGGCAGCTTCTCTGTCTGCTGGAGGAGTCTCGCTCAACAGGGCAGCTGTTTGTTACAAAAGTAGTCTGAATCCAATCTCACCTACTTAACATGCAAATGCAGCATCATCCTGCTTAGTAATAATAATAATTTGAATAACTCTCCTGGCTCGGTAGGATCTTTTTGATTTTCCGATTCCCAACTTAATCAAGCCCTCCAGAAAGAGTACAACATCTCACAAGCAGCATCTACCATCTGACTACTGACTTGTGATTCCTGGTCTATGAGTCCACTGTCAATCTGCCCATTACCATTTCAAATATAATGTCTACTTGGTTGCTTCTTGACATCGATTCATTATCTAACACCAAAATACCTAGGGATTATGGATTCTCCAAAAAAAAATCCCCTTAGCTGCTAGAATATATTCTTATTTTCAAAGCTATAGAAATACATTATTTCAAATGCAGCATACATTTACTTGATGGCCAAGATATAATGTACCTTAAATGTTGTGTCACGCAAACCTTTCCCTTTACAATCAGAAGAAATGGAGAAAACCAGGCCGTTTAAAATAAAGTCTAAACACCCTGGCTTCCCCATAAGTCTATTTCGTGACACATGGTGCTGGTGTTTTACAAAACTGGTTTCTACTGGGTAAAATTTCCTACAGATTAAGTTTCTTATTATTCTTTGAACTTTCTCTTGGTATTATTAAGCAGTTTCATTATATGAAATTATATGACTATTACGTATAATATATTTATATTATATCAGCTGCATTACTGTACCTCCAATGCCCTTACTACCACTGGCAGCAGAAAGGCTACAGTCTTCCCTGATCCTGTGTCAGCACTGGCAATCACATCCCTGCCGGTGAGACCAACAGGCACCATCTGCATCTGGACCGGTGTGGGTGCCTCATATCCAGCCTTTTTCAGGTTGCCACCTAATGTGCTAGGGAAGCCACAGTGCTCAAATTCAACGATGGGTCTGCTGACATCTCTCCCCTGCGTTTCAATGCCCAGTTCCTGTTTGATTCGCTGCACCTGATTGTCTGTTAGGCCTGATATGAACAGATCCTCCCTGTAGGAATATCCTGCTTCACTTTGACCCCTTCCACCACAGTCGACTGCTGGCTGTTGAGGAGTCCTTTCATCTCCATTTTTGTCCTTACGGTCAAATGCATCTGCCCCAGTACCCAACCCCATTTGCACTAAATGTTTGGCTTTGCATTCAAGACTGCAAACATCGTTGTCAGTGGTGTCACAGATGTACTCCCCATAGCGACCACACATCAGACAGACAGGCTCTCCTGGCTCAGGCCATCTCTGGCTCTTTTTGAATGATTTGACTGGCTCCTCTTCCTCCTCCTCTTCATTATCTGAGGAGGACTTTTGTCCAGCTTCACATACTGAGCTCTCTGACACACATGCTGAGTTTAATGTAGCTTCTGTTGTCTCATCCTGCGTTTTGTTGTCTTCACATGCTTCCTCCTTCTGAGCAGGTGTCTCTGTGCTACTTCTGTCAGTCTCCTCTTGACCAACTTTGCTTTTCTTTTGCAAAACTTGTCCTGATCCCGGGGCAGGTCTTTTCACTTTCAGGGCTCTTGGCATAAACATTTTTCAAACAGGAACCTGTACACACAAGAAAGCACATGTAAACACCGAGATAAAGCCAAGGTTTAGGTACCGTCGTTGTTATGAAAACAGCGACTTAGAAAGGATGGTGGGAACTCATCTGTGCTTGCAGTACATAAAATGTAAGACTAAAGAAATGACATTGTTTATTGCCAAGGAGGAGATGGAAATCCCATTTTCAAAAGATTAAAGTCATATTTCCATATCTAAAAGTGCAAATACCCTCGTGAACCGATATTTTTCAAATGAAAGTTGTACAAAGCCAAATACAACTTGAACAAATCAAAAGCAAACGCATTTTTGTGTGCTTTGAAATTAAACTTTTCGAACCAATATTCCGCCAAAACTTACTAATAAATGTTGGAAAGGATCTGAGCTAAATGTTTCATATAAATTAACAGCACACACATACCTCCTCGCGTCAAATCTTCCAACAGTTCAAAACATTTAGCGACGCACACTTATGACGTAACGCTGCATTGCACTTCGGGAAAGGTAGTTCATACATGTATATTATAAAATAGTTTTCTGTTTTGCTTTGTCTCTGTGTGGTCACTTTTTTTAAAGGACCGTCTTGTCATGCTTTGTGCTTTTCATTAAACAATAATAATTTAAGAAGTGTCTTCTATCTGAGGTCATGTTTTATATTTTGAATGTGACATTAATTAAACTATAAATTGTATATACAGTCTATGAATTAAATGCGGGTCAGAGAATTTAGTGGTCTGGAATAATCACAACACAGTAACCTAAAATGTCTAATTGAGAACATCTAGCTTTACATAACAACATTCAGCTTTGTTTTCTCGCTAAAAGCAAGCATGCTGCTTTCTTGTTAGTGTCGCGTTTTCACGTATTCATCGTGAAGCACAGCTACAAGCCAGTCGTGTGCTCTACGGATGTGTTTAATTAGATTATACATTGTTCTTGACCTGCTGTCATGTGGTCAATATGCTCAAGAGATTTGGTGGTCCTTACAATTATGAAAATACAGGACGAAAATGCAGCACGATACAAAAAAAACATATCGTGACATGTTCTAAAGTCATTACAACAATCATTTTAACGCCAGCCCTGTCAAGCAGTAGTAAATCAATTACATTTGAGCTGACACGTTTCGGAAAAATACGTATTTAGTCCGGTTTAACCCAAAGAAATCAAACAAAAGTGTTCTATTCCCGACACCATTGAAGGCACCTTCGCGCATGCGCACTGCCCAACAAAGGTGCAGGGCTGAAGAGCCTCAGTGCGGCAGGAAAACCGCATCACGGCACCAGGAGACTGAGCAGAGGAGGGAGAGCGAAAGACACAGGTTATTCATACAATAATACATGGCCATGAAAGGAAGAAGCCGACTGCTTCCAAAGAGCCCAAATAATGGAAATATTGCCGTTTTTATTCCAGCCGAAGAGTACTTTTCCCTGTGAAACCCAAGGAAAACTAGCTTGGTTCGACGGAGTCCATTTCAACTATTAGGGAGCAGAATGGATGAAAAACACCAAGACTAGCGACTCATTGTGTCAACGAGACTGAAAAAAGACAAAAAACGAAGCCACAATAGTATTTTATGACTGAAAGGACAAGTGAATAATCTACGGAAAGACGCCTCACCTCTTCAATTTACTGCCGTTTATTGTTTTCCCACGAAATTCCAGTAGTGGGATGCTTTCTCGTTGTGTTGCTTCTTAGGGTCTAACAGTACAATCCAGGGAGAAATATGGGTGAAGTTCAGGACGTCAGGGATGTGAAGAAGACCTTCGTTGCTCCAGCAATAAAATCTTTTGAGCACTATGACTTCTCCCGAGCTAAAATCTGTTGCAGCCTCACATGGCTGGTGGCCAAAGCATATGGGACAGGTAGGTCCATTACTGTACCTCTGTAGTTACCCAGACATAGCATAAATATGTTGTATTTTCCTTTTCAAATGCATATTTGTCAGTATTTAAATGTGTTACTAAAGAAATCGATGTAATAAATGTATAAAAGGTCTGTAGTAAACTCTAAAGGGGCAAAACACCAAAACAAATCCACAAAAGAGACCCAGAATCCCCCAAAGCCACATCAGTGATTTTCCACAAATGCTATCCTTTGTTGTTACCTACTCTGGGCCATTTTAAATGAATTTCCTATTATTAGAACCATAAATAATATGCCAGGTGAAAAGCTGTAATCACTTTCATGTGATCAATAAATATATGTCTAATGGAATATGGATATATGAAGGTACCTGTCACAAATCATGTCACCTTCAGGGTGCTGCATCTGAGTCAAAATTAGAAAGAGAGGCATCACATTTGGCTTTTTTCACATTTTCAGCAAGATATATAGCACACAAAGGGTATCCTTGTAATATAAGGAAAATGTTAGATTGATGGCAGCAAGGCAAAAATCATATCTACTTTCAGAAATATTTAACCCCTTCGTCATGTATCTTGCTTATGCCCTTATTACTACCTTGATTCGTACATATGACATAGCATTCTGGCTGGATATCATCAGATATCAGGACACATCAAGGATAAAGTATGCTTGGCAATGCAGTTATAGTAGGTTTACACCACTACCCAGTTTTGTGTTGTATTATAATGCTTTCATCTTGAGAAGAGATAGGATGTTATTGCAGGGAATGTGTGGATATGTTTAGTTCTATACTGGTGAATCACCACCCCTATCTCCAACAATGCAGTGAAAACAAAATGATTAGTGAGTCTGAATAAACAGCTAGTAAAGACTGCCTCGCACCAGATCCTTGGTTTAAAATTGATTTAACTGAAACCAGTTGTGACCATTTACCTCAGATTATTTGAGTCTTTCCTCAAAAACAAACCAAAAGAATTAATTCAAATAGTGTATTTCCCGCAGGTTGAGAGATAGATGGTTGGCCCTAGTCGTGAAGAACTACATATAACACTTGAGAGGGTGGCAAAACAGCATTGCATTCACAAGCAATGGAAAAATTAGTCATTTTTGCATTCTAAGGTTTATGATTGAACCCTATAAGACGTGCATTTCCAACCAGATATCACAATGGAAAAACTAAAAATATAACACAATACAAAACTACAACACAGAATCATCTGTTTAGGTGGGCCACGCAAACAGCTTTCACTGGGAGTTGCTGTACGAGGTGAAATAAACAGACAAGAGCTTTTTGTTTTTCAGCTCCAAACAGACTCAACAGACACAATTCAGTAAATCTGTCTTAATAAATTGAAAGTGCGAGATCTTTCTATTAGATTCATTTTCTGTGCTCTCTTCTTTCCAGTCCATTCATTCAGTAATTCATTTTGATCCCTTTATTGTAGTTAATGTAATACTCTCTGCTTAATGTTCACATGGGCTTAAACACATCATCTCTGAAGTAACAAACGCAGCTCAGTTTGTCTGAGCACGTCATTCCTCGCCACTGTGTTGTAATAGCCCAGCAAACATGAGATCCCTTGCAGATCCTCCGTGTATTTTCAATCAGGACTGAATGAAATGGGCTGATTCCAAAAATACAGCCCTCCAGAGAGAGAGGGAGGGAGGGAGAGCACAAGAAAGAAGAGAGCGAGCGGGCTCATTTCCAGATCCCAGCCTACGCCGCTCTGAATACTTCACATGCATCTGCCTCATTACACCAATGCAGGAGTACATCAAGAATATGCAGTTGAGTACATGCAAGATGCAAACCACAGAGCAGATGATGTACTGTCAGGAAATACTGTCACATAGCATACCCTGGTGCCACTTTCAATGTTCGGGTTTGTCTCCAGTTCAGAAGCAAACCTCAGACAAGATTCATTATTTATTTCTGGGTTAATACAAGCAGTGAAAGAAAATAAATGTAATTATCTCCACATCCACTTAACAAGACAGCTTTGGAGATGTCCTCGTTAAAACATTAAACTCCAGACAGCAGCCATTCTGCTCTGTTGTCAACAACTGATGAATGGGATACTGTGAATGTGAGGGAAGGTTGCACAGATTCCCATGCATAAGTAAAAACCTAAATACTACTAGACAAATTAAATGTTGGAAAATACAAAAAAAAAACAACAACTTCAGTACAATTTCTATATATTCTTTGGACAAATGTGAATCGGACAAAATGCTACACATGGAGTTTTCAGTCTTTTGTGTATTGTTGTGAACATTTTCTTGCAGTTATTTACAGATGTCTTACATAATTGTGGCAGATGTCAGAAAAATGTAATTTTTAATTCCAGGAAATTGGACCACAACAGACAAACACTCCTAATGTTGACACTTTGCTTAATTAGCATTACAGAATTAGGTGCGTTACAGAACATAAACCAGAGCCACCAAATGTTGGAATACACAACATGCAACGGGAGCTTTAGAAAACCTTGTAGACTGAAAAATTACCTAAGTGAAACGCAGATACACTCTGTGAGCTCCAGGGGTTTTGTTCTGTTGCTTAGCCTGACCTCTGACCTCCCTATACAGGATCAAAGAAGAAAATGTAATTTATTTGTGGGGCTCCATAACATGGAAAAGCATATAACAGTGATTGCTGCTACTGCTGCTGCCTGCATTTGTGTACCATAATAACACAGAGTCTATCTGCAGATGACCTTGTTGATAATGGTCACTCGAAGCAGGTGATTCATTGACTTTCACGTGCATGTGTTGGAGGATGGGCAGCAGTGTTTGGGAGCTTAAAACTGTCTGTGTGGCTAACCACAGTCCACGTTTTTCTTAGCATGCACACACATGCACACAAGCAGTTATCAAAATTCATATCTATTCTCCCGCTGATGACACAGTGATGGGCTCTGCATCTGGAGTGTGTGCAAATGAATTTTAATGTCTTCACACAGCTGCAGCATCTCATTTTGAACAAATTAATCATGGATTTATTGTCTAATCTGTTGTGGAAAAAGGGACTTGCCTTAGCTTGACTGTGTACAATAGCGGTGCTTTCTGTGTTCAAGCATGGGTTTATTAAAATGCTTCCTAGTTCAGCAAACAGTGGTGAGAGAGGTGCTGGACAAAAGTAATAAAAAGCACAGTGTTTCTGAATTATTTGTGGACTATCCCCTTGTGATGGACTTGCCTGAGGTGATGAACACACACACACACACATGCACACACTTAGATGCAGCCTCTCTCTTTGATGAGGCAGGCAGTGAGAAGGGTGTTCCCAGGGAGCTGGAAGCTGCAGAGATACAGACTAGATGAATCGATCGGGTTCCACTCCTCCTGTAGTTGCTATAGCAACACTGAGGTCTATCCACACACGTCCATGTCAAGATATTGTCAAAACATGGCAATGAAAAGAAGTAGTTCTGCCAAAGTAAAGGCAGAGAATATCTGTGCCATGGGGGGAAAATCAATCAAAAAGCCAGATTTGGTATAAGGCTGCCATTACTATACATTAGTGCATCTCAAGTTTAACAGATTTTTCACTTTTTCATTCCATAGTCTTAGTAGAGATCATTTATTGCAATCAAGGGAAGACAGGTTTGAAAAAATGTTGTGTTTTCCATATTTTTTTATAGCATGCATTGTAAATCTCTTGCCTTTTATTCTCTGGTTTCATCAGACTTAAAGAGTGCTTAGTTATCTCCTCTTATTACACACTCCTCAATTAAGCAAGATTTTGGTTAATGATGGCAATATTTTTATGAATTTTATAGAAATTGCTGCTGCAGTGTTGCTATCTACAGTGCAAACAATTCACACGCTTTAAATTAAACACATTAATGTCATGTTCTTCTTACTGCGAAATCTGCGTTTGCACCAATGTTTGTTAACATCAGCTTGCCCGGGGACTACAGGTGGAAATTAGCACTAGTGCTACAATGTGGTACAATGCAACCCTCCTTTCTGAGGTTAATGTTTACTATACACTTTTTTGACCTAAAATCCCACGTCCTTTTCTTTATTACACAGACAGCATCCCAGCAGACTTGAAGGACCCCTTCTACACAGACCAGTATGACCAGGAGCACCTCAAGCCTCCTGTGGCCAGCCTCCTGCTATCTGCTGACCTCTACTGCAGGGCCGGCAGCCTCATCCTGAAGAGTGACACGGCCAAGCCCCTGCTGGGCCACGATGCCGTCATCCAGGCTCTGGCTCAGCGTGGTCTCTATGTTACCGACCAGGAGAGGCTGGTCACTGAGAGGGACCTGCGAAAGAGGCCTCTGCAAATGGTAAGAAAGACTTTTTTAGTATCTTTACAATTTGTACCTTTGAAGGCACTGGCTGTTTTTACTGAGGCGGGAAAATCCAGTTTTCTCACTGTGCACCTGCAACATGGATTAACCAGCAGAACAATCTGAAGCTGAACTTATTTTTATCCTTAGGGCAATTCCGGTTTTTAATTTGGACTCATTTTACTCCCAGCTATTCTTGTTTTAGTTGGTTCATTTGTTTTTAAAACTCAAATGCTCTAATATGACTTCATCATACTAAATTTGCCTTTTAACATTTTACTTTTTATCCACGTTTCATATTTGTGTGTCTGCATCTTTTATTTTCTTACTCAGCTACATTGCAAATGAGGCTTTCATACTTTAATGTACTCCGAGTTTAAATAAAGGTTGAATTAATCAATTAAAATTTAAAGCAAATTATAATTACATTAGGTTTATTTTGAATATTCCCAGCAGCAAAATGTGACAGCAGTCCATACCCTAAATTAAAAGCTACTCTGCTGTTTCTCTGTAACTTAGGTATGTTTTATGGACATCAACTTTTTCCTCATTCCTTTATTCCATTTAGCGTGTCTTTTAAACTTTAGTTAATCAGGAAGGAGAGCTTTCCGGAGTATCAAAAAGGAGGAAGTGGTACCTGCAGTTACATATCAATGCTTGCATGCACTAATGTATAAAGTGGTTGATCTTGTGTCTTTCTACATCCTAGTAGGGCTATATTTTCTATGATCAGTTACGTTTTGAACTGAAAAGCTGTATTTTTTTTTTTTGTTGCTTTTATTTGGCCAACTTTGAATAAGATAAATAAAACACCTTCACTAAGGCAGTGCATGCATCTATAAGCTAAATAAAATGACAATAAATGTAATAAATCCTAATAAGCTGGCCTGCACACTCAGTGCGGACAGTGATCAGTGCACTTGTTCTCCTGGCTTAATTTGTAAAATGTTTATCAGTGTGGTCATTCCTCACCCCAACGGAATCAGTCGTGGGTAGGGCGGTCACAGCCGTCTGCCTGTCTGTCTGTATGTATGTGGGTGGCTATGTCCGCACCATAGCTTGAGAACAAATAGAGATAAGATAATCAAAGATGTTGATCTTGACCTACCCTGGTCACCCATTAATTTTGGGGTCAAAAGGTCAGAGGTCAAAGGTCAAGGTCGCTGGGCTATTTAGTGCAAAATCCCCTTATAATCTACTATATAAGCTTGCAATGATGAACTTTGGTATATCTAAGGGTAGGACTACCACATTGCACCTCTTGGCTTTGAACCTAAACTTTGACCTTGAACTTACTGCCGTCTGTCTGTCTATCTGTATGTATGTATGTGGGTGTGTGGGTGTTTATGTCCGCACCATAACTCCATAACAAATACAGATAGGATAATCAAACTCAGCACAGATGTTGATAGGGTTTCCCCTGGGGGTGAACGAGCGGGCTCATCGTCTCCTCCAGTGCTCCTCCGACTTCGGAAAAAGAAAGTGTCCAATGTTTTTTGATCCTTTCTCCATGACATGTCACGTAAAAGCTGTTAGCGTGTAGACAGGTAGAGGTTTTGGGCGTTCAGATAATGGGAAATACACCTGACCTCTCACCCCCTATGTGTTCACATATCGAAGTGTGCCGACGTATAAGATGTCGCCATTGCGCTTTCAACCGTATCACCAGATGCGGTGAAAAGCTCTGTATACCGTCTTTGGCATCACTGTTTTGGTGCATAAAAAAACGATTTAAAATAAATAAATAAGTGACGCTTAGCCTGGCAGGGAGCAAGAAAAGCCTGGCTGCAGACCAGGCCTATAAAGCACTGGGGGAAACCCTGTGTTGATCTTGACCTACCCTGGTCACCCATTAATTTTTGGGTCAGAAGTTCAAAGGTCAGGTCACAGGGCTACCTGCCATGTTTAGGAAGGCATCCAGCGTGGGTCTGCATCTCACTTGAGCACATTCTAGTTCATTTAAAGATGGCCAACCATAGAGATTGCCAAAATTAAGTTTCCATTTACTTTGCATTTGCCTGACAGTAGACTGTGATAAAAATATTCGCCTGGAAATCACATTGCCCTTTAATATCTAATAATTGTGGATAACAGTAGTATTTATCATTCACACTTAATTAAAAAGACAAAGCAACATGACTACGACCCAATGAACAAGTGCAACAAACCAACCCAACAACAGATGACAACAAGACAGAAGGAGTGTCTGGTATTTACTTCTCCCATAAGATTTTTGGACTGTCTGGAAAATCAAACCAACAATTTGAAATGTACATGACTTTGACCTCAAGGCTTCCAGTGCCTTGTGTGTGTATCTACATCTTCTACATGAGAGGAATCTATATGATCGATATAGGATCTATATTCACAGCATTTCCATAGCTCACTCTGTCTGTCAGCGACACAGATGAGATGACTTTGCAGGCAGCCTACTGAGTAAGAATGAGGTATCATCATTATTTTGAGGCAAAATCTCAATAGGAGGCTTTATTGCTTCAGTGAACTGCAATTGAGACACGATTAGTACACAGTATGCCTGCAGTCTGTTTGTAGAGTCTTGCTGGTTTTAATTTCCTTTCTATGCTAATTCAAAAGTTATTTAAGTTTTGTTGGGGTTTACATTACAAACACTTTGTTTTGTGAGGACATCAAGTATTTTAGAACAACACTGTCTCTCAAAATTAATTTCTTCTCATGTAATTTAAAGCTAAATGACTGTGAATGTACATTTGTAATTTTGAGTATGTGTAATTTGGCCGTGCTCTCTAGCTTGTTAACACAACAGCAGCCACAGCTTGTGCCATGAACCTTAGGGATGTTTGTGTATTAGTGTTTATCTGCAGGATTACTGTGTTTTTTCAGCTTCTCAGTGTTTTATAGTTATTTTCTGGCCCAGGGCTGAAGAAGGCTGTAACACTTGATTCTAACCCAGCGCAGGCCATGGCTGAATGGTTTGCTAGAGAGCTACAGTATGTGTGACAGGGCAGGTTGTGAATGCGAAAATGAGCCGCAAGTAGAGTGTAAAACCACCTTTTTCCATTTCCTCCTTGTGCCATTCATTGTTCCATTTTTCTTCCCTCTGTCTCTCTTTTCATCATCTGTTCTGGCCTTTTTCCCCTCATTTCCTTCTTCCGCCTAACACCCCTTTTCTTCTCTTTTACTTTATTTCTCTGCCTTTTCCTCTCTTTTAATCATCCCCATTAAACCCAATCTCTCTTCTTTCCACATTCCCTCATATTGTCTTCTTCCTTCCCCCTTCCCATTTCACTTCATTCTGATTTAATTTCCTTCTAACACACTCATCTCTAGGAGAAGCTTTGGTTACTTGTCTATTACAATGCTGGTGCTGAAAAATTGTATTTAATGTAGATATTTCACACATTTTACTGGTAAAAATTAAATTATTGGTATTTGTAAAGCAGCACATTCGATGCATATTCATTTAGAGCTTATGCCATGAGACCTATATGCAGCATTATGCTTTAAGAAATGCTGAAAGTATATTTGCGGTAACCTAGCTTATGTGTGTAATCAATTTTAATGAGGTTTGCAAATGCTCATAATATATAGCGATGATTAAAGTTGCTTTCTATTAGGTTGTTAAGCATTATGAGACAGTATTATATGAATTATGAGTATAATGTGGATTACCTGCTGCACATTGGATCTCTGGTGGGCTGGGGGACAGGGTCATGTATTATTCAAAGGCTCTTGAAGCATCTAAGTTGGCTGATGAGGTGATCGTCTAGGCTGTGCTCTGTGGAGGAGTGGTGACTCAGAAAGAGGAAAAGGAACATGCAAAAAGTGATTTCCTCTGGACGACTTAGAGAATGTGGTTTTATGTCTTGAGAGGTTTTAGCCAAAGAAAAACATCACTGATTTCATTCTTGAAGCAGCTTGTGAAAGAGACTGAGCACCTACCTGCAGTTGTAACTGTAAGCTGCTCTGGATAAGAGCTCCAGCAGTGTCAGTGAATACTGCTTCATGGCATTTTAGTTGAGCTTTTTTATTTTTTTTAACTCAGCAGTTTGCATAAGGAATCAGAATTTTCAGAATAAGCAACTTTAGAGGATGTTCAAGGCAGCTTTAGTAGGTCAGTGAGTAGCAGAGTCAGGGACTGATCATGTCTTGTTTGACACATGTCATAACAGTGCACATTTACTGACATTTTCACTGGGTTGCCAGCTTGACTTTGCTTTGTAGTCTTATTTTTTTAGCCCCTCTCTCTCTTTCTGTCACTATTCTGCCCACTCATCCTTCTGCCTTCTGCCATGTGACGGGTTTCTACACGTGAAGACGCAGAATCCAAATCACACTCACCGCCCACTCAGTCGCCTACACACATTCTGCATTACTGACTCTCTCCTCCACCTGTAGTGCTCACAGAGAATGAGAGAGAGATGTGGAGGCGGGCTGACGATATGAAGATGTTCTAGCCTTACACATTATAGGAAACATGAAGCACCGCAGTGAGCACAATAATAGCTAAGAGCAATTGTCAGAAAGCTTTAATTGCTAAGTTTGTGATCAGCACTTTGCGATTGTGGTGATATGTTAAGAAGAACAACTGGTATCATGGAGAATTCATTTCTAAAGAACACAAAAAGAAATCAAATAAATCTGCACAGTAGCATGAACTGAACGTCAGTTTCCATAGATTATTTTGGGACAACTGAGTAACACCAGAACTAATCTGTGTCAAATTACAGACATATCTGGAACATGATAAATTGACAACCCAGTAGGAAGTCTGTTGAACAGTCTGTTGCCATGGTAGAGTTGGGATGAGAATGACGTCAAAAGCCAAAAAAGCCAAGGATTCTAGATGGTGAATGAAAATAGATTCGGTGTGTTTGTGCTTGCATGTGTGCCCACACATCTGATGAGTGTGTGAGTATCTAATGACCTAACTGCACAGTGTAAAGTGGTTTAGAAGAGATCCGTGCATTCCTGATGCAAGTCAGTATACAAACAAGGTGGATAAAGTATAGAATCAGTGATTCCCATTCAGTATTTTATTTTAATAATTGCATTTTTGATAAACATGGAAACACTTTGTTCAGCAATGCTTCACTTCATAATCAGAGATGCTGTTAGGTATGACCACAGTCTAATCTGCACTAGAGCAATGATGGGTAATTGCCTGACTACAGGGTACTTCTACAGCCTTTTCCCTTGCCTGCCCATATTTACTCTGTCAGCTTTGGCAATTAGCATAGCAAAAACACAATATTGTTATCTTCAGTTGCAGTAGATGGTACATGTGTTCATGAAATTCTGTCCACTTTCAAGGAAGTAAAGCTCAACTCTTCCTAAAAAATCAGGACAGAGTATCATGCAGTAGTATATTGCAGAGATGGGCCATCTTATCTAAAAAATAAATAAATAAATAAATAAATTAGCATAATACGAAGTAATTACATAGGTATTATTTAGGTATCTTTTGCTAAATAAACTGATTATGTGGTGAGATATAAAATAGGATAGTTACTGGGTAGTAGTGGGATGTATTAGATGCCAAAAATACACATGGTCTGCTTGATAAATCTCAAAACTCTACTTTTTTGACCTCAGTGTGGCGAGGACTAATGTACTTCTAAGCAGCTGAACTGTGAATGTCATAGCTTTAATATTTAATAAAGCAGCAGTAAATAGGTCATGTTACTGGTAAGAGTTTTATATAAAACAGAGTATCATGCTTGTATGCTGTGAGCTGTATGCTGGGAATACTGAAAGTAAGAAGCACAGCCCCTTATATGGTTTCTGAGTTGCTTTGTTGGCTATATAGGGGATGTCTCTGTGACTATATGGTGGAAGAGTCATAAAACAGACAGGTTTATAGTCACACTTATGGTGGAGAATGCTTTCAGATTTCACCTTAATGGCAGTTATGCTCCTAATGTGTACGTGGATTAAGATATACTGTGGCTCTGGCTGAAGCAGTGCTTTACAGTGAAGGAGTGAACTTACTGTCCACTTGTAGATATTTTTAGATGTATTGTCATTTGTGTGTCAGAACCTGAAATATGCTTAACTCAGTGCTGCTTCTCTGCTCAGTCATCTGCCAGTTATACAGCCCTCTTATTGCACAGGTCAGAATTGCACATGGCGTTTAAGTTAATTATTAAAATTCAAAACTTTTGCTTGTTAATTTGGCCTCAGTTGGTCTTCACCAAACCAGGAAAGAAATGTGACCCACTTAATTGCTGCTAATATATTAATACACAGGAGTGACAAGCTTTGCAAGAAAATGAAACACAGATGGGACATACGGTACTCTCTGCATCAGCTCTGGACAAGTGCAAAAAAAAAATTCCTCTTGCAGCTGATTATGCATGAATAATTTTTGCTGCTTTATAATGTCAAGACTTGTAATTATTCAAATCAAATGTCCTCCTACGCAGGATGAAAGTACAATACATGTATCGGAATGTTAAATTCTGTTTTTTTACAGTGTTACAGAGAAAAACAGCTTGAACCGAGGAATCATTTTAAATGAAATATGTTGATGAAATAAGTCACTAGATGATGTGATGTAACAGATGAAACGCTTGCACACAGATTTCAAATCGGGAATCTTTTTAAATAAACCATATTTCAATCCCAGTTGGATCTTTGTTGGGCCAAAGTGTTGAGAAATGACTACCACACCCATATACACACTGTGTCTACCAAATGTTAATTTTACTGTGTGACAGACGGATTCATCAAGTCTTGTGTAGCATGAAGGAGAATACACCTCCTTCAGTTATTCTCCCTCTCTTTTGCTGCCTTTATCACAACCCCTATTGGGCAGGCGCTTGGTTTCCATGGTTACACTCTAGTAGGCAGGGTGTTGTGATTGTGTGTAGGTAGGTGCATGAGTGGGGGTGCTTATGCCTGCATATGTCGTGTGTGCAATGTGAGCTCATATGTGCAGTTATGTGCTCTGTCTATGTGTGTGTGTGTGTAGTGAGGGTTGTGAGCACTGCCAGGCTCTGAGGGAGAGAATGCTGAAATGCTGGATTCATACAAGCAGACAGACGGCATTTCTAAGACGCTGTATCACGTGCAAAGATGCGCATCCGCGTGCACATACACACACACACACAGATACACACACACACATGCACATACAGAAGGTGAAGCACGCTGGGTGCCAAGCAGAAAAACAAAATCCTTCTCACAATCAAACTGGCTTCCACAGTCCTTATTCTTCAATTCTTTTTCCTCTGCACTTGATCTTATGAACAAAGACGAGCTGAAGCAGCAGGGTGGAAGGGAAGCCCATCCAAGTACTTTCTGTCCTCGTCTGCCTCAGCACAGTCACAGCCAGTATGTTACGCTCAGTGCTGGCAGTGACTCCCAGGCAGTACAGTATGGATGGATAAACAGCGAGCACATAATGGGATGTCATGTGATGGCCTGAGACCTGTGTCTTTCTGTACTCACTGGCATTAGATCATGTTTTAGATCAATACAGTTCAATTATTTTAATGTAACAAGGAAGTAGTGGTAATGCTGCATGAGGTTTGGTCAGGTGTAAAACAGATGTTTAAGGTATCTTATCAGATAAAGCACAGTTCAGCAGCCAATGATTATTTTACATTTCTGTACTTGTATTTCCTCTGTGTGTCGGCAATTCATTTGTCTTTATCTGGTTTGGTTTCATGTAGCAAGTCAGTTCCAGGTGAAACCAACTCAGACATTCTGTATATAGATCAGTATCTTTAGGAAAGTGCAACTTTTCCCTGACAAATTTATTAACAAGGTGCTGTGTTCAGTATTAAAAACAGGTTTGTGATTGGAGTGGTTATCTCACAACTTTGGCAGACCCCTGCTCTTTGGCTAAATTGATAAAAGATTGTCTCTTCTTACAATCTGTACATTTTCATAATGCAAGCAATCTGTGCTGCAACGCATACAACAGCAGGCAGTAAAATTTCTCTCAACAAAGCACAGATTTTGAACCATGTAAATGGTAAATGCTCTATCCTCTAAATTAGGTGTAAAAGCACCTCAAGCCTATTATAGTGGTAAAAAGAACTTAAAGCAGGAGTTAGCAGATTTTGTGATTTATCATCATTCCCACTCTGCAGGTCAACACTGCAAACTGTGGAATACAGTACAGTAATGTAGCAGTAATGAATTCATATTTACAAGAATTATTTTCGTGACTGCTTTAACAGAGTAAACTAACAATATAAAATAGTTTTCTCTCTCTCTCTCTCTCTCTCTCGCTCCATATAAATAGAAGTCTAGCACAATCAATGTGCAGCTAGAAGACAGAGAGCGATGATCCTTAACTGATACCTGGCAAAATCATGTAGGCAATGCTATGCAGGTAATCTGCAGCACTGCATTCTGACTGTATATAAATGATGGGGGTTACCTCTGGGTCTAAAAAAGTGAAGCTAATGTGAAAGTGACTTAAATCTGCATTTTCTGTAACAACCAACAGGGGGCAACTCTTCTGATTGCACAAAGAAGTTCGATTGTACAGAAGTCTATGAGAAAAAGACCGTATTTCTAATTTGATTGGTTTTATCAGTAAACACTTTCCCAAAAAGTTTACGGTCTTAGTCGCTAGTTTTAGGTCTTCTTGAATACAGTACAGTGTTGGTTTAGTAAATTCTGGTCCTATTTAGAGTAACAGATAATAAAGCAAAGTATGCTACCTTGTGACTGCCAAGTCGCTAGTTCTTCAGATTCACCCCACACTCTTCACGTTCACTTTCAAAACACCAAGATGGTTGTTTCATTAACAAGGCCTGAGAACAGTACCAGTGTGTCACGGCACGATGGCTACGTCTGGTTAGCATATATAGTTCTGCTTCGTTTCAGACCCTAGATTAGAATACTTGTAGTGGACTCTCTTGTAGTGTTAAATGTAGACTATGACATTAAGAGAAAAGCAGACTAATTTGGACAGAAACACTGCATGTGAATATATAAATCACATTATTGTGGAATTGTGCATTATACCTGATTTCTCTGTTAGCAAATTTCCATCTCTGGTCACTTTTGTGGCACTTTGAAATTCTATCTGCATTCCCAGAGGGATTCACTCTGAACACCAGGTGAAATAACTATTTTGTTTATGGAAAAGAGTTGTTATTTCTTTTAAAATGAAATCCAACACCAATCACTCACCCCTTTATTCTGATCCCCACATAAAACCATTTTAACCCAGAGGGCCTTTTCAAACATAATGGAAGGATTTAGAGTACAGGCGTATCACCAGGGTAGGTCAACACTGGCTAGTAGCCATGATCCTGTCCCTAGATGGTGTTCTAAGGTTAGCTTTGAGGTTTCCATATAATTGCTAGGTTGGTTTTGGAGCATATGGAGGGGGAAGGTATGCTGCTTAAAAGCTCCATTCCCACAACTGATGCCAGACCTCACTGTTGGTATTTTGTCCAAAAGTGTGCATGGGCATGTGTGAAACTGTGTGAGAGAGCATTTTTTTTTATTTCTGCTCACAGTTGGGCAGGCTGTTAAAGAAGTAATGCCATCTCCTTTTAAAAAGGAAAAGTAAAGCTGAAAAACAAAACAAAAACAGAAAACTGGAAGTTTTCAGATTTCCAGAAGGCTTTGCTGATGATCTTAGAAGAACTTTCCAAATACAAATGGCGGGTCTCAGTCATTGCATCAGCTTTGGTGAAATGCAGCATTACCTGATTGACTGGTTACTGATCAAGTTGATTTCCTGGGAATAGTCAAGATTTGGTTCATTTAACAGCTGAGTCTGTATCATTTAGTCCATCACATAGACTTTGACTGAAATATCTTGACAACTATTGGATAGATGTCTGTGAAATATGGTACAAGTAAATATTCCCTATTCACCCCTACTTTGATGATACCATAAGCTCTCTTGATGCTCATATTAGGACTTGCTTAAAGTGCTACACAATTCCTAAATCAGCCTGATAGTAATGTAGAGTATGCAGTACCATTCCTGTAGACAGATGTATGTACATAGAAAATAATACCTTCCTATGATTATCTGCGACTGTAAATCTCACTCATCTGGCCTCATTAACAATAAAATGTCAAGAAAATTTTGTTCCTAAACTTGGTTGTATATGAAGTTTTCCCCCATTTCAAATGCATGCACAGGCAAATAAAGAAATTATATATGCACAGGACAAACTAAAAGCTCCATCTCACAGCACTTCTTTTTACTTTTCTGTACTTGTAGTGACCTTCAGAGACCAGAGAAAGGTACAGCTGAGTGGTTTTCCATGTCCAGCTGAGTTGGCGTGAAGTTACCTGAAGCTAGACAGATTCAATTTTTAGACATCTGCCTCAGTGTGGAGTCTCTGGGCCTGGACAGGAGAGCTGTAATCCTAAAAGCAGACCATATTTCAATATTACATCACCCTGGAGCTAATGTTAAATCACTGTGTGTGCGTGTGTGTGTGTGTGTGTGTGTGTGTGTTTCCTCAGTCGTGTGGGAGCCCAGGAGACTGCTGTGCAGAAGTTTGATGACTGTTTAGTTTATGGCCCTTCTCTGCTCCCACTTTGTCTGATGGCAGTTTAAAAAAAAAAAACAAAAAAAAAACTTTGGGGGTATCATCAAGTAGTCACTGAAGCCTTGAATTCCAGTTAAAACAGTCTCTGGCTGATCATTAGCCATGATCCATTGCAGCCTTGTAAGCTTTTACTGTAAGCCATCATGGTTAAGAAATTACTGTAGTCAGTACCTCAATCCACCCTCAATCATTTTAGAGTGAAATAAAATCAATATGTTGATTCCAAAGATCTCACAGAATTATTTTTTTTCAGAGTTCTTTCACAGTAAAGGTTAGGATGGCATCATTGTTCATGTTTTTCTGAGTACCTGGGTCTGACCCAAACAAGCAGTTCAGAGCTCTGACAATGGAGATCTTAGTTTATTTACAGCAGACACAGCAGCGAGGTAAAATACACCACACTCTGTCTTTTGTAGGTTGCTGTGATTCATATTTGCAATTCCTTTGTGCGATGTTAAATCAGGCTTCTACGGTGGATTTCCATCTTTGCTTTTTCACCACGTAGCCGTATTAAAGATGAGCGGTGTTTGCCTATTTCCCCGGGTGGAAATACAGAGACCCAGCAATGTAGCAGTACAATAAAAACAGGATATTGACCGTGAAGCAGCATCTTCTTACCTCTCTAGAAATCTATACAAGATTTATGGGCACAATCAGCTTAGATGAGAAAGCAAAAAAATCTTGTGTGTATATGTGTCATTTTAAGCTCTATTTATTTGTGCCTGTATGCATTCATTAAATTCATTAATCAATTTTTGATTAAGATAACTAAACATAGCCGTTACTAGTTTTAATTGCAGCATGGGATTAAGGCTGCATCTTGGGCAAAATGGAATTAAAGGTTAGAGAGGCAGCCTTATAATTAAAATGTCGCCCGTTTGAATCCTGGGAAACAAATCAAATAGAATGAAATGGCAACATTTCTCCGCCTTTCAACCATCCAGATACCCCCAAGCAAGGCATTTGATCTCTAAACAGCCCAGTGGAGCTACTGTCAGCCACTGTGGTTTTGCTGGGCAGCTCCAAGGTATGCTGTGTGTAGATGTGTGCAGCTGTAATAGCATAAAGCAAAGCAGTGTTGAAGGAAAGCATATGTGCTCAGAGAACTTAAAGGTTAGGTACCATGATGTCATGAGATATAACAGAAGAAACAGCTTCATTGCAAATGACAGGCAGGTCTGTTATGAGACAGGCTGACCCTTTCTTGGGCAGTGAAAGTATCTGCGTCTCACAGCTTTTCTATTGTTCCTCTTTTCTTCGTTTCCCCTTTACAATTACTAAAGCTTTTGTTCCTATTAAATTTCATCTGGCATTTACACATGGTCAGCTGATCCTTCATTGACTGTCCATTTCTTTGAATGTTACACAGTACAGCAATTCTCCCTTAGAAGTAAAGTTGGGGCCTCCTGTCTGCTATATATCTCTCTCTCTCTCTCTATACATATATATATATATATATGTATATATATATATATAATCTGTGCGTCATGAATGAAGAGGACCTTTGAAGTGGCATTTT
This sequence comes from Dascyllus trimaculatus, assembly GCA_024666655.1. Taxonomy (NCBI): domain Eukaryota; kingdom Metazoa; phylum Chordata; class Actinopteri; family Pomacentridae; genus Dascyllus; species Dascyllus trimaculatus. Next base: position 12,977,577 of record CM045446.1, on the reverse strand, counting down.
CCAGATTTATTCAAATAGAACAAGGCGGTTGTGTCTGTTTTGGTGCAACAAGGAAACCTTGGAGGGTCAGCTGATTATCTAAACATTTCAAAGGACAACTCAGCAACTTGAATGCAGCATAAACACAATAAAACAGCAAAAACAGCTAAATTTATTTAGAAATTTTTAGCAAAATATTGAAATATTATAAACAACACTTCATATGCATTTTTTAAGGATTTCCAATAATTAAAAGCAAGTAAACCTAATTAAATGTTAGTGGTTACTGTGCAAGCTGCCCTCCTACTTCTCCTATACTTAAAATAATCCATCTTCAGTGCTCTCTTCATCCATTTATTTATATTTGTAAAGTGGTGTAGTTTTGTTAAGAGATGGTTTAAAAGAGCTCTTTACGTATTACGTCAGAATATTTGTATAGTTTGTCCAAACCTGAAAAACTTGTGCTAAAAGAAGCTGTCTTGTCACTTCATAAAGTATGCATGAATTCAATCTCAAAAGCACCTGAATCTTAAACCGAGCATGTGGTCCGACACTAACCTCCTCCTCCAACACAATAGCATGATGTCATTTAATATCATCAGACACTGCGGATCTGTGGTTCAGTAAACAAGATTAATTCTCCTTGTTGTCATTTTATCTCATTGGACCACAGCAGATCCAAATCAATATCCCCAGATTGCTCAGCAGAGGCAAGGAGATGAGGAGAGAAAGAGCCCCCTGAGGATCTTTGCTGGTCCCTTGGCCTTTTTGAAATTGGTGTTGCCTGGAGTTGGTCATTTTTTTGTGGAAATGGATAGCAGATTTATAAGTGTGCTCTGCAACCTGATAACAGCATGTGTATGAGCGTGCATTTGGTTGTTTGTGTGTCCTCGAGATAATATAGTGTTTGGACAGGCTAAATGAAGGCCAATAGGAAACATCTTGGCAGTGTATTATTAAATGGGGCTCCTCTGCTGCTTGGTTGCCAGATCAGTGATAGTGGAAATTAGGCATTACGCTAATGCAATGTCACACAGGAAATTCATTACAAAGCTACAAATACACTTACAGTTTCTAATTTGACAGTCAGTCTTCCCAAACATTTTTTTTTCATGCCATAGTTTGGGGGAAAATATCACTACTATATCTCTGTAATTTGTTTTGTTTGTCCTGTGGATTTTTCAGCTGTCATCACATAAAGCTCACAACCCACCAGCTTCTGTACAACAAGGCAGTGTTGTACAGAAGTTGGTGGGTTGTGAGCTTTATGTTGGTCTTTTAACACAAAGTTACTGAAAGCAATTACACACATTTTTAAAATTACACATTTTTTACATGACTAATTCTGGCTTTGTCTTTTTCACCTTTATGATGAGCACAACATGACACAATCATTTACTGATAGAATAAGTGAGCAGCACCGCCCTGCAACATCATTTTCACAATAAAACCTCCAGTGATGCTTTTATTACCTTGGTTGCTTTCGTGTAACTTTGTCTCACTGGATGATTGTTGATCTTCAAGGGGCCATTTTAAGTTTACGACTGATTAAATGGGTTAACTCCTGCTGAAGTATAAATATTTAGCAGTTTGATTTCTATAGTGCCTTGAGGATACACAAGGCCGCATGGAATAGCAGAGGGAAAAAAAGGTAGCAGCCAAGAGCTGAAATATAAAGATCACAGGTATTGCGTGGTCTGTACCCACTTAAGCTGACATTATGTGTATAACTACTGGTCATTATAATAATAATAATAATAATAAAAAAGCTTTGAAACGGCCCAAGTCCCTAAAAACTCACTGTTTCATTAACAATGACTACCAAAATACCAAAATTACTGTTTAAACACATTTGCATATTGCAGTGTTGAACTGGTTACCACACCTTTCCTTCTTCTGTTTGTTGTTTCCTTTACCTGCCACAGAAGACAATGATATTATGCAAATAGTTTTTCTGGGAATAGAGCCAAAGTCATGCACCATGCAGCAAGTGCAATACATTAGAGTCTGATGTTTGTGTTAGATTGTGTTTATATTTTAGATTATATTTAATCAGATAATTAAACAGCCCACAGTTTTCCCTAGTTAAAAGTATGTTCAGGTGGTCCAAAATACTCGCTTTACAGAATGAGAGAGGTTATGACATTCTTTTCCAAAACAATTTTTATCTGTAGTTTTTGAAATTTGAACCCAGCATTCAGGGATAATGATGAGCGGAGCAACACATAATGAATGCCAGTTCTGTTACTTGGGCATAGAAAGATGTCTTAATCGGGCTTCTCAAAGGCTAACAGTCGCTGTGAGCAAACTGGGTCTTGCAACAGGGGGATGGATGCACTTGTTTCCAGGGCAACAGCCACGAGAGAAAATTCAGCTGAAGACAAGAGTTTTAGATATACAGTATAGAATAATATGGAGTCCTGGTCCAGTTCTATAAACCACTGCTCTTTCACTGCCATACCCTCCACTATACTACAGTAAATGCTAATGCTGGGATTCCTTATTGCGTGAAATTTAACTTTCAGAAAAAAATGGTGCAAACTGGAACCACTGCGCTTGCATTTTACAAATTTGTATTCCAGCTCATCCTCTATACTGACTTGTTCATTTTTCATTCTCTGCTTCAGCAAATCCGACAGATCTTTGCTGTATTTGTTTTATATCTGTTATCTTCATCCTGTTAAAGTATCAGATTTTCTTCTTGTCTGGCTCTCTCGGTCTGTTACTGAGATCAAAACCAGGTCATTGTTCAATGTCCAATAGCAAAGTGGATAAATCTGTCTCTTTTGACGTCGTGTCAAAGAGACAAACTGGCTTTATTTTGCCATCTATCATGTTTTTGTCGTACACCAATGTGTACTTGGCCATGGTTTTGACCGCTGCACAGAAACAGAACTAAAATGCAAAAGTATACTGACGTGTTTACTGTTACGTGGCAAGGAATGTTGACATAAAATACTGACATATACAATCTTAATGAAATCAGCCACAGCCAAGCCACCTCACAGCTATTCATTTCCACCCTCTAATCTTTGTTTGCACTGTTTTCTATTCCAGAGCGCCCATCTGGCAATGATCGACACTCTGATGATGGCGTACACAGTGGAAACAGTGAACGTGGAGAAGGTGATGGCCTGCATTCGTCAGTACTCATCCTGCAATCCTGAAGTGGAAACACCTTATGACACAGAGGACGCAGTGACCACCTGGATCAACAAGGTCGGTAATGGTATAGGTGTAGTGCGATAAATTGTTAACAACAGATTATCCTTTCAAAAACTTCACTGTTACCGTGTTCAATATCTGCACAAGAATAGTGCTCATGCTATAGAAAAGTTACTAGAGATGACCTCTCTCAGGGGCATTTCACCAGTATTTTACCGATAGAGTTTGAGCTCTGAAATTCCACATTGCCTAGTGGAGCTACAAGATATTTCAGTCAAAAAACCAACTTAAATACCATGAAATAAATTCCATATTCACCACTTTGTCTTCATGGCCTGAGGTTACATGGCATGATGTGTGCAGGTGAACTTACAGCAAATGAGAAAACCTCCCACAGGGTATGGTGAACGTGGAATGGTCCAATTGTACCAACTTTTAGAGTGTTTTGAATACTTTAACAGGCTGATACTAGTCATGCTGTAGGTTTACATCTCTCAAGTACAGTTTGTATGTTACTTGCTGTATGTATAAAGAGAACAGACATTCATACTTATCTTGCACTTTTGCAGATAAGTTCTTTTCATCTTTTGCTTCTTAACATATCTAAGAATTTACTGGAAGGCTTTTTAGGGTTACTGCTAAGTATTTTGTACAGAAACTTGTCTTAAACAGTATTCTGGGTCTGCATTCTCTATCAAGAACTGGTATTAGTAAGGAAAACAAGGAAAACATATCAAGCAATCAATAAAATCAAAAGTGTTGTAAGTATAGAAGTTCTCAAACCACGCTAGCAGGCCACTTCACTGGTTTTGTTCATCTTTATACTTTACAAAGTGTGGGTAAATATACAACTTGTATCTAAAATGTAGTAATGATTTTACCAAGATGACACAGAAGCAACACATATAACAGCATTGTGTCAAAATTCAACAACTTTTGCACATTTCATGTCTTCAGGAGGTAAATGTTGTCTTGTAGGGATGTCACTTCAGTGTAGAAAATGCATTCCTATATACACACGAACAACCATTTAATAATAATCCATGTTACATATTTTGTGTAGTTTTTTTTCAGGAGCTACAAAACATTCCCAGATCCCTACAATGTGTGACTGGCAGAGATGTTTATGAATAACTGTTGATCATTTGCTATTAATTATTGATTGATGAAAAATATATTAACCGGTAAGGCAGAAGATGAGGAAAATGTGTGGCAGAAATTGTATTGTAGATCTGCTGTAGCACCTGGTTGAGCCACCAGGAGGTGCGCCTTAGTGTTTCATGTGATAAAGTTACAGGTGCTTGCCACCCATAATGGTCCATAAAATGAGTGCACCTTTGTGCTGCTCATGTTGATGAACTTTGAAGCATAAAGTTGTGAAAATGGTGTCTGGAGGCTGTCTGGTTTAACTGAATACCTGAAGCTCATGGTAACACTAAACTAGGAGCTGAGAGCAGAGAGCAGGTGGGGCTGCTAACACTGATAACATTCAGGGGCAGCTGTGTCTAGCAGGACAAATGTTATCTACAGAACAGTTATCAGTATTATTCTGTTACCAAACCACTGTGAAGAAAATAATAATGTTAGAATATTTACTGTGGTGGACTGCAGCTCGACTACTATGATCAATACTGTAAATTTTGTCAGGCCAGTTGTTAAGTAGCTGTTTAATTTAGAATTCAGTAACCTGGTGTTTACTGTACCTGTTCTTCAAATTCCAAATGTAAATATGCAGCAAGCATTAGGTGGCACTGGTTAAAAGTGGTTTTATCAGCACCTGGGGAAACTGTATTTCATTCATTTTAACATTTCATCGATTACAGATTGTTAGCGTGGCCAGCTAATGATTAAGGAAATGGTTCCAAATGTGCATCCCTAGTTACTACTTTACTTACCACAGCAAATGTGGCCTAATACCCCTTGAACCTACATACTCAGTGTAAATCAGGTTGTCTGAAAGTGTACGTGGTTGTCTACATGCGCTGTATGCACAGATGGCTGTGACTCCTCCATACAGTCCGACAGGACCCAGTCTGTTTACATTCTTCTGGTAGAAGCTTTGGGCGGCTGCCAGCTCTGAGCTTCACACACAGACACAATAGCGAACAGGAGGTGTGGTCCTGGTGTCCTACTGGTCAGACATATGGCTCTCTGCTGGAGTCAGCAGGCATTCCAGCAATCTAAAAATCACCATTTTAACAGGCTCTTTCACTTGATCCATATGAACTTGAGGAGACATTTCACTAAATGGTCGGACTAACATTAGATTTGGTTAGAATCAGTTCAATTTCGGTCTCATCGACATTTTTAATATTAAATTTAAATTGCAATTGATTCAGAAAAAACAAAAAACTGGAACGTGTGTGTGTGACACAAAAGATAAGACTGCTTTATTCTTTGATTAATAATAGAAATGCAATGATAAAAAATAAAAGGTGATCCTGATGACAGTAATGTAATTATGTTTTATATAAAAAATAAATGAATTGAAATGCTTTGCTATTAGCTGTAAGACCATGTTTAGCTGTTACTGTGGAAACTAAAGTATCAGTACCAACTTCAACAATTTAAAAATGCTCTATGGGACCTAATAAATTTTGAATTTGGCTGCTATTACTCTTTGTATGAGAGCAATAAGAGTTGAAGAAGAGGTATTAGTCATAGACTGCTCTTTGTATTGAGTTTTGCTCATTTATGCGGTAATTTTAATCTTGTTTGTCTACTCTGTCTCAGGTAAATGAATATCTGAAGGACGTTGTGAATCAGGAGCAGAGGAAGAAGGAAACACAGAATGCTGAGCCAGCTGGGAGTCCACGGGTGGGTGTTTTTCCTTTCTTCTTCTCTCCCAGCTGTGACACATGTTCAACTACAACTGAACACATAAGTGTTACAAGATTGATGGACAGTTTCAAACAACTTAAGTAAAATCCTTGGCTCCGCTTAATTGATTCACCACGACATTCGCCTTTTGACTGACAGATATTTGTCCCAGACCTCTGTGCCACTTTAATATCTGGGACAAGCTTCCCTGTCGGAACTTAAGCTGCTAAAACCCAGCTACCATCAAAGAAAATCTAACTTACACACGTCTGAGCTTTAGATTAAGCTCAATCTGTATTTATTAAATCACAAAGTGAGAGACTGCCAGGTTGGATCTTCAACATCATAACAAGTTTATCCCCTCTGACAACTCTGCCTGCTTCATTTGTGCCTTAAGATCTGTGCTCTCTAATGTGTCTAATTAGGTAAGCAGTCATTTAGCGCAGGGTGACCTACGTTCAGGGTCCAGCCCAAAGTCCTAATCTGTTATATAACTGATTCTAGTATCAGCAGTAATCTCTAATGCCAGCAGATGTCCTGGTGTGGCCTGTGTGTTTGTTTCTGTGTATGTATTATGCATTTGAATAAGTGGAGAAATCTGTGTTTGGATTTTGTAGTTTGACGTTGCATTTGCTATAAAACATTCACAGATTCATCGAATTATGTATTTACTCACCAGTGACAATAAATTAATTGAAATGTCACAAAATACCACATTTAATTCCAAAATCTTACAGCAATCTGAATCAGTGTGCAAACACAGAAAAATATACAGTGAATTAGGGCTTCTAGTAAAGAAAATAAGAAGGATGGTGATATATTAGCTTTTATGTGCATTAAAAAAAGGTTAAGTTTGTTTTTTATTTTTGCTTAATGTTATGCTGCAGGGACAGATCAAACAGATTCAGTTTTAAACTATTTTTTTTTAGCAAATACAGCATAAAACATTAATATTCCATGTATTCAATATGCATGAAAATCATTTAATTAGAGTTACAGATTTTAAATTTAGTTTTAACATGTATTGTATGCAAGATTGACAAGCCATACTATCATTTCATATAGTAATTGGTACTATTATAACATGTCCCTGTCATCTTTGTGTATTAAGCTTTACTTGTCGTGGATAATTATACACAACATATCTGGAACCACATAAGACTTGTCTATAATATATAATAGTTGCCATATGGATATAAGTGTGTCTGACAAAGATGTTTGTTCAAACAATTTGCACGCTTGCAACTTTACTGTGAGGAAGCTGTACACACAAAATATGCAGAAATACAAATGAATGCCAACTTACTCCTCAATTAAAGTTGGCCTGAATCTCTATCTGGCAGCTTTACAGTGCGATTTTGTTTCAGAACCAGTTTGAGACATAATATGGGAGGAATCGGCTTGGCTTCTGCAAAAATTATAGCAAAGGGGTAGCAGATGCTCCTGGTTTCATTTATCTTAGCCGCCCAGATATTGCAGTCCTTTATGATGATTATATTGTAGAAATTCATATAACAGCAGCAATAAAAACCTGACATATTTTGCAACTGTAGCGTTTGTGTGTATGTACTCAATAATGTCTTTATGACTTGATTGTGTGCTCACTGTCAAGCTACATTTAGTATTATGGTGCAGCAGGGGTCAAAATTGGCATGGCGGCCGCTACCTATCAACCTAACAAAGCAGAATGATAAGAGAGGAGGAGGGGGAGGAGTGGATGGATGATGTCACTCTTGTATTCACCTCCATCCTCATCCTTCATGCTTTGCTTCTGCCTCTCACCTTCATATCATTCATTCATTATGCACCACCAGCAGTTTTCAGTAGAGGAGTAAAGTGACCTTTGTGTGGTTTTTGAACGATGCAGTGGGTTTTTCTCAAAGTTTCACTGACCCTTGAAAGTCATAAACCCCCTTAACACATGTTCAAGTGCCATGGAAAATTTCTGTTCGCATTCATCCACTGCAGTTTGTTCTCTCTCTTCACTAGTTAATTTCTACATTTTGCTGTTGCCCAGCCTTTGATCTCAGTCTTGCCTCTCCAGACTCGCTGTCTTCTTCCTCCTTAGGTCTTTCCTCACCCCTGCTCCTCTGTCCTTGCTCCTTTCCTAGCTTTCTTTCTATCACAGTTTATGTTAGGAAACACACTATGGCACAACACCATTAGCGATGCTTCACGTAGAGATGTTTAGAGAGAGATTTCACCTAAGGGTATAAGCACAGCTCTGTCCCATGTGTTTTAGCCTGCAGGAATTTGACATAGAGAATTGCAGTTTGTGTGTGTGTGTGTGTGTGTGTGTGTGCGTTTGCCATCTCAGTCCCACGGCTGTGCAGACTTCCACAGTGTTTGATGCTGATCTGACCAGTCAGTATGCAGACGCAGCACTGCACACATCAGCCGTCCCTCACAAAAACACAGGAAGACACACGCATTTTTAACTGGTGAAGCTCAATCAAAAAGTGGCATCACATCATCATTTAACCTTTCTCACACTTGTTGAACAAGACAACGCTTTCTAAAAACGGAACAACTAAAGTCACAGCTGACACTTTTTGAAGTGTAGTAACCCTGGCAGCGACTGAGAGCTTCACATGTGGAGCCACGTCTGCTCATTATGCAAGTGATAACACATCCACTTGTTTAGCCCCTTAGCTGGAGAGTTGGCTCTTTGTTAGCAGCATCACTAACCTTTGGGAAGCTCACGCGGATTGTTGTGTGTGTTTAGTTTGTGTCCCCGTGGTGACCATCTCTGTTTTGCCTATGGGCGATACTGCTCTAGTTTAAACTGTGGGGAAAGTTGCTGTCATTGCATGCTGCAGTTGTACACTTTCAGATGAACTTAAAGCCACACGTATCAGTCAGTGTGTCTGCTTCTAGCTGCAGAAATAGTGTTTTAATGTGGGTAGTCAGGACATAACAGTACAGTTTATTGCATTGTTGGTGATGTGAACTCTGAGCCAGCTGATTTGACAAAATAATGAAAAGAACTCTGCGTGTTGTTTAGTTTGGGCAGTTTCTGAACTTTCATTTTAACTTCAAGATGTCACTACCTCAGACAGGAGTTGTTGTATAATAGCAACTTGCTGTGTTGGCAGGCGGAGGCACAGTCAGCATCTTTGCAATTTGAATTTTATACTGAGCTTGCTTGCATGGTGGTGTTTTTTTTTTTTTAATCTTCCGTCTATCAGTGTTTCAGTTTATATATCTCATCTCATCATCACACATCTGTTGTGAAATAGCAAATTGTGATTTAGTATGATATATAATTACCACTGGGGTTTCATTAAAATATAGCAGTATTCTTCATCTTTGTCTTTCTGTTGGCTTCTGCAAACAGAGGGGGAAATGTTTCTTTGATTACCAAAATGTCTCATACAAAGTTACACTTCTGAAGAATAGCGGCAGACTTGTGATTCACTTAGTGAGGGACTGCATCATTTTTAGGGATGTAATTTTTGCAGGGTGAAAAAAAACAGAAGAAAAAATAACTCAAACTGCACCAATATGCAAAAAAGTACACTTTTTTTTGCTATGTCTAGCAGCTTCATCTATCCTCTCTCTATCCCTCGATCACCTCCTCATACTTCCCCCCCTTCTGTCTTTGCAGCATGACTGCAGTGTGAGTCATGCAAGCAGCCTCTGTCTCAGTGAGACAGAAAGACTCAAACCCTTCTAGGACAACTCAGAGGAGCTCACCAGGGCAACAGTGTTTTTATTTTAACCTCCTGCATAATATTCTGGGACGAGGTTTGAAGCTGCAAAGGCAGCATCAGGATACAGAAGGGAGGACTTAATCCTTTCAAGTTGCAAAAGCTGAGCTTGCAGCCGAACTGGACATGTCTGGATGAGAGGATGAACTTTGGTAGAAAGAGAAAGAGTCACGGTATTATTGAAGCTGTGTTGGGCGGAGTGAGTGTATATTTGTGTTCGTAAATATAAAGTGTGTGTGTGTGTGTGTATGTGTGCTCTGCTGTAAGGAGATGATAGACAGGGGCCTTACCTCTCCCCAGGGGTTCGATTGGTGGTTTTAACAGATTTAGCAAGTCTTTAATCATCACTTTAGATGTGGACAGACTTCATTTTATCCATCTTATTCTCAATCTGGGCCAGCAGGGTTTGGAGTTAGTATTCATAATAGCGTGGGAGGAGAAGTTCAGGCTGATCACTGAACAGGCAATTTGTGGGCTTTACTAACCACTGGACTCATCACATGTTATCAAAACAGCTCAGTCACTTTGATCTCTGTCATTATTACACTGTATTCATCTTTTGATAATAAATTAATGCGATACAATGTCCTTCATAAGCATAGCCATGCCCCTAGATTTATAACATAATTTAAAAAATCCGTAGGACTGCTCCACTATTTTTGATATGTAAACTGGTTTATAGGGGCCTGATATAAAGAAAAACATTTTTAAAAAGGTAAAAAAAAAAATTATAATAATATAATGTAATGTATGCATTATGTATTCTAACATGTTTAGGGTCCTTGATCGATTGTACTGGACCTCTAGAAACAGAATTTTTGAGAAATGATCAAATGCCTTTGCTCCGTCTCTGCCATGTTCCCCTCCTGGCAACCAAATGTTCAACTTGGCCTGTAGGTCTGCAATGACTTTGAGAGTGCAGCTTTTTTTGGCCATTTGGCCTTGAGACGTGGTGTGAGGGGCAGTTTGTCCCTCTCTTCCTCTGTTTACAAAAACATTGTGTCATTGCCACTGAATTTAATTACACTGCAGGAGTTTTTCTTTTTTCTGTGAGGTCCAGGAAGTTTTAGGGAAGTACCACATTAATTTCCATGTTGCATGTCATAAATAAATATGATTTTGAGAGAAAGGAGTGACAAAAATACTCTCTGAATGCACAAAACAGTAATGAAAGGAGCTCACGTATGCTTTAAGAAAATAATGCAAATCATGAGGTAGAAAGTATACATATGGGCCCACTCAGTTACTGTCAATAAATTGCACGAAAACAGATCAAATGCATTAAAAGAGGAGTGAGCATGCACCTTATTTCTGAGGCCAAACTGGCATTATGTATAAAGACTTGCATGTGTACCTTACCCATAAATTGCAGAGAGTATTCATTGTGTTTTTGCCGGTGTTGGTTTGTTTGTTTGTTTGTTTGTGTTCAAAATAACTCTAAAAGTTATGGATGGATTTGGATGAAATTTTCAGGAAATGTGTGAAATGGGACAAGGAGGAAAAGATTCAATTTTGGGAGTGATCGGAGTCACCGTCTGGATCCAGGATTTTTTTCAAAGATTCTTTAACATTGGGAGTGTTAGAAAGCCTTGCAGTGCCCCCCTGTTGTAGGAAAGTACATTGCATATTTATGGTGGATGTCGGCCGCTCGTGCTCAACCACAGCAGTGCTACAGTGTGAGAGTGATTAACGGACAATTAACTTTTTTTAAGGATACTTAGTTGTTGGAAGATTGTGTTGGGGGTGGACTGAAGCTCCTTGGCAGACATCTGTGCTCTCTGAGTGCTTTTCTACTTTTATTTTTATCTACCCAAAGTTGAAACACTGTGCTATTGTAAAGCGTTTTGAGTTTCTGACACCAGAGCGTGACACTGGAGTTGGCATGTCCGCGTACTAGAACCACGGCGGTGTTCTACAGCCTCGGCAACACTCGGCAGTGCCCAGTAGAGCCGAATGACGGTGCGCAGGACTATTCGAATATCAAAAAAATGATCTGAATACCACCACAGCCAACGAATATTCGGATATTCCTATATTCGGGACCAGCCCTAATATTACGTTTGTAAAGCAGGTAAGCTACCATACTGTTGGTTAGCTAACTTAGCCACTCTAGGCTACTTGGAACTACACTGTACTTGGCCTTAAGGTTAGCCTTATTTTATCTTACTGAATCTCCTGGTGCTTTGTTATTGTCAGAAAGCTGTAAATTGGGATGTCTGATTACATTTGTATCTATCACGTTATACAAAATATGTGAATTGGGAGATTGTGTTGGGGGTGGACTGAAGGTCCTTGGCAGAGGTATGCACTCTTTAGAGTGCTTTTCTAGTTTAAACATGTAGTGCATCAAATACACTGCTACTGATGTTTCTGGTGTCCCCAAAAGCAGATCCATCAATTCACTTTTTTACTGCATGACCAATGATCCAAGAATTCAGCTAACTAGAAAACATTCCAGTGGTTCCCAACAGTTGTGCTGTGATTTCCCTTTAAAAGACCGTCTGATCACAGGCAAATAGATAAAGCAGATAAACTAATATATTGTTGATTAGATTACATCAGGTGTGCTCCTCTGATGGCATTAGACTCTGCTGGTAACTCACATCACTATTCAGGGAACTGTGACGCTTATCAAATCAGGAGAATCCAAGAAAGCTACTATTGATCTTTTCATCCTCTTGCTGCCTTTATTATTTATTTTGAAGGTTTCATTACAAAGCGGATGTATTTTCTCACGAGTTGCAGCTCGCTTTTGAAGTTGAGGACTTGCCAGCCACTTTGAGTGGCACTTACATTTGGTTCTTTGATGCTTCTAGGTAGTGTGGGAATTAGCTGTTAACTGAGGCAAGCCTCTCCTCCTCTGGAATCAGCTTACATTGTCAGAGGGTAGCCGACAGTTTGGGTACATTTATGCATCGGGATTGTTATTTGGGTACATTTTTTTCCATTGAGTGTATTTAGATAGCATGACAATGTGCAATTAAATGTTGAGTGTTTTGTTTCAGGACACACTCTCTGGTATTTTAAGGAGAATTTGTTCAGGGAGGCTTATTATGCTGCTTAATTCTGAAGCCCCCTTTCAGGTTTAACACATCACCTGCTAGTGGGAAGGAAATGTGGGGATCTAAGGTTATTTCTTGGTGCTGGAAGAGAATCAAAAAGTGTATTTTTAAAGAATCTAAACAGGAATACACAGATATAGAGGAAAATGGGTTTACCAATTCTCATTGAAGCTCAGTTCTGAATTGCTGCTAATTAAGGATTTGACTGTCCATATCTATTCGAGGATGTTATTCATACACAAATCTGTAAAATGACATTAGAAAAGCCATACTTCAAAAGTGACAATAATAGATTTTTTTTTACTGCCTGTTTTGGTGTCACACTCCCCTATGACCAAAATACATTAATAACAGATGCAGAACAGTTCTCTCAAGAAACTTGTGCAAATAGTTGTGTCATTTTCATTCAGGACTGAAATACAGGATCTACAATCTAATTTCTCATCACACATTTGTTGCACATGGAATTGAAATGTTGCTTTTATTTTGCACATAAAAGGTTTCTGTGTCATGTTATTATTATTATTATTATTATGTGTGATCACAAATGCTGAATGTACACACTCAGAACTAAACACCACATTACACTAAACACAATTTCAGGGTTATTTGAGTTGAGTGGGATGCTTTTCATGGGCGCTCAAAAACACAACGCTTTTTTTGCCTTTGGCCTCACAGTTGTCATGTCTTTCCTTGTAATACTAATCGCATTACTAACTAATCTCACTAACAGGTATTTCTGTGTTGTTGTTTGTTGTTTTTTTCCTTTGCTGTGCTGCTGCAGTCTCCGACCAAGTGGTACATGAAGCTTGTGCCTGTAAGTCAACTAATCAATGCTCTGCTCTTTCATCTGTGTCCATAGTGACCGTCTGTCCTCCCTCCTCCTCCTTCCGTCTGTCTTTACTGCCATCATTTCATCATATGTGCATCAACCTGTGACTTTACTGTTACATAAAGACAACTTGTCTCCCTGTTGAAATTAAAAACTAATCCCTCTGTGCTACATCCATGTGATTTTAAGTAAAACAAAATATGGTAAAAATGGTCCGTCACTGTAGTTTTTAGTTCTTAAGATAAAACAACAGACCATGAAAGAAATAAATGTATTATTTTTATTTTATTTTATTTTGCTGTTGTCTCCTGTGTCTGCTAACTGCTGTAGTTTAAGGTTAATTGAAATACAGAAACAAGGAATGACATATGTGCACCTTTAACATGCTTCCTTGTGTTTACTAATGGGAAGCTTCTCGTCAGTGAAGAAAAACACCCTTGGGGAATCACAGAAGAGATCCCAGGGGATTGGCCAAAAATAAAAAATAAAGAATTTCAATTTCCCAAATGGGATGTGTGGGAGCAACTGGCATGAAATGGTTTCCAAGTGTCTGTGTCAGCAAATACGGTAGCTCCTGTTGTAAATTCATCCATGCACCTACAGGTTACCATTATTTCATTTGCAATGCTGTGTGTACTCATTGCTTACATTTCAAAGAAAATAATCAACATGTTGAAATGGTGATTGTTTGTTGACTTGTATGGTAAGAACAAATAATCAAGATCAGATCACAACGGCCAGAAAAATAATCACTGACAGCCATTTTAATCAGTTGTGCAGCTCTGTTCATGCTTTTAATGGCTGCTTGTTCAGTTTTAACGGCCTCCCTATGAAGTCTTCTTTTTTGCAATTTAAGACAACATACGCCACAAGGCTCCAGAGCCACTCACTTACCTTCATACATGAGTAAATCTAATGAAGGCTTGCTGTGTTCTTAAGTGTTTGTTGCTGCTTTAAAGATACAGCTGTTACAAGGATCGCGCTATTATATGTGCAGTCATTGTTAATAAAGGAAAAAAAACAATGGGCCAATTTTGGCTTAATAGCTACTGCAGATGTAGGCAGGGTAATGCTGCAGAATGCACTTTGGTTTATAGTGTTTTATGTCATGCAGGCTCGCTACAGGAAAGAGCAGGCCTTGACCCAGCCGGCTCCCTGGATCCCCCCAGTGGACAACCTGCTTAAAGACAGCACAGACGGTTCGGCCCTGGGAGCACTACTGCACTTCTACTGCCCTCAGCTGCTGCCACTGGACGGTAAGGAACGGGCACGATATGTTCCTTGTGGGTATGTCATTGGGAAGTTTACAGTTAGGGCAAACTGAAGGAAGTGTTGCGTGTTTTGGTTTAGAGCAGGACGAGGTGACCGCTGTTAATCTACAGGAGGTTAATTGTACTTTTGACCAAACAAATGATCCTGAAATGTTGCTTAAGCTGCTGAAATTCTCAACTTTTCTGCCCTCAAACCAGAAAAGTAGAATCCTAGTGGGGGAAGTGATTCTACTTTGTTTTCATATCTTGGCAGCTGTTTTCATTTGGCTTTTTTTTGCTGTTCCCTGTTCATGCCATTGATTAAGAATCAGTCACAATCAACAGATGCAACATAATCACATCACACTGCTGATAAAGGATGTTTACCACAAACACACCCAGACAGTTACCTGAACTGACAAAATCACAGGAACAAAAGATCAATTAGTCAACACTGTTTACTCTTTAAATTTATTAGCACACAGCTCCACCCACTGGTTGATGGGATTAGACCTGTCATGATTGGTCAGACATTTATAAAACTTTAAGCCTTCGCAACATTGTTCCTAACACGCTGCATCCACGTCTGATCCTAAACAATTACCATCAGTGCAGTAAAAACCCCTGAGGCGGGCGTTATAACCGGAACAACTTCAATCATCAAGTTTATATGCTGACAGAGACACCTGATGGCTCTTTCTGTCCTCCCAGATGTCTGTCTGAAAGAGAATATGAGTCTGGCTGATCGACTGTACAACCTGCAGCTCATACAAGACTTCTGCAAAGACAACCTGAACAGCTGCTGCCACTTCAGCCTGGAAGACATGCTCTACGCCTCCTCCACCATCAAGGTACTGATCAAACTGCATTTGTCAAGAAAATATCTGACTTTATCTGAAAAACAGTGGAGTGTTTACAGGGTTTTGTTGGTTATTTGTGCAGCTTAGAGCCTGGGTTTTAGAGAAATGGGAAGTTAATCACTATACTTTAAAGCAATATGTGGATATTCTTTTGGAAATTGTGAGAATGCATTTTGAGGCACTACTCTAGTAATTCTGTTGTGACTTGATGCTTTTGTTGTTATGCTGATCCTGTTTGGTTGTCCAGAGGTTCTTGCTAGAAACCGGTTCTCAACTCCTACTGTGTAATAGTTATTACAGTGCTGGAAAGATGTGTCAGAACTTTAAACTGCTGCAAGTGTGCAAAATGGGATCTCGTATGAAATGGCTGAAAAAAATCCACAACAAATCCAAAGCGGTGTTTGTTGTATAGAGAAAAAGCTACTAGGTGAGTCAAGTTGATGGTTATTTCCGAAACCACTGCTAATTCATTCAGAAGTTTTTCAGCGCAACAGATTACAAACCCATATGGTGCGGTATCCAGTCGGAAAGGCTAAATGACACAAGAAAAATGAGCAACACTTTAGGCCAGTGTGGTGAGTCATGCTGTGGAAAAATCTTTCAATCCAAACTATCTTTCTTCACCAACCACAAGCCTGGACAGCTCCACACAGCCTCCTCTAACAACATGTGCCTGTGTTTTTTTAATTCTCTACTCACATAGTCTTTACTAGTCTTTCTATATTAATGTCCTTTAATTTCCTTTCTGAACTTGTCCTTGTCTTTGCTTGTCTTTATTCTCCAGATCCTCCTTTCAAACTTGCTCTTTTTCCTTTCTGTTACTCTTTCTTCTCTCTTGCTCACAACTTGGATTACATATCTTTCAGTCGCCTCTTAGGTCCATACCACCACTGTGTGTGCATGCTGTTGCTGATGTAAGATTACAGATTGTAATTTTTTGGTGTAAAGATGTGTGATGCTGCTAGAGTGCAGCTTGGATGCTGTATTTTACATTAAGTTCACTCCCTGCCCTACTTTTCTTTCCTCTACCATAAAAACATATATAGGTCACCAGATATCCACCACAGATCTAGTAAAATATCCAACAGTGACTAAATTGAGTTAGAAAGTAATTAGAGATGGCACAGATGTTGGATTGCTGTATATCTCAAAACAGGAGGACAGTGTTCCAAGTCACATGTCACAGTTTTCTCCTTATGATATTCTTGCAGCTTTTTAAAAACAGTTTTACACCACCAAGTAAATAGGAAAAGGTTGTTTTTTAAAAAAGACATAGGCTACTATACTTATTCATATATAGTATGCAGGCATTTATGCACACAACAAAGAGACTATTCCACCCTTTAACTAATGTTCTACTTCTGTAAATGATCTATAATGGCTCAAAAACATTTCTCTGTAGTTATGTTTTCTTGGTCAGCTGCTGTGTGCACATGTGTACTTTCGTTCCTGCCCTTTTTCATCAAATTGCCATTATGGCTACTCGTTGGCACTGTTTTGTCTCATAAAGGGCACAACTGCTTCCACAGTCACTGCGTACTTTTATTTGTCTGGTGGTTTTATGTAACTTTTCCTCCCTGCTGCATGTTTGTGTTTGTTCTTACTGTGTCCATCTCAAGTGTGTTTTGCCCGAGAGCTGCATAAGCAGAAAAAAAAAACAAAAAAAGTTGATGTGTCTGGATGAGTCTGACATTGTCTGACTGTCAGCTCAGCATGTCCTCTGATGCAGGATTGTTGTTCTCAGCAGAGGCAGGATGGAGGTCACTGAAAGGACAAATCTCGGTGGAGTGTCTAAACTGACTAAACATGTGTCTTTTACCTAAAAATGTGCTGTATTCAGTGCAGTTGTTGCTACATTTCCAGTTTGCTGTTGAGAGTCTTCCACACACACTGAATAAAAGTCACTTCAAATGAATACTTAGTCTGTCTGCAGTCTGGTAAAGGACATTTAGTAGTAATAATGGAAATAATCTGTCGATATTTTCATGGGATTGGTTACTGCTAATGAAAGCCACATTTTGTTTTCCTATCTTAAGGATAAAAAGTGAAAAAAGTAGAGGAAATTTACTTTGCAATACCAACCAATAGCAACAACAGGATGAAACAGCAGCTTTGAGGATTAGAGCCGAGACGGACCAGAATGACAAAGGCTTGAAAGTAGAGATTTAAAAGTGCCCAGTAATGGTAGCAGCAATACTAACGTTTGTACAGACAGTGTCGTAATTTATGATAATGAAGTCATATCTGAGGGATACAACACTTATGCCTCATTTTGCAGCAAATAGCAGAAAATATAATCCATCTCACACTCCAAGCAGCCCACAGCGCACACACATGCGTTGACAAAGCACATGGCGTCAAAAAATAATTGAGTCGCGTGAAGCAGCCAGTAACTGTATTTTGCTGACGCTGATTTCAGGAGGGATAAAACAGTCCCAGCAGGGCAGAGTTATTGCAGTGCAGCCAGGACTGCATACAGAACCAGTCAGATTTAGTAACCTTGACCCACATTCCAGGCAGTCACACCCTCAGTGGCTGCATGGTGTGGTCCCTCAAACTAATGGAGGCCTCATTATAGAGAACGAGCCGAGACATAAGAGGGGAGGGGAGGAGAGAGAGGTGTTGATGTGGAAGAAAATGGAAAGAGGAGAGAAGAGAAGAGGGGGAGTGATAACAGAGTTTGAAACAATTAGAGAAGAGCTGGAAGAAGCTGATCGGGGAGAAAGAAACAAAGAATTGCTGCATCTTTTTGGGAATTTGATGCCAGGATTAGACACTGAAACATGAGCACAATCACACAGACTCGCACTCTACTACTACATTTACACTTAGCTGAAAGTGTTCCTGTGCTAATTCTTCCATCACTTGTGATTAAAGGTGATTAGACCTAATGGTTTCCAATCAGAAATAAGAACATAAAACAGTGTGAAGGCACATTTCTCAATTGTGATTGAACAAGACAATTAACCAAATGGTCCCCTTGCATGTTAATCAGGGATTCAGTTTCACGATTATTATCTGTATCGATTAATCTGTCATTTGTCTTTTTGATTTGTTGTCAAATATAGGCAAGCTAAAAGTCAACATTCATCTGTGGCACTGCACAGGATTCAAAACTGGTTTCCTGACTGAAAGCCTAACTCACTGCACGACACATCCTGCTCTTGCTACAGACTTTGTTGCTGTTATATTATTATTCCATCTGATTTGAGTAAAAATGCCCTTGATTGGCTGAAATCTCTCATCATGAAGAATTTCTAAAGCCTGAAAACTAAGCCAAGAGGAGGCGCAGACTAGTTTCCTCTCAGACCACTTCAATTATGACATGTAGAAAGTATAAAAGGAAATATTCACCCAACAGTGCCAAAAAGTACTGCTTACATCCTCTTTAACTGGTTTTTATTTTATAAATTGCCAGAAAACTGCTCATTGTCATTTAATGTGGCTTAAGGTAACAAATTCAATTTGTTTGTTTTTCCTATTTAAAATAAAAATTATATTACTGTTACGAAGACAAGGAAAAGCAACAAATTCCTACTTTTGAGAAACTAAAACAAGGGAATGTCTAGGTGTTATTCTTTAAAAGTCAGTGATTAATCAGTTGTCATAAATGTGCTGAATGGTTTAAACTGGCATGAGTTAGAGGTCGTAAATTTGATTTCTTGGCTAAGCAACATTAACATGGAAGAAATCAAAACAAAGCAATGGGAAAACAGACAAAACTGAAAAAAGGAGTACTAAAGGAGACCTTCTGATTTCGTTTAAATGTGACGACTAGGTTTTACTGTAGCTGGTGTGAGTGAGACACTTTAAGATGTTATCAGTCATCCAAAGAAATCAGGTGCAGAAAATTGGAATTTAGCATGAAGCCTCACAGTGTGAACATTTAACAACTGAGTCCATGTCTTCATGCCCACACACACACACACACACACCAGTCTGTCTGGCATCTTTGTGTCAAATCCTTTGTTTCTTTGTGGCTGAATATCTAGAGCACTGCACTTACAAACTACCACAGTTAAGAGTCTGTTCCCTTCCCTCTCAATGTATTTTGCTCATTTGGTGAGAGCAGCATCGCTCCATGTTATGATCAGTCGTGCCTCAACAAGAGACAACATGCTCGCCTTCAGTGCCCAACCCCCAAAGCCATATATTACATACATTACTTAGGGCCATTTTTTCCTAATGGACGCCAGGTCAGTAAATCACGTCAACCCACTCCCATTTACTGGCTCTACATTTAATTAATTCACAGCACATCTAAATTACCATCTGTGGATCCAAGGAGGAGAAATGAAATTCACCAGCGCTGGCTTTCGCCAGCTTTCCTTTTTTACCAGGAGGTCCATAGCAGACAAGCTGAGGTTGCCCTGAGGAAGGCAATTAACACACTTAGTGTAATTCATAAGCTGCCTCTTCAACATGACGATCAGTCAGTTAGTAATTCATATATAATCTGACTATTGATGTCAGCTATGAATGATAGTTGTTCGATGGTGAGGTATAATCAGACGAAAAGCAGCACACAGTATTACAAATGACCTAATTACCATCGCAGTAATGGTTGTGACTATATTAACTACAAACTGGTTCCTGTGTTTGATTCAAAGACACCGGATTACGCTACATTTGAGAGATACGTCCAGTCTGGACTCACAATGACTCCAGATTCAATTTCATCTGCTAGATCACTAGCAGGTAAAATGTGTGAGGCTGATCTGATGTTCGAATAATAGTTGTTCTTTTCAGTGTCATGACACCCTTTTATTAATGCATCACGGGATTTCTGTGTGAAGCTGCTTTTAGAGGTGCAATTTTTTTCTACATTTAGACCTCTGTTTTTGTAAATGCAATGCAAGCTCAGGTTTTTCAAGGAGCAAATGGCTGCAGCCTGATAAACTTGGCGGTAAATCAAAGAGTGGGTTTTCCAGATTGGAGTAAGTCTGTCTGTCTGGCCTGCTGGACCTAGATCCTTTAATCAACTCTCTGGCCCGGTGATCGTTGAGATTAATGCCCTCTGAATGCTCAGTGTGTGGCATGGCCTTGTGTCTTGCTGAGCTGGATAACATCATTTGTAGGATGTGTGACCTGCTGTCCCTATTTTTATGAATTCAAGCTCTATACAATGTCAGTGTATCTGATTATTGTCATGTGTGAGAGTGTGCATGTGCAGCATATACAGGGCGGAGAAGGGAGGGGTGTTTGTGCCTATTCCTGCAGAATGGATTAGCTCCCCCCACCACCACTCCACCAGTCTCAACTCTGAGCTCTCTCTTAGTAATCGCCAATCAGGTTCCTGTCCTCATCCTGAGAGTCGCACACTCAAATCTCCAAACAGCCAGATCTGGCAGTGCTGCAGACCTGGCAGCCCACAAGGTAGTAAAGGCAGTCAATGGGGAGACAGGAGGGGGTGTGGTGCAGTGGTTAGCTGTTTAGGGATGTGTGCGAGTGTGTGTGACTGCTGAGGGGTGGTATTAAGCACTCACACCTGGTGTGTCAGTAGTATTCAAGCGAACAGATGGGAGCAGAGAAGAAGTAAGCTTGGGTTGTTGCCACCAATCTCGGCAGAACGGATGAGAGGAGAGCTTTGTCTCTCTTGTCTTGTCTCAATTCACTGAGGAATGCTTCACATGCTGAACACGCCTAAAGGTAACCCAAACTGTTTGACATTAGGTTTGTTAGTAATTCTGTGCTTCCGAGCTATTTAACTGCAGAGCTATAAGGAGAACAAATGTAACTCAAAATATATTACTTGTAAAAGTGATTTTTAATTAATAATTCGGGCAGCTTTTAAGTTTTCCTATCAAGAGTTCCATTTGCATGTCAAGTAGTTTTTTCTCCTTTTTTGCATTATTTTGATAACCATGTGCTCTACTGCTTTGTACTCCTACAGAGGATTCTGTCACAGCAGTCACACATTTTCAGCCCTGCACACTGTGAATGTGAGTTAGATAGTTATAAAAAAAAAAATAGTAAAATGCTGCAGGAACACCCACCGAAGACCAGTGTCACTGGTGTTAATTGACTCTGCCCCTTCTGGTGTGCTTTTTGGCTGCAGTTTAGGGGCTTAAGAGGACTGTGTATGACCTGTGTGTGCTGGTGCTTGCTTGGTAGAGCAAAATGTTGCTGATGTGGTGAATCAGGTATCTTTAGAGCTGAGCCATGCACCATTGTCTTTGTCTAGAGACCACGGACTGAGGGCGGGGAGGGGGTGTGTTTCCTCAAGGTCGTCCCTGTCTCACTGCACTGGTTTTGCATATGCATGTGTATGCCCATGTGCGTTATTGAGTGACTACTGGCACATTTATTGGAAAACAGTCAAATTTGCCATGACAGTTAATCTAAAAATTGAGTTTTAAAATATGTTAAAGTGGAAATTAGTGTCAGCTGAATTCAGTTTACAATGCAGGATAACCTATTTAGATTGGATGAATTTGATTTGTTCGTTGCTCTCCTCTGATGGCTCAAATTACTCTTAACAAAATCCCATGTTTGGATTTTTTTCTACAGTGCTGACACAGTGAAAAAAACAACCATACTGGTTGAATCATGGTGTGTCTTTTTTATTTTAGTAATCTCTACATTTTTGCTCCATTATACGTGCTACATCCAACAAATTCATTTGTTTGGTAATGACAAGCATAATCGTCTTGCACAGTCAACTAATTTTTCCTTTGTAATTCTGGAAACAAACCGTGGTGTATTTGGTAAAATGTAATACTGAGAAAAAAGGACTTTGTAAGGTGGAACTTTAATGTTGTGCATTGTCCTCGAGCACTTTGAACTCCCACTGTATATTGACCTGATTCAGAGGTGGACATGACCCGGCATGGCAGTGTCAAAAATCTCTCCAGTATTTCTTACACGGTCTAATTCAGGCTGGCTGTTGGGTGCATGATGGTGACTGAGAAATGGAAAAAAAAATCTGACCTCTATTTTCTAAATGAGGTTAATGCCTTAATCGCTCCTCTCTGCTAGCGCAGGTACTATTCACATTGTTATGTAAGAGGAAGAATATTATATACAGCATGTGAAAAATCATAATTTTGGTGACACTAGTTTAGCAACATGAAAAAAATCTCACCTTGCCGTGATGAAGAGAATGATTAATATAACTCACCTTGTAACATTTTCTCTTCTCTTGTGGATAGTGGATAATCTGTGAAGTGGAGAGAGTTTGGTGAATTATTTATGTACAGACTGGAAAATACAAGTGTACTTAGAAGTAACATTGACCACCTCACATAAACAGTAGGGGTCAACAGAGACACCTGCTGGAGAAATAAATACAAAGCAATTGTATGGTGAGTGTTATTGTGGATAAAGTGACGAAGGGACATTCAGAATTTTGTCCTGGCAACAGTCATGTGTCTCTTTTTAAAGTATCTTTGAGGTGAGTGATTGGATGTAGCCCAATCCCTTTATTAAAATCGTTTTTTTGTTTTTTGTCTTCCTCAGAATAACTACCTGGTGTTCATGGCAGAGCTGTTTTGGTGGTTTGAGGTGGTTAAGCCGTCTTTTGTGAAACCGAGACTGCTGGAAAACGAAGGCACAGGCAAGTGTTTAATCCAAACCTTTCTATACTATTTATAGTAGCAATAATAATATTAGTGTCATGTAATAAAGTGGCAGTAAGTGCACAAAGTAATAGAAGTTAACTAAAGCCATCTGTAGTTGTATTTTACTTTGAACTTACACAAAGGAAATAATTAAGGGGGGAAATTGTACATTACATTGCTATCCATTGTAAAAGCACCATTTGATCAATCGTCTATGTTGTGATACCTCAGAACCCTCCTCCTTGTTGAAGAATATGCCAGCCATCCCCATCTCCAAGGCAACTAAGAGGAGTTTCATGGAAAGACCCCCGAGTCCTGAAAGACCCAGGTATGTTAGCTGATAGTATGACATTTAGTATGAAGCTCTGAGCTTCATACTAAATGCCCAATAGGCTCAGCTAGTTTTGCAAAAGTTGTATCTACACAAATTAAAGCTAAAAAATAATATATAATAAAATGCACATAATGATGTATGTTTGTTGTTTTTTTCCTTCAGTTTACCCCTCCGCCCCCAGCCTCGAAACTCAGGTAACGAAATATTTGTTACTTACCAAAATTGTAGTATTATGAAATATTAAATAACAATTACCTGCAAGTACAAAAAACACTGTTTTGATTTTTGATTTGTGTCATTCAGGTGAGATCAAGAGGTCAACCTCAATGTCCTTCGTTGATGGCAACCTCGGCACGTGGCCCAAAGAGAAAAGGTTAGTGTTGTTGTTATCATGTTAATGAGCTGCTTTTTTTAAATGATCCAGTCCCCAAGAGAGTCAGTCATTGTGGGATTAAGAAAGATCTTTTGGGATATTGTCAAACCAGACTCTATTCAAATGAGCTTTTTTTAATTTTTGAGGACTTAAGTATCTGTAGATTTAATTGCAGTTTCTTGTTGTTTTTCTTCTAAGATCTGGGCCTTATGGAGTGTCTTTTGACATTCCCTTTGACAAAGAGGACTCTGCTTCTGCCTCTCTTTCCTCCGCACGTGGCATGGTCAGGTCTGTCAGCACTGATGATGGTTCTGGTTTTAAAGTCCACCACATGCCCCGTGGAATGAAACGCAATCTGTCCTTCCAGCCAGTGAATGGTCAGAGTGTTGGCATTGAGGAGGAAGGCTGCCCAGACAGCTTAGCTGGCATGGAGCCCGGCAGGCGAACATATTCCAATGGGCATGGAAGTGTCATGGCAACAACTCCCTCCATGGAGGAAGCCCTCCAGATTATCCACAGCCCGAGTAGGCCCCCTGTGGAGGGCATCAACAATGGTTTCTTCCTGCACAGTCAGAAACATGGTGTTGGTGGCTTAGACCCAGTGTCAGAGCTGGACTCCAGAGGACTTCTGAGCACCACAGACACCACAGAGGTTGACACTGGCGTCCACATCCGAACAGAGGACATGCTGGATGAAGATTCCTCTCTGAAAGACTGCTCTGTGAACATGGAGCTTGATATGGACACACCGAGCCCCTGTCCGAGCAATCAGAGCAAATCCCCCTTGGGAGTGAAGATGACCAGCTTTGCTGAACAGAAACTGAAGAAGCTCAATCCATCAGCACCAGACTCTGGCAGGGGCAGCAGCAGCTCCCTGAAGACCACTCCAGAGGGCTCAGAGTTTGGCCTTCCTTTATCCGTCTCCTGGGCACCAACCCCTGAGCACAGCCCCATCCATCAACACACCCCACCACCAATTTCTGCTCAGGTATCACCCACACCTGTCCAGCTTCCACCCAATGACCCAGCTCAAGTCATGGCTACAGAGATGGTACAGCTGAGGATGAGACTCGAGGAAAAACGGAAAGCCATAGAAGCACAGAAGAAGAAAGTGGAAGCTGCTTTCACAAGGCATCGGCAAAAGATGGGTCACTCAGCCTTCCTTAATGTGGTAAAGAGAAAAGGTGATGGTGCTGCTAGTGGAGAGGAAGGAGGGAAAACTGAGGGAGAAGGAAAGTCAGCAAGCACAAGTCCCATCTTTAAATTTGGTAGGAGCAAGGCCGATACACCTGATGGCGCAGAGCAAAGCACCACAGCCTCCTGCTGGCAAAAGTCACCTGGTGCCGGTGAGGAAGGTGGACAAAGTCATGCTCAGCTCACTGAAGGGGATCTCACAGAGTATACACGCTCTATTGAGAAACTTAACCATTCTTTAGCCTTCCTTCAGACTGAGATGCAGCGATTGGCTCAGCAGCAGGAAGTGATCATGGCCATGAGGGGGCAACAGCAGCAGCAGGCATGGGTCATCCCTGCTCCACATACAAACCCCTCACCACAAAAACACAGCCGAGCCGTTACTCGGTCCTCAGGACCTTCTTCTCCTGCTGACTCCCCTCGTTCCACCCACCGCTCTCCAACCAGCATCAAACGCAAATCTGCCTCCTTCCATTCACGCAATCCTCGCACAGCTCGACCCAATGAGCTCAAGTTGGCACCCTACAACCGAGTCCTAACTGCCCCACAATCTGTTGACAGCATCCCAAGGCTACGCAGATTTTCTCCTTGCCAGCCCTTGGCAAGTGTTTTTGTTTACATGGGGGAGAAACCAGCACCTGCAACCCCAGATGGAAATAAAAACAAGGAGTCAGATTCACACCTTTCCCCAGAGAGGGAGGTGGGGAGTGCATGTGTAGTCCATTCACCCCCGAGCTCCCCCAACCTGCAGAACAAAAGAGAAAAATCAGAAGCAGATACAAATGCCCAAACCCAGGAAACAAAAGCTCACATCCAGTCCAAGACTTCTGACATGGAAAAAAATGACCAGAAAGCCATAGCTCAGAAGTCAACTGTAGAACTAAAACCTACCATAGAGGCGTCATTCCCTGAGGTTCTTGCCCACCCTGTGGTGGAGACCTTCACGGTGATGCCCACAGAGATCCCTCCTCATCCAGAACCCTCTGAACAAGCCAAAAGCAGCTTGATTGAGGTTCCTCTCTCGATCATGAAGCCACTGGAAGATCTGACACTTGATGATGGTTTGGAAATGCAACAAGGGAATGCGGAAGGCTTGGATGATGAACAGAAGATGTGCCGTGGCTTCTTCTTCAAGGTAGGCTGTTAATTCAAAACTCTGTTACATGAAGAGTATCCGAAACTTATTCATTTCATTTCTGACAATCATCTTCTCTTTTTAAAACAAATGATTCCTCTATACAAATGATGTGTAATGTACGAGAGAGTACGGTCACTCAAGACAGTTGCATAAAAATTTACTAGTGTTTGTTTAGACGATACTGTTTTGGTCAAACACAACGATTAGACTGAAATATGAAAAACATAAATCATATAAACCACAGCATGCAGAGTCTGGGTTGCAGCTGTTTACACTGCTGGAAACCTTCAATTGCCATGACACAGTTCGGGGGAAAAATAGCAATTATATACTTGTACCGGGTCAACCATGTTTGTGTTTATAAGGAAACCTTCTTGTTCCTAACATGAGATGATTAATGGTTTAGGAAACATGCAGGCGAGGATGGTAT
This sequence comes from Dascyllus trimaculatus, assembly GCA_024666655.1. NCBI lineage: Eukaryota > Metazoa > Chordata > Actinopteri > Pomacentridae > Dascyllus > Dascyllus trimaculatus. The sequence continues at coordinate 12,950,871 of CM045446.1, read as the reverse complement.
CATCTGCCATTTATAGTTTCTAAGATAGTTGCTAGCTGCTGTCTGGGCTTCGATGTAGGTCAGAAAACTGGGGCTGTTGTGAATAATTCAGGCACAGCTGTGGAAATGTGAGGTTGGAGAAGGGTTGACTAGATTATGAGAGCGGATGCTGAGGGATGTGCAATGAAAATTCAGATGAATAAAATTACATGAAAGCAATGTGTTTTATATTTACAATATATCTGTGGAAGGTCTGACCTTTGACATTTGACAAAACATGTCTTCTGTATTCTCTTTTGCTATAGTTAAGATTCATACAAACTATCTGAACCACAGTGAAATGTTGACACCAATGTACATGAAATAATGGAAATAGTGATCATTAGGGGTTCTTGGCATCAGAGGAGAATGGTTTGTTGCATAATAAAGATTTAAGTCTCTGGAGAGACAGCAGAGGAATGTGCCCTTTTCTGACCCAGAAAAAAAACTCTACTCTGTTGCCAACGCAGGTCTTTTTTGCTGTCTTATTTAATATTACAAAAGACAGTTGACCTTTCACAGTAACAGCTCCTGTTTTGGATTATTTCATTTATTATATCAGAGTAGATTAAAAAAAAAGACTTCAAGGAGTATCACAATAACACTCAGCTCCTCCAGCTCTGGTTCTGCATCACAATTGTAGAGGGTCAAGTTTATTTCGTGTGCAACAGATTAAAAAAAAAAAAGTAAATGTATAATATTCACTAAATGTCACTGAAATTTCATTCTGCTTAGAAAACTCATTACCTTAGGCACTGTAAGGCAACTGCCTTTGTTTCCTTCAGGACGATGGGAAGGCAGAGGAGAACATGGCACAGAAGAGGGCTGCACTACTGGAGAAGAGGATGAGAAGGGAGAAGGAGAGTCAGCAGAGGAAGATGCAGCTGGAAGCTGAGCTGGAGCAGAAGAAAGAGGAAGCTCGGTATGCAGACTTATGTGTTCATACTTATTATGTTCTTTCTCTTTCTCAGCGGAAATTCTGAAAATCATTTGTCACCTTTTTATTTGGTGGTTTATTATTGTCCTGTCCATCTCAACTAGTTCTTACTTTTCAGGCCTTTAGTTTTGTAGGTAGTGTAAGTGAGCATTTGAAAAAATAGTCCAATACCTAAGAATGTAAGACATCAGACATAATTGTAAAACTGTAAAAAAAAAAAAAAAAAAAAAAAAAAAAAGAAAGAAAGAAAAAAACATTTAATTTATACCAGAACATTAGAACATTAAAACCACCTAATACTGTGTAGATCCTCTTTGTGCTGTCAAAACAGCTCTGAGTTGTTGGGGCATGGACACAGGACCTCTTGGGGTGTCCTGTGCTGACTGGCACTGAGACATTGGCAGTGCATCCTTTGGGTCCTGTAGGCTGCCTGGTGGGTCGTTCGTGGATCAGGCTTGCTTTGGTACATCTGGTACATCAGATGCTCAATCAGATTAGGATTTGGGGAATCTAAAAGCCGTAAAGTAAATTTGTCTCAAAGCTAAGTCTTACTGTATCTGTAAAAGAAGATTTTGTGACACAAAAAACTAAAACATGTCTTGAAATTGAGTTATTGTTTAGATTAACTGAATGATCAGTCAGGTTATAAAACATCAGAAAGAAGCAATGGTAAGAAGCTTATGCAGTTCACCAAAGCCCAAGGTGAAGTATATAGATTGCATATCTGGTGCCAACGATCCAAACCCCAAAGCTGTTCAATCTACAATTATATAAATCAGAGAAAATAAGCAAAATTTCATATTTTAAAAGCTGAAACTAGCCACTATTTGATATTTTAACTTGAAAAATCAGTAACTAATCAGTATTAGTTGTGTAGTTTGGGCAGTCAGCTAGTTGATTAATTGCCTTGTTTCAAATCTAATTTATTAAATGCACAGTTTATTTTACAGCCTTGTGGAACAGTCATTTTGCATTCATCGCCCTGTAATAAGCTAAAACTCTTGACTCTTAATGCATTGTTTGTTCATCTACCCTCTCCACAATTCATGTTCTGAAAACACAGTATTTCTTATCACTCTTCTCACGTTCCTCCCACCCCTCTGTCTGCTCAGACTGAAAGCAGAAGAGGAGCGTGTCAGGAAGGAGGAGGACAAGGCCAGAAGGGAGTTCATCAAGCAAGAGTACCTCAGGAGGAAGCAGCTGAAGCTGATGGAGGACATGGACACCGTCATTAAACCTCGACCAGCTGGTGGGGCCAAGCAGAGGCGAGGCCGACCCAAGTCTATCCATCGTGACAGCATGGACTCGCCCAAAACCCCCGTCAGAGCTGCCACAGGTAACCATAGAGACGACCCCCAAAAAGGTCAAGGTCATCCCATCTGTCAAATCAGTGTCCTGCTGCCGCTCTGCCTCGTGCCACCTGAGAATGTGTTGTACAGCCAGAAAGGCTTCATCATATTCCTAATCCTTCCTTAAAAAATCTGTCTGGTTTTATATAGTAAAATCTAAAATGACTTGGTTAAGTGTTAATAAGAAGCAGCAGTGTTAGCATCTGATCACTAACAGGTCAAAAATAATGAAACAGAGCTTTAAATTTAACATGCTGACACACTAAAAGAGCAATGTAGCACAGGTGTATGTATGTGTTTATATATATATAAATATATCTTACGAAGAATTCTATTATGTGAATGAATACACCTTCAACAATGCATTATAGGTCATGTCCATATCAATTTCAAATGTGTATTTTATTGATGTTAGACCATTTCAGTCTTACCACTGACGCAGCATTGCTCTGCATCAGGGTTGGCACAAAGCACACTGGGCAGCCTGGTGGTGTTTTCATTCGTGGTGTTTAATTGTGTCGTGTTGTGCCACATTTCGTTGTCTCGCAACCAGGTTCACGGCAGCGTGTCTTTTCAGTCTCTAGCTTGTCCCTCGCTTCCCTCACCCTGGGAGACAGCGACAGCGTTCACTCTGAAAAGAGAGCACCAAGGTGAGTTGTTTTTACAAGTCTATAAGTGCTGGTGAAACGTGCATAATGCGAAAAAGATTTGGCATTTGATGCAGCCTTTTAATCTCAACTTTAAGTTTGATTTCTGTAGGTTGTTATTTCCAAGATTTCATACTTTTAGATGCACAGCCCCAATTTATTCATATGGTGTGTAAAAATCTGAAATTCCAAATAAATAAAAAAGCCCTGCATTCTTTGCACCTTGTTTATGCTGAAAATAATTCATCCTTTTTACCTGATTCACTTGCTTTTAGTATTACAGTTACTAAGCCACTGTAAATGAGCATTAAATCCATGTATATCATGGAGTAAATTCACACTCAGTTGCAGGACATTGTTCTGCATCTCTGATGTACAGTACATGGTTTGACTTAACAGCTGACGAAAAGCAAAATTCCAAAGATAAAACTTCATGTAAAATTTGAAAAACGTGACAGATTTTTATTACAAGTCTTTATCTCTACTAATTTTCTAATTGTTCTTTATCAGCACTAATGAGGATATTTTCAGACTATTTCTTGTGTTTTTAATGCTACGCTCTACAGACTAACTCCAGTTCTCAGATCTAACATTTTCCTGTTTTCTTTCAATCTTCCCTTTTAACTACTTTCTTTCATGCTGTTTTACATTTGTCAGAAGTTCTAGTTTAGCCTCTGGCAGTCTCTTCTACTTTCTGAGCTCTCCTAAACTGAGAAGGAGAAGGTTAGTTTCTGCTTAGCAGTTAAATCTTAAGGCACTTCACGCTGTCCTGAGCCCAATCCTGCACTGAAACCCTTTCCTCACAACGGGTTTTATTAGGGATTGAGTGAGCACTTGAAGCAAAAGCGACATATTTTCTTTCCCTTTTGTAAAGATCCTCATAACATCAAAGCAACGGTTAATGCTATGCTTTTTGCAGCATCGCCACCACAAGACTATCACTTCTCTTTTTCCACCACCACCTCTGCTGTGCCTTCTTCACTCAATTTACACTCCTTCTTTGGTTTTTTTCACACCTAATAAAACATCAAAGTAAATTGCTTTGTTCAGAACCTCTGCATCACAGACCAGTTCTGTAAAACTCACTCTGCATTCAGCATCCATCTTACCAAGTCATTAACCCTATGCTGTGTATAAAAATGTGCTAGTATTTAAGAGTCATCAAGTAACAGTTGTCCTTGAAACATTTTATGATAAATTTATTTCAAGTTAGACCTTTAATCTTATTGTAAGAATAAGAAAAGCTAAATGACTTGTTAATGTGGGCAGTTTACTTTAACAAAAACCACTACAAGCACATCTGAGTTAAGTTTGGCTTTAGTTGCTCTTATTGTATGATGGCCTTGCTCATTGAATTTTCACATGATTACACAGGTGGAATGGTGTATTTATAAATTCCTTATTCCCCAGTGGCATAATTGGTGATCACTTTTTATATTCAGAAACTGAAAAATTACTTTGCCAATGCATAGAAGTAATAAAATGTCCTTCCAGTCTTACAATAAAAAAGAGCAAGTAAAAGCCAAGTGCTGCACTATAACTGATTGATCTCATTTATTGACCTTAAATGCACCAAACTGCACTGACTGTCTGTGCTTGCAAGCTTTGCTCCTTCACTGGCTACTGAAAGCCCAAACCAAGTTTTTGCTTTTGATGACCGAACTGAACACTGGAATAGCCCTGCCTTGGCTGCAGTATACTTCGCTGAGTGTTCAGGATCAGCATTCATGCAGAAAGGTGAACTAACACTCTGCGTGTTTGTGTGTGTGTTTTAGGCCAGACTCTGCAGATGGCTTCCTCTCTCCAAGTCGCTCAAGCAGCAGGAATGGAGAAAAGGACTGGGAAAATGGATCCACCACCTCCTCTGTTACATCCAACACAGAGTACACTGGTGGGTCCAATTAGCACATACTGTATTTCTGTAACACACGCTCTATTCAGTTGTTAAAACTGGCAGATAATTATAACATAAAGATGCTCAATGTTAGCATTCTCTATATCCAGAGGTTGTAATTAAATATCTTCTTCTTTAGCATGGGTATGTCCTTTTTTGTAGTGTTTGTAATTCAAAATTGTAGGTCATGTGATCACCATCGTGATCTGAATACTGCATTCACAGCTCACATTTCTATGTCAGAATAACTGATAACACCGAGAAACACTACCAGCAGAAATCTTCATACATGATTTATCAAAAGAAAGGGTAAAAATAGGGAGGGAAGTCTTTTCTTTGACATAACTGGAGTGGTTGCTATAGCAACAGTCTCATCCCCATGTTCTCTCCGCTGTTTTCATTCAGGACCGAAGCTGTACAAGGAGCCCAGTGCCAAGTCTAACAAGCACATCATCCAGAATGCTCTGGCTCACTGCTGCCTCGCAGGCAAGGTCAATGAGGGGCAAAAGAACAAGATCCTGGAGGTAAGAGCATGGAGGACTGACTTTACTAACAGACAGAGCGACAGACAGATAGAAAAAATGAAATTGAACAATAAAAAAAAAATTAGAATAAGATTGGATAAAAACTCTGACAGTGCAAATTAATGAATGTGAAACCCTAACCCTACACAGGGGACTCACTGTACAACATTATTGCAGTAGTAACTACTAGTAGTCGATGATGCAGGCTGCTTAAATTAAACATTGTAGGTTAAAACTGACATAGGATCTTTGTCTTCCTTTTTATTTCTCGTGTCTGTTTTTTGTAGTATAACATAAAGTGACATAAAAGCATAAACCAGAAAGACATATTATATTAACTGCCATATAGAAACATGCATGTAAATAAGTAACAATATGTCATTTAATATAAAAAAATCTGTAGGAAATGTTGACTTTCACGTAGGAAAGCTGAAAAAGGACTGCTGAAAAATGGCAGAGGAGAATGCTTGCAATTAATTATTGAATTAAAATAGTAGTATTTAAACCCAAAGGCAAACTACTGACTTTATTGTTACAAGTCACAAAAAAGAAAGTTTTGATTTTGTTTTGACCCGGAAAAATTTGGAATAAAAAGCCTATGTCTAACCTCTTCAAAATAAAAGCTTAGCTCTCCTGCAGTTAAAATAATTAATATAATATGACGAGATTAATTTGTCCTATTGTCCAAGTCTTATATATCCACGTCTTTGTTAATATTTTGGAAAAAAAACACAATGCAGCATGAATCCAACTACTTAATGTAGTTTAGATTAAAGAAGTTATGTTACACCAAGACCTTTTATTCACAGGGTAAATGTGCTTTTAAATTAGCTAACATAACAGAGTCCCATAACAAGTGATATGTGACTATAATCTATTTTCCGTAATCACGTCTGACATTCCCTCTTGACCTAAACAGGAAATGGAGAAATCAGAGGCCAACAACTTCCTGGTTTTGTTCCGAGACGCCGGCTGCCAGTTTCGCTCTCTGTACACTTACTGCCCCGAGACTGAAGAGATCAACAAGCTGGCAGGTATCGGCCCCAAGAGCATCACGCGCAAGATGATTGATGGCCTCTACAAGTACAACTCGGACAAGAAGCAGTTCAGTCAGATACCAGCCAAGACCATGTCAGCCAGTGTGGACGCAGTGACGATCCACAACCACCTCTGGCAAACCAAGAAGCCAGCCACCCCTAAAAAAGTAGTGCCTGCCCATTCCTAATGGAACTTGATACCCCCGAACATTACCATTTCCCCCCCTCAAATGGAGCATCCCCATCTCAATTTGCACTTCACTGTACATATCCATGAAGATTCAAACACCTGCAATGCCAGTTAGATGAATGCATATTTGTCTTTTTTCATGTTGTCTTTCTCATTGCATTCCCTTCCTTGTTTATCCTACATACTCTGGACTGGACGTGATAGGACTTAAATTTAATGAACAACTGGAATGTATGACACTGCTGAAGAATGATGTAAATGTAAGTCACGTCTGTGTTTTTAGAGGCGGTCATGTTTGAGTCAGTTCATGAAGGCATGTGTGAGTGTTGTTTTTGTTCTCTATGTGCCAAACGTCAAAAAAGAGACAGTATGAATGCTAGGACATTTTACTCGGTACACTGAAGCACTGAATGTTTTTAATTCATGTACAGATTGACTTTTGTTTGCATTATCCCGTTGATGTGTGGCCTTATGCGCGTTTTGTTTTAGCGTGAGAGTGCAATGAGGCGATTGTAAAGCAACTGCTTTTTTTTGTATTTGGAAGAACACTTTCTTCTTCATCTCTGTGGGTAAAACAGTTTGTATATTGAGGTACGTAAAACTCCAAAGGGCCAAAAAAAAACAAGTTGCATACAGCTAGTGTTAGCCACACGTTACATGTGTGTTCAGCTCAACAAAGCCAAGCGGTTTCAGCTTTTTCAGAACCCTTTTTAAGGAAGTGATTTTAAAGAATGCAGGACGTTACTCTAGATCACTGGTTCTCAACCTGTGGGTCAGGACACCTGCAGACAATTTGCTCTATATTGTACAATGTGAGAACAACAGGTTTCTGTCATGTGTGCAGTTGTAGTGGAAAATGTCCCTTTTCTCTGAAGTAGTTGCAGTTCGGCAAAACTGCATGACAGTGAAAATCAAGATTAGGTTCATGCAGTGTTAACTCACTGATTTGTTTGCATTGATTCAGGCAAAAAGGTTAAGAACCAGTGTCGTAGCTCACTTTGCTGCTGGTTCACAGCAGGTTTGTGAACAAATAAAACAACTCAGTATTATTTCTTTGTTTTATTACAAAATGCTGCCGACTGCACCATGTAGGATCTTTGCAGTATATTTAAGATAATGTACAATCACACTCTCATCCACTGGTATCAGGAAGATGACTGAAATCCAAGACACCTATGAGGTATTTCTCTTTATAGTACGATTGAATTAAACTGTTGTTCTTTCTTGACAGTATTAAATTCCACACTTCATCATAATAATATCTGCACTATATACTGAAACTATAGGCACTTTTGGTCCACCAAGCACCAAACTGTAGTAGTGCATCTGCTAGATTACTGATTAGTTAAATGATAATACATTCTGTTAATTAAAAAAAATCAATCATGCATCACAGTAAGTATTACCCAGGTCATTAAAAAAGCCACATCATAAGACAGTTGTGTCATTTTTCAACATGTGCATCAGTTGAACGTTCATCGCACAAGTGGGTTTTGAACTTAAAGAGAGTGTGTTTGTCTGTTGCCTATTAATGCAACATGTCCTGAATAGGTCACTAATGTGGTAAGTTTGCTAGATTTATTTTTTCTATTGATACCAGAATAAAATCCACATATTAATACAAGGCAGGATAGGGCTGATAGATCCTTGTTGCTGCATACGGGTAGAGATTGATTTTCGGGTTTCATTGGTGTCGGCGTCATGTTACTTTTGCCACCAAATGTCAAATCAACACCATTTGCGGGTACAATTTCCGACTAAATAAATCTGCTAACGTGGTGCTTTGTTTTCAACAGGGGGGATATTTATGACCAAAACAGAGCATGTACATGTTTTCTGAAACTGTAATCTAGTATGACAGAGAGAAAATGTTTCACTGTTGATTAATGAAAAGACTTGTCCACAGAAAGCTCTGTCCCACTGCGTTTGGCTGTTTAAGGCCAAGGTAAAAGATTATTTAAACTGTAATGATATTGTATAGTGTGTTCATGTGAGCTACTTATTCACTATGATAACTTCGTTTTGTTCGTCAGACGCTGTGCTGTCATTCAACATATCACAGAACATGTAGTCTCATTTTTGTTTGTTTCCTTTTTGTTTTTGCATTTAATAAAATTAAGCATGGCCTCAGCATTCATGTGGCATTGTAAAGCAACAGACGATAAATGTTTGATATACCAACACTGAATTTTGGACAAACCCTTAGATTAATCAGACTACTTCTGTCTTTTTTTTGTCTTTTAAGTGACTTTAGTAGATACAGAGGTTTACAAGGTGCACTTACTATTAACATAAATATAAAAAGGATACTGTAATCCTGAAATAAAAGATGATGTCAGAGGATATAGTGAGAGATAATCAGTCAAAATGATGCAGCCTATAACAGTGAAAGATCAAGCCAGTTATTCAGGAAGACAAAACAATTTACAGTAGTTCTTCATACTGTATGCTCAAGTAACATCGACAGATCTACAGTCACTATTGTGTTGCACTGAGATCGAAATATTATTAAAATGATCAACTTAAAGGTTCACAGTGAGCACCTCTGCATGAATTATCAACTGCTGCCATAAGGGAATCCACTGCAACGAAGAAACCACAAACTTAATTGAACAACCTGAAAGGCCAGTGGTTCAACTATTACTTAGGAATTCTATTCAAATTAGTTTTATTTCTCTTGTGCCAATGTGCAATACAAATCCTCTCAGGGCACTTAAGGTCAAGACCTGACATTATTATATTGTAGAGAGAAACCCCAAAAATCCAGTGATTCCATTTGAGCAAACACTTTGCCAACAATGGACTAAACAAAAACAAAAACCCCTTTAATAGGAAGAAACATCCAGCAGAACCAGACTCAAGGAGGGCAGTCATATGCCTCAGCCAGTTGGGGTAAGGGCGAAGATAAAAGGAGAGCTGAGAAATGGACAGAATTTGTACAACAAGCATCAACTAAGAGATGTCTAGTATTGTGAACTGAGGGATTGTGACTGAATTGTGTAGAGCTGTTTTGCAGATGGGCCCTGTGGCAAAACAGATTAAATACAAAAATGCTTTGGGGACTATTACTGACTGAAACTTGGAGGAAACAGGGCTCCCTGGTCCACTCTAAAAGATTAATGTAACAATGATCAATAGAACTTCGTTAAATAATACGGAACTAAGTCCACACTGAGCAAAGTTGTCACCACACAGCATTTAAAATTGTACAAGGCAACTGGCAAGATAATTGATGAGTACCAGAACCAGAGGTGCTTCAAAGAACTGAAGAGTCTCCAAAGACAAAGAGCTGTGCACAATCACGCACAACAGCAGTAACTTTACTAATTATTTATAATTATAAATCATCCTTAACACAGAAAGAGGATCAATCAGGATCTAACGATAAACCACACTACTTTTCTTCACCTCAGACAGGTGAGCTGTCACACTAAGTCAGCTTAAATCTGCAGTTACATCATTTGTTAGACAACTGAATCCTGAACTCCAGCACGCCTGTGACATTATTTTTACTGTAAAACTCCGATCCAATTGGTAAAGTTAAATATTTTCTATCATATCAAGGTTTTATCACCAAGACTTTTCCGTTTCACAGCAGGATATTTACAGCAGTGACATTATTGTGCATATAAAGGCATTACAGAACCCTAACCCTCTCTAATTAACAAATATTGATATACAGCATTGGATAGCAATGAAAACATGTTTTAGTGTAAATTGGTTGTCGTTTTATAAATTATCATCACACATGGACAGAATTTTCAATATTAAAATCATGAATAAAATTCTGGATGTCTTGCCTATGGGTTAGGGTTAGGGTTAGGGTTAGCAACAGCATCTCTTCTCCTGGACTATTCTGATCAGTGGCCACTCTAAAACCAAAAATGTTAACTTTTTATTAGACATAAAATTATAAACAAAGACAAAATACAAATTATTCCTCATCATTAAACTATTGTTTGTTTTCATGGAGTGGCACATCTTTAACCATGCCAGAATATTGGAATCAACAGTCTTTTTGTTATTATTAGTCTTTTAACCTTTCTGAGCAGAAAGGTTTACTAGCCTACTAATATAATATTTTGTTCAGTTGCCACTTTAATACCAAAAATACTAACTGTAGCCTACTTGCAATAGTCAGTGTAAATCAGATAATTAGTGACCTTCATTGTAAAATAAGAAACCAAAGTATATCAGTATGTGACTTCTAAACTCTCATAAAAACTAGTAATAACTAGTTTCCAAGTAGCCCATATACTACAGTAGTATTAAAAAATATCTGAAGTTCAGTTATGGCTTTTGGTTTTTGTGAAATGGAAACAGAAATAGAAACATTTCTGGAGACTCCCCTGAGTAGAATGTGATCTTAAAAAATGTAAAATATGGACCATTTTAATTTAAACAAATAAGAGGGGAAATGACTGGTTTGTGAAATTTTTAAGAGGCAAAAAATACCTGGAAATAGAGACATTCCTGGAGAGTCCCCTGACTGGAATGTGATTTTAAATAGAAAATAATAAAAATAAAAAAATTTTTTTCTTTAAAAAATAAGGGAAAAGGTCTGGCTTGTAAAATCTTAAAATCATTAAATTACTTTACATAATCATAAACCACACCTTTAGTTTGAGATGTTTTTTTAGGATTTAGTCAGCCGAATTTAAAATGTAACCTGGAATATCAACCGTTAGCTACATGCTAACATTCAGGCTACATACCTTATGTGGTAGCATAGCCTGAGGCAAATCCACTAATCTGAATAAGAGAGCAGGTTATTTTGTTAGTTTAATAATATTTTATGTACCTGTAGTCAGGATATAACCACCTCACAGTAATAATACACCCTGCCTACCTCAGTATTTGCTGACTATCCAGTGAAAGTTTGGTGTTGTAGGTGTGACCACCGGGTGTCAGTGCTACAGTTGATTGGTGGTTTGCGGCTGCGTCCGCATGGCAACCAGCAGCTGTGTACAAGAAACAGGACACAAGGAGCTTTCTGGAAACGCCGAGAGGGGTTTCTACATCAAAACAGTCTCTCTGTCCTCCTCTACGTGGACGCTGTAATATCTGGACACCGCAGCTGGAGCGGAGCGGCTTTAATGCGGCGTGTCGCTGGCGCAGACTGACAGGTGAGGACTTGGCTCGGATTCACGGTGCCGTGTTCCGTCCTGCACTGGTTCTCTGCACTGTGGGGACGAAACGAGTGACATTGTCGTGGTGTGTTGTCCTGTATGTGTGTGACTGGGCGCTATGCGGTGTCATTCTCCAGTAAACAAGGTGTGCCTGGCCAGACAAAGTGCCGAGGCTGTCAGGTTTGGGCCGCAGAGCTCCAGGAGCGGAGCTGGATGCTGTTCCAGGCAGCGGGGGGACGGACAGGGCGGTGTCAGCGGCTGCTCTGCCTCTCCGGGGGCATCACTGCTCCCTCAGCCTCCCTCTCACACAGACACCGTGCAAAATGAAGAGCCCTTCATGTTGCTATATACTGCCTTTGTGATGTTGCAGCCATTAACCACTTATAGGCCAAATTATAAAACTGCAACCGAGTACCACTGCAAAACTACACACCATTTAGGTGCTGATTAAAAACATAGATATGCTCAGGTCAAATCCCTAGCAGCAGTATGGATGATAGACAGGACCAGAGAACAACACAAACCTTGCATTTGCAGATACACGTATTAAAATCACCAGCGTCAGTGTTGTTACTGGACAGAATGTAGTTGTTTGAACAATTTACTATTATTTCACCACTTTTTTGTTAAATTACAGTCAATAACCGGTAACATAAATTTTAAAAGTAATAATTTAAATGTTAACACTTAAAATACAGGCCCAAACTGTAAATAATGTCCACACCAGAGTCTGTGTTTTTACAAATGTAATCCATCCTTTTGCAAAGTGTAACCATAAAATTATACTATTTTCCTGTATTAATATAATACAGGAAAATAATACAGAAAATTATTTCAGATATATTTAGGAGAAAAACTGTGTATGCTGAGGTTTGAAAATTAGTAGTATAAATTCCTTTCAACTGTCATTATACAGATTTTCTCTGTTTGGTTAAGTTAGAGATAATATCTATTAAAATTACCGAAAAGAGTATTAATTTACATATTGACAATTAAAAAACGGGCCAAAACTAAGTCTAATTCAAAAAATATTTTCACAAATAGCAATTTGTTCTTTTACAACATGTAATCATAGAATTACATTGTTTTACTGTATTTAAATCAACACAAATATCATTATTTTGCAGATAAATGTTGTTTAAGAAATATGCATATTAAGGATTTAAAATTAATAGTATGACTTTTTAAACTGTTATTTTACAGATTTTCCCTGTTTTGTTAGATTACAGATACTATAGTGAAATCACAGAAAAGGGTAGAAAAAGCATTAATTTGCATGTTGACTGTAACAAAAAAAAAAAAACAACCAAAAGAAAAATAAATGTCCAGATCTAATTTGTGATCATACATTTTCATGTTTTTCTGTATTTAAATCAGCTTAAAAACATTATTTTTCAGATAATTTTTTAAAATTGTTTTTCAAGTTTTTGAACATGACCGTATTACACTGCTTTTGACATATTTTTTCTGGCATCCATGCTGCCAGATTTTCACAGATCTATATGGATCTATATATTTTTTTTTACATGACAGTTGTACCTGTAGGCCTATCATTGTAATGGTTACTCATGTGTGAGCCAGTGGGCGACAGTATGTAATAAAAGTATTAAGTCTTTAGCCAATGTTTACATCATTAGCATTGATCTTAACCTTCTAAGCTGTCTGGGCACCCTCGCCCTTTATTTAACACAATTGTCTATCTACACTAAGACACAGCCATTTAAATCAAAACAGAAAAATAAACACAGTTTTTAAGCTGCTCAGCTGGTGACAAATTCACAACCACTGAGTTAAATAACATCAGATAGTGTGACCACTACACAGACACACCCTTGACCAATGACTAAAAAAGGCCAGCTGAAAATGCAGCTTTATTCCAATGACATGATGCCACAGACGACAAGAGAAAGATGAGCCAGCCAGGCACTTAAATGCCCACAATTTCACCATTTGTTGTCTAAGAAATAATTTCATACTGCATCATATGACAGACAATCTGCCACATGATGCTCTGGACGAACTTTTCCAACAACGTAATCTTCCCACAAATTCTCCTCTAACTTCACCAAGCCCTTCAGGAAGAGTGGGACAACACTCCACCAGCCAGCATTGACAACCTCATTAACTCTGCGTCACAGATGGGTTATTCATTACTGATATGTGACTTCTGGTCTGTGACCCCACTCTCCATCTGCAAAAGATCATTTCCAGCATAGAATGTTTGGTTGTCTCATTGACATTCACTAAATACTTATTACCCTATGTAAACGAGAATGGATAGAATTTCATAACATATCTGGCAACAAGCTTTGTTTATATTTGTGTTCAGTATATTGGAGTTGTCGGTTACTTAGGACTTCAGGGTTTCTTAGATCCAACAAAAAACTTATATTGCTGTTGGTCTGCCAGCAGATCATGAGAAAATTTCCAAAGATTTCTGCACTTAATGTCTTTAAGCCCCAACTGTAACTTTGATAAGACACTTGAATTGCTAAAAGTAGTATCATAAAACAAAAGCTATTTTCATATATTTCTTATTTTCAAATTAGGATCCACAATCATAAGTATTTTCGTCTTTTGATGCAACTTTGCCACTAACATAGTCCCTTTCTCTGTTTTCCAGCCAGCTCATAAGCTGCCACCACTAACCTGCAATCATGACGGCAGAAGAGACAATCAACATCAAGGAGGCGGAGGTGATCAAGCTGATCCTGGACTTCCTCAATTCCAGGAAGCTGCACATCAGCATGCTGGCCTTAGAGAAGGAGAGTGGTGTTATTAATGGACTCTACTCTGATGACATGCTCTTCCTCAGGTATGTCAGCAGACTCATGACATGGATGTAGGAGACGAGCAGAAAGAGCAGGTTAAACTAAGCTTTACAGACATTTGAAGGTGGTTTGTAAACGTCTCGGCCTGAACAGCAGAGATGTTAAAGGAAGACTGGCCATTTAAAAAATCCTGAATAAAAATCTATGAGAATTTCGCAATGCAAAGGATGGTGGTTGTATGACATATCCCACCCCTTCACCCAAAAGTCAATCACGTCTTTTACAAGTTCCAAAACCAGAAAACATGTAGTCAGTCATGTTGTTGTGCAACTTTGCATAATAAAATTATAGGTTGCGAAGAAATGCTTTTTGTACTGTAATTTGGAGCAAATGAACTTTTTAAGTTTAGTGACTAACTTCTTAGCTTTTTTTTAATATGACTGGGGATTTTCTACATGCAGTTTTTATATTTGCTCTTGTTAACCCAAAATAACTGCCGGATAGCTGCCAAATGGGGAGACTTTACCATAAGAACTTTATCGACAGGGTCATGTTTTTTTTAGGAATGTCTTATTTCTGAAGCTTTACACTGCACCACTGTGGTTTTCAGAGGACTCTGAAATTGCTCATTGGTTACTTTCAACAGGCAACTGATTCTGGACGGCCAGTGGGAGGAGGTGATGCAATTCATTCAACCTTTAGAAGGGATGGACAAGTTTGACAAGAAAAGGTGAGAGAAATTATTTTATTTCATTGTTTTACATCATCTCTCTACTGACAGTAAGTGTCATCTGTAGGACATGTTTAAAGACCAGTTTGATTTTATTTCTTCTTTAGGCATTATGAGCAGAACTGGAGGCCTAATCTGAAACAGAGAGACTGTTTTGAGTTAGAGGTGTCTGACTTCAGATATTATATTTAGCACAGTATTGATTGATTGATTAATACATCACAGTATGTCATACAGAAATACACAGTAGGTGGGCTTTACCAAGTCATAGGTAAAGATATGAAACTAAGGAATAGATGCAAGCCAGATAAAATCAGGTAAAAATACATTTAAAAGTATCTGAAAACTTCTTTCCACATGATGTCTACCCTCACTCTGTGTCCAGGCTAGACTTGCCAGTAAAATGGAAGGCTGGTAGACTTAAGAACTAAATTAGGTCAGGTCCCAGTACTGTAGTGGTATGATCATGTCATCCCACTGACATCCTCTGTTTCTTCCCAGTCACCAACTGCTCTGCACCAATTGAGAACATTTTTACACTTAAGTCCTACCTAATTAAACTATAATTTTATGAAAATAAACAACTTATAAAACGTCACACTAGGGTTAATCAATAAAGTGTATTTCCTAACACTTGATTTGTGTTTCCAGGTTTCGCTACATCATTCTGAAGCAGAAGTTTTTGGAAGCTTTGTGTGTAAATAATGCCATGTCAGCTGCTGAAGACCCTCAGAACGTGTGTATATATTAATTTAACTGGTATTCACATTGGTAATTCAGAAATTATATTACTAGGTCAGTAGCCAGAAATCCAAATACATCAAAAATGCCCTCAAGCATGACAGTCTAATATTTCTCTGCTCCAGTAGAGCTGCACAGTCGTCAATAGAAGAAGCCCGTTTTATTTGGGATGATGGAGCTGTACACAAATGTGTAAAAACAGTGGAAAAGCTCATAAACCTTAATTATCTCTGAGAGAAATAGGTCTTCCCACTGTGATGCTTTTATGACATCCCGTGTTTATGCTTACAGGCCCACTTGAAAACACTCTGTCCTGCTGGTGAAGCAACTGTTTCTCTGATTTCTAATATATAGCTTCTGATTTTACCCAAGTTTTTGACAATTTAATTAAATTTAGCTGTAACTTAATTGAACACTTATTCTTGAGACACATTAGTTCTTCACTGAACTCCTGTTAGGAAACTGGTTTGTTTGCATCTCATTAAACCAGGAAAATAGGACGATTTTACTAACTGCCATCCAATTATCGGATATTCTGCATCCGTATTGAACAAGCAACTGACATCCTTTGTCATCAAAATACCAAAGAGCTTCTAAATAAAAGAGACCTAAACATAATCACAGCAGACTCACTGGTTCTCTGAATATTCTGCCTTCCACAGCTAGAGCTCACCATGCAGGAGGCAGTCAAGTGCCTCCACTGTCTGGAGGAGTTCTGCCCGACCAAGGACGACTACAGCAAGTTGTGTCTCCTCCTCACCTTGCCTCGCCTCACCCACCACGCAGAGTTCAAAGACTGGAACCCGAGCACGGCACGTGTCCACTGCTTCGAGGAGGCCTGTGCTATGGTGGCTGAGTTCATCCCTGCGGACAGGAAGCTGAGTGAGGCCGGCTTCAGGGCTAGTGGAAACCGTCTCTTCCAGCTGCTTATCAAAGGGATCCTTTATGAGTGCTGTGTTGAGTTTTGTCAGGTAATTTGATACTGTGACAAATTAAAAGAGTCAGATGTTTACTTCAGTGGCTGCTAAAGACCTAATCTAAGCGCACCCTCTTCACAAATGTAGACATACTCAAAAACCCACTGACAAGTAATTTAATGCAGAGTAATTGATTGTTTGCTGCAACAAAATACTGTCCGGTTTTAGCCAATTTGTGTCATCAAATGTAATATCTAGTGCGTATTAAATTCTATTTACAGAAGAAGTTTTAAAAGTCTGATTGCACTGTGCTGTTTTCTAGAGTAAAGCAACGGGTGAGGAGATTACAGAGGGCGAGGTGTTGCTCGGCGTGGATTTGCTATGTGGGAATGGCTGTGATGAGCTGGATTTGTCACTGCTCTCCTGGCTGCAGAACGTCTCCCCAGGTGCCTTCACCTGCGCCTTCCAACAGAAGACCCTCAACATCCATGTGGACCGGCTGGTGAAACCCAGCAAGGCAGGCTACGCCGACCTCCTCACTCCCTTAATCAACCGTCTGTCCCCATGTCCTACCTCACCCTTTCGCCAGAGACCTCATTCAGCCGACACCTACATGTCCAGATCGCTCAACCCAGCTCTGGACGGCCTGTCGCATGGTCTGGCAGCACAGGACAAGAGAGGCATGGAGGCAAACATGAAGTCTGCTCTTAGTCGGAGTCTCGTGGAGAACAATGTGCACCTGCAGGATGACTCACCTGAGAGGTAAAATTCAAAGACGGAACACACTGGAGAAAAATGTTTTTTGTTGCTCGGTGTACTAAATGACTAAGACTTAATGTTAAAGGTGTTGCACAGTACACATCAAATCAAATGATATCACACATTTGCTTTGCAAAATTAGAACTGTATGTGTGTCACTGTAAAACAAATTTTCCAAACTGATAACACATTAAAATTCAATTTTTTAAAATTAAAACGTCATCAAAGTTAGTTTATTAAACTTTCAGCAATTATTTATTTTTTACAAAACAAGCCTTTTGAATCTTAAAACACAACAAAGCAGAGAAAACCTTTCTAAATTAAAAAATATATAAATGCAAATGAAAGATTTAGAGAAGAACAGCTCAGTTACTGTTCTTATATCCATCTCGTGCTTTTACCAAATTCAAAAACTAGAGATGAATTGACCTTTCACTTTTGTCGGCTAAAGGCTTCCTTCGCTCAGCAAAGATTATATAATAATATTACACTCATAAATCCCAAAGCAAATTGCCTCTTGACCCATCACGAAAAGCAAGTTATTTAAATGATGGCTAATCCCTAATTATCAACAACTAACTATTGAGACTGTTATGTGTAATCATCTCTACTTCATTTAAACTGGTATATTATTCTATATTTTAGGATATATTTATGTTTTCATCATTCCTATCAGTCAGTAGTAATTATATTGTATTACAAAGCTTTTTCTTTTCTTTTCCAAAGCTGTCTTATTCTGCTGTCTCCCCTAGCATGTGCATTTGCAATCCTAAATACTAAACCCAGTGGTAGATCTTGTTGCATGATTATAGCTCCATTAACCCCATTAGTTCTACCTTAAAAGAGACGTACAGCCTTGTCTGTCAGCAGTGCTGTACATTCAAGATTCAAGATTCTTTACTGTCACGTGCTTGTAATAATGTAACATCATCACCAGCAATGAAATTTACTGTGCTTAGTGTCTGATTCAACTTCACAGTGCAACAATAAAATAGAAATAGAATAAAATAGAAACAGAATAATAAATAAGAACAATAGAAAAATAATAATAATAATAAAATATAGACCAAAGTGTGAATAATAAAGTCCAAGGTGCCAGAGTGCACTGTGATAGCTGAGTGCAAGGTAATTTCACATTATTATTATTACGTGGTATTATATATTACATTAGTGGAGCTGAGTGTTGATGGATGCAATGTATAATCTGAAAACCTTTAGCTGATGAGTTATAATGGAAAACAAGACTGTCAAGCCTCATGCTAAATTAGGGCTGTAAATTAAAGATAATTTCCCTGATGTACAACTTAAATATCATTTTAACGGAGTCTAGAGGTGACAGAAGATGCTGTCAGGTTCTCTCTGGCCCCACCTGCTGGATGCAGTGAACAACTGGTACATAGCCTTATCTCTTCATTCTACCGTATGAACAAGTTCAAGAGTTTGTCATCCTCAACAGGAGTTTGTCTTGCAGTATGATATGCAGCTCTTTACAGGATTACAATTGATGCCATATAGAAAACATTTTTTTATTTAACATAAATCTTGTTTTATTTATCTAATTTTATTGAAGTGCCATGCCTTTGACATTGTTACTGTTGTTTCTAAAATCCTTAAGTATACATTAAATGTTTTGTTTTTTTCTTTATTGTTGAGCTTAAAATCTACATTATTTATAAATGCATACTTACACTGTATATCTTCCTACCTATAGGAAACACCCACAAGGGCTGGATGGACCCAACACCACACGAACCCCTCTGACTCCAGGAAAAGATGGCAGTCCACCCTGCAGCACAGAAACACATGAGGTAATCTGAACTGAACACCAAGGGTAGTGCCTTGCTATACGTGAGGTAATACCATGTGCAGCTAAAACCATAACTAGACCATAGATTTATGATATAGAGTGTCAGCTAATGTAATCGTAAGTGCCTGTTAGTTTCTATTTGAATCTAAAGGTAAAGTTTTAAGGCGAAGGAGTCAGGCGCATTGCCTTTGCTTTCTTAAGCTGAATTGGCTCCATGAATCTTGTGAAGACTGTAAAAAAGAAAACACCATAGCTGTCTGTCTGGTCACTTAAGTCAAAGTCAAAGAGAGATTTTCAGTCAGTCTTCCTTCCAGTCATTACTCTAGATTTAAGAGATATAGAATTATTTTCCCTGAACCCCTGAACTGCCTGGTCTCAATACTTCTACTGCATCATAAATCCTGCCCAAACTCTCTACCACACCTGTCCATGGGGCACTTGCATCCTGTTGCCCTCTGTCCCAGTGTGGAGGGTGGAGATCATGGACACTATGGGCACATAATCTGGTTTGATGTGCGGTCACACCCACGATGGCCTGCTGCTTCCATCATCGCTCATCTTTATGCATCCCAGGTCCATTCTAGAGGAGCAAAGTACTTTGAGATTAGATTGTGTGTGTGTATAAAAAGTGGTGAGAGGCATGAAGGAGAGTATACTGTAGACTCACTGGATCTTTTTTATGGGGCAGATGATGGAGGCCATGGCCTTGAGAACTGAAGAGTTGTCAGTAGTGGCTGTTAGAAAGAGTTTGTCTATTATAATCTGGTGTGTGTGTGTGTGTGTGTGTGTGTGTGTGTGTGTGTGTGTGTGTGTGTGTGTGTGTGTGTGTGTGTGTGTGTGTGTGTGTGTGTGTGTGTGTGCACACTAGAATGTGTGTGTGAGGTTGCAATGAGCACTGCCAAGCTTTAAAGTGGAGAATACTGAAAGGCAATAATAAATATTCTGTCATTCAGGTTTCAGGGTTTGCCCAGGTAAAACAAATAATGTCAGAATACAGTTTCAGGGATACTGACATATACTCTCAAAACAATACTTACAATGTGTTTATTCTGTTTGTGTGTCCAGCGTCGTGACTCCACAGAGCATATCCAGGAGTATTACAGGCAACGTCTCCGCGTGCAACAACATCTGGAACAGAAGCAGCAGCAGAGGCAGCTTTACCAGCAGATGTTGCTGGAGGGAGGAGTGAAGCCACAGGATGGAGCCCAACACAACCTCACTGAGACGTTCCTTAGCAGGTGAGGAAGTCATACTAAAAGATTCAGTGTCATTTATGAATGAAATACAACACAGTGCCTGCAAGAGATCTTGTCTTTTGTCCATCTAGATCTATTCAGAAGTTGGAGGAGATGAATGTGGGCATTGACCACAGAGGAGATGAAGTGATAACACAACTAGGACAGCAGTGGAACGGACTGACAGGTAGCAACAGCACATCTAGCCCCAGGATGTCCAACGCCCGGCACACCACAGACAAGGGGCCACCGAGGGACAAGCCAGGTGGGGTGAGCAGCCATGGTTTCCTCAGCGAGTCTCCAGTTCCCACCAGTCAAAGGTAAAGGCTTGCAGAGCGTCAGGTTATTATTCTTAAGCAAAACATGCTGTTCTTCTAAGGTCATCCCAGATTTTGATTGTGTTTAGCTAAGATGCAAGGCTTTACTTGAGATGCTTCTGGTGGTTTTGAAGCCGTTTCCCAATAGAAATAATATTTCATATTGTTTTCATGTTAAACAGAGAATTTTATTTTCATGTTGTTTTGCAGCAAAAGCATTTACAAATTGTAAAATACCATCTGAAACATCATATCACTCTTAAACGTTTTTGATTGATACCAAATTTCTTGTGCAATGCTGTTAGATTTCTGGATTGCAAAATAAGCAAAGTATTGATTTAAAATAAATCTTTGTGTGTCCATTACGATTGTCAGTGCTGAAAGAATCAGAGCGTCTGGTCCTACAATTCAGGATGACTCTAGTTCCTCTGCAACACGCAACACACATGAGGTACTGCAAACAGCCTACATATCTAATACAGAACTCCATCAGTTATCAAACGCTGGAACATATGTTTTAATGACAACTTTTGAAGTGTTCAGGATTATTTTTTTGATCTTTACCAGCCAGGGAAGTCCAAAACACAGTTTGTGAAAGTGAACCAGCTCGAGGACACACAGGCAGTGCGTGCAGTGGCCTTCCATCCCTCTGGAGCACTCTATGCTGTTGGCTCCAACTCAAAAACCCTGCGAGTCTGTGCCTACCCCGAAACATTGGCCACCAGGTAGGAGCCCTTCATATGTACCCAACACCTTACTGACAATAAATCAGAATGAAGTGTACTTCATCAAAGAGGTTTCACATCAATGGAGCCTAGAAAAATAAGGTTCTTCATACATAAACAGGTTCAAGAGTCATCTGTCAAAATATGGAAATTCAAGCTACTTCTTTTTTAAAACATAGTTAGTCATGTCCTAATTACAGTTTTCCATTTCTCTAATTTATATGATTTGTTTGCTTCTTAGTGGTTCTGGTGCAATCAAGCAGCCAGCAGTGCGCTTCAGACGAAACAAACATCACAAGGGCTCAATCTACTGTGTAGCCTGGAGCCACTGTGGACAGCTGTTGGCTACAGGCTCCAACGATAAATACGTCAAAGTCTTGCCTTTCAATGCAGACAGCTGCAATGCCACAGGTAGTGTTAAATGTGTTTCATTTAAAACCGCAAACCACGGAAAGCTGAAGCAGAATTCCTGGGAGCAGACTATCATCTTTCATTTGTTGTTGAGGTAATTGTAACTCTCTTGTCTCCACTCAAATTTGTACCTTTGATTCAGGCCCAGACCTGGAGTTCAGCATGCATGATGGAACCATTAGGGACCTCGCCTTCATGGAGGGCCCTGAAAGTGGAGGATCCATCTTGATCAGTGCTGGGGCCGGAGACTGCAACATCTACACTACTGACTGTCAGAGAGGACAGGGCCTTCACGCCTTGAGTGGACACACAGGTATATCAGCTTTTCACCTGCAACTGAGTGAAAGAAACAGATTTTAGGAAACTCTCTAGGTTTGAAATAAGCTTGCAGATATAGTAGATCATCTTCATAGGTCTTTCATTAAGCCTTGATACATTAGATACACTATTTAACAAATACACATTTAGGATTTTTTTGAATAGTTCATTAAATAGTTCATCAATAGCAGCAAAATGTTAATTAGTTACAATGAAATAAACAGGGTGCATAACCACAACTAAGTGCAACAAGATAAAGACACATCATGCATTGTTTGAACAGGTCACATTCTGACTCTGTACACATGGGGCGGGTGGATGATCGCCTCAGGCTCACAGGATAAGACAGTTCGGTTCTGGGACCTGCGCGTGCCCAGCTGTGTTCGGGTGGTGGGCACAACTTTGCACGGTTCAGGTGAGTCACATCCTGCCTGATTCTCACTGGAGCTGATCCTTGGTAACACATTGCTACAGGATACAGAAGTATAACAGTGAAATCACAGGAAGACACTAATGCTTAAAGAAGAGTAGCCTAATATATTTACTCAGTAATTAAAAAAGAAACAATGAAACATAGAAAGTATGCTCTTCTAGATGTGTTAATCTTTTTCATATTACAAAAGTAGAGATTCAAATAAATAAAAATAATTTAAATAGACCTAAATATGCATCTGGATCTGCATTAATTATTCATTTGCATAAGTATTTATTTTAACAACAACAAAAGTTCATGGGAAACAAACAAAATGTTTTAGCGATATTTAAAAAATACTAAATGTGAGGACTGGATTCAAAGTTGAATGCAAGCAGCATTATTTTGGCACCTTATGTGGAATTGTGTTTAGTCTTTTGAACAAATGTGTATTGCTCCACATCATCTGTGGTACAACAGTAATGCTAGCCTACCTTTTTCTAAATGCCAAGGTGCCGTTGATATGCCAGTGGATTGCTCTATCTACTTGGTGCCGTTTCTTAGCTAGTTATCACTTAAAGTTATAAATGAGCTTAGTTCATAAATAAGTTTCTTTAGAGAACAGGTCAAGGTCAACAAGCCGCAGAAGAAACTTTTACTGAACAGAAGCTGCAGTGTGTGATTCCACAGATGCTGCAGGTCACTGAACAAGACTGTATTAAAACAGAATTCACTAATTTGTCATTTTTTTCTCTCTTTAACATTATGGTTTAGTTATTTGTTGAGAAAAATACAAAACACTTTCCCAAAGTTCTCATGGTGTTGTGATGAGTAGACAGGCAGACTTAAGCTGCACCCAATCACAGAAAATATCTTACTTGATACTGTATCTCTTGCAGGAAGTGCAGTTGCTTCAGTAGCAGTGGATCCAAGCGGCCGTCTGCTGGCCACTGGTCAGGAGGACAGTACCTGCATGTTGTACGATATTAGAGGAGGCCGTATAGTCCAGACATACCGCCCCCACGGCAGTGACATTCGCTCTGTTCGCTTCTCACCTGGAGCCCATCATCTCCTCACTGGCTCCTATGACAACAGAATCATCATCAGTGACCTTCAAGGTAGCAGCAACACATTCGTGTTTACAGTAAAACAATGAAACAATACAGATAAACACCAGGCGTTACATGAGAGAAATCATTTATATTCTGAAAAGCTAAAACCTACTAGGTGTCCATTTGGTGTCTACACTTGCAACACTTGAGAAATGTTTTCACCTGACATTATCTGGGATTTGGTTGCATTGAGTGATGTCTGTACTTTTCTCTGACCCCAGGTGACCTAACAAAACCTCTCCCTCAGACGGTGGCAGGGGAGCACTGGGACAAGGTGATCCAGTGTCGGTGGCACCCACATGACAGGACTTTCCTCTCCTCGTCTGCAGATCGAACTGTCGTCCTGTGGGCTCCAGGCCCCTGAGAGCCAGATAAACGGTTATTAACAACCAGAGCAGCAGTGAGCACAAGAGCACAGTATCCACATACACCCAGCATGGCATCACTAACTGCTGTGAGGGCTGTGTATGTGTAGTGGTGTGAATACATATTGAGAGCATCAAGCTGTTTTTATGTTGCTCAGTTTAAAGTTAAATGTGTGTGTATGTGTGCCGTGTGTGTGTGTGTAAAAATTGCATAAAAGATGCATTTTGAGGCAGAAAATGAAGTCACTTTAAAAATTAGAGTTTACACATTTGTGTACATTTGAATAATATTGTATATGTCTGTGAGTATGTGCCTGTGTGTGTGTGTGTGTGTGCGCGCGCAACAAACATGGCATTCTGTAAATCTGTGTTTGGCTTTGCAGTTTGAGTTAGATCAAAGCTAAATAATATTTTGCAAATGCCATAAATGGAGGAAACAAGGATATTTTTGTGTTTCCTTTTGCAATCTATGTGAGGTTAAAAACGTACGTAAGATGTCTGTGTGTTCGCTTAATACCTTTCTGCTTGTGGCTTTTTTAAGTAGAACATAAAGATTAAAAGACAAAGATGTAATTACAATATACAGATGGTGATAATGTCTCTACTGAAAAGTATGAATAAGTTCCCTGCAAGCACAGTTTCAAATTAGTTTAGTTCTTCTCTCACAAAACCCAAGTAAATTTTAGTCAGCCACAGTCAGAACTTGATATTTAAAAAACTGAAAAGGGATTTAGAGTTTGGTTCACCATGACATGACATGATTTTAACAAAACTATTCATTAAAACACTGATACTTCTACAGTTTCTATGCGACACACTGACTGGACTTCATGTTGTGGAAGGAAGCCACGTTTGGTTATGCATATCATAATGTGCCTTTTTGTAACAGTTGTAGAAATTTCTGGATGTATGGATTGATTGATAGATTTATTTATTTATTTGCTGTTTTATTTTGGTATTTTCTCATATGCCTTGTCAACTGTAAATTCTTACAATGCCACTGCAGTGCAGAAAATGATCACTCATCTGCATTTGTGCACACTTACATGTACAAATTCCCAACGTCTGTATTAAAAATGTTTTGTTAATAATTAGTGCTTTGTGTAAAGGTAGAAAATAGAATATGCATAGGTTTGGAATTTCATCAGTCAGGAAAGTCATTTGTAAATGTGTCTAAGACAAAAATTCTACATTGAGTTCCAGGCAAAGAGGTTGCAAAAATCGCAAGATGGGAATGAGTAAATGTTGTTACAAGACCCTGTTTAATTTCACAGTGCTCGCCTAGTTGCTTGATAAATTTGGGGTAATTTAAAAAGATGAACACAGTACAACCAAAGCTTAGAGCAGCTGTAAAAAGTGACTGGGAAAGGAGGGAAATAGTTGCTGTAACAAGAGCTCAGTCACTGTGCTCCTCATATCATATTTAAAAAGTAGGAATTATGCATGTAGTTTTTGCCCCAAAAACAACCAAGTTTTTTAAAAACAAAGAGGCAAAGTAAGAAAAAGGCTGTAAAGGTCTGTACAGTAAACTTTACAATGAAATACAGTGCTACTAAACTGCTCTTTTCAGCAGGCTAGTCAAGACAATGGTAATGATGCACTTTAAAGACAGTCATGACAAATCTGGTCACTTCTTTAAGGATGTGATTTTTATCTTCATTTTTACTAAGCACCTATGTATGTTGAAGAGAAAGAGAAAGAGAGGGAATGTATGTCACTGGGTTACCATATTATGTAACACATTTGACCTTATCTATGGCTCATAACAGCATATTCAGTATGCTTGTCCATGTGTGGTTTTAATTAATGTTTGTGCACAAATGTTTCACAAAGAGGGGAACTGGGGTCATTGGGGTTCAGTCTGTTAAAATAATAAAATAGTGGCTGTCTAACACATGTTGTTCTTGCAGTTGAATAAACAAAGATATTTTGAAGGGACACGTGGAACCTAACAGATGGAATAAAGATGTAAAGTGAAAAATTGAATGTGATTTATATTTATGCACCATGTATATAAGTGAGTGCTTAAAAAGCTTGTTAGGGCAATTCCTCTGTGTGGACTTTGGCAGGTTCAAGATGAATACATATATGCAAGATCAGGGTGCACACCAGCCCACTTGCTTCACTACGCAATTGCTTATGCTTTTCTATGCATAGGAGGACTGCCAGTGCCTGTCCAGCGTACTCATATCGCTGGCATGGCTAAACTGTGGGGGCTGGGACGTGGTCATGGCCTTTGACAGAAAAGAATCTCATTATATACTTGCTATGGGTGCCAAGTCTGATCAGCTATTTTTGAGAAACAATGAAGAAAAAAAGTTGGAAAAAATAGGGTGATGAATGAAAGCAAGTCATGTAGTTCACAAGGAGAAAAATCAAGTGCAAGAGGTTAGAGACATGGGGGTGATAAAGGGATGGAAGATAGAAGAGCAAGAGGGGCATTTGCCATCACTCACATGCTGCGCTCGATCATTCCCTCTTTTGTGCAGCGGACAATGAGGGCCAGAGGTACAGGGTTTAAAAGGATACGCACACTGTTACAGCCAGCAGCCCTGGAGAGAGCCCAGTCAAACCAGAGGTATCAGAAAAAATTTGGAATTACACAGAACCTGCATTTACTGTAACCGCCAGGAAGATACTACTTTCCTTGAGGCTTTTAAGAGGCTTATCAACAAACCTGCATTTGGAGAGCAACAAGAACGACCAAGACATAGAAGAGATGAAGTTTCAAGACCTGTGCTTCTCCTACTGCAGGAAAATATCTGCACAACTTAAAAACTGGGCCCAGAACCTAATTCTTGTTAATATAATTTGTTTAAATTGAAAAACAGTATTATACAATAACGCATTTAGGACGCAGGTGCATAGATGTACTTTGGATGTGCATTGGCAGATTTGGTGGTTTTAAAGAGCTGTGTTTAGGACTACAGGATTTTATATCAGTGTATGAAATCACTGGTTTGCTGGCCGGGTGACAAAGAGCAACAGTGCTGACAGTTCAGTTGCTCGGTATTGGAAGATTAGTTTGTGTTGCATGGATGGAATTAGTAGTGAACAATGGCTCTGAACTGCCTGATAGGCAAGCTTATTGTCATGCAGCAGTTTGGGTCAAGTGCTTTGCTGGCTGCAACCAATTTGACAGTATTGTAAGGATGACTCAATTTCTTACCTGATGTGGGGACGTGCATGATTGATTTAAACTGTCAGTGACTTTTTTCCTTTTTTACTAAAATGTATTATGAGGGTAATCTGTTAATAGTTTGAAAATATTTTTTTAACTGTTTTGAAAGAGGAAACCTGAGTTTCCTCCCCTGGTGCACCTCATTTTAGAGTATTTGCTATGAAAAGACAATGTGCTTAATTCATCCTGTGTACCTTAAAATTAAAATGAGCATCTTCATTTTAAATCAGCCTCAGACACTAAAAGAAATGTATTTATGGCTGGATTTTTTTTAGGCCTTTCATTTCATAGATGTTTGCCCAAAGTTCTGGGTTGTCATGACTTGACTTGAGTTATTTTCAGCAGCTATCAGTAAAGGTGTATAATGGATTTCTATGGCTAAAGTGTTTTATACAGAGCTTAAATACATGGGGTTTTTTAGTGTAATATCTGTCGTAGTCAAGGGTTCACAGCGGAGACACTTTAAAAATCCAATTATTGGACATTATTCAGTAGAAAATGCTTGTAAGTCTCATAGAAAAACAATGTGTGCTGCCAATTTATTCATTCATATACATGAGCTCTAAATGATGTATCTTCTCCACTCTGTCCCGTCTTCCCTGAACAGTTTTTGAATGTTTAGGAGGACAGTGTTTTCCCGGGCTTCTCTGCGATGCTGTATACTTTAGCAGGAGGAGGCACGCTCTGTGGCGTGGCCGCCCTCGTGCTTCTCATTGTTTCTACGGCAACGGACTTCTGGATGCAGTATCGATACTCGGGTAGCTCGGCCAATCAGGGGCTTTGGAGGTTCTGCATCAACCACAAATGTCATGCCCACACCATAACTGTAGGTAAGTACTTCAGAATTGACATTACGATGAGATAAGAGTTGCAAAAAATTGCTTGGGAAGCAAGCTAATACTTTGCTGCCAAAAATTTCTGACCTATTGAGGCCCATACTCCACAAAATTTCTCAAGCTATCCCATGATATAAGGTACCAAGAAATTAGCAGTAAATCCTTTAAGTCCAGTAAGTTGCAAAGTGGAGCATCCATGGATCAGATTTGTTTTTCCAGCACAAGCCAACACCTTCAACTATTCCTCAAACCATTCTTGAACAGTGTTTGCAGTGTGGCAGGGAGCATTATCTCGCTGAAAGAGGCCACTGACGTCAAGAAATACTGCTGACATGAAGGGATGTACGTGGTCTGCAACAAGGTTCACATATAGTAGGTGGTATGTGTCAAAATAACAGCTTCCCACCTGGCATCCTCTTTCCACATAAATGACGTACATGCACCCAGCTGTGCACAGAAAAAAACATGATTCAAACATGATTCATCAGAACAGGCTACCTTGTTAAATTGCTCCATGCTCCAGTTCTGGCACTCACATGCATATTGTAGAAGCATTTAAGGAGGACAGTGGTCAGCATGGTCATTCTGACCGGTTTGCAAGTAAGCAGCGCCCCACACAGAAAGCTGTGAAGCACTGTACGTTCTGACACCTTTTTATTACAGCCGGCAATAAGGATTTCGGCATTTTGTGCTACAGTAGCTTTTCTGTGAGATCAGACCACATCGATCGGTCTTTACTTCACACACTCATCAGTGAGGCACCAGTTCACCTGTTGTCCATCCTTGGACAACATACTGAGGACACCTACCAAGATATTTTAGAGATGGCATGGCTCAGTCATCTTGCCATTACAATTTGGTTCTCGTGGAAGTCACTCAGATTCTCACGCTGCCCAGTTTTCCTGCTTCCAACTCACATCAACTTCCAGAAGTGACTCTTCCCTTGCTTTCTAATATACCCCCAACTTTTGACAGGTGAGATTGTAACAAGACAAACAATGTTATTCCCCTGACCTGCCAGTGGTTTTACTGTTGTGGCAGATCGGTTTAAGTGACATCATTGGACAATTAATGTGGGGCACCAGTATGAAAGCAGCATGTTACTGTTGTAGCTGTTGGAGATGGAGCTAGTTTTAATCAGAAAAATCTGAAGAGTGTTAAGATTATTATTTAGGGAGGCAATGAGAAAAACAATGTTCTGATACACAAGTGTGTTTGTCTTTATAATTCCAGTGATTTCCATATTGAACTGAAACCACATCAGAAGTTCAGAGGGGAAAATCTCTATTCAGTGGAGCTGTTAAAATCTTCATTGTAGAGTCAACTACCAATTAAAGCTGCCAAATAAATGCAATGGAGTAGAAGGTACAATAAGGCCCTAAAAAGCAGCATAAAATGAAAATGGGCATGTAAATCCCAATTTTTGAAAAGTCTAAAAGCCTTAACTGCATACTGAAACAAAAGCACTACTAGTATTTCTGGCAGATTCTCCATTTGTGCAAAAGTAGGCTTAAGTTTAGACCGGTGTCTAACATGCTTATAAAAGGCAAACACTGGTTTATCAGAAAAGCTAACCAATAATAAAACGGTCCAATAACACATTTTAGTATCCTCGAAATCCATTATATTTAAGTAGATAAATAATATACAGTCCACAAAATGACAAAGGTTTTTGACCTATTTCCTAAATTGTGTCGTAGGGCGGCCAAGATGGCGGCCAAACGGATTAGAAAACAGTAACCTAAACAAATAGTTGAAACAATTTTTTTCCATTGCAGTCAAACATTTTCGGCCGATTGGTGGTATCGTTAAATAAAACTGGAAGTATCGTCCTAACACCGGTGGATTTAGTATTTCGACCAACTTTCGGTCGTTTTCGTCACCAGTGAGTTAACATTTACAGAAACAAGTCGCTCCTCTTTGACTTAGACGCATGCTAATACATGCTAATACAAAGTGGAAGCTAGTCGGAGTGCAAGTCTCCGTATATTCAGTATAATGTTCATATTTCTGACCTTCTAATGTCCAGCCTTCTGGGATGCAACGCGGGCCTTCATGCTGCTGGCGGTGCTGAGCTGTTTCGCCGGTGTGGTGCTCGGCCTGAGCGCCTTCACCAACGGCACCAAGAACCGGAGGGTCCGCACAGGTGGCATCGCCCTGGTCCTGTCAGGTAACTAATAACGTCAGTGTTAGGCGATATGTTCCTCGGTTTACTGCTGCTTTATTCCTGTCTGGCGATTTTCTACTGTAGCTGAGTGCTGTTTTGGGGTCAGTTAGAGTTTAGCTTTAAAAAAAAACTTGTTGCAACCTGTAAAGCATATTATTACGCAGGCTATTCTTTATTCCCAGGTTTTCTTGCACTGCTGGCTTTGGCTATCTACACCGGAGTGACCGTCACTTTCTTTGGCAAACGCTTCTTGGACTGGCGCTTCTCTTGGTCCTACATCTTAGGCTGGGTGGCCATCGTTTTGGCTTTTGCTGCAGGTACAGTTATGTTTATTGTGATTTAATTTCAAGGACTGCAAATGCTGTCAACAGTCTGTATAAAAAGCAGACGATGCTAGACAGCACTTTTTTTTCATAATCCTTGGCTGTTCAGACAGTGAAATAAGTGAACTCCAAGTGTCTGTAGCAGTTAGTGTTCTATCAGACATCAGTTTTGTTGAAAAGCTGCACTATATCTCAGATAATGTGACTACAAAGTAGTCTTGCAAATTGTCTCATTTAATGTTTTATTAAACTGTAAGTATTTAAAGTCAATATGTGCAAGATTCTGAATGTTCCTACTCCAGGACCAATTATTCATAACTAGCAATGATCCATTCTTCTTTATGCTTTTCTTTCTTGAGAGCAGTTATTGAAATAAATGTAAATTTATGCTGTCATTTATGGATTCAGTTTCATTCGTTATATTTGGAGATTGCTGTATGTAATTTCATGTCAAGAGTAAAGACTCGTGTCGTTTTCTTTTAGGTGTGTTCCAGCTCTGTGCTTACCAGCGGACCACTGCAGAACCTGCTCCTTCCAGTAACCAGGACACCTGAGCAAGACGACCACAGTATTTTGCCCCAAGACTGTTGCAATGGATGTCACTGCTGCTTTTTGAGTACCTAGAATGGAATAAATAGAAACCATAGATTCTTCTGTGGTTTCACTGCAACCCTGATGCGCTCTCAACACTCTTTTTTTTATCTTGGAGATGGCCCCTTGCTGTTGCAAACTATGACTGAGGGTGAATCAACTCATTAGAATTAAAATCACCTTAAATGTGGAAATGCCACTGCATTATCTGCATGTAAGAGATTCGCAACTAGATGGTGCTCTTATGCCATATATAAGAGGCAATATGATTACTACACTACTGGTGCAGGAGAGAAGTTCCTTCGTTGTAAATAGGTTATGTCATTCAGGCTTTCAATGTATTATCAAGTTTCAGTAAATCTAATATTTGTCTCCTTTAACACTGCATTCAACAACTCACTTGCCCCAAATACTGAGTTGCAAGCAAGACCAGGAATTTTAATAGGAATAGCAATACAAGTGACAATGTGAGGTCCTTGCAATGACAAATATTTCATCTTTGGGATAAAAAGTAGCCAGAAAAATATTAAGTATATACTGTAGGTTTTTACATATCACCAAATGCAAACATGTTTTTAGGTTTAAACCTATTCAGCGTTCTCTTTTGTTCTTGACTTCAGTCTGATTGACAGTTGAGTTTCAGTGCCATTTCAGTCCATCACATTCTGATATTCAAAAACCCTAATAGGGTTTGGTTCTGCTATGTATAACGCTGTATAGTAATTGTGTTTCCATGCCAAAGATTTCTAGAAGTCTTAATTTATGTAATATATTCTAAAACACTGTACACGTACTGACAAAAGCAGAGCAGGAGGCCGACACTGAGATAAATTCCTCATAACACTGGCGTGAAATCCAACTGGATCCAAGATATGCGTGGTGATTGTCTTTAATAGTTTTCCATTTATCTTTGCCACTTCTAAATTTCAGGAAGTACATTTCCCCTCCACTTGATCAAGCCTTGTGTAGTTTCAGTAACAGGGCAAACACACAGGAGATTATTTACTTCGAAACATTTGTTTTATTTTGAACAATAGCAAAGCCATCTCACAGAGACTACTTTGAATTACACAGAATGCAAATAAATATATATAGGACCATAGTCGAATTAAGGACATTAACAAATGATACAAAATTATTTACAACACTCTGAATAGTGCAAAACCACACAAATACTGTCCTTATTAGGAGTCTTGAATTGAGTCTATTTGAGGACAGTTAGTGTGTGCTGCTCCCTAGTGGGAGGTTATAAGAACTGACAGTACTGTATATGGCATGATGACAAAAACCTTTGCTAAATATTGT
Source organism: Dascyllus trimaculatus (assembly GCA_024666655.1). Lineage (NCBI taxonomy): Eukaryota > Metazoa > Chordata > Actinopteri > Pomacentridae > Dascyllus > Dascyllus trimaculatus. The sequence goes on along the minus strand of CM045446.1, from coordinate 12,918,123 downwards.
AATTTACTCTCCTGACTGAGGATGTAGCAAGTGTAAAAGAATTCACTACAACTTGCCAAGAAGAGTTTCCACAATGAGGGTGATGTTAAATCATGGATATGTGTTAGGTTAATTTAAAAGGGTCATACAAAGGGGGGGGAGAAAAAAAAGCAAGCATTCTGAGAAGCTGAACACAGTCAGATCACTAGTAAAGTCAAGTGAACTCAATTAGAAACGGTGTTGTTTCTCAGAGGGACAGAGAAACCACCAAAGATGTAGAGAATGTGAAACCCATCATGAGCACAGGACTTTGAAATGAAACCTAAAAACCTCGTGGCAGGTAGCACCCACCACCCCTGAGTGAAAACAATTTAAAAAAGGTCTTAGCACCGTCAGATACCACAGAACGCCAGCTTTGCCATTATTTCTCAATCCAAACACAGTGTCTTGGATTGTGACAGGCACAACACATTTTTTAAAGTGCGCTCGCTCACTTGAGCTATTTCTTTCACTCACATCTTTTGTTTTTTTTTTCTCCTTACACAATTTCTTCCCCACAAACATCAAGCTCCACTTAAAAACTGCACACAAAGATAAATTACATTTTGCCATGCATAATAATTTGTTGCATATTGAAATTTCTTTTTGGGACCACTTGTTTCACTGTTTAAAACTTGGACCTTACAGCAAGTGTGGTTTTAAATTTTCCTCTTCAAGTGATAAAGAGTGAGAATGCAAATACAGTATCAGTCAAGTGTCGATATTTCAGACACATACATGAACATTAGAAATAGATTATTGGTGCTACTTTAAATAACCTGAAAAAAATCTAGAAATGCCACTTGGTCCTCAAGAGGCCTGTCAAAGAGAGAGGTTTGTACTTTAACACAAGATAGTCATTTTTCTGGTAGACAGTACATCAACAACACATCTGAACCCGACAGATTTTAAATCTATTCTTGAAGATCAAAGTCATAGAAAAGCCATACACAAAAACATGTCTATGCCTCTGAGACTACCTTCTTATTTCCTATTGTACTAAGTGATTTGTGCATTGATGATGCATTCATCCAGTAGAGACTGGAGGGAAAATAACCTCTGATCATTGATCATTAAACAGGTTTAAATCATGCCAAAGACGAGGAAAGTAATACTGCAATCATTACTGATTGGAGAAAGAGAGAAAGAATAAGACCATCAGTGAAAGTATCGAGCCTCTGCGGGCTGATCTGAATTTGAAATTTCAGCCATCATCATTTCAACCCACAGCTAATTAGGAATTTGAACAGAAGTACCAAAAAAAATCAATTTATGATCAAGACAGGCTTGAATATACTGCTGAGAGATGGAGGGGTAAATACGAGATAGAAAAATCTTTTAAGTCATCTCTGTGCATTCATGCAAAAGACGTGCACTGTGTGCATCTTTGGCTATGCATAGCATTATGTCTCCGGTGTTGAGGTGCAAAAATAAGCACTACAGCAGGCTAATGCTGATTGGTAAAGCCCTGTTCAGACTGCATGCTCAGGTAGAAGAGGACCATGGACAACACAAGTTCACAGATATGGAACAGTTTCTGCCAAGAAAGTGCCCATCAACTTGGCCAGTGTGGCACCTTGCTGAGTTAGAGCCATTTGGCTTTGGTTTGAACAACAGACACGCTGCAACCAGGCAGCATGTGGATACATTTTGGCTTGGCTCTATGAGACTAAGTCACGGCATGTCCTTCAGTTTACTGCACTAGGAGGAAGTATAGCCCTTCAAGTCAACAAGTTGTTTCTGAAATTGCACAGGTTGGCCACTCTTCCTCTACGTAACAGCACAGGCCATATTGGGAGCAGAGTGTGAGTACATTAAAGTTCCCCTGCTGGGATCTGCTGGGAAGAGGCCAAAATAATCTTCCAATCATGGGTCAACCATTCTCTCCTTCAGTCTCTGGGTGTTAGGCTATGTGTCTTGGTGGTACCTGTGAAGAGAAAGAGAGGCAGTTGAGTGACATAGCAACAGCAAAGGAACAACACTCAAGTACTTAGTTCCTTGGCAGTCAAGCTACACCCTTCACAGGAATTAATTCCCCGTTTCCTTGAACCAATTATGCAACTGAGTAAACACTTGATCAGATGAATATCAATGTAGATCAACTGGATTAGCACATATTATGTGAACACACCCAACCAGAACATTGCGAAACCAATGTATGCTTTTTTTTTTTGCAACATCCTCCTAACTTTTGTTAAAATGTAATAGTTGCTGTGCATTTTATGCCATTAGTGCAGAGTCAGTGAGGAGTGCAGAGATCAGATGATAGAGAGGGTGTTTTGGGTACAAATACGGCTGACTTTCCTGAACTCGTTTTTAATTGCAAGGTGGTTGTTATGCAACATATAAACTGCTCAGCACACAAGCACAAAAGACTGAAATCAAAAGTGAAAGACATCTTACCCGCTCTGTAAGGTGAACTCAGGCAGTGCACCTAGGGATGTCAGCTGTTCCTCGAGGGCTACGATACGCAAACCAATGTATCCTGAAGACAGCAGCAGCAGCACAACCCTGTAACATATTAAACATGACAAGTCAGTAAGTTTTTACTGCCTTTGTACTAATGTTGGTAAATGATCAAGTAATGTATTACTGGAACTTTCCACAGGTTCTTGGAGAACTAACCACAGTTGATAACTTAATTAGACATAATTTTTAGTCTTTTTAATCCCAGCTGTGCCAGTGCCAAGGTTGCAAACAAATTGCATGGCCAATAAATACAGTTTAAATAATAAACAGGCAGAAAAGCAGATAAAGACTTGCTTTAAAAGAGGGCTTTCATAAACCGATGTTCACTTTCATGGGTGCCAATGCAGTTTTAGACAATTATGCAATTAATAACAAATCTAAATTGCAAAATAAGAAGATCCTATAAGACAATCCATTCTGTAACCCCCAGCACAAATTTCTCAACCATTCCGTCAAGGATTGTGACTTTCACAGTAAGGATCAGCTTTAGATTAGCACATAGGAAGTAAAGGCACTAAAATAAAGGAAGAGACAGAAGAGACTAGAAAACAGAGGTGCTACTTACAAAATCAAGTAAATGAAGAGTAGTGTGTTGAGGGTACTGGTCTCTCTCTGAACCAGCAGGGACTTGGCTTTTTCAGTCACATTCCAGACCCACGATCCACCTGAAAGGGGAAAGGAAATGTACACATAGCATGAATACCAAGGGTCCAAGATGCATATTTATTTTACTTAGCTTTTATTTATCTAACGCATCATGCATATTTTGTGGTCAACTGTAAAGAATGAAGAAAAAACATGTCAACATCATGTTTTAAAAGGAAGGGGTAGGTTTCTAAGTGACTATACATGGTTTTACATATAGAAGACAGCCTAACCATCAAAGAATTTGCATTTTTTGGCAACTATCAACCTGGGGATATTACAGTGTAGAGATTATAATGATGTCTACTCTACCAGCCACTTCAGTGGTCAGTTAGAGTTTTGCAGAAACAAAATTAGGCAGAAAACTAATGTTAGCTGGTAAACCAAGTATGTATTACCTGATACAGACAGCTCCTCTGAAGATGAGCTATCACTCTGGTGCATGTGCAGGCCCCTAAATGTGGAGCCATTTCCATTAGGCACTGCCTCTGCAGAAGGAAGACAGAGACTTCTATTAGACCTTCAAGTTTGCATTTATGAGTTACTTACAAAACATTATTTATCAACAATTTTCTTTCATACATGATCATTCTAGGCATATGCAATGTTTAGCATAAAATTATTACTGAGAATTGGTGTTGAATTCTCACCTCTGTGTGGTCTATGTAGAGTCTGGTCCTGTAAAGACTGAGACTCAGAGCCATCGAACTGGTCAAAGCTGTCATCCAGACTGGACTGGCTGGAGGTCTGTTGATGAGAGACAATGGCATATCAATACAACTTCAAAGACAAGTTGTTTGGACACAGGGGAAAAATGAAAGTTTTGGTAAATACTACCATTAAAAAACAATTACAAATGCCACAGCTGGATCTTATGACAAGAGCAACACAACAATCCTAATTTACATTTTCTGAAATGGAGCAAAGTTCTCTTACCACAAGTTTGCTCTTATCAAAGCTGTTTTCAGCAGAAGAGAAGACAGGGCTACTATTTGTGCTGCCATCCTGTAACAGAGAAAATCAAAATACACCATTATGTTGTGAGTTCTAACAAATAGATTTTAAAGCCTGCATACTCTAAAACAGTTTATTTTAGGTACAATAAACAAGGAATAAAGTAAGAAGGTAATAGCAATGCAGCTTCCCCTCCTAATTTGCAATGTTATTTTTTTTCTGAATTTCAGATTGTGATGAGAAAATGTTCACAGTGATCAAATGCTTTTGTAGTCACAGCTAAGGAAAGCCTGAAACAATGCATTTTTACAGTCTTTAGCCAACAATCTGACTGTTATCCATTTGTGTTAGCGTCATGTACGGTTTCACCTGCAGTTTTACTACATTTCAATCAACTGCAAAGCTTTTGATTTTTTGAGTAGCCTACTTTAACATTTGACCTGAGTAACTCACCTCTATCTGAGGACAGACTGAACGCAGGAGCTTATAGCATGATTCTCTGTTCCGCAGTGCCACAAAGAGAAACTGAACAATGAGAGGGAAAAAAACAGGAATATTAGCCATCTGCTCTGGTGGTGAACCAGCATCATAAAGTAAATCCAGTAATTGATTAGATAACATCTCAAGCAGAGTTAAATGTCATTGAACAAGTGTTACAATAAACTTCGAGCATCACTAGTCATTAAACAGACTGTATGCACTTCACAGCTGTTGATAAGGATTGTGTTAATGTGAGAAACGGACCTTTTCTCCTTCTGTGGTGCGAATCGACAAGGCGTTGGGTACCAGCAAAGCTGTATTCTGCTTCTTCACTATGTGGATGCTGGAAATTGGAATCACTACCTGCAAAAGCACACAGCCACACACAAAGACACAGCCAGATTTAGACATCAGTCAAATCAAACACTGAGCTAAAAAGAATAGCAGGCTAGGCCTCAGCTGATGCTTACCTTAGTGTCTTTGAGCAAAACTGAGGAATAGAAACAGGCATGGGTGTCCGTGATGTACAGTCGACCATGGTAGGGCACTTCCTTCTGTAGGGCACAGATGTATGCTGGGGAAACAAATGGTCCACCAAAAAGTTCAGTTTCGTACAGTTATATTATTTTTATTTAAGTCCATCATTCTTGTTAATTTTTGTTCACCTACCATGTATCAAGTCTTCACTTTCAGGAATGTCTGGAAACAACTTGTGGAATGTCTTGTTGTGCTTAATGAAACTCTAAAAAGAAAAAGAGAGGATGATTTTTAAAAATGTATTGTAAAAACACCAATATCATGGTGCACTGAAAGTAGAACAGAGATCTTTGCTGCGCTGTTTAAAGTTAAGGTCGACCTACACTTTGTGTCCCAGTACTCTCTGTCTTCTCAAAGCCTTTGCTGTCAACATCAAATGTCTGCGACCTGCAGAGACAAAGAGCACACCTGTCAGGTTAGAGAAAGTCTTGTTTCAACAAGACTGTGCTAATGATAGAAGATAGACACAACATGACTGCACTCTTCAGCCTATTAGAGGATATGCCTTTTCATCACTTTTTCACATGAGACTTTCTCAAGAAGTCTCACACGATCAGAGGTGCGAAAAACCCTGTTACGGGTGCTATAAATCAGTAGAACTTTAATACTACGAGAAAACAAATAAACATATGAGTATCTTTAAAAGCTAAAGCCATCGTGGCAGAGCAGGGTCAACATCTGATGATAAAATTATTTAATCTCAGATAAAATGGTGCCATATTTGTAAGTTAAACAGGTTTTCAGACATTGGTGGCATTTTTCCTGCAGTGGGCGCTCAAAACTGCTTTAGTGGTATGGGAGACTATTTAATGCCCACACAAGTAGGCAGCTACTGAGATGAAGATTGCTCTGCATCTCTGCTGCCAGCAAATATCACAAATCTATCTCAAACATTTGAATCATGTGAGAAAACAGTCAGCCTACAAGGGCGTGCAGTCATGAGTGTGTCACGACTGAGCACCAGCTGACGGTTGGGGCAGGTCTTGTGATACAGGTTTAGAATAGCTACAAGTCTCCACAACATCAAACGTGCAATTTTAAACATTTCAAGACAGCAGCAAATTATTTTTTAATATATCAGGATTTCAAAAGTCTAAAGGTTTTATCACTTTCATTCACAATTTTAGATTTAAAATGTCAACTTAAGGAACTTAAATTAATGCATAATTAAGGTGAACTCTTCATCTACCAGATTATACATATCTGTGCAATTTAGTTATTTTCTGTTACATACAGAAACGTTTTTCATCAAGACAAAGAAGGATTATAGCACCACTGTATATGTAAGTAAAGCTTTATGCTAAGAGAATGCAAGATATTTTGAGTTTGTTTTTAGTCCTAAACACATCTCATGACCTTTCATGTAATTTGAAACCTTTCCATATAACATCCTACCTGATGGCTACTTGTCTGGTGAGGGTTTTGTGCTGTTGCTGGATCTCGAGCTGCGCCGCCTCTAAGCTCAAAGCCTTTCTGGCCTCCACCTTCTTGATGCTGCCATTGCTTAAGCTGCTCCTGCTTTTCTTCACTTTGGCTGGCAGCCCACCACCGCTGCTCTCTACTGGGTAGCTGCTGGACATGGGGGGGAAAAAGTACAGATTTAGCAACATGCTGTATATTTTTTTGGATCACTATTTTGTGCACATACAATGATCACACAGAATTTCTTTTGGAAGAGTTCCTGCAAGGACTTGACATGTCATGGCATGATCATTTGCAATTTCACCATAATTCAACGCACAGTCAGTCTGAGCAGCAAGTGATAAAACTTACTCTCTCTCTGGAGCAGTATATACACAAAAATAGCACAAAAGCGTACCACAACTACTTCACAGGTAGCTGAACACTTTAGACGATTAAAGCAGATATAAACAGCCTTATGATGACATAGCCAAAAAATAAATTAAAAAATCGGAATAAGTCATGGAGGAAATCAAGCCAACCACCACCCAAATGCCCCCAATTATCATTTAATTCTGAAAAAACACATAGCACTGGTAAATCTAGCAAGAAATAACTGTATCGTTAAATGCATTTGCAACAGCGCATACCACATTTTGCGTCACCTTTAGATTAGAATTTAGCTACTTAATCATTTTAGACATCTTATCATCACACCCTTTCTGCTCAAAATAAAATCTCTGACTGGACTGATATTTGACAGTGGGCTTTTCTGTACGATGCGTTACCCTTTTTCAAATGAAAAAGTTTTATTGATGTACACTGCATCAGCACTCAGGCTGTGCAATCACACCTCCGGGTTGTTTTACAAGCTCATCCACATAGGTTTGTGTTCTAAAACTGACAATCCTCTCCATAAAGTGTAAATAAACAGTCTCATAAAAGGATAGTTACAGGATTTACTACAGTCAATATGCTCTACAAAGGCCATAGCATGTCCTTGACCAGGAACAAATGACCCAAAAAATTACCTGAATACTACTCAGTCAGCGGAATGCTAACAAAGTGAACCTAAATCCATAAAACACATTAACAATAATGAAGCAGGACAAATGAGAAAGCTTTTCATCTCAAAAAACAAATAAACCTCAAAAAACAACAACACAGACCAGCTTACCTGGTAAATTTAAATCGTTTTGATGACCGAAAACTCATATACCTACTCACAGTAGGCATTTCCTTTTCTTACAGATGGAAATACCTACTCTCTTTAAGCTTTGCTCACTGGCCTTACACTAACAAAACAGAGAAGTTAAAAAAAATAGCAACCAACAAAATCTAATGCCCCAAAAATATCTTTATAGTCCTTTAAATTCCAAATGTGTAGTCCAATGTAAGTTGTTGTCCTGGTTAAGCCAGAGTTCCTCACCACATCCTGCTAGAAAAAACTGTTGCTGCGTTGCTGTATGAATGTGCTAGTAAAGAGGAAGCCACTTTGTGTTGAGAATGGTGTGACACTCCGTAGCGGGTGACGTCAAACTCAGCCACTCCCCCACAGTCAAACAGGCGTTAAAGAGACATGCACACACACAGTCCCTCTCCCCCACACACAGTCAGCAGAGCGCAACACAAGCACCGACATGTGTAAAACAACAAGGCCCATCCCACAAAATCTTCCACTGTCAAACATTACCCAAGATTAAAATCCTTTCTTGATGACATTTCTTCTGGTGAAGCAAAACCAGGATAACAGACTTTTTAAGAACAGCTCTGTGCATGAGAGAGAAGTAAAAATTCTTGTGAGGTGCTCAGACTAGCCCATCTGCCCCGATGCAGGAGTGGTGCATTATCCACTTTTTTCTTCAGGCAATAAATCTAACCAAGGAGACAAAAGAACACACAGTTCTATCTCAAATACCTTTCCTGAACTCACTCAGTTTGGTTAAAAGTAGTAAAATATTTGAAGATGTAGCCAACTCTCCACAATCAGCAGCACAATAATAAATTGTCTATTTATAAGTTAATCATAGTAACATTAAATCAAACATCAGTAACAATTTTGTTGACTGGATGCATGATGGATCAGATTGTGTTACTTTCTTTGCCTCTGCCAGTCACTCTTGCCTTACATCTGAACAATGTCTTCAGTAACACCTTGAGTAATTGGGACAAAGGTGAAAGAGGAAAAACATGAAATGCAACTTCAGCTGGATGTATACTCTGTAATTAGATTTGAGTGACAATAAAAAAGAAAGAAAAAAAAGGTGACCGACTTATATATATTCAAGAAATTTGTATAATAGAATTATTTACTTTCTTAGATGTCAAGAAAGTTTAAGCCTGTTCTTCTATGTTCAATTATTAACTATTTGACACCCACTGTTTTCAGCTAATTGTAGTTACCTACCTACTATTGTTACTATATATTGTAAACTGTCAATACAAATAAAGAAAATATCCAAACTTTGGCAAAGCAGACTACTGTGGCTGGTTGTTTAGACAAAGGAAGCACACTGGGAGAACAGTTTCATAATCAGTGCTGAACTGTTGGCCCTGTGTTTATGTTTTAATATGCTCATCTGACCCTTTTTCACAGGGCAGCAGGGCCATATAGGTAATATTCAAATACAACCAACTGTTTGACTTTCTCAACAGCTTCCTCTCTTTACACAGGGCTAACCGTAACCATTAAAAAGATCCCGTTAACAGTGCTACTGGAAGACTCGGGAAATTACAAGTACTCCCCTATTGCAGCCAAGAGGTGCTTTGTATTTACACATATAAAAAACTGAAGTTTGAAGTTCATTTTGATTCCTTCGTGTTACCGTCATTTTTTTGTTGTTCTGTGTTACTTGGATAGCAGATTCTAGATTGCAGGTACTTTTTCCTTTACCAGCATTAAAGCAGCTGGGTACTAAAGCACTGAATTTTGCCGAAGATATTGTTAACTGAAGAGGTTCCAGGAAATATTGCCATTCTCGTTATACTAGCAGGTGAGTTTTTAAAAGCACAGACGGGAGGCAGGAAAAGAAATCCAAGAATGTAATGATCTACGACACAGCAGTGAAACATTTCAAGTTTGTGTGGGAAATACATTTCGTGCCAAGATCATCGGGTCTGGCTCAAAGGAGGAAATAGAGTCAGCATAATAGCCTATAAAAGCGTTCAAGGCCAAAGCTATCAAAGGTAGGCAGGTGTGTCAGTAATCTGTGTAAAAAAAAAAGGTCACCAGATGATAGCAGTGTGGAAACAATACCTAGGAATTGTCCTACGTAACAGCCGCATTTCTAAACAACCATTTACAAAGCAGGAGGCGGCTTGAAATGGGTGTGAATAGAACAGATTAAGAACTTGGCCTTTGACATACTAAGTATGCCAGTAAGTGGCAAAAGTCAATTTTGGGCCTAGTTTTACAACCGCTCCTGACATTTCTAAACACGTATAGGCGTATTAAATTCTCAGAACCAGCAGATTAAAATGGGCATGCACAAGGTTGTACAGACATATCGGGATTCACACTGGTGTACAATTTGTCTTGAGAGGTCAGAGGAGGGGGAACTACAGCACAAACAGCAACCTCACATGATAACATGTTCTGTGAAATATAGATTACTGAGAAATACGTTAGCTGCATTTGTTGTGGTATGAGCTCAGGAGATGAGACAAATTACTTCATCACAGAGTCAACGGCCATTAGCTCAGATTTGTGGCCACTGCAGTACTCGTGTGTTTTTCAGTATTTATAGAGGATGGTGATAAAATGATCAAAGTATGACAAAAAAATAACATTCATTCCCACAAGTCAGTGGAAAAAAAAGTTATGTACGTAAACTTGTTTTCAAAATAAAACGAAAACAACTAAGCATTTAGTCTATATTTACTTAGTGTTAAGTTGATCAAATCAGTTCTGCTGTATGAGAAGTACTGGCTGAGATCAGTAAGTAGATATGCTTGCTCGCCTTACCTTCCCAGATCCTGAGAGCACTGAGAACCAGATGCAGCACCCTGTTGGTTCAACGAGGCTTTCCCCCTCTCCATGACCAACTAACTTGTCCCTTCTCTGCCTTCAACAACCCGAAAAAGTGTGCAGCCACCACTAGCAAAGACAGCTGAATGACAGAGTGTGGCAGTACCTTTTGCACTTAGACCCAGAGCATTAACAGCCAAATCAAAAGGGAGTAAAGGTCTTTTTTTTTTACTGCAATGATGCACGCAAGAGCGCCACATGAAGACAGAGCCAGAGCCAGAAATACACAGCAGGACAGGCAATGAGAAAGAGTAGAGTGAAAAGACCAAAATAAAAAGAGAGTCGTTCAGTTTCAAACCCCCAAATGCCCTCCCAAGCTTTGTCCTTCCTGATGCAGTCTCAGGCTGTGTTGTCTTGGAAACTGTTAACAGTAGGAGGTAGATGGTGGAAATGTGGGGGTAGAGAGAAATGGTGCCAGGTTATGCTTGGTTTAGAAAAGCCAACAACAACATTCAATACCCTATTCTTAATAACAACAAGGAGATGGTTAAAAAGCAGCCAGGACAATGTGCATGACAATAGTGAGCTCACAGTCTTTGTGGAGGATGTAAATGGGACTGACCACATGACTACTTGTGCGTGACTGGGAGAAAAGCTTGAAAGGTTCATGAAAAAACAGTCAATAGGTTAATGTAGTGGACTGTAAATGTGGCAGACCCTATTTACATTCACAGACATCAGCTCAGAGCTGTTTTTCATCAATAGTCTATTTCTATACCTATGACGACATCCATCCGGGAAACTTGACAGATAAAGTCCAACTGCACTCGTGACATCAGTCCTAATTTAGCCACCATATATCACCCCTTAGCTCTTCTGTCTAACCACCACCTGCCATGTTTTCACTGTAAACCTCCTGGAATTGAGGATCAACACTTTGACAGCTGTGTTATAAATACATTTGGCCAAAATAAATACAGCACAGGTTTGATCCTCACTACAGCCATGAAGCCTCTCTGAGCCCTTGGGCCTGAGAAAGAAACTTATGCCCAACAAAGAAGAGGCATTTGCCCTGGATACCAACAGTATAAAATCATGTATGTTGAACGCTCAGCAGGGAAGTGGGCCAGTGTTTTATCCTTTAGCTCCACTTTGTAAAGCTCTTAATAGGCAGCATAACTTTCCAAAACATATACCTTACACAACAACCTCAATCTTGCAACGTAAAAGGCACATAATGCTGACAGCTGAAGATGGCCCAAGAATCTAACTAATCCTATAATATAGTGGTTCTTCCTGGTGACCTTTAGGCAGCAAAAAGGGTGTCTCAGCAGTCCCTTTCACTGGCCTGTTCAGTTTGTTAATTACTGAATATAATGTGCATCACAATGCCATCAAGTACACAAAGGGTGATATTTGTTCTCACATGTCAAATTTCATTGTCAAACATGTGTACATAATGCATAAGCTTTTCCATAAGCATATCTACCTCATGTTTGTGACTCCATATTTATCAGATAAGACTTGCACAATGCTTGTGAGGAGGTGCAAGGTCATTTATGTTCACCTTTGCTCCTGAAAAAGCAGTCATGTTTAAAATAGCCTTCCAATCATAAACTGTTTACTAACTTCTTCAGTTTGTCAGTTAGGTATAGTATGCAAAGAAAATAAATACATATATACAGAGCTGACAATAGCCTTTATATGTTAGCAAAATGTAGGTAAATGCTTTTATATATAGGGATCATATATCTTTGAATACATAATAAAACGCCACCAGAAAATGAAACATTAAATCTACTCTGGGTTCATTAAAGGTGACCACATGTTTAAATTCACTGAAATCTAGTTTTGACTAAGGTTGGAGCTAATTTCTACAGCGCAGGACATTCCAGTCAGCAAGAAAGCTCTTCAGGGTATAGAGATATGATGCTTTCATTTTCTGTCCCGAGATGAGACAGATGATCCCAAGAGTCCTGCTGCAGACGTCAGCCATATGTCAGCTGGTCTGCAGTGCTAGCACTCTTAAGACAAATTTGCTTCTATACAGGATGTTTTCCCATGACCAACCCTGCAACAACATGAGCCCAAGGTTCACGTGTGGGTATCGCGGAAGTTTTACATCCATGAAATCTATAAGGTCTGCTAAGAATGAGCACAACCATATAACGTGAGAGCACCATCTTCTGGACAGCTGTTGATAATTTTGTCATGTGACCTGCTGATTCTCCAGCATCCAATCAAAACCAGTTTATTCACACATCACATCATCTGACAGTCATAATGTGTAAAAGTCTATGACAATCCCGTGAGCAACAACAATTAAAGTAATTTAATATTGTCAAAGGTTAAAATCTGTCCCATTTCTAATTCAACAAAAAAATAAATTACTACAGTACAAAATATCTTTGTGGGGTGAACTGAAAAGAATAATGTGTCCACATGTATATATGCGTTTGTGTGTGTAAGCTTCAATAGAGCAGCCAGGAAGGGCAGGGAAATGAGCCAGTGGTCATGGCAAAATAACACACAGTCTGTGGAGCCCTGCCAGGCCTCAGTCTGCAGAAAAAGTGTGTGTGTGTGTGTGTCTGTATGCCAAGTGGAACAGAGAGTGTGTCTGTGTGCATGTGCTGCAGAATCTGAGTGTGTCTGAGTAGGAAGTCATGCGGCCCTGTGTACGCAGCATCTCCCTCCACTTCCTCTGTGCAAACTGGGCTCAGAGACAGAGAAGGTCTTTCTTCAAGGCGACAGAGTGCTCTCAGTGGCTAGGCATGTGAGCAGAGGGAATGATGTGGTGGTGGGTGCTAGGAAAATCCCACCTGACTTTAAAATCATTAAAGGTAAAAGTAGGCCACTCTACAGTATGCAAGAAGGGCTCAGACTTAATCTACAGTAAAAAAAAAAAAAAAAAGAGTTAATCTCAGCTTCTCAGAACAGCAGGTTGTCCAGATGAACAGTCATACGCAAAATTATTTCATCTGCCAAAGCCATTTTTGGTCCAAAATAAATTGCAAAGTCATTTTTAGTCCTGAAAATCTAGTACAAGCCAGTTTATGGCTGACTTACTGTCCAGCTTAAAAATTAAACATATGTTGAATAAAATAGAGCAGGAGGGCTCATCTATATATTATGGATGCTAAAGTTTATGTGACTTCACTGACTAATAACTGCTCGTTGAATTGCTACTGACCACAACTATACTTCTGATAATCCTTTTGAGTTTACTTTTACCCCAAATAAACATTTTGTTGACTCAGCAACATTTATTCAAATAATTGAATCATTCAGATATCACACTACATACATTAGATTTTGCCCTGTTTCTCTCAGTGTATTCACATTGAGTTTTTACTGAGCTAGGAAAGTATAAACAAATCTACAGCTACTATCACATGAAAAAATGGCTAATGCTTTGTATGCATGACTAACAAAGTTTAATGGTAGAGAAAATTAGTCCTAGGGGTCTAAACAGAGTGTTTTATATTTCTTTTGGTTGCTTTTGCTACAGATATCCAATCCAATGAGCAGCTACCTTGACACAGTATTGTCAAAACAGTCTTCCCACTTTTCAAAGGACTAAGTTTACCTTGAACTCAAATGCTATTAAAAATGGTTGACTTGCACAGAGTTTTATGACCAAACAGAGAACATTCTGTCAGCAAGTCATATCAATACGTTATCGTGCTCTTCAAAGCAGAGCAGAACAGACAAGCTTTAACACGCTTTTAGATAAGCCTGCATGAAGCTTCATGTGTCTGAAATTAGCCTGACCTATGGCAACTACATTAGGTGGAATTCAACAGTGCAATGCGAGTACCAAAAGGTGAAAGAGCTAAGAAGAATATAGCCTTTTTCTTGGCTCTGTGACAAGGACAGTGGAGTGGTCATTAGCACTAGCCTGACGGAGGCAACACATAACCTCAACCATCAGCAGCTGGTTAACTTGCAACCCTTCATTAAGCGATAAACAGTCCTGCAGATGTGGTTTTCATCCTTTAACTTCAGTTTTCCCTCTGCGCTTGCAGCACATCTCATAATTTAGACCTACAGTTTTCGCTGCCCACAGCGGCAAGGAAACTCTGTCCTGGGAGCATCTCCCTGAAGCCAACAGGACGCCTGCAGAGCTGCCCCACCCAGCCTATTCTAGGCTCCTTCAACTCAACTTTGCAGCCATACCAGGTTCTTACCTATTAAAAAGCAATTCATGTTTCTTTGACAATGTGCCCAGCAAACCTGTATGCAAGGTAAATTACAATGAGCTCACAAACAGGGGTTCAGTGCACTCAATTGCTGCCTTGAACTAATTTGTTTCTCAGCTATGCTTTTATTCAATTTAATTGACATTTTCTCCATCATTCTGAAGATTTATTTCTAAAAAGGATGACAAAGATTAGAAGATGACTTTGGCTAGATGCTGCATATGGTAAGAGCCTTAACTCACTGAGGCCTGACACTGTCACAACAAGTGCATTTGTGTATGTGTGTGTTGTGGAAACAGATAATCACTCCACATACCATACTACAGACACACCATAACTTTACTGATAACCAGCAGGCCACTTCTGATTGGCAGTGCTCTTGTGCACCAGCAAATGGCTATCTAAGGGGAAGAAAGTGAAACGCACAGAGGACAAGAAGTGCTAACGGGGAGATAGCAGGAGCATTTATATAACACCATGTACCACCTGTGGTCGACTCATGGGAGCTAAAAATAGTTTTTTCTGAGAAAACATAGACTTGCTTGTCTCATGTGTGACCACTACGCGGATGTGTTTCCCTGAGAGTAGAGGGTTAGAGAGTAACACAATATATGTTTGAAAAAGTGTGTGAGAGAATGTGGTGATCTATAAATGCTCCTCTGCCAGGTCTGTCTACGCTGGAGCTGAATAGGACTGGATGATCCATGATCATGACAGATGATCAAATAGTGATGTAAATCTGACCCACATAGGCCAGTTGATGAAGTCATGCTTTCCAAGCAGCAGGCAAAGACAAGATTAAGAACTGACCAGATCTGGACTAGCTTTGTTTCAAGGCACTCTTCCACTTGTAATGCTCTTTATTTACGTGAACTAGAAAAGGTTACCATTCATCCTGCAGACATAAACAACACCTGGAGCACAACAAGGCTAATTTGGGTAAATCACTGTGTTCTTGGAAATGAGCAAAATCAGAAAAGAAACAAGTTAGAAATGAAACCACCTACTGTGTCTGTAATGACACTTCACAGAAAGACAGAGCACATGTACCATAGTTCTACTATCAGGTAACAACATTCTACCACTGGAAAACATTATACCCAAGGTTATTGGAGTCTGCCTTTAAACATACCAATGGGGTCATGTGTGTAGGTCACTAGCTTAGTCAATGGATGAGCTAACGACGTGAAGGGAGGCTTGTGCTAAAGCATATTGCAGATTCTCAAGTACTGATTGTACTAATGTACACTATTATTACAAAAACGCTCCCAACAGTCTCAGTACTGCTACATTTTGTGTTTCAGCCCCTAACCACTTTACAAATTTGGTTGAATAGATTAAATGTAACTATCAGTGTAACTGTCTGTGTGACTGTAACGCTAGCTTAAGTACATTAAATGCCAACACAACACAGTCAAGCGGAAGGCTAGCATGCTAGCATAATGCAACCACTGTCTTGAGAGGTGTATTTTCCTACTTTTCGGTTAAAATCGCTTCCAAAAACATATTTTATGATCCTATGTTAAATACAACATTAAGGTGAACCAAAACAATGATATACTGTCGGACAATCTGTTGTCAGCATAGGAACGCAGAGCGTTAGCATCCACCCTGTTGATGATGCTCACCGGCAGATAGCGGTTCAGCTAGCCACATTCATTCCGCTTACCTCTCTTTCATGAAGTGCTTTATTCTGACGATGGCCTTCTCGTCGATCTTCCTGAGGAAGGTTTTCAACCTCTCTCTTTTATTTTCAAGCATTCTTCCCTCAGCCAGTGGTGGTCGGTTCGTGCAGAAACGACGCTCCACGCCAAACTCCACCGTTCTTGTTTGGCTTCGGCTCTTCTTTTTCTCTTCTCACTTCATCCACGGCTGATTAAGATAATGAGCTTAAATCGGACCAAGTCAGAGGACCAATCAGAGACGGAGACGACTGGGGGAAAAACGGTCATGTCAGACCCGTCGTCCAATCACAATAAGGTAGTTGGCTTTACACCGACCGCCCATTGCCTTATATGGTAGTCGGGCTGTCCCATTCTTGAGACCTATAAAAGGTAGGCCTGCGTTGTTATTGTGCTGGTGTGGTTCTCCAAATCAATAATTTACCTGCGACTTTCACGTGTGAACAGCACGGGGAGTACACACTGCGGTTTAACATCTGTGTTTCATGTGTCAGATCACACTTCAGTTAATCTGAGAGAGAAAATTACTGTACTGATACACCAGGGTGGGGCTACAGAGAGCTTAATTTCTATTAGGGTAAATTAATGCTATACTCTAATATCAGTGATAGCAAGACAATATAGAATACAAGCATAAAATATTACATTGTGCTTTTAAGCTACCATAAATAGCTGCTTTTAAGAGAGCAACTGTGAATCCAGTACTGAATGATTTGGTCTGATGAACAACAAAACCTTCCAGCATCCATTAAGTTACAAAGGGAATTCACTTTAATCTTGTAATGAGTCGAGAAATCAATGAGCATTTATTCCTGTTCTCATGAAGGAAAGCAAAGACCAGAAACTCAGTGGGTGAGTTAATCAATTGGTGGCTTTTATTCTAATGCCACTGCATGAAACCCTTCTAGCCCAGCATTGAGCATGGAGCTGATGAAAGGGCAAGTATCTCACCTCCCCCTTTCATTGGAGTGAAAGGCAGCAACTGTAGCAACAAATGGCAAAGTCACACACCTACTGTATGATCAGCAGACTGAGGCTGTAAGGCCGAAGTTTAGACAGTCAGCTAAGTCACATTGTAATCACTCTGGATGACTGTGTGTGTGGTACTTATGATTAGTGTAAGGGATAAAATAAAATAAAAAACCTGGTAAAACCTGGTAAAGCAATTATTTGAAGAGGTTTTGAGCAAGTTGTGTGATGATTTTCTGTAGTTGACCCTGAACTCTGACCCTCTGTGGAATGGGGCCCTCTATAAAAAAAGGGAGAATAAATAACATAGATTGTGGTGTTGGAGAAAGATGTACTGTTTTGGATATCTTTATGGCTGAAATTCAGTTGAAGATACACAATGAATGAACAGACTTACAAACTTGATTATTTAAAAGCTTTTTAGAATTAGCTAAACTGAAAAATACAAACATTTCTCAGTCCCTTTCTATGTCTGATGTCACTGATACGTCACATCATGACAAATCAATGACTGTTAAAACGTAGCTCACTCTGACTACAGCACTGCTTCCTCAGAAGTATTTCAACACCATATTGAAAGAGGCCTTGAGCACATTACAAAAGAAGCAGCAGTTTAGACAAATACATTCAAATCTTTGCTCTGAAAGCCTTTTTTCCTCGCTCAGGCGCCGCCACACCACCAGGAACAGAAGAGGCACTGTTTTGGCACATGACACAGCAGCAAACACGCCACCTCCACACAATCTGGCCCACACTTGACAGTCCTTTCGCCTCCTCTGTGGGGAAACAAGGCAGAGAGACAGGAGGAAGTCGTGCTTTATGAGGATGTATGTAACTGGGAGGTGGAGATGCAGCGTAGGCAATAGTAGGCGTTTCTTTGGTGACTCATCAGTGTGGAAGACGGATTATTAATTAGGCTAAGAGGGAAACCGCATAAAGGATAGAGGAGTCACATATGCTCCAGCCTGCTGGTGTGTGATTGGTTTGACGTAATTCGATTGATCATAAATTTGTTTGGGAATGAAAAATATCTCTCTGACCTTGAGAACCCATCTGGTAGCCCAGCAGCGTTAACAGCATTCCTGCTGGAATTACCCATGATCTATTTACTCATCAGAAATGGAAAGAATGGAAAATGGAAGAATGTTCTATCACTGAGCTGGTGATCATATTTTCACACTCTTTATATTTTTAGGTGAATATATGTTTTCAGGAGTGCACAAAATGAAAACAAACACTAAGTAATTTTTTCAGATAAATGCTGACAAACATTGAATTATTAGGCTATATCTTAACACTTTACATGCGCCTACAGACATATGAGAGTGTGTGAAATGTAAGGCAGAGAGGGAGAACATATTAAATAAGTTTTTAACTTTTAAAAAGTTACTTTCAGCATGAGTGTAAAATTCACTTGCAACATAGATGACCATCATGAAAATTTAATTTTCAAATTCCAAAAACAAAGAAGGAAATAGAATTATAGAAACCATTTTTGTCCGTTAGAGTAAAATGTTTTAGTTCTGCACATTTCACTAATATTGACAATCTGAGTCATGAGGCAACTCCTCACCCTTGATCTGGTCAATATTTGTAAATGACTTTAACATTATTGGAAAAAAAACACACCATCTCTTATGAGCCAATGAGCAGAGAGTCAAATAAGAAGGGGAGATTTAAAATATGCCACTACAAACACTAAAAAAAACTTTCATTAGCTTTCATTTACTGGCTCTCATTACGTTCCCTTTGTTTGTCTCTATTATACATCGTCACTGTTGAGTCCCGGATCTTTGAATGGCTCATGCAGTTATGAATCCTTCATGTTACATAATTGTTTGTAGTTGTTGCTAAAAAGTTTATGTAAAGTTCCATTTCTGAAGAAATTATTGACTACACATTAAATTTTCTCATTGATGTGAAAATGCAGATTAGGGTTTCTAGAGACAGCTTTGAGCTAAATCAACAAGTAAAACAAGAATGCAAGCATATTGGTGGGTAAGTATAATTCACTTTGCGAATTATCAATATTAAACAAAGACACTCGCTTGTATATCAAATCTGATGAAAGCTAAGTTTGAACAAAGCATTTTTTATTTGTGCTGTTAGTTACACATCTGGGAAAATCAGAGCCAGTCTGTTGTCTCTCATGTTGCCTAACACAGACATCTGCTTGCTTAAACAGCTATAGATGCATGCAAGTCTCTGCAGGAAAAGAAAGTGAGGTGTCCTTTGCTTGGATGGCTGCCTATTATCTGTTGCAAAAGGAATGTTTTGCTGGAGAAATTTTTATTATCAGCTGCTGGAGTAAACACTCTGACCTTGGGAGGCTATAGCAACACCTTGGCCTGGAAAACCGGGGCTATGACGCACAGACAGCTGCAGCCACGCACGTTATATCACAGGTGTACAGAGATGCTTATGAAGCAGGATTAAAAAAGGGCATCATTGGTTGTACACCTACCTTGATGAAATGTATAGTTTCGACCTAATACTATGGTTACAAACTGCATGATAATGCACATCACTAAACACTGTATAAATATATGCTGCTTCCAAAAAATACAGTCATATGTCTAGCATATTGCAGCACTGCTCAGTATAATACTTGTTAGAAACAAAAACATGTTGTTAGAGAGAGAGACACAAAATGTGTCATAACCTGGCAGCACACAAGTTTATCTTAACACTTGGAATGTTCCATTCAAATAGGTAATAATTTTAGCATCTGGCATTTAAATCAGTCAGCTATGCGCAGCTCAAACCCTCATTGAGTATGAATACATACCATACATTCTGTTTGGAAATAATGATCATTCAAAAAGGAATCACACTGCTAATGACACAATCCCAGCTGGCATTTTAAAATGTGATTTGTTGTGGAATTTTCACATCTAAAAGACAGACAGATAGCTTTTTGTGTCCCAGCATGAAATTTTCCCTGTTTGCGTGAGTAAAGCGTCACATGGGATTAAGTGAGACAAATAGCATTGTCAATGGCAAATGATCACAGTGGTTGAGTAAAATGGAAATACATTGAGTCTCATAGTCAAGACTTTTCAGTGTTTGGGTGTTCATTCCAATGAAACAGACTGTTGACAAAATATCTGTCACATATTGTCGCGCCAACAACTTCGCCTTTATTAAGCTTTCTCTGTCTCTTTTCTGTTTCAGTTTGTCTCCTTCTGACATAGGAAGGGGAACTTTTTTTCAAAATCGGGATGTCTACTTTCAAATACAATCAACATATCAACATCAAGATACACAATGTATGGTATATTACCAACTCTAGGGAGATATGTTGTATTGTTTATATTTATTTTAAGTGTTTTTGTTCAGTCAGGTGTACACACATTTTAGCATAGTAAATTAGAAAACTGATATTATTAAGTCTTGCCACCGTAAAAAGCACCAACTACCCATCTGAATCTGTTTATCAGCCTAAACTGTCATCTTGTGTATCTGTAGTCTGTCTGTGGGGTCAGAAAGGTCAGTCCATCACCAAGGATTCACCCCAGCAACAACCTCTTTCATTCAATGAGGCCAGCAAGCGGGGGCACCTCACTGCCTACCCACTGGTATCATCTTACCGGTAACACTGGGACATTGTCTGTGGCTGACTCCCAGCGGCCCACTTTGGAAGTCATTTTTCAGATATGCTGTGCAGTTTCACACTTTAGAGGGATGTTTACACATTCGTCACCGACGTGTCTAGCAGCGAGACTGATATGGGGGATTAGAGTCTTAACCGTGTCATATGTATGAAGAAACCTTCAGCTGATGTGTTTTGTTTGTGTTCTCAGTGCGTGAGCTGCAAGGGGCTCAGGTGTAACACATACAGTCCTCAACTCAAAGGGTGTTGGGTTTCTACCTGGCAGAGCCTGGCTGGCCTCTTTAAGCTACTGTTACCAAGCTACTCTCATCACTAATTTAGCAGTGTTCTTCACCCCAAAGCTCTGGGTGGTTGGTTGGTTGGTCAGCTAAGCGTCGTGAAGGACAGTGTTTCTTTTTCTGTCAGAGCTGTGCACCACCAGGGCTCCCAGAGGAGGACCAAACCTGAGCTGGGGCTGATGCAGAACGGGGAGGTTATGAGCCCGCAGGACTCCAAGGCAGCAGGGGCCGAGGCCATGGAGGAACAGAAGGCCCAGAACCAGAGCCAGAATCAGGCATGTCTGGAGCCCACAGCGCCTCCACTTCCTCCCCCTTCACCACCACCACCAGGGCCACCAGAATATCCAAGACCGAGGCTCATCTTCCACACTCAGCTGGCTCATGGGAGTCCCACAGGCCGCATCCACGGATTCACTAATGTCAAGGAGCTGTATGCCAAGATCGCGGAAGTGTTCAACATATCCCCTTCAGAGGTACAAATAAACCTGACTATGAATATAATATGATTACAGTGGCCTTTCCAGTTATGTTGAAAATAATCAAGATGAAAAAAAGCATTGGGTTGTACTCCTGTCTTGGATTTCTGGTCTGCCAGGCCAGTTGTAAAAAGGTGTTAGGTTTCCATTCTAGGCTTTTTTCCATGATGCACTATTGAGGATCATTTGCTTTTGCTACTGTCTCCCAGACTTTGTACTTGTCTGCGCCTTGACCAGGATCAATAACGGAAACGCATAACCAGATAATGTTTTGTAGTCGGTAAACACCCGCATATGCAACACAACGCTTTATTGTTATGGATGTGACTTCAGGGCATAACAAAAGGGGGCAACTTTACTTTGAAAGTTATTCAAATAACAAAATGGAGCAAAAAATAAATATTAGTTGATACAAATTTCCACTTGTTTTAACAGTTACAAACAATTACTGCAGCTATTTTGTCTAATTAACAGCAAGTGAAAACAGTTAAGCTGCAAAAATGGTGGATCCCATATCTTACATATGGGATACTTGAGAAAAAGCTCCTCCAGAGTTTTAGAAGATATTAGAAGATGGTCACGTGGAGTACTACTCACACTGTAATACTCCACATGACGTGTAAACTAACCTCCATGTATAAAAATAAAACTGATCCATGAAGTAACATTACCTTAAATACCTACTCTAATGTATCTATATCCAGTGCAACTGTGTGTTTAAGAGACAGTAAATGATACATTTCATGTACCTTTTTATTCCTTTTATTCCTTTTCCTGCTTAAAATCTGTGTGCAGTAAGTCCATGTTTTCAGAATTGGCTGCATAATTTTCAATCAAATTTGACACAGACGTTCCCTAGGCTATATGCCTAATCCAGCGGAACTGGCAATACACCAAAGACTGCTTGCACTCTGACAGGACGGACGCAAACAAGCCAACATTGCTGATTTCCTTGGAACATTGCAGAGTGCGGTCTGTAAAATCCTGAATCATCCTCAAAAGGAGGGTCATTTGAAGCCAGAAAAATCTCCAGGATGAACACGACTAACTACCAGACGAGATGATTGGCAACTGTTTAGTCTGTGCTGTGGAAATCGGAAAATGCCAGCGAGCCGCCTTCGTCATTTGTGGAGACACAGAAGTAAAACATATTTTATTCCAACTTCATGGGCAACAGTGTAATAAAAAAAGTTATACAGCAAAACCCAACAAATTAAAAGTTTCCTTTGGATTTTATTTGAGGAAACACTTGGCTACAGTAGGAAGACTCCCCTGATATCAATCCTGGATATATAAACTAAATAGTTCACTTGTAGCCCTACAGAAGACCCAGACTGTCTTTTGTAGTCATGTTACTGCAAGCAGCTGCTCACAAGGCCAGAATCCTTGAGAGTGCTATACCTTTAGTGGTCAAGGTCCCCATTCTGCTGCCTGATACTGTTGTCAGTGCTAAACATAATGAAGGACTTTCAAGTGGATACCATGGAGAAACAGTTTTGTTTGTTTGTTTTTTTGTATTTCAGACCGCCATTTAGATTACATCTACCCAGAGCAGCAGGCAGTAGATGCAACAGTAGAGTGATCAAAGAATGAGTAGGAGGAAATAGTTGAGGGAAAAAGTATTTTAGATGTAGGCAAATGATTTTCTGACTTGAGCTTGTTCACATTTTGGCTACAGGAACGGGCTCACTGAATTAAACTGTGGAAAATGAGATACCATGGCATAAAAAAAACATCACTCAGCATATACACAACTGGCTGTGGCAATGCATGTAGTTTTATGTGCAGTTCAGTATTATTACTACCATAGTAAACTGTAAAAGAATTTCAACCCTTTAAAAAATGTAAGTGATGAATGGCCCAGTTGCTGCTGTTCTCCTGCATTCCAGAAAATACTATATTAACACAGGCAGCAACAGAACAATAATTATTCAACACTGACCTTATCAAATACTTATCAGTAGTGTTTTGAAGGCCACCATGAAGGCTTTTGCTATCTGTGCATTTGTTGGCATGACGGAGTAGTTATATGGACCAGTGCACAATACATTCCATGATAAATAATCTTGATAATCTTGTCAAGCAACTGTCACCCATGACTGTGTCTTATTGTTCTCTTTCCTTTTAAGCTCAGTTCTGAAATGCAAAATCTGTTTTAGAAGGAAACTGAACACAACTGATGTCAGTTAACACTTTGAAACCTCTATTTCTTTTATCTACAGTATACAACAGTGACTATACTAATGTGCAATTACACTTAAATGACGAACGTTTTAAAGCAGAATGACCTATCAATAACTGCATTAGTTGTAAGTTGACAAGTAGAGTATTTCCTTTTATAAACAATTAAAAACAAAAACACTGCATAGAAAATACAGGCCTGAAAGTAAAAACTCATTGCAGCAAAAGTGAGTACAGCTGCGATTACTGACACACAAGTTTAAAACCCTGTAATCACTTACTGTCTGCATCATGGTTCTACATGGAGAACAACTGCCACAGGAGTTGAAAAAATATAATGTTAGGCTTAACAAAGATTAGATGGAAAAGAATACAGGAATATTAAGGACTAAGCAAAAAGTAGTTAAAACACAGTTGCAGCAGGAATGACGAAGTATAGAATGTGCCAAAGTGCCACTAATCAGAGCCACAGTGGCAGTCTTCTTAACATGATGCCATGGAAGGTGCACTACTTGCACAGTCTAGCTCTGAAAAATAGACAGGCAAGTGCTTTTGTGACGACTCACTGAAGGGTATTGCATTACATCAACCTCTATGGACGGCATCCAAGATAAAAACAACCCATTGCTTGTGCTTTGGCACAAAATTGCAAGACTAGACTTAGACTAGACATGATAAATAACATGAGTATTGGGAGCATGTTCTTTAGTCACATAGTGCTCAAGGCAAATTTGTTGGCTCATATGGGGTCCAGCAAGTTTTATCAGGACTATCACAGTGAATGCATCACACCAACAGTGAGGCATGGGGTTGGGAGTATGATGGTATGGGGATGCATGAGTGCAAAAGGTGGTCCGCATGAAGGAATTTGCAGATGGTACTATTACTGCTTGTGGCTACACCAAAATACAAGATGACAAGGTGACTCCAAGTCTGTAGAAGCTTGCCAGAAGAGGAATATTCTTGAAAACGTGAAACATGATAGCACGATAACGACCCAAAGCCCACCACCAAAATTCCACAAGAGTTTCTATTTGAGGAGAAAAGGGAAACCAGTGACCTAACCAAGTATGTTGCCTGACTTGAATCCAAGCAAGGTATTTTAAAGAGAAAGTTACTGCAAATCCACCCCTCGAGCAAAGAGCAGCTGAAAAAAATGAAAAAAACTTTGCCATCCTGCATGCCGAGGAAGGTTAAGTCTGTCATGACATACAAAGCATTGAAAAAATGTAGGAATGGATTTTTAATATAGAAAGGTTTAGTGACTTTAATTGCATTGAGTTTCTGCTGAGGGGCTTGTATTTTGTATTAGTGTATCTAATTTTACAGAGAACAAATGACCTACCGTTCAACTTAGAAAAAAATTAAATGACTGTAAGGTGATTCAGTGTTGAAACATTTAGTATTTAGGTGACATTGTACAGGGATGTACTTATTTCTGTTGCATGCTGTATCTTTGATATTACATTTGCACAGTCTATTTTTGCTGACAGTGTCACCAAAGATTATTTGGAGTGTCAAAGTGGAATAATTGGATGTTGTTAAAATTAAACTAGATAGCTGTTCTTCACAACAAGAAGGTTCTAGGTATCTACCAGTTGTGTGAGTCTTCCTCGAGATTGTATGCTGTGTATGTGACTCTCTGACGCTCTTGTCTAATGGAAGTAGAAACTGTTTTTCTTCCTATGTCAGTAATGTGATTGTTTAGCATCCAGTCCAGGGTATGCTCCGGCCATTATGAGCTAAGATAACCTCCAGCAATTTTGTGTGGAGCTGTTCATTGCAATAAATACATAAATAAAAACTAATCATTTGAATTATGTATGTATTGTTTAATAATTGTGTCCCTGTGAAAATGATAAGTAAGGAGATGCTCTTGGCTTAATTTTATCTTGTGCGAATGAGCAATTATTTAATGTTTGCTTCCCACCAACGTCTGATATAGTAGTTTATTTACTGTAACAACCAGAGTATCTACAAGACCTTGAACTGCATGCAGACCTCTAGATACAAGAGTCTTGATGAGAAATATCAGGCAATTGGTTG
Source organism: Dascyllus trimaculatus (assembly GCA_024666655.1). Lineage (NCBI taxonomy): Eukaryota > Metazoa > Chordata > Actinopteri > Pomacentridae > Dascyllus > Dascyllus trimaculatus. The sequence continues at coordinate 12,892,208 of CM045446.1, read as the reverse complement.
GTGATAGTGAATACTGCAACAGTTTCCTTGACCTCACTTGGGTTGAACAGCATTCGCACACAATGACTGTACAGCTAAATGCCAGAGAAGACCTTGGACTGCAGTCACACGGTTCCACTTGCCAAGAGAATTTCTATGGAGAGGAACTGCTCCAAGATAACAGTTCACTCAGGTTATCTTGGATTTCCTTTATGGATTATCAAGTAAAACTTAAACTTGAACCTCGGGTTGCAGAATACCAAATTAAAGCCCAAGAACCATTTTTTGGTTCTAAGCTTAAAATATAAGTCACGAAAAACCTTTTCAAATATATACTGACTGGAGAACATAGAGAGCGTCAGCGCAACTGCAAAATCTAATGTAAAATTGCTGTCGTATAAGACATGTTTGCTTTGATACGTGACTTATATTAGGTGGTGTGATCCTGACTTTAAGATGTTTTGCTGAGAAGGTATTCACCTTCAGTGTGTATAAGTATCAACTAAGTATATGTTTTATTTCAATGAATAACCTTCTAAAATAACCGTGACCATGACTCATGCTTTAAACTCAAAAAAGACAAAACACAGTGAATCAATTATTGTGAATGATGTGGATTGTTTTTTTGGACTTTGACATCTGTTTTGAAATATATATAAAACTCAATGACCTATCACTATGGATGTTTTCAGCGTATCTCATTCACGGCTCAAAACAAAATGGCCACAGTATCCATCCCTAATTGTTTGACTCTACTGCCCTCTGCTGTTTAATCTCCATACTGCAGGGCTAAAGGAATTCTGATAGGCTCCATCTGATTTTTAAATAGAGTAGGGGAAAGAAAATGAAAGACCAAGCAGTACTGTAGGGTTACAACAAACAGTCACTTGCTTATGGTATATGTATTAATGATAATGTTTACACCGTCCAGTTTTAGAGAGAATAAAAATGCTGTATTACTACAGGCAGCTGTGGCTCAGGTGGTAGAGCAGGTTGTCCACTGATTGCAATGTTGGCAGTTCGATCCCCGGCCCCTCCGCATGCCGGTGTCCTTGGGCAAGACACTGAACCCCAAGTTGCTCCCAATGGTAGATTAGCACCTTGTATATCAGTTCTGTCGCCAATGGAGTGTAAATGTGTGGTGAATGGGTGAATGCGAAACACATTGTAAAGCGCTTTAGATACCACTAAGGTAGAAAAAAGCGCTATATAAGTGCAGACCATTTACCGAGGGTGGGCATGACAATGTTAATACATGTGGGATGTAACAAATCCTATCAAGTCTAGTGGCTTACTGTTAAAAAAGGCAGTGGATAAACATAATGGTAACTTTCAAAGTCATAGATTTTAGTTATGTATGGTGTTTTCCTTTTGCATGGATGGTGAAGATATCGGGTTCGGCAGTGGCAACCTTTTACTTTGTTTATTTCTTCCCTCAGATCCTGTTCTGCACCCTCAACTCTCATAAAGTGGACATGCAGAAGCTGCTGGGGGGACAGATCGGACTGGAGGACTTCATCTTCGCTCACGTCAGAGGGGAGACCAAAGAAGTAGAGGTGACAAAGACAGAGGATGCTCTGGGTCTCACCATTACAGACAATGGAGCCGGATATGCTTTCATTAAGGTGAATGAGACGTAGAGCAAACCAGGCCGAAGGACAGAAAACTTTCTTATTAACTATGTGTGGAAGTCAAGTCTGCAGTGGAACAGCTTCAGCTGACTAACCTTTCAGCCTAACCTTTAAGTTCAAGTGTTTAAAATGTAAATCTCTTTGTAGCGAGGCTCAGCAATTATTCATTGTTTATCTTCACAGAAAACTTTAAGGATTCAGGTTTTCTTTTGCCAGGCTGTCAATAAAGTCACGTACGGGATATACACTCTTTTAAGAAAGTAGAATGTAAGATCAATTCAGTAAACACCTGTATTAACCCTGAAATACATAAGGTATTTTTCAAATAGTATTTACCTCTTACACCTACAAAGGCCAGGACTAGAACTCACATAGATTTAGATTAAGCATGCATTAAAATTAATTCAAATCATACTACTAACAATAACAAAAGCACACAATGTGTCTTTTTGAGAAACCAGTACAATTATTTGTAGATGTTATTTTCTTTTTTTTTTTAATGTGGACTGATGCAATATATTTCACATTTTCTGATATCTGGACCACAAATTTGAGAACAGTTGATCACTTACATCTATATCAGGTTAGATCCTTTGTCTTTCTTCCAGAGGATAAAAGAAGGCAGCACCATAGACCGGCTGAAGACTGTATGTGTTGGTGACCACATCGAGGCCATCAATGACCAGAGCATTGTAGGGTGTCGACACTATGAGGTGGCTAAGATGCTAAAAGAGCAACCGAGAGGCATCCCCTTCACTCTCCGCCTTGTGGGGCCCAAGAAGGCCTTTGGTGAGTGAAAAATATAAGATATTTATGGTCATCTCCACAGCAGACAGAGACAGGAAATCCTAAGTATTGACTTCAATATCAGTCAGAAATAGGAGTTCAGACTGAACCTATCTACTTCACAACCCTGAAAAAATAAGCAATTTTGCAGATTTTCATATCAATGAAGCTACAAAAACATACTGCGAACTGACATGTTGGAGGTAAAATAACATACAAAATCTGTAACAGTGGATAACAATGAAATTTATTTATTTTTTAAAAAATATCATGAAGAAACCCTATGACCCAGAGAGAGTTAAAATGCAACCACAAATTTATTGCAATTTCACAAATATTTTCTTTTTTATTTAATAGACAATGCTGTCAAATTCTATTCTATTGTAAATATAGTTCTAAAATCAAATGCAAGTGAAAATATCTCTCTATACAAGGCTATTTTGTAACAAAAATGATCAATGAATGAGTCTACTATCGATGTATAGTTACATATAATATAATCATACATTATAGGTAATTTAAGTGTTTTTAATGTTTAAAAAATACACGTGATCTCATGCAAAATAAAGGCTTGAAATATATTTTAATTCTGAAAAACTGCTGTATTTTTATGAGATGGTAATTTACTGTGATTTTACAGTATTTTGTTTGTGCCCCAGCGGTCGGCATATTACTATTGTATTTTTTTCAGATAGTTTTTTTATTATATATTTTTTACAGTGTTGTTGACACTGGATCTACAAACCGATACTTTAATACTCAGCAGTCTTTGTACACATTGAACTCGAAATGTCAGTATCCATTCCTTCTGAATCTTCGTTCTTGTATTCACTCGTTGCCCAAGGTATAAATTCATGCTTTAAAAAGATGGAATGAAAATCAGCAGGGCTCCTGGTGCCCAGAACCAGGACATGAAAACACTGGAATAAGGAGGAGGGGAAAGAAACTTTTCTGTTTCTCTTGTTATTGCCATCCGAAGCTCCCAGCACACACAGGAAGCATAAATATTGTGATTCATAACACGGATATTTTATATGATTAGCATAAAACCTGCCCCAAAGTCGTTTTTTATGACAGGACTGCCCACATAAAGCGTGGCTCCAACAGCTGATTGCTTCCCTGCTTTGATGTCCACAGTTGCCTGATGTTGTCCCCAGTGGTTGATGGGTTTCAGCACTTTTCCATATCTCATCAGCCAAACAGGAAGAGGAGTCAGGAACATGTTAGAGAATTCTGGCTGTCTGCCAGCGAGTCTGGAGAATTGTTAAACTCAGTAGCTGCAATTAATTAATCGGGGTTGTGGCTGTCAAGCCTCTGCATACAATGATCTTGTGTGATAGAAGATGCTCAGATGAGACTCTGCAGGGTCGAGTACGGCTCAGCTAGGGTTTGATTTTGGATCATCAAATAAAATAAAGTATAATTCGAAATATCAGGGTTTGAAGAATTTTTTGAAAAACACATGAACAATATAAAATGCACCCAGCTTGTGTGGGGAAAAGGAAGTAACATAAAACCTGATGTAGTGAGGTTAAAGTTATTTATTAACAAAAGCTAAGATTTTAAAATTAAAACAAAAATGAGGCAACAAAAGACTAAATGAGTGCTGTGAAAACGAGAACAAAAAGAGACTCTAACCTAGAGTTACTAACTGTATACAAAACAACAACTAACAATGGAAACTATCTGCTACTCTAGCTCAACAAAAGAAATAAAACAAGTACAATTCTACCAGCACTTAAAACGCTAATGAGGCTAACAAGGGAGTCTAAAGCGTGTGCAATGTTCAAAACTAGTGCCTCAGCAAGTTTACAGAATTCCTAAGGTCACAAAGAGGCACACAAGCAGGGCTGGTTACAACTTGCTGACTGGATCTGGTCTGCTGGCTCTTATGTATCCCTGGTGGCTCCGTCTGATTGGTGAACCGGCAGTCGTCACTCCTGCACCAATCAGTCCGCTCCACCACAGGTGGAGAGAATCAGGGAATCAGCTGGTGCTGCAGGGCAACCTGAGTGCACACACACACATGCACACAAACACTCACACACACTGAGGGAGAGGGAGATCAAAAGTTCCCCAATACGGCAGCAGCCGTAACTGTTAAAAAGTTTGAGTTTTGGTCAGAAAAGTGACTGTAGTGTATTGGAAAACAATTCTTCCAGTACAAGTACAGAGTTTTTATTCCTCGCCATGCTGAGACAAAAATTAAGATGTTTGTATTGTTACCAAAACAGAATGGATGCTGCAAAGCAATGCATTTCATCACTTTAAGGTTGCTTTATTGCTTTCAGTCTGCAGGAAAGAAATGAAGTAAACCTTTTGCAGGAATTCAAAAATAACCTGGAAGTACCCTTCAGAGAGGAACTCACACTCATTTGTACTTCTGTGAGGACCTTCTTTGACAAAATGCATTTCTCAACCCTTCATTTAAACTATAAACTCTACAACTTACCTTATTAATCTTTTTCCTTAATCGTTTAACCTAAACCTAGTATCAGCATTTATGTTTAAACGGTTTCACAGCCCTAAAAGCAAGCCTAAGTGTCCTGACTCTTAGCATTTATAACTATAATATTCTGCACTTGTGAGACTTGTGAGTCCTCACAATGTAACAGCATGTGTAACAACAGAGTCTGATCCAGTGTGATGAGAACATTAACACACACAGTCAGGGAGGCAGAGAAGGCACAGAGACTCATATTTGGCATTGCTTACACTCATACAGCAGTCGCCTGCAAAGAAATTATAAATATTTGATCCAAGGGTACTTGTTGTATTTTCCTGTTGCTATAGAGCTTGAAAGCTACTTTTATTTATATTTCATATATTTATGTACCATGAATAAAACTCGGAGAACAGGTTCATTAAGTAACAGTGATTTATCAAGCTCAAAGTCAAGCCAGGACAAGTTTCTGACAAGTTTATTTCACATTTTCAAGCAAGTATTCGTTGACGTCATCTGCTCTGCGCTGCCTCCCAGTGCAACACTCTTGGCAAAATTTGCTCTTACATCGGTCAAGTCCTTGTACCTTTCACTTGGGGACTTTCATCATGATGTCATCCTTTTGCCTTCCGAGGAAATGGTTTACGTGTCAAAAGGTCAATACAGGGCTTATTCATTGCATCTGATTTAGAACATGGAAAGTAAAGGAGGAAATCCTTTTTATCTGAGTGGATCTGAGTGGGTTGGAGCCCTGCTGTCCACAGCACTGCTTATCAGACGGGAAGCCAAATCCATGGTCAAATGGTGGACTTCCTGCCTCCAATCACTATGTTATCACCACCTTGTCACAGTGCATTGTGTCTGTTAGCAGTTTCCAGTCTGCAGCCTATAGTTCCATACCAGTGGAAAGTAAACACTAATCACTGTGCTGAGCTGAATGGTTAAACACAGCAGGCCACTGCTAGATGACTGGATACCAGACTGAAAGATCCTCACTTGTATAAAAATCTCTCATATGGCACAAAAACTCCCCCAAAATGTTTTTAGCCTCTGGGTTTGCTTCTGTATTGTGTGGCCCACTGCACATGCACAGCTTCCCTCTCAACCTTTACTTTGTAATAATGTCACACAAATAAAAATCATTTTTCTCTTCTCTGCGAAAAAAACAAAACTTACTCATTGACTGGATATTCAGAATACTAGGAGTATTAAAAGACATAGTTCAGAGTTGAAGATGTCTGTCAGCAGTTTCACAGATGTCTTATTTATTCTAATGGTCTATGGGAAAATGGTTTACTGGGCATCTTTCTGAGTGGCCACCGGGACAATTTAGCAGCAAGGCTGAGCAGCAGCACCGTATCCAGCTCTCCTGAATGCATCCATGCACTAGTCCTGCGAGTAGCCACATATCACATCAGATTCCCGGCCCTCGCCGCTTTCACGTGGGCGAGCTGTCACTTTGCGGTGTGACCACCACGTCACAGTCTATTTTCTGCTACAGGTGATGAACTGAGCAAAAACAATTCCCCAGTTCGCAGTTCTCAGTTTGCTGTATGAATCTACGTCAGTTTTTTGTGTGGGTACAATTAAATAATTAAAACACACACACACACACACACACTCACAGGCTTCTTAATACAATGGATTAGATTTAATGCGTGAAACTATTATGACACTAATTAGAATTGTAAAATATTGACTCATGGTGAACACAAATTCCTGATCATGCACACATACAGAGGTGAAAACAAGACTGCATTTATATTTTTTTTGTATTATTAATAATGTCATTAAGATTTACATGATTTTGCATGTTGGTGCCAAGAGCTACTTCATATGACAATTCTAAAAGCAAGTGTGTCATTCAAACGTCATTTTCAATTACCAGCATACATTACACCTAACAGAAGTCTGTTTATTTTTAAGACCATACTGAAAGACAACTGTAGATGCTGACCTCTGACTTCCCTCTGGAACAGATTTTTTTTCTCCAATAATTATCAGTATCCTGTACGGAAGCCCTAAGCGGCCATGGTCCAACTTAATTTTTTTCGCTTCGTTTTCTCAAGAAAACGAGATAATTCTCCTTCGTTTTTCTCAACTACAGTTGTTTATGTTTTGACAGCGTGTCACTAATGAGTTATTGACGCTGGAAGTCCGAATCTGTGAATATCTTTCCCAGTTTAACGAACTCTCAGTCGGTAGTGTGCAGCGGTGGCAGAGCTCCTTCTGGTCTGACGGGCTGGTTTCGCTTTGTACCTCACAGGAAAATTATGTCATCATAACGAGAAAACAGAGCGGAAAAATTAAGTTGGACCAGGACCATGGATCCTGTCCTACAAAACAGATGTGCATTTCTCCAGGGCTTGTGTTCAAAATAACTTCCATCTCCATGTTAATGATATCTGTGATATGCCACAATTCCTAAATCTGCAGACGTTTAAAGGCTATAAAGTTTGAAATGTTCACAGTCTTAGTTCAGTATGTTTACGTGTGTTAACAATGAGTAGCAATGAACAGGAACACATAATAATTTAGGAAATGTTATTGCATTTTACAGTCATAAAGTAGTTTTTTTAAAAATCTAAAATTTGTCCTGATGATAGCAACATCAAAGGTTTAAGGCATCACTAAGGTAATTACAATTTACTATGTGGAAGTCTGAACCACATTTAATTTAAATCTGTCGAATGGTTTTCACTGTGGTGCTCGAAGAAAAGTTAACAAAATCATGGCAATCCATAAAACAGTCTACACTCTAGACCCAAAAAGTGAACTGAATAAGACACAGGCTGATGTTGCCATGTATGTGGCTAAGAAACAACTGTAGTTATGATGTTGTTCTAGTTTCCCGTAGATCTTAGCAGCTTATCCACTGTCAACATTCTTATCGTTAACACAAACATACTTATCAGTTTAAGAGGCAGCACATGGACTGGAAATCCATGAGTCACAGTCTCTCTAATATAGCGCTCTTCATTTACTTGAAGCATTATTGTTATTATTAAGGATTGCACTAATGTCAAATGACCATAGCTGGCTCCAACATGGATTTTTCTGTGGATGGGATACAACGTCACTGCAAAATACACGATGAAGTTTATTATCGTTTATTATTTATCGAAAATCACCGATTCATTTTCCAAACAAGCATCAATTATTAGAGGACTCTAGGACTTATCTTGTACATTTCAAAGAGATGCTGAGAAACTACTTGTAGTTCTAGCTCTAGAAGCTACTTCTTGACTTCTACATTGGATTATTTTAATTCCTTAACGTCAGAGCATCCCAGTAATTCTCTAAAAGGCTTTTAGCTGATCCAAAGCAGTGACATGAACTAGGAAGAGAGTCACATTTCTCCTACTTTTGTTTCTTTCCATTCGTTTCATGCAAAATTTTAAAATAGACTTTGAAATTCCTTTCTTTTTATGCAAACAACCAAGCTCCATTATATCTTACAGACCCACAGTACCATACTATCCCAATAGAACACTTCATCCTATAACCTTCAGCTATCAGGCTCCTCGGCCCAAATCCTAGTTTGGGTTCAGGAGGCAGATGCCCTCTTTGCTTTCATTATCAGGCTTAAAACTTTCCTTTGTAATAAAACTTAGTTATTGCTGGCTCAGGCGACCCTGAACCATCTTTAGTTATGCGGCTATAGACCCAGGCTGCTGGGAGATGTCCCATGATGCACTGAGCACCTCCCCTTTGCCCTCCTGTCTATCACACCCCATGCATTTACATGCCACTATTGCATGTCATTAACTGCGTGTCTTCTCTCTCCTGTAGCTTGCGTTTTCTCCTCTGCTTGTACCTTTCTGCAGGCATCTCTTGCTCCAGAGCTGCACATTTCTGATCTGCTTTTACTGACCTCACCAAGCTGCCCAGAGTTCATTGCTTGTTTGTTGTTTCCGCCCACCCTGATGCTTCTGTTTGGACATTTATTCCCGTCAAAGGGAAATTTTTCCTCCCCGCTCTTCCAAAGTACTTGCCAATGACAGAACTGTTGTGTTTCTCGCTGTCATATTGCAAGATCTTGACCTTGTTGAGCAAAGTGCCCTGAGATGACTTGTGGTATGATGCGGCGCAGCATAAATAAACAGTTTAAACTAGTCAGATGTTTAATCATTTGTGAGAAAAGAGGCACACATGCAAACAAGGAAATGAGAATGATGTTGCTTTGGTCTCTTTGGCTAAATGTGTCTTTCTCAAAAAATGTACTGCGTAACAAGTGCTGTGTAGGAGGAAGTTTGGCTTCAGGCAGCACAGGTTTCGTGGGAAATAATAAAAGCATATCTTGGTCATTACCAGTGAAAGCCATAATCCTTGAACAGGCACAAGAAGACAAAAAGGAAATTTAATTTGAAAGGATTGATAAATGTTCTCTGCAAAAAAACAAACAAAAAACACCATGTTGCTATGTACTAAATAAATAGCTGAACTTGATTAATTATTTTTATCCTGCATGTGTGGTTAGATATGATTGGAATGAGGACCAGAGCACCAAAATCTAATGAGGGCAAAATGGTGAACGGGAAAGAGACGCTGCGACTTCGCTCCAAGGGTTCTGCTACAGTTCAGGAGGTGGTAAGTTTCACATGCTCTGCTGAACAATAAAGGATTTCACTTCCTGATGTACTCAAACAATATCATGTCATAAGATCTATCCACACATAGCTACAGAATTATATAAAGACTGTTTGAAATTTCTTCTTCTTCCCACTTTTTTTTTGTTGTTTTCTGTTTTTTACTGGTAATTGGATCCTTTTTATTTTGACGAAAGCATCGATTTGAAGTTTTTCTGTATGTGCTAAACACTCACATGGGATGATACATATTTAACATGAACTGAATTGAACCCAACGCCCCCAGTTGACTTCACTCACACATAATGAAACAAGCTTAACATTTTTGCAGGAAGTGACCTTTGTAAACAAAGACATTGTTACTTCCGACACTTCAGAGCAGGACATTAACAATACATCAACCTGTAATGTGAACTCACCGACTATATGACCCTAAGAATTTCTGTTGGCCTTAAAGGGTACCTGGTTTTTAACAAGTGATAAATATTAGAAACAGTTAACATCGACAGTGATGCTGAAGATTTAATCATCTGCAGACTTTGATATACGGTATTTATATTACCATGTATGCTTGGCCCTTACATGTTTTGGCATGGGAATATATGCTCTCAGACCTTTTCCATCACCATATATAGAGTAGGAACACCAGTACATTTCCAGAAACACCTCTGCATTTTTCTGCTCAGCAGAACGAGTTTGAGGAACGGGCCACCAAGAAAGTGGATGATCTGCTGGAGAGCTACATGGGCATCAGAGACCTGGAGCTGGGTAAGACCACCCACATAACACTGTCATCCTTAAAATAGACTTTACCTTCAGGTTGTTAGGAAGTGATCCAGTCTTCGACAGATGTTAACACGCGAACCAAGAAGTCCCTGGAATCTAATGTGGTTTTTACAGTTCATGGCACCACGCTGCCTTTCTGGTATGTTGGGCGAATTTAAGAAAAATTCCTCCTCAGAACTCATCGCGAATCACCTTTGATATAATTCAAAGTGTGCATCCACTGAGCAGCTGTATTTTAGTATTTCTGATGTACCCATTTCCCCTCAACATTTTTGACCTTTAATTTGACATCAGCTGGTGTTGTTTAGCGTTTATTGCTGTGTGGTGACGGAAGAAATAGTTGTCTTCATTCCTAAGATCAGTAGCTTTTCAAGAGCTTTTACCCCACATCTGGTAATCTTCCTAGGCTGAGAGAGTTGTCCAGTTGTCTGTGGATATCTAATGCAAGTAATTTCACGCTCAGCTGAGCAACCTGCAGCTGAAGAAGGCCATTCAGGTAAAAACACTCAGTGAACCTGAAGTTGGGAGCTTTGGATAGGGTCAGTAATAAAATAATAAAAGTAGTGTTAGTAGGTATATAAAGGAATTTGCAGCATCAACATTTTGAGAGTGATATGAGTTTTCCCTTTCCCAGACTGTTAAAGCCAGTGGCCTGATTTGTAAATAGAGATTTGACCACTTAGACCTCATTTAAGATGACTTAATGATTTATTAATCTGCCTTTGACTCTGTTTGGTTCCATAAAAATATGTTTAGTTACATATTTGACCCAAGTATTATGAGGGAGGATGTTTTTTTTTTTCTGAGAAAAAATATTATTCATGTACTTTCAGAGACAATTTGCATCGAGAGACATAAGGTTGCTAGAAATGTCCGTGTCTAGATATTAGGTTTTACATTCTATCATGGGGGATACAAGTCATCCTTTTGAAAACGGATGTCTTTAGGCATACAAAAATCTGATTAGCATACAAATTTCTTCTAAGGTCCTGTTGTTTGGGCAAAATATACATACAGAGATAATCCTGACACATAAATGAGAGCATATTTAATAGTGTTACAGTGCATTAAAATCAGAATTATATCTCTTCATTGGGACACTGTACTGTTATGTAATTCTAATCTATTCATTATGTTTGCTGATTAACTGATTTGGATTTCAAACAGACCGTCATCATAAACAAGCTCTCCATGGCCAACTGGGTGTAACAAAAAATAAATAAAACTAGTGTTATTGGCTGGTAAAAGCAATTTATTGCCTAGTTACATAATTAACAAATGACACGGTGGTAATACAAACCTACTAAGATAAAATAACAAAAAGAAACCAACTAAACTCCCTAGCCAAACGACACAATAGCAACACCCATTTAACCAACAAAAGTTAGTAATAAGTCCTGAGCTAAATTTGATTTTATTTATTTAACCTTTATTTAACCAGGAAAGTCCCATTGAGATTAAAAATCTCTTGTTCAAGGAAGTCCTGGGCAAGAGGCAGCAAAAGTGACACATTTGCTCAGGCCTATGATTAACCACCTCCCAGACAACTCCTAGCCTAGTTATGCAGCTGCTAACAAAAGTTACATACTTTACATAGAGCACAAGACATTGAGAGGCACCAAGGTGAGCTTCTCACATGAAACCAACACAGCCGCTTTGACTGTGAGGTTGGCTGAGATTTAACCCTGTGTGGTGAATGGATGGAGGAGGAACACAGGGTGGTGGCCCAATCAGCCATTTTGGTAGGGGGGAGGACAAGGGCTAGAGTGCAGATCTGGAGCTCCAGGCTGATTCACTGAGATGACTGGCACTTGCAGTCTGAAGCAAGCTCTCAAACCAGCTATAACTAGGTTTACAGATGCCATCTTCCTATACACAAAGGCTGCAAAAGTGCACCACAAAAGCAGGAGACGTCTGGCCACCAGGGGCCATAACACTGTGCTATATTTCATGTTTTAAAAACCCAAATGTAAAACCATTGTAGATAAAGTCAATAGTGGAAGACACCATAGAGCAAAGTTTGTTTTTTTGTTCAGTGTCTGCTACATGTAGGCTACACTTGGATGTACCACCAAAGCATAATGTGTGCCCAAATACATTCTAATTTACAGAGGTCTGTAAATACAGTTTGACATTATTCCTTGGAACAGCCAGTGCCTCTGTCATTGTCTGCTTTTATACCATTATTTTTCTAACAGAAGAGCAGTGTGGGTGTTTCATTGGAAAACTCAAATACAACCTTAAAAGGTGGTATTTCTGAATAACTGTAAAGTGTCTTCTAAAACGAGTTTTTGGTGCCTGTTTGTTTTGGCTTTGGCCACTCAGAAAGAAAGTGTTTTCCCACAGTCAAAACCTGTTAATCTTGGATTGTGGACAGTGAAAATGCATGCTTGTGTCCCCCTTTTTCTCTGCAGCAACGACAATTGTTGAAGCGGGCAAAGACAAGAACAACCCTGATGACTTTGCCGAGGCGCTGGATTCAGTTCTGGGAGATTTTGCTTTCCCTGATGTGTTTTTGTTTGATGTATGGGGAGCTATTGGAGATGTCAAAAATGGAAGAATCTAGACATTCATTGTATACATAAGAGAGAGCCAAAGCTCTGTTCTCTGCTACACCCAACTGTAAGAAAAAGTACCGTGTAGAAGTGTTTTAATGTTGCTTTCCCAGTCAGTGAGTCCATCCAATTATTTTCTTTTCAGTCACGACTGGGCCAGCAATTAATTAAACAAGTTCCCTTTCAACAATCAAATGTCAATAATTTGCCCATAACTGATCATAACTTCTGAATTCTTGAATTTTGTCAAAACTTCACAATAAATACAAAACATTGGAAACTGCACAGAAATGTATTTGTTTTGAAATCAGAGCTGACTACTTCTCAAGGGTGGAAAACAGTGACAGTAACATTTGCTAGCTCACCAGTATGCAGGCCTTTTTACAAGTTGGATTTAAGACAGATGTTTATGAAATGACCTTCCTATATACATGTAGAACATTGTGTAAAAGAGGCCTCTGAGAACAGTATGTTCACAAACTGCAACAGTGGGTATCAGCGAGCTATCTAAGAATCCAGGAAGTTCGAAAAGCACCAGTAAATGCTTTTTTCCTCTGATGAAAGCCCACTGAGAAAAACAGGAAAGGATCATTTTTCATTTCAAAGTCAGAATGTATTTTTCTGTTTCTCTCTGAATCTCTGCAAGTGATTTAACCCCCAAAATTTAAAAAAAGAAAATACAATTTAAGTGTTCTCTCTCTTCCGGTAGGTGACTCATCTGAACTTGAACTTTGCAAAAATATCTGTTTTAAGTTATTGAACAAATAGATTACCTGAAAACAGAATACCACGGGGCTCCAGCTGTACCGCACTGATTTGCAATTCAGATTTTCCTGCATCATGACCGTCGAACACATAACAGCCCACAATAAAAAGAAATAAATAAGCTCTGTGCATGCTTGTGCTTAAGCTTGTATGCATGGGAACTGTTTCCGTGGAATTTCTTTGCAATGTTTTTGCCAGTAAAAAATGAAGGTCTTCATGCTCACTGATAATAAAATTCCATCATGTCACATATTCACTCGCTTTCCACTTTTGCCATGTTTCAAAGACAGAGAGAGAATTTTTTTGTTTCACAGAGAGAATGTAAATATGCTACAGGAGCTTGTTGCACTCTTTATTCTCTTAATTTCAAAGTGTTACTCTTTACTGTAAAAAATAAATGGAGCTGAACAGTTATATATGTTTTCTGGCTCACCAAACAATGTGAACAAGATTTACAGTCTTTTTTTGCAAACATGTAGGCAAGTAAACAGGGAACAGCTGAATTTGAAAATGCAGTTTGACTTCTGGCTGTGCAATTTGAGCAACATCAGTATTTATCATCAGGTAGTGATGTTTTGTTTTGACACTTTGTATATGATTGCTCCTCTTTATGAAGACCTGAAAATGTATGGCATTTTACATGTTTAAGCTTTAAATAAAGTGGCTAAAGTCGTAGCTGTGAAGCCCATGTGTGTTGAAAAGAAAAGTCTATTTCATACTGATTTTCTGCATTTCACACAGCTTTATTTGTATGTACAATCACATGCCGTTTACGTCAACACATTCAACCTGTACACTTCATTTTCATTGGATGATGCTACTAATGAGTTAGGACATCAGCCATTATTCCTGACTGGTTCAGTTCATAACTGGGTGACAATCTAATTGGCATAAGTGATAATACATTGTTCAAAACCATCTATTTACAGGATCAGTGTGAATATTTCACACTGCATATCTGAAACACTAAACAATCATGTAGTGTCAGAAAGGATGAAAAACAATTTAGCTTTGATTGTCAGGAATAAAATGATAAAATTATCAGACTGGATGTATTTAAACAAGTGAATCTTGCTTCACTCTGTGAAAATTGTCAACATAAACACCTTTTCAGCAAACATCTACTTAAAACTTTTACCTAAACATCTTAAAGATGCACAGATGTTCTTGAAATTTTACAGGCACTAGGCCTCTGGTGTCACTCCGGCTCGAGGAAGTATCTGCATCAGCAGTATCCTCCAAACTGAAATCCAAAGTAGGCACACACATACAGTATAGTCGTTTATGAAATTCTACACTTTCTACAATGTGATAACACTTGACACTGCTTTTGAAACAAGTAATATATTACTATCACAATCTAATATTATAGAATTAGCAATTCTGCAATTGTGCTTTCTGCCTATATCAGTTTCACTAAATGTCTAACCTTAACATCAAGCTTTTTTTAAATAGTATTTTGACATTTTAACCTATTTATATAGTCACTTTTCATGCACCAGCTGAAAAAATTATTTTACTTATATTATATCTATTAATGCTGTCATTTATGATCTGATTTCTGGAGCTGACCCAACAAAATCTCCATTGTTGAAATGATCTGCGACCATTTTCACAATTATGTAAATGACATGCACTGCATGTGTGAAGTCCAACCTTTCTTCTTCTGCCAAACTTGGATGAATTCATACACGACAGACAAGGACTAGCAAGGATTACTAATAAGGTGAAACTAAAGCTATTGCTCCCCCATCAAGTTCAAGTTACCAGCTAATAATTTCTAGGGCTAGGCTGTATGGATATTTCCAAATTGACAATACAGAAACAAATTGGGTTCCATGGCCTGTGATTTTAAAGTATCGCCGGTGTCACAATAAATGACAGTATTATCTGCATAAATAGGCACATAGAATATAATCACTCCGACAACTAAATGGAACTAGAACTGGAGGGACTTAAAATTTTAAGATGCATGTCATTTTAAACCCTTTTTAATTTTTGGTATCTTAGCAATCTGTTATCAATGTTTGATGTTTTTGAAATCCACTTCTCTACTGTTACCATGAACATTCAAGGGTTCCCCACAAAATGTGAAGCTAAATACTTTGAGAATGTGACACTCAGGAGGATCTGGGCAAAGTGTACATGTGCTTAAAGGGCATCTTGTCCCAAACATTCTAACAATTACCAGACTAATTGCTTTTCTCTACTGTAACATAATGTCTAAAACACAAAACAGTACATCTAGAAAGTGCCATTACTGATACTGCAGAGTATATAGTATGCATTATCATGACAAGATTCTGTCCTTTCAGATTATTGGTGCAATCATCCAACTTATCCTGGTCACAGTCAACTGAAAACTCAGTGGAAACAGTCAAATATATACTGTGACCATGACAACACTACTAATCATGGAGGAAGAGGTTCCAGCTATAACCCTGTAATGCCCGACCCAAGAAATAATTGACAGAAATCTCTAATCTTTGGAATCTTAAGTCTTTATTTTTATTAAATATAAAAAAATATATAAAAATAAGCAAAAATTATTTGCATATATGTTTTTGGTTTGTATCATAATTGATACATCGGGCATTATATGCAATTCAGGCAATAACAAAAACTTACATCTGTAACATCTAATACCAACGGCATTATAGGGTTAAGGCAGATGTGGGGGTCACATTAGATTTCTCCGTCTCTTCTGTTCCATCCGAGCCCAGGCTGCTCTTGAGTGATGATCGTGTGAACCTGCGGATGGTCTCGCCAAAAGATGGGTACAAGCTTATGACGGAGCCCCGGGACCAGTTGAAGCGGGGGTAGACTCTCTTAAAAACTGCCCTGCGAAACAGGATGTAGACCCATGGGTCTAAGATCTGGTTCCAGGTGGCGAAGCGCAGCCATATCAGGAGGTATCTGATCTGGAGAGGCCCTCCAGACAGCACAGTTTGAGCGATAAAGACCTGGTTGTGGAGGATAGGTCAAGGGAGACAGAAGGATTAAGACAAGAATAACCAAAGAGAGGAAAGAAATGGAAGACAGGAGTGGGCAAGGAATGAGGAGAAAGTAACAAGACGCAAATTACAAGGGACAGCAAATTACAGTTTAAAAGAGTTAGAAGAAAAGATTAGAAATAGGGAATGAGAGAAGGATGGTGAAATTAGTTAATACTGCAAATGCAAATGGACACTCACTATGTGTTAAGTCCACTGAGGGAATGGCAGGGCTAATTTTGCCATGGCCCTCCTGAGGCAGTGGCTGCTGTAAAACAATTATCCCCCCTGCTTTAGTTAAGCTGCAGCATTTTATGTGAGGCATAGCCTTATTAGCATTACCAAAACAGTCCCCTGTGAGGGCAAAACATGCTAACAAGCTCCTTTAGGAATGACAAATTGGCTTAGCGTTGCTTATAGTTCCCATTCAGAATTCAGCTAGTGTCAGAATTCTGTTCTCCTGTGGTTTACATCTAAGCAGTGTAGGAAAATAGTTACCTAAATCCACTTCAAAGTGTTAAAAATTGTTGCATGCAAGTCTTGGCTCTTGAAGTGTACACAATTTGTGTCAGGGCAAACTTTTCTCAGCAGCAGAGGAGCTCCGGGGACCCAAACAACTAAGACCCATAGTTTTGCAGAGTGCCAGTTAGCTTAGTGGCTTGCTTAGTGGCTGAAGAGTGGCATTCACAATGTTGTTTACTGCGACTATTTCAAGATCTAAGCGTCAAACAGGCCTGACTGTAGATAACTTTCTGCAGCTCAACTGCATTTTTCTGGAGCACGATTATAACTGAGCCTCAACAACTTTCTAGATATTTAATTCTTATCGGTAACACTTTCTGCAGCTCTGTTCTAAAGGAGTGTTTGAGTAACTAAATAAAACCATAGTCTGCAAATCCTAAAGCTATCGTGGTTTCGATGAGAAACCATCTGGTTTGTTTCAGGAAATGAAAGAATGTGCAAGGGCAATAAACAACAATGACAAGGGATTAAACCGTTTCGGTTAAGTGTTTATTAATGGACTTGGAATGAAATGGAGGATGCGTAGCAGAAAAACAAAGATGGACATGAACTGCATTGAAGCAAGCTCATAGCTATTCTCTGAGCTTATGAATAATGGCTTGGAAGCTGCAAGGCATAAAGTAAGCTGTAATTTTTTAATGGTTCTCTGGCTAAGTTACTTTAGTGGAAGCTTGGGACATGCTGATGTAGCCGGCAAAGGACGGCCCACACTTAACCCCTTGACGCCTGAATTTAATGACAATTACATAAAAAAGACAATTATTTGTGTTTTTGCTTTTTAAGCTGATGCTAATTTAAGTGGAGATTGTTAATTTGTCTATATCACATAAAAAAGATATAAATTTAGGTATGATGCAATTTAGTGACAACAGTCATTAACGATAAAACATTTTTTATTGATGCCACAAAATTGTTTACGGACGTATGTATTGAATATGCACAAACCGGCACTGGGGGAATGCATGCACTATCTCGGCTGCAGTCTTAATGCAAGCGGTATGATGTGAATTCGTGACGATCGGCGTAAAGGGGTTAAAGTATGACGGGAGTGAGCGGTAAATAATGGTAAGCTGTGCCATTGTTACAACATGTGGATGATTTCATTTTACTTGTTACTCGCCTTAGTCGGGGCACTTGACACATGATGTATATCCAGGGGTCAAGTATCTGATTGCAGGTAGCCATTCGTATGGAGAACAAAACCTTTTCAGGTGTTACAGAAGTAGCAGTCACCACACTCGTCAGAGTATACATCTGTGCAGGGCGTCACACAACTAATGTTAGACAGGACGGCAGACAAACATGTGCTCCAGTCAGGGATTCTGATCCTGATTATTTTTTACTTGGATGTGCTTAGTTTAAAGCCCCTTTGGTTGTGATTGACTTACAGACTTTAGAGATTCCCAGTGGTAGTATCAAAAATGACAGTCTGGTAGATGCTGTAACAAAAATAGGACTGCAGCAGAACAGTTTGAAAGATCCTAAATTAACTCTACACACAGGGGCTTTAAATCTCTTTGTGCTTATACCACAGATCCATACAGTGTGACATCTTCACATAAAAGTTTTTTGTGGAGTTATCAAAGGAAATTCCAACCACTTCAAGTATTTAAAATAGAAGGAGGAACAAGTAGTCTGATCAGTGGACATGAACCGAGTTTGATCTTTCTTTAAGCTGGCTTCTGCAAGTATATGCTTTACCAAAAATCCACAATAGTCAGCATCGCTCAACTAGCTTAATTTACAGAAAAAAGGGGGTTTTATCTTTTTTACACCTTGACAATATGGTACCATTGTACCTTAAGTAATTGCTGAGATTTTGGAATATTGCTCAAGAGAGGTCAAACACGCAAAAACACAAGCAGTCAACCAATCATAAAGGTTGTGGGGATGGTTTCTCCAGATTAACTAGAGTACCACTGTGTAATCTAGTATTAGATTATGTTTACAGTGGAGGTTAGTTTCCAACCTGTGTGATTGTCAGACGACATTCTTTGCTCCCCTATTTGACCTTTTCCTAAGTGTCGTTTGATACGCAGTAGTTGTAATGGCTTAGTTTGCCTTTAAAGGCACTCTTTCAATCATGCTCTGGAGCTGAACTGTTTCATTTCAGGTCAGGCATTAAGTGGCTCTTTGATCCGGGGCAAGAGCAGAAAGGCTGTCAGATCAGCTAGTCAGGAAGCTTCATTGCTAAGAAGAAATGAAGCATACGGAGCGAAGCCGAGAAAAGGAGCTTAGAATCTTGTGATGCTTTGTAAGGTTCAAACATTTGAAGAGCAGCGCTGATAACAAAATGGGTTGAATAGTTCAGGTCATGGTGAGTGCTTTCATATATGTGAGAAATATTTTTTACACAGAAACTTGTGGACACTAATATTGTGGATGAGTATTATTTTTAACTTCCAATTAGTTACTTCCTGAGTGGTGTTGCTGTGTGGCTAAGTTTCCTCACAGTTTAGTATATCAAGATTCACATTTTCCTTGTTTTCTTTTACTCAAGTATTTCATAAATGATCAAAAAAAAGTAGAGTTTATTGTCAAAAGAGTACATTCACTGCTAAAAAGGGTATAAAGACACATATACTGAAGGATGAAGTGAACAGATATTCCTCCTCTGTCTTCAACAGAATAAGGCACGCTCTTCCATTGCTGTTATCACCACACAACACACGCTGCAGCAGACCACAGACTACAGTTACAGCAGACCACAAACATTTACACAGGTTGAAGCAGGGCCAAAGACCTTCCTGTGGAGGCCAATAGCACTTTAACAAGAGAAGAATGCTCCATTTATTTTACAGCTATGTGCCAGTTCCCTCAGTGGGTCCTCGCCATCTAAATTTGTTCTGTATGAGAATTACATTTAGAAAAAGGCTTTGCAGTTTAAGAAAGGCCAAAAGATAACCATTGTATAGAAATAATTCATATGCAGAGATAATAAAATTGCTTCAGTGACTGAATACAGCCTCAGAAACTCTGTTATCGTTGAAGCTGCTGTAGGCCAGATTTATATCAAGAATTACATTAAACTAAAGTACGACTAAAATATCAAATGATGTGCCATCCACAGTGACTAATTCATCATATTTGCCCTCAATAAATGTGTGTGTTTATAATACTGTGAAAATGAAAAAATGTAAGTAAAACTGACTTCTAGCATCAAGTGGCCAGTTGAGTGAAAACTTTACTCTAAAGAAATGGTGTAAATGTGTCCTCCATCATTTTCAACTGAAGTGCACAATTTAGCGAGAGTCGTAAAGTTCTCGAAACTTACAACAAATCCGTCTTACTGATGCTTACTGCCTAACACAAGTTTGTCAATTTTCCTCATTTTGTTGCTCTGTCATTTTCCTAAAAACTACATCTTAAAATATTGTATGCACACACACAAGCACATACGGTCTACTTGACTGAAGCAACTCACCAGAAGGGGACACCAGCAAACAGAAGCGATGATCATGATCAGGATGAGCTGCACCATCATCTCCACTTCATGGTCTCGTCGCCGCTGGGTCCTGTCCTGCCCACAGCACACCTTGATCAGGGTCACCACGCTCACTGTGTTCAGCAAAAAGGACACAGCGATGCAAACCAGTCCGACCAGGGAGAAGATCAGAGAGAAGACCATATCGTTTCCCTTTGAGCTGATGTTGAAAAAACACCAGGAGCCAGGCACCTGTATGTGGTAGCTTCCGAGGCCTGTTAGGGGCAGCAAAGCTATGCAGCCAGCGATCAACCACACCATCAGTACCATGGAGACTGTCCGGCTCTTGGGCATGCTGGTTGAGCGAGCAAATGGATGGTTGATGCCAATGAAGCGCTCCACAGCCATGGTGGCGCTGAGCAGAAGCGGGCACAGTCCGTAGAAGACCATCGACATACCCATGAAGTTGCAGAAATGGCAGTTCGGGTCTATTTCGCGCCAATTAAAAAGTGTAGCATAGAAGGTAACCACAATGGAACCTGTAACCAGGAGACCCATGAAGTCAGTAACCACAAGGCCGCCCAGGAAGATCAGGAAGAAAGAGCGTGAGCGACTACATGTCCGCTGGAAGGATTTGAGGAGAACAATAAAGGCGATGAGATTGGAGGGGAGACCCAAAGCCATGAAGATGGATGAGAAGTATACTGAGGTGACGCTGGGGAGGAACTTGAATGGAGGACTGCTGATGGAGTAGCAGAGTGGGGTGTTGTTGGTGACTGGTGGGTTTGAAGCATTCATGGTGGTCAGCTGGTGTGGAGTTGTTGGTTTCAGATGACTCAGAGATCCACAGAACACACGAGTGAGAGGTGTTTCATTTCTCCCTTTGACCTGAATAAAAGAGAGAAGTTACATTTTAAGACATTCTCCATAAAGGAGCATTCGGCTTGAAGAAAAGCAGACAACACTTATAAAATGCAGTGAATTATATAATACTAATGAGGTGACTAAGAGTAACACAAAAAACTGTTCATCTTGGAGTTGGACTGGTTTTGTTGCACTTCAAATGTGGCAACCTTCAACACAAAGCCTATGTGTTTAATCTGTTGCACACAATGCTAAATGGTGCTCTTTATTTTGACTGAGTGTGCTGCAAAACACTCAGTCGAAATAGGTCCTGAGAATTGGCTAAAGGCCAATCAGCCATCCTTGATCTATGAATGCTCATTTCCATTTAGAGGCATTTGTTGCAGGGCTGAAGTCTATCTAGTCATGCACTGGGAAAAATGTAAAAGTAAAGGAATCACACTGGATAAGTTGGCAGTCAGTCACAGCCAACAGATTATAAGAGCAGTTCTGTTTTTTTGACATTTGTTTATTTTCAGATTTGTCATCATTTCTGTTGGTATTTATGACCGAGTTGTATTGTTACAACAAAGTCTGACAATGTAAGAATGTAAGATCCCACCATAGCTGGATTATTTAAACCACATTATGTGGAAGTGAACTCAGAGTGAGCAATCTCAAAATGTTGCTGATACTTTCTCACTGTAACCAGATTTCATTAAGTACATCATTAATGGCACCAAAGGCAATGATTGCTTAAACCATCAAAATAGGACCATAGGTGCAATAAACCAGGCTCATCCATGAAAAAACAATGTTTTACTCCAAAGCATTTCAGAGTACAGAGAGTGCATTTTTCGGATGACTGGAAAAACCACACAAAGTTAGTGTAACAGCACAGATGCAGAATGTACGGTACATAACGCCCACACAAGACACATGCAGACAGTGACAGCATGGGAGAGAGAGAGAGAGAAGGAGTGAGTGACACAGAAACTGAAATAGACAGAAAGAAGCAGAGCTGGCATATCCTGGCAGGAAGCGCAGCTATGAGAATGGTAGTGACAGAAACACTAACAGGAAATCAACACTTAGTGTCATAATCAGTCTGTGATGTTGTCCCTAGTGGGCTGTCCTCAATATGGCCTGTCATAGTCAAATTGCATGAGACTGGCTTCAAGGAAAGTGGAAACCTAAGACACTGGGCAGGAATGTGAGGTGAAATCCAATACGGGAAATAAATAATCAGGATTTTTCCTGACCGAAATTGTAGCATATAAAGTCGATATTGATATCAAACTGCAAAAACATAAAATAAGATAAATAAATAAATAGTAAATATAAAATCCCATGATAATAATAATAATAATAATAATAATAATAATAATAATAATAATTACAATTATAATTATAATCCCATAATTTTCACATTTAATGTCACAGGATGTACTGATACTATCTTTGCTCATTATTTTAAAACAACTTGGTGTATTGTGGCATATCTTTAAAATTCTGTGTTTTTGCCAAAGGTCATAGAAGGTAACAACTCAGATGATATCATATTGGGTGTGTAACTTCCTGTTTGCATCTAGAGACACTTTTTTTTTTTATCAGGGTACAGTGGGTGTAAGGTAAGTGCATGGCAGGTGTTGCATGTGTGTAGTTGTAATGTTTTACTGCTTGTATTAATAAAGTGTGCTGAGATTTTTATTTTGAATACCCAGAAACTGTCATGAAAATGCACACTCATGATTTTTCTTTTTCATTTCCATTTTTGTCACTTATCCATGTTTGTTCCAGTAGCTTATTGTGAAGCTTGTATACTTGAAGCCAAAACAAAGTGCACATAACTGCACAGAACAGTATAAGTAACAGGTTTAGTAACTTGAACTAACAAGCAGGAACACAACAGAGGAATCACATTACTTCCTTTGCTCCTACACTCATATTTTTCTAGAACCAGTGTGAAACAAACAAACAAAACCTATTAGTTTTAATGGTCCAAACTTTGGCCCAATGCACCACGATGCGTAAAATGTAATGGTACATGACAGCAGTGCACAGTTTCACACGCCTGATGGAGCACACACTGACAGCTGGTTAGGTAAAAGCTAAACATTTGATTGTTAAACAGCACCAGAAAAAACACCAAACAGGTGTCTGCATTTCCGCCTGAGCCAGTCTTGAATTTTCATCTCAAAAGTCAGAAACAACAAATTTAACCAGCAGCAGGAAAACGTCTCTAGGTCCTAAAAACAAATCGTTATAGCAGCTTTCAGGCTGTGCTCCTGTAAACAGAGATTAAAGCTCTTTTTCAGACAGGACACTTTATGAGAACTTCATATGTGCCTGAACTACTGAAAAAGCCACAGCTTCTGCACAGTTTGGAATATAGTGATGCCAGATTTTGAAATCCTGTTAAATCTACCAATTACTTTTCAGAAACACAAAATTAGAATACATACAACATATAAATTGCAGCTGAAATTAGATTTGCATCAGAGGACTATTTTTCTATAGTATATGAATGTTACTGCTGAATTACCTTCATGTCTTATTTTGAAATTACACACATCACATCTAGATCTAATTTTGGACAAATTAAAAATGTCCTTTTGTTTGTTTTCTACATTTAGTTAAGTGATGGGAATAGTTACCTTTGCATTACCTGACTGATAAATAAAATTGTGCCTTAAAAAAAAATGTTGTTATGCTTTATGAAGACATTAAGGGCAAATAAACATAAATGAAAGACAACACTGCTGAAACAAGTAGTTATTTAACAGATATGTCAATTGACAGAAATATAATCAGCAACTATTGTGACTGATATGTCATTTTTGTCTTTTTTTCCCCAGGAAAAACCGCTGAAAGGTTGCCAAAAAAATCTCTTATAAACTGCAAAGGGAATATGTTTCGGTTTTTGCATTTTTTTTTTAAAGACTTATTTTTGGCCTTTTGTGCCTTTATTAGGTAGGACAGTGGATAGAATCGGAAACGGGAGAGAGTAGGGAAGGACATGCGGTAAACGCCCGAGGTTGGAGTTGAATCCGGGTCAGCCGCTATGCCTCTGCACTTGGGTCACGCGACATAACCACTAGGCTATCAGGGCGGCCCAGGTTTTTGCATTTTTGTTTGAACAAGTAAAGATATCTGGAAGGGTCCACGTGGGTATTTGTGGTAATTCTGGATTGATATAATTGATCAATTATTCCAATATTAATCACCAGATAAATCCACGATAAAAGTTCCTGATAGTTCCATCCCTCCTCTTGACTTATTACTGCAGCGAGACAGTCTTTTGCCCTTTTATTCAACTTTGCCTCTGGGAATCACTGTGTCCTGTACTTGCAGTTAATGGGTTGATTTGCTGTGATAGTGACTTTCATTTCATGTGGACTACAAGTGTGAAGGGCTGACTAGGCTTCTACAGTACATTGGATTATAATTTTTAGCACAGCGAACAGTAAAAAGAAAGAGAGGAGAGTTATTTGGCTGAAGAGTCTTTCCCGCTTTACAAAATCTGACATTTAAACTGTCAATACGTCTGAAAATGTTGTTTCTGACACTGAGCAGCTAATTAAATTCTTTAGAGGACTTTGGAGCTGGCCGTTAACTCGATGTACATAGAATACTCAAAAAGACAGGCAGTGGGTGATGTGGTGTAATGTGCTGCTGAGCTTCAGAACTGAGGAAGTGTCTTCTAAAACTGTGTGAAGATGGGATTCTGTCTCACCTCCAAAAAATCTTGGATCAGCGCCTGGCAAACAATGATCGCCGAGGGCTCAAGCTGTGTTTCATTTTAGCATGTGCATCATCAGTGGAAGCTGAATTCTAACTGTTGGCCAGCGTTGTTGTCACACATCACCCACTGACACACAAACACAGGTTACAACTTGTTTCCACAAAAAAAAACAAAAACAGAAATTGGCACAAGTTGAAGGTTTACTCTTTTAAATCGTGAAACATTGTTTTGGCATTCCATTTCAGTGTTTGTCTACACTTCATCCGTAGGTAATACTTCACAGCTAGGGAACATTTACAACTGACTGCAATAAAGTGAAACCAAACTGCTGCAGATAACAAAAATGCATCCTTCTATGGGTTATGATTACAAATAGAATTGATACCCTATTTTTTTCTGATATACTTTAACAGCATAATCAGACATGTACAAAGTAAGGATACATTAATACTACAGCCAAAGTCTCTACTATCCCTATTCTTTTGCCAGTACTCCTGTAGTTTACCTGTACTGAATGATACAAGACAAAAAAAAAATGCTGTTGTCAAATGCGATATGTTTGAGTAATTAAAATTTGTCTTACCACCAGGGAAGTGCTTTTGAGGAAAAAGCTGACTCTCGTCTGGAAAGTTTCTACTACTCCATCCTCCCCATCTCTTTGCTCTTGTAAGAAAAAGGCTGATAACGTAAACAATAATCACAGGACCAATTGGCAAAAATGTCATAAACAGCAAGTCCCAGCTGATGGAAAAGAGAAAAAGTCCAACATAACAGTTAGAAGTCACTCTGGATCATCTTCCCTCTTCCAGCTGTGTCCTCTCCTACAGCAGCTCAGATACTCATCTATCCCCCTCCTGTCACGCTTCCTTTTGCTCAGTTTAGCCCTCCCTCCGGAAGACAAGGGGGGACGGACTCTGGGGAGACACTACGCTGTGTTTTAATGCAGGAGAATGAACACAGAAACTAAGAAAAAGCTGTCAGACATCCGACTGGAGTTAGAAAGTATAGTGCAGAATGGGGGGAATGGGTTTAAATTGGTGGGAGTATTAAAGAAAACCCATAAGTAAAGTTCATGAGCTGCCACAAATGGTAGGAACAAACTTGGTCTCACAGCATATTATCTGATGCTTTTCTCATAGGTGAAAAATTGTATAGAAAACATGATTTAAATGCAAATTAACGAGGCATCAGAAAATGTCAAGCAATCAACTTCATTTAAGGCCACTGACAACAGATTCAAGACTTTAATTGAAATGTTAGACACAATGGAAAATAAAAACAGCATCAGCAGATGTTGGAAAGTTTTTGTTCCAGGTTTTATATAGAAACTGGCCTGTACAAAGTTTAAATGACCCTTTGCAGACACACATATGCAGAGCAGATGTGCATCGCCGCCACATCTGCTGCATATTTTTGGATAAGCAGCGGCCTGTGAGTCAGTGACAAAAAGAAAAGGAGAGATTGCAGTCGGAGTTAATGATGGCAAACGCTGGACAACTGCTGTTTTGTTGTTTCCAAATGTGTACCGAAACTGAGGAAAATAATGAGCATCTTTAGTCCGGGGAACATTTATCAGTAAGCTGTCTTAAACAAGTGGATCTAAATAATGAGAAATACAATCATAGGCTTTTGTGCTGAGAGTTGGATGAGAACATATAAGTTAATACCACTTTCATGTTTTTGTGAAGCATGCAGCTCGATCTACCAGCAACTCTGTCCCTAAAGATTTAAAGGTGGAGTCTGCGATTCTGGAGAAAGACTGTTGATATTTAGCTATTTAGCATATTTAGATCCACCTGTTCTCTGCATGAGCACAAATGTGAGTAGGATTTAATGTAATAGTGTTGTGTATATTGCTCTGAGCCACTTTGTTTTTCATCTACAAAGCCACAGCTGCCTACAAACAAAGCGTGGAGAGCCATAAGAAGACTGAACTTTCACTAAATTTGACAAAAAAGAGCGTACTGGATTGTAATCCCAATCTCCACTTTTAATATTCAAATTGTTTAATGTGCACATGAACCAAACTGTTAAAACAACCAAGTGTCATTTAAGGTTGCGTTACATGTTGTGGCTGTTTTCTGATGAATTCTTGGACACGGTTACTTCCCGTAGTCTTGTCATCACAGTGCTGTTGCCAGGTAACAAGCACTGTAGATGCTCTGCACAAAGTACAAGGCTAATGGATGAAATACTGCTTGCCCATCCTCTGACTTCTATCAACAAATAGTAGCAATAAAAACTTCCATTTTGTCAGCTGTGGTGGAAGAAGCGTGGGAACTGATTAACCACAGTCTGGGACAGTTGAGACAACACAATAATAACACACATTAACACAAGACAACACAAAACAAGCAATGTGGGGGGAAGAGGTAGGGCTTAAGAGACCACACCTGAAAGCAGCCGTAATTTTTGGTTTTACGCTAATTTGAAGACACGTAAGAACAGACTTCTCCTGGCAGGGTGGAAGTCAGTCAGAGTGGTTGTGGCAGCCATTAGGCTACGCATCCAGGATGTCTGGAGTGTTTGTTGTGAATCCTCTGAAGGTCTGCTTTTTCGTGGCCTTCTCCTAAAAACACAAACTACACAACTGACACAACCTGACAGATCTGGAAGGTGTCTTGCGCTGCTTATCAAAGAGGACTCTGTCTCCAGTCTCTGTCTGAAACCGGATGAAACTTGCTTTTTCTCTGTCTTAAAGTTGATTATGGCTGGTTGATCCTACACTGACCATAAAATCTAAATCACAGTGTGAGTCCTATCCAATGGTGACAATGATAGATTTTCCAAAACGCACACAAGAATGACAGTGATAGAGTATGTCGCCATTATCAGTCAGACATCACTGTAATTTCTCCACCCATCCCAGCATTGTGATCTTGCCTCTACTTTGGGAAACCTTTGGCCAATTTGAAGTCGGAGGCCTGTAATCTTAGTGTAATCTCTGATACAGACTTGTCATTTGATGCTCAAGTAGCGAAAGCGGTTCAATCATCCTCACTTGAGGCTCATTGCCAAGATTTAGGCATTTCTGTGCCTCATATAGCTTTTCCATGAATGTTTATTTGGTTACCGAATCCTAAAATAACATCTTCTCCTCCTCCCTCATTGAAAACCCCACAATGATGAATGAAGATGGAAATGTTTTAAAAATCAAATATTTAACTTTTGGAATAAAATGCTTTCTATCTTATCACAAGTGTGTAGACTGACTATAAGACCAGGACTGGCTTCCAAACTAATGTCAGAAAAATCCTTTGAGCTCAGATTTTAGGTGAGCACAAAGAAACTTTCCACTTTCAGCAGGAGAATTGGAAAACAGCCTTCTAGCTTCAAACATACATCATTCTGTACATTGAATGTCAACCATCCGAGCAAAAAATCAAAGCAGCAAAAATGACCAAAACACATCTTTGAGAGGAGAGATGCTCAGAGGTTTTCAACTTTTCCAAGGTCTTGTGTCCACATCAGTGATTTGTTACTCACACATTTAATTTATGAACTGAAAACTTGGGTTTGTGCCAGAGCTGTTTCTCATCACATCATTTGACATGGAACAGGGATTTAAATGCATTTAATTTACCACTGATGTGTGACGCACCTTTAGGATATGATCAGGTTTAGGATCAAGATCAGGATTCAGGGTCAAATTCATCTACTTCTGTCCTTAGAATTAGGATCAATATGCCACTGCAGATGTTTTGGGGCAGCAATATCCTGGGACACTGATTAAATCTGGGCCCTAATCCACAAATTTACAAAATGTGATACCACTGCTTTGCAACTTAATGCTTATGATGAAGCTACCAGAAAAACAATCAGAAAGAATACATGGAGCCCTAATGATGCATGTTCATTTCATGTGCAGATCTTGTGAAAGCATAAGCTTCCCTTTAGTGATGTGTATGTGTCTGCAATATTGCCTCTTTCATCCAGAGGAATTTGGACAATCTGAATAAGTAATTATGTGTATTTTTGGTTTATTTTTTAAAATGTTCTACTGATATTTCTTAAATGTTTGCACTATTCTCTTTTGCCATTGTAATAATGCAAATTTGACCACAGTGGGAATAATAAAGGCTTATCGTATAATATTACTGTTCAAGTCAGTGTGCAGTAATCCTGTAGAGTAAACCTGCAATGAGTCCTCCTTGATACAATGTTGCCCATAAAGTTGGAATAATTTAGTTTTCAGACACATTCCTCTTTTATTCCTATTTATATTCATCAGTAATCACTTTTGACCAGGTTCAGTGGTTAAGTACTGAGTCCATGGCTGTGTTGTCCTTTTCCTGCTTAAAATCTGTATGCAGTGGGTCCATGTCTTTAGAATTGGCTGCATAATTTTCAACCAAATTTGACACAGAAGTTCCTTAGGCTATATGCCTAGTCCGACGCAACTGGCAATACACCAAAGAGTGCTTGCACTCTGACAGGACGGACACAAACAAGCCAACATTGCTGATTTCCTTGGAATATCGCAGAGTGCGGTCTGTAAAATCCTCAAACATCATCGAGAGGAGGGTCATTTGAGACCACAAAAATCTCCAGGACAACCTCGACTAACTACCAGACGAGAGGATCAGCAACTGTTTAATCTGTGCCATAGAAATCTGAAAACGCCAGTGAGCTGCCTTCGTCATTTGTGGAGAAGACACAAACGTAAAAAAAATATTTTATTCCAACTTCATGGGCAACAGTGTATTTCATCGCTTGATGTCTGCTAACTGTGCTTACTTTATTTCTTGGCATTCATTCCTTACATATTCAAACTATTTTTTGGCCTGTGCAATGAACATTTTATCATCAAAACTAATACAATATTTTTTAAAATTCAAATGTCAACCAAAATCAGGATATAGCAGCTAAGGCAACAGCAAGGTGCAACACACAATCTGAAGTTGTGGAGTATCACACAGTGGATGCTTTAACTCTACCAAGCTACAGCCAGGCTTGACATCCCTTCATCTATTCCCTGTGTGGTAGAAGAAAGGGTTTGAGATAAGGAATGAAATGGTGGTTGTCGGAATAACTGCAATTTATTACACTTAAGTAATCCTTTGGGCTTTGCACGCTGGGTATGTGAGCAAACCCCTTTGGCAGAAAACAGCTGCACTGCAGAGTGAAGCCAAGATCTAAAACAAAAAAGCAACCAGCCGACCAGATGCAGTTTTTCTCCTACTGTCACATACATGGATCTAATGTACTGGATCACAATCTCATATTGCTGACTGGAGACATATTGTTCTGCTTGTGCTTTAGGAATGTTTATGACTTCGAGACTGTGTTCAAAATGTTGCATCTTCTCTGCATTTTGACTTTGCTTCCACAAAAAGCTGGAATGTCTTAAATCACAGTGTTTCCCACAGTGGAAAAAAAGTTATTTAAAAGACTTACTTCATAGTTTAGTTTGTGGGAGGAAAACTGAGCTTGCCCAGAATATGATGGATGCATGCTCAGGTATTGTGCTTGCATGTGTTCATACAACCACAAATAAGGAAACTTGTAAAAAGACAAAACACTTTCCCTGTAAAATAATAAAAACACTTCAAAGTGAAATCAAGTTGCAGCATGTTAAGTTCTCGCTCTCAGGGCCATTGTTTACATGCCTGGCCTGAGATAAGATCTCAGCAGTGCATTCGCTACTGTGTCTCCGTTATGGCATATCGTCATTTCTACACTCTGTCTGAACTAAGGCAAAAGACGATAAACAAGAAACAGAAGAATTATGTTGTCACCGACAAGGCAGCCTGCAAAGCTTCACTGTGTAACCCTACAAAACTCAAAAACATGGGTGTGCACTTGAAAATTACATGACATTTAACCAAACAAATGTTTCCCCAAATGGGCTGCCTTTCTGATAAAACTTACTGACATGAGAGTGCATGCTTATATAGGCAATCAAGCATTTACTCGTTCAGCTGATTTCTGTCAGCTGTGGGTTACATGGTCACACCCATGAGCCAAAGCAAGGCAAAAAGCAGAGTACAAACACAAAGTTTTTAGGAAACATACACCAATCAGCCACAACATTGTGACCACTGACAGGTGAAGTGAATAACATGATCATATTGGTACTATGTGGTGTTCTGCTGGAAAACCTTGGATTTTGACATCTGTGTTGATGAGACTTAGACACCTAAATATATATTGTCCCAGAACAAGCACACTCCCTCATGTAAATGGTAATCCCAAATGTCACTGGCCTACCCCCGCAGGAAAATGCACCCCACCACATGGCAAAAACATCAAACAACCAGGAACATGTTGAGGAACATGACAGCCCAAGATGTTGATTTGACTTCCAAACTTCATAGACCCCATTCTGATTAAGCATCAACAGGATGTAGTGGATGTAGAGGTTTGACTGAGGCCCCACTGCACAAGCCAGAGTACCCAAAGGATCCACTGCCAACGTCCTTGAGAGGTCCTCTTGTCCATGCCCAGTGGTTAAGAGCATTTTTGAGCACATAAGGGGGACCAACACAATATTAGGCAGGTGGTCATAATGTTATGCCTGATCAGTGTATTGCAAAGTCTTACAAAAATCAATTAATCAGCCCTTTTAAAAACAGATGACAGACGCAAAATCAAGATGTAATCAGACTGAGGAAATTAAAGTACCCAGGTGAAATGATGATATGCCTCCCTTCTCTTTTCATAGTTTGTACATCCTTGATTCTTTTCCTTAGCTCCTCATTTTGCATCTTAGTCCATCCCAGCAGAGATAAGTGGAGAGTTAAGGAAGAGACATTAAGAAGGAGAAGCTGAGGCAACAGGCATTTCATTTAAGTGAGACATGCTTCCCACAGCGC
Organism: Dascyllus trimaculatus; assembly: GCA_024666655.1. Lineage (NCBI taxonomy): Eukaryota > Metazoa > Chordata > Actinopteri > Pomacentridae > Dascyllus > Dascyllus trimaculatus. The sequence continues at coordinate 12,860,332 of CM045446.1, read as the reverse complement.
CGTCATTTTAAAATTATGTCAATTAAAAATGATGTGTGTCACAGCTCCATCATCTGTCCATGGTTTTATTATAACCTACAATCTCTGTCAGATGAGCATAACAGTTTTCATGACAACTTACAGTATATATTTACTTTTTATATAAATCAAAACGTGGCATTAATGTGACAGGAATGTATGGATGTCACATATTTTTATGTTTTCACTGAACACACACATATGCTGTGAAGTATAAAAGATTACACAAAAGGGCACCATACAAATAAAGAGTGATATATATATATATATATATATAATACACACATTTGTCAGTCCTGCTCCTGACAGGGTTTTTACATTCCAGCTGTGTGTCACGTCTCTTTTATGTCATGGGTGCAGACGATGATGCCAAGTATACATCTGTGCTTCCTTATTCATAGCTCCTCCGGCAGTTCTTGAAATGCATTCCACGATTTGAGACATCCTTCATGAAAGTGCACGAAGACTGATTTCCTGGTCATAGGCAGGAAGACAGAATACTGAAACTGCATGATCTTGTGGACTAAAGGGAGGCCTACTGTTTTTATGATCTTAACACTCTTGAACCTTGTTGAGTGAAAGCTAAGTTTAATCAAAGATGCTCTTGTAGATATTCTCCTTCAGTTTAAGATACAAGACAACATCTGACCAACCCCAAACTTCCACAAACTTCACAGTCACCAGACACAAAGCTATAACTCCTGACCGAGAGAAGAGCTTTCCTGAAACAGTTCCAAATAAAATCCTTATTTAGACCTAAAACTTTCCACACTTGACTCCAAAATTACATTTTATTGAAGTGTTCACACAAAAAAAGCCGCAGCTCTTAACAGACAGTTTCAGCCAGCAACAACTCACCAAACTCACTGAACAAAAGGAACATGAGCAGCGAGGTCTGTGGAGCAGCAGGAGCATCCTCACCTTCCCGATAATGCCTCTTGCTGTTGAGCGAAATAAACCACTTGGTGACGCTAAGCAACTGGATACACCATTGGTGAGGAAAATGGGAACATTTTTACAAACTCAGCGGGCTATGTAATAAATCTCCCTGCTAGACTGTGGAGCGATGCAAGGAACTGGAAACTAGGGAGCATTTACTGGTGAAATAAAATATTAAACACTTGCTGTGAACAAACTGTATATAGACCGCCTGTTATTTCATGAAAAGCCTTTTATCACCTATTAACTATAACTCAGCACTTTTCTTTTTTTTGCATACAGTACATCTTTTTATCTGTTTACTCTCCTTACTCTCTTCTCCTGTTTCTCTCCCCTTCATCTCACCACAAACACGCCACATTTCAACAATCCTATTAAAATTTACATATCCATATATATTTTTACAGACAACCACCATAAACAAACATTTAAATTCTCAAAACTTTGCTGAAACTTACTCCCTACTCATCTGTACATGTGTTAAACTAAAAAGAAAAGACCCATTTGGGAGATACAAAGAACCTTAGAACAGCTTGAGACTCATCTCAGACACCTTGAAATAAATGTACTGTCTCCTGCAATCTAACCACTTTGATCTCATCATGCTGACTTCATTACTCTCTCTTTGTCATTGCAAGCCGAATATTGGCTCCATTGTTCAGCCGCAGACCAGTCTGAAACTCCTATTAACGTTACACTTTAGTTTGCATTCATCAGTCCTTATCATTCTCTATAAATTACATGCACTATAAATTAGCAGTACGATCCCATTGTTCTCATTTTAGAATACCTACTATACTCAGACTCGCTCTGTGTCTTCGTAAGCTCACAGCATCCGAGGAAATTATATTATACTCCACTTCGGCTAACCGCTTAAAAGGATTTTGGGTAATTTCCTCAACATTATGCACAATCAGGCCTGACCATAGTAGGACAATTGGCACCCAGTCTCCTAAAGCAAAATTTCTATTGCCCGACTTGACACATTTTGACAGCAGAAGAAAACTAAATAGCACCATCTTTTGTAATTTAACTTTGCAGAGTTTTGTAGTGCTACATAGACAAACATTTAGCACACAGAGATAGGCGTTCAGAGTGGAAACAAAAACCTAGCTTTAATCTAAGGCTGACACAGGTAACAAAAAATGCCATTAAACAACAAATCTCAAAAGCCCAATGAAAAATAACCATCCAAAAACTAAGGCAAAGCACAAAGAACAAAGACACTGGCAAAAATGCAGGTGGCAAACACATGCAGAGAATGTAAAGACTGCACAGAGTGACGCTGAAAATCTGACTTTTCAAAAATACAACAGGAGATAAACAAAAACAACACAATGATCAGCCAGTGACTGGGGCTGGTCATTTTTTCCATGACACACACACTGCATGCAGGGACTATGCAAAGGTGTCTTGTTTGTAGTCTTTACTTAGCCATTAGTGTCTTAGGTTTTATGACAAAACATCAACACAAAAGCAATCTGAGTCGCAACACTCTCCACAAAATCAACCTATATGCAGATGATGTGTCACTTTTTTTTTGGCCAAAATCTAATACCATCACTGTGAGAAGCCACTTCAGCCATTGCCAGCTTTTCTAATCTCTAAAATATCACAATAAATGGATCGCACACTACAGTATTGCTACCAACAAAGCTGGTGTTGTTGTGCTGGGACTAGAATTCTGTGAGTCAGTATCTATGGCTAAGAGCACATTCAAGTATTTACACAGCATCATGTTTGATTCTTATTTAAAGCAGTAAAATGTCCTCAGTATCCCTCCTGAATATGGGTTTGTCTGAATTTGACACTGATTGATGATACATGCTCCCTGGTGTCCATGCCATTAGGGAAACTTCTTCTATTGCCTACATAGGCTACTGAATTCCATCCACCTGTTGATCCACCCATCATCTACAACAGCTTTTTCCTGTAGAGCATCTCGCACTACATACACCCACTCCCATGGCTAATTTAAATCACCAATTAACCTAACATGCATGTATTTAGACCATAGGAGGAAGCCAGAGCAGCTGGAGAAAACCCACACAGACACAGGAAGAACATGTCGCCACAGAGGAGGACCCCAGCTGACAAACAGGTGCGACACCAAAACCTTCCTGCTGCATTTCTGCCTCTTGATTGTAATGATCAGGAAAACAATAAATCAAACTAAAACTAAGTGGCAAACTAATCTCTATCCAGTGGTGCTGACTTCCTGTAGAATATGTATTATCTTTCTGTTGCCTTTTTTCAATAACCGAACAACACTAGATTTTTGCAATCTCAGACTCTGGGACTCTGAGTCGAAGATTATCCGACATCTTTTTTGAATTGTTATTATTTTTAGCAGCCACTGAGACAAGGCACAGAGCCAACCAACTACCTGTTGATAATGCAGGTTAACTTGTGTATTAAAAAGTAAGCAGGGATTGCTCAGTCATGTATTGCTAAATTTAACATGGAATAACACAGAAAACTCAGAAACTAGCAAGCCCAGGCATACAAATGCACAGTCAATCTGCTATCTAATTTTTTTAGTTGACATGCAACCATCTAAGAACCCCAGCCCCAAGCATGCTGTTTTGTTTTTAACTCTAATGAGCTGTGTACTGGGAAAGACACTGAGCGCCGAAGCTGCCGAAGACAACAACAAACTGAACTTCGCCTGAACTCAGCCAGAGGGTCATACCTGAGGCAGATGTCTCCACGGATGCCATGCCGACATGACAAAACTGTTGTGTTCTGTTCTTTAAAAACTTGAAGCGAGGTGACGATACATTCCCCGAGAAGTGCCTGAGAGAGTTGCAAGGGATTTTCTTTGTGATCTCCTTGCAGACACGAACCCACACTGAAAAACAGCTGAAAGAAGAAGGTCGCCTCTCACTTCATTCCCATCCATCTGTGCAGGCATGTCGGAACAGAAGTGGGCAATTACTCAAGGTGAAAAGTGTGACTCATTCTGGTTGTACATGCTGATGACGCCTTGTCTCAGCAAAGTAGGAAGCTTCACATATTCAGAGATACAATGACTATCTCTGAATATGATGCATCAGTGAAGTTGGCACACTGGCAGGTCACATGGCTGTTTATGATAACAGATTGATTGTGGGAATCAAATCTATAAAAATTTGCTGTTACACTTGTTGAACAGTGTTTCCCTTAACACATTTCATTGCTGCTGACTCTGTCCTAAACAGTTAATTGCTTAGCTTTTGTACCGATTCTCCTGTCAGCTTCTCTAAACAGCGTGCATACCAGCTGTGATCTACTGTAGGCAGCACACAAAAGTACCTCACACAAGACCCGATTCAAAGAAACTGAACCCTTTAAGTTAGAAGCATATGTGGTTAGAAAAGCTGGAATAACTTCACGGGTCAATTCCAAAAACCTCAGATGTTCCAATGAACAACAACCTTGAAGCAAAAAAATACTTCCCCTTTGTTGCTGAATCAGTAAAATCGTGTGTTAGAACTTACCATCTGAAATCTAAAAAAAAAAATCGTATTTATCACTTGAACCTTTCGTGACATTCTTTCAGTTAATTTTGTTTTATATCCTGAAGCAAAGCAGCTCCCAGACAAAAACAATTAGGTTCAAAATTCTTTTCAGTCATTATTGCACTCACATGAATCCAACAGCTGAACCTCTCAGCTACTTAACTGGCATTTTTTTCACACACTAACACTGCAGCTGTCATTTAAAAATAACTTTGTAAACCCACTGGTGAGCTGTTCATTATGCTCCCTTGTCCCTAACATAATCCCACGCTCTCGACTTGTACAGTAACACACAGGCCACAGTTAAGCAGTGGATGCGTCGCGGAATTCCACATGGTCATTGAAACAGAGGAGGTTGTGCTCTTTAAGTGTGAACTATCAGGCTGGGCTCACTCTATCTCACAATAAAGAACACCAGTCAACACAAACAACTAAACAGGAAACGTGACAGCTTGGGGCCCATAAAAGAGATCAGAATTTAATCAGTGTCAAACGATGAAGCTTTGTGGTTTAACTTTGACCTTTTTCTTACCCGAGTTGTGAGCACTCACAGGTTTCATTTGCACTGAGGGATTATTAGTGATGTTACAGCAATGCTCATCCTTGTTTTACTCTGAGTTAAGTCGTAAATAGTGTAATTTACAATCTATCTGGTCTTCTTTTACCTCACTGGACCCACTTTTAGCATAAAGGTGACCTCTGCAACTACTTCGAGGCAACTGAAAGAACTGAGGACCTGAGCTACTAAAACTATTTATACTGTTGTTTAAGAAATGAAACCAGCTTTTCTATGGATGCTTCAGTCTGCTTCTTCTTGAAAATATACAGGAACAGATGAAACACCGCAGGTGGGGTGAGACATTTCTTTTTTCTTTTTTTTTTGATTGTCTGGTCTCAGAAGCTTGCCCATCTCAATTATCTCATTTCTGGCACCAACATAGCCAAACAGATGCTTTGAAACAGGAGGGCACTGTAATCGATGCACTTCCTTGGTTTTACAGCAATGGCCTGTGAACATCACTCCGCTTTATATTAATGACCATGCAACCAGGGTCGGAGAAAGGGTGACAGGATTTTGTTTACATGTGTAGCACCAGCCACAGGACACATAGGCTCCCCTTAAACCCGTAGTGGCAACATAAAGGACACAGGCGGGCAGCCCTCTTCCTCATGTGGTGGACTTCAGTGGTTGGTGAACGCCCTCTGTTTACTGGAGCTCATATTTGCAAGTTCAGGCTGGGACGGCTGAGTGAGCATTATGCAAATTCCAGCGTGTGGATTCGTGAAGAGTTGAACACACAGAGATCCGTTGGAAGGCTCCGCCTATGTTCATTGAACTGGAATTACAATACATTATCATCATTTTTCAGCCTAAATTCAATTTCTCAGCCTCTCACTGAGCTGGAATTCGATTTCATTGTGTTCAAATGGACGTGTGTACAAGAGAGCTTTAATGGCTTCAGTGTAGATGGTTTCATGTATCCTTAATCATTACTGTAAAAATTCACTTGAGAGCTCGGCGGAGCAGATAGCATTGTAGGGGCTTTTTTTCTCCACCATCATTCTTATGCTCTGTTGCCCATTATAGAACCATTATCCCCTCAGTACTGAGCCTATCTCATGATGAGCTATGTGTCTCAGCTGACATTTGACACCACAGTCCAAATGAGCTTTTTTAGAATCAACTTTAGACAAATAGTTTGTTCTCAAAATAAGACAAATTTTGTGGACTTTTCTGTTCAGAGTACAAAGTTTACAGCTCTTGGACTTTGTAAGCCATAAAATGAATGGTGACTCTTTTTAAGTCCAGGCCAAGTCATTATCTGACTGTAATTCCTACCAGAGGCATTCCTTGTCCTTAAATAGGCGTGTTGAAAAAAAAAAAACCTGAACTAGAAATGTGTTTTCTTCTAAACCAAACTCACTTTCCACTGTATAAACTGGATCAAACCCCTTGTCTAGGAAGCAAACATTACAGAGGAAATATTGCCATGTGTGCAATATTTATGTGTACGTTTTTTTTTTGTCCCCCAAATGTGTCTTGAAACCAGAACTGTCAACCTTTTCAGGGTAGTGACAGCTGAATTAAGAGAGTCCCAGAAATAATGTTTAACTGCGTTGTAAATAATAGAAACATCCCAAAATGTATGAGCTCATAATAAAATAATACAAGTAGAAAGGAGCACTTGACAGGTCGAAACACAAAGCATGCATGAACTACACAGAAACATGTTGAATAGTCTTTGGCAAAGAGTTTTGACATCATTTGAGCTTCATTTTTGTGTAATAATACACCAAAAGCAAGAGTAACAAGTAGGTTGTTGTGCAGTGGTCATTGGGAGAATCGGAAAGATTTACAACACTGTAATTTTAAACAGCTGTTTCTGGTAAAAAGAAAGCAGTCGTTCCAACTTTTTTTTGGAAAAAAACACGGCTCCTGTTTTAAAGTTTTAAAACATAATTTCAAGCATTTCACCATCCAGTTAGCATGAAGAACCACACACTCGTACCGGCCCTCAAACAAGGCTGCTAATGTGCAGAATTAAATGCAAGCAGGAGATGAAGTAACGGCAATGTAGAAAGAGGATGAAACATAAGTAGCGAATGAGAGGGAGGTGAGAGAGACAGAGGGAAACCGAGAAAGTATCCCTTCTTCACTCTCTAACAGGAGCCTGTTTTAATAGCAGCAATCACTCAGTGGTATAGAGCTCTGGCTGCACACAGAGAGACAGAAAGAAACCAGGGAACATAAGACAGATTATAGGAAAAAACAGCATGAGGCCATAAACACAGGAGTCATGTCACAGCACAGTTTTGAAATGCCGCCGTTTACTGCCGGCAGATGCTCCAACACACAGCGTCACAGCAGGGGAGGAATTATGCACCGAGGTATATTCAAAAGTTTTTTAATGTTTCTCGCATAAAAGAACCTTGCAGCAGAGTGAACTTCTCTTGTGATGTGGTCAAAGCTATATTTGTCCGAATGCACTGATTCCTCATGTTGGTGTGTCACAGCTGAGTGTGTCACTGCTGCACAACATCACTAAGAATATATCATAATGGTGTAATTAGCATAGAGAAAACAAGAAACATCATCCATGTTAATCTCAGATTTAATTGAATGGAAATAGGTCTTTACTGGAGTTAACATGATAATGACATACCATTAAGTCTCCTGCAGATGGCAGCAAAGTCTTTTGACAACAGTGTTCTCAGTTTTTTTCAGAAGGTACATTATTTGAAGTGTAATGCTTTCACATCTCTCCACAGAATTTATACCAGCTGTGCGCTTGCATGTTTGAATGGCTTTCAATGTTTATAATCAATCAATCAATCAATCAATCAATCAATCAATCAATCAATCAATCTATCTATCTATCTATCTATCTATCTATCTATCTATCTATCTATCTATCTATCTATCTATCTATCTATCTATCTATCTATCTATCTATCTATCTATCTATCTATCTATCTATCCAACCGCTTATCTTTGTCCATCAGTGTCATATCGGTGTTTCTTCATCCTCTGCTTCATGATCGTTACATTCAGTGATAATGATTTGACAGGTTGATGGAGCAAATCCATCACTTGTGCTTTGAATACAAGAACAAGTGATGCAACCGAGGAAGAGTTCCCGCTGCTGCCTCTACGTTTTTATTTATTTTTGCTCCACGGCTGCTCATTTACATCATCATGAAGATTTCAAAGCAGTGCTGCGCTTCCTCCTTGGTAAATCAGTAGGCATGTGGCATGGTAGCCCTCTGACATCTTTACTATTCTGGCTGGAGTTCAAATGTCGGTAAATCTTTTCTTATAAAAGGCAGTCATAAACACCTAATGGTCTGTCGTGAATATTTTAGAGCCCTGAATATCACATGGAAATGACCTCTGGAAAACTACAGCCTTAACAAGACACATCTCACTGACAGATAACCTCCACAGCCGGTGCAACACAAGGCCCCTTTTCTGGCTCTTTGGCTTTTTTTATTTATTTATTTTTTGTGGCATGATTGGATTGATTTGTCATTTGCAACAGAAAGAGCTTGGCCACGGGGCTGTGGATAATCCAATTTATCGCTTTGCCATTTATTACAAATTTCTGTGGCTTTTGGGTCCACTGTCACATCGATTCGTTGATTGCTTGCTTAGCTGGGTCCTAATGAGCTGCTGTCTGAATCACTGCATAATCGCCGCCCTAATTCACTTCCTCGCCTACCCTCACACTCGGTCTGCTGGCTCGCCACTATTAGAATAGAATGGACTAAAACAGCTCTCTGAGCAGACAATTAGTAACATCATCCTTGAAACCGGGTGTCATTCTGCGTGTATTATGCTTTAATAAATGACAATCCTTTAGGGAGTTAGCAGAATGTTGCCACAGGTTGCCGTTTGAGGTGATGATCTAGTTTGCAGTGGCACCATCATTATCTTATGTGAATGGAGCAGGCAGGAGGTTATGGGAAAGCCAGATTTTGGAGGATTTGAAGTGCTGAGTTAGTTCACCACATGCCTACTGCTGTTTAACGAAGGTTTTAGAATATAGATTTAGCATTTTGTACATGTGTATCCAGTGACATTATTACAGGTAGCTACTGGTAGGTAAGGGTAAAGAAATGCTTGGTTTAAGTACATAACAAATCCTCACTTAGTGGAGATCTAGAAATAGGTTAAATAAATAAATACAATTTTAATTTAACCCCACAAACTCAATGGCCGCAAACTTTATTATTCCCCAGAAAAAGTAACTTTAATTTACATCCTGTAACTACACTGTAACTAAAGAAAAGGTTGTAATAAGACCACTTTTTAAACCTTAAATTCTCTGTAACTACACTGCAATAACAGTGCAACAGGGGGTAAACCAGACCTAATTATATATATTATATATGCTTTTTCTTAATACTTCCATTACATCTGCTGGAAATCCTTATTGATGCTTTTCAAAAAAAGTTAAAAACATACAGACTTTTTAAATTAAATTATTATTGTTGATGTTATCTATTAAGTCCCTCTTAAACACTACATTGTTACCACCTTATTCTCTATCCTTTGTACTTACCCCTGTCTGTCTTGGTATGATTTCCACAGCAAATATTTTACTGATACCCAGTGTAGTATATATATCAAATAATCCCACTGGTTGTAATCTGAAGTAATAACAAATCCCAGTGTAAAGCAAATACAGCCAGACTTGGCACCAACATGTCGCTTTCATTTGCAGACATTTTATGTCAAGGTTATATCTGAAGAGCCTCACTTGAGGACAGATGAGAGAGTAAATATCACCAGGTGAGGGTTTACCTCTGCACCAATATCATCCCGTCTGGGTGGCATTTATCAAGCGTGAAGAGGGGCTTAGGGACACATCGGGATATGTTTGTGAAGAGGCTGGTGGATAAATATAGGAGGGAAGCTAATCAAGCCATCTATCAACAAAAGAAGTGCACCATCTGCGAGCTTCATCACTTGTTCCGTAGCACAGATTTTTGTCAATGCGGTTTCCAAACTAATGAATGATATACAAAGTAAGTGCTGAAGCATTTGAAGTATCGGAGCTCTCGCCATCAGTTTGCGTATTAACAGATGGGGGTATAGACAATCAGACATGAGAAGAGATGTCTGGAAGAATGACAGTTTCACAAATTATATCAGCATTAAAAAAGAAAATCACATGCAAAATGGTTTTCAGACAACATTTCTTTAATACAAAGTCAACATATCTACATACACAGTGGCTTTAAACCAATTATTGTTTCAGTTAGAAGTAACAGTTTGAAAGTGATAGCACTTGGCCGTCATACAAAGGAAAAACTATTTTGCTGAGTTAGGGTTCTTTTTCATTTTGTCGGTATGTACTGTATATGCTCTATTCTTTTTGATGTCATTTTTTGTTAGTGTTGTTCTTTTTGTTAGTCTACCCACCTCCCACTCCCCATCCCCCAAATATTCAGCGACATATTCCAGGTAAATTTGGCGGCTGTTTTTCAAAAGTCTAGCATCTTTACATGAAGTCAAAAGAGTAACACATTGCACAAGCTTCGAAAAGACTTCCACTGATTCAGTTTTGGTATGGGCCCCTTTTTAACCAGTCTTTTTGAATTCCAAAGTCCGTAACTTCGGGATTTTGTAGTTCATTGTAAAACATCTCAAGGTTCCCACTGGTCAAGAAATGACATGCTGGAAATGTGAATTTGCAGCAAGTTTTTGGTTGTCTCGATCTTCCCTTGGTTGCATCGCACTGCTATTGTTTCATTGAGTCCTAATTTCTTTCTGCATCCCACAATGAAACATGGTTCAAACAAAAACACAGAGTATGGTTCTATACAAGGCTTAAAAATGCACGAGGGAGAAAATAAATCGACATGTCATGTTGCAACTGAACCATGTATGTAGCTGGATTTGTCCATTGCCTAATGGCACATGTATGAATTAACACCTTGGCATTTTAGGTAGTTGGACAGCTGGAGATCTTCTGTTAGTTTGTGGGAAGCTGTTACGGAATAAAGAACACCTCTGAGTCTCACAGCAGCAGAAACATTAAGAATACACACCTTTTGTAATTGTAATTTTTTTCTTTGTTTGACTTTGGAGGTCTAATTATTTCAACACAACCATTTTCAAAACCCTCCAGTTGCTGTCTCTGTCCACAGCGAGAATGAGAATGTAACAGGTCCTTGAACTGATGATTGATTAGCAATTCAAATGGTTAGTTGGTGGAGATGACTAACCTCCCTGCCACAGTTAAATTATACCAGCAGATCACTGGCGCTGATTCCGTGCCCTCATTGAGGCTATAGGTGTGAGAACAGAGGCTGGCATGTTTCCCAGTTTAACTGCTAGCAGGGGAAATTAAAGGCGGGAAAAAACGTGAGTGGTAATTAAAGACCAGGGAGCAGGGCTGGAGAAAGAAGGTTTCAGAAAACAGGCTTCACAAACACCAAGAAGTTGGATATGAGCAGAACCTTGATCTGAGTATTTCTGTCCCCATTTAAAGTATGAGCTCTCGAGGGTCAAATGATACAAATACATATAATCTATATATTTGTTTATTTACAGGTATACTCTTGATCATAGTGAATATCTAACAAAATTAATGGCCACATTATGTCTGAAAATAACAAAAGTAAAAAAAATGAACAAGAAAGAACTTAGAGGATTTTCTTAAAAACTGTGAGGGTCATAGTCTGTACATGATCATACAAGGTACAGTACATCGAGTTGGTCTGATATAGATAACAAAAAGGGTAATTTATGAAAATTTTGATTGATATTTTGTAGATCAGTTCATCAACAGTTCAAAAAAAAAGAATACTGATGCTTACAAGTTAATGGTAATAAAGAAATCTCAACAAGGTTTAAAAATGGCATCTCCTCATCGGCACAGGTTCTGCCCCGGGGGCAGAAGTTCAACATTGGTGGTTGGAGGTAGAGGACCTGATGTCCCCTCAGCTTTCCTTAAGAAACACACAAGGTCTCTAAGATTATATTTATATTAAAAAAACACACAAACAAAAAAGAAAAATAATGAAAAACCATCATGTTTTCAAATATGAAAGCTGACAGGCATAAAAAAAAGATGGTGAGGAGAAAATTTTAATTCATACTAAGTGTTTGGATATATCTTCATATTCTGCATTTAAATATATATGCATGTGTGAGTGTGCAGTATATATTTATATATAGGTATATATACATATATGCACACATCCACACAGACATGTTATACTTAACATTTCTACAGTGAAAAAATAGAATGTCTTTTAACATAATATGAACAGATAAGCATTTCTCTTTTCCTGCTAATTTTAAAAAATGTGATACAACATCTCTGTTAAAAAACTAAACCAAAAGGAAAATAAAAAGTCAACTATGTAATGTAAAATAAGTCGTCATAATACAACATTAATGTTTTTCATAATGTTACAATAACAATAAGGCTTTTTTGGAAATAAGAAAAGATTACACACAGTTCTGTCCATCGCTCTGGTTTTTGTGCACACCCACCGGAAACTTTCCGCAGAATCCGTAAACGCTCGTCTTTTCACCAAAGCGCTGATCTCCAAATCAAAACCCGGTGATTTCAGCGTCATTTTTTTCTTCTTCTCCTTTTGATCAGACACAAATACATTAGTGTGTCAACCTGCAGTTGTTTTAGGGGCTATCTGTTTCAAGTTTTTTTTCGATGTTTTGTCTTGGGGATGTGCAAGTAACTCGTACTGAAGAATTCCATTAACACCGTCATGGCATCGATATCCAACATGGCTGCTCGGTCTGGCTGTGTCGCCCACAGAGACATCATCTATAAAATGGAGGGCAAATACCAAAGCGTCTACTTGGTTTATCCACCGGTTACCAAACACACATACAGTGGAACTAAAAATGCCAATTTTTCAACCACGTTAATGTACAGATTTGTAATTGCAACGGGCCTTTGCCACTCTTGAGTCTTATACAATGATATAGATGATTACAGAGGAGGGCTGGAAAGAAAGAAAAAAAAAAACAGGAGCTGTGGACGATGACGTCATGTGGATGCGCTTTCAGTCACGCCCAGCCGGTGGCGCGAAGAGTTAGCAGAGCTGGCATCTTTAATTCATCAGTTTCCTCTCCCTCAAGAGTCACACGTACAGCATACATGAGATAAGCAGCATGTTTGGTTTTTTTTTGACAGAAAAAAGGAAGAAGAAAAAAGAAAAAGATAATTCCTCATAAGACAAAAAAAGTTCTAAACAATGATGATGAGCGTTGGTCACTGTACACAAAGAAAGCCCCACCACTGAGGCTGTCCTTGTTTGGTTGTTTCACTTGTTCCAAAGCTTCCCGCCCACCAGATTCATCCCTTGTTCAGAACGGTGGATGTTAACACTGCAGCCCCATGACGCAACGGTTCCAAAGACAGGAGTGATTGTAAAAAATCATGGGACGCGGCCGCCATTTCTCGCGCTTTAGCCATCTGCAAGACGACCCAGCTGAAGCTTCTTGCAACAGGCGAGGTTCCTTCCCCCCTCTCTCCTTTGATTTATCTGGTGACTGCGACGTCAAGTGTCCTGGGGCACTTTTTCGCTGTAAATACACTGCGGTACTTCACTGTGGTTACCTGGCTTGGGATTTTACAGAAAGTTCACAATTCATAAAATCAACAAATTTTAAGATATACGGTGCTGCTTTCTTCCTGACGACCACTGGAAATGCCTTCTCTGAGCTCTTAGCGCTCGAGAACAGGCAGCTGTGTGATGCATACTTTTGTAATTGAACGTTTTTTTCCTCCACACAAATTATGCATATTATTAGTGGAACAGCATAAAAAGGTTTTACTTAATGCCAAATGTGAATATTCTCGTCCCATTCTGTCTCAGTTTTTTTTTTTATCTTGTCTTGATTGAATGACCAGACTTTGGGAAGAAAAAAAAATTGTGTGTACACAGGCAACCACAGTTTGGACATTTCTCTGGATATCACTCACAAAAGGTGTCGGTAGAAATAATTTGAACCCTTTTTACACCCAGGCATACCAAAAAACAAGAAAGTCACCCAGTCCTGGCTACATCCATCTGCTTTTCGTTGATTTTTGCTTTCCTTTTTCCTTCATTTTCTGTTGCTTTGTTACTGTTGTGTCACGAAGATATTTTGAGCGATGTCCACGAATGTTTACAATGTCCTCCACATTGAAACACTTGAGGTAAGGTAAGCAGTCTTGACACTTTGATCGATACCCGCCCCACAGCTTGAGCCACAGCTTCTGGTTCCTCCCCTGCTGAGGATGTTCTTCTTCTTGAAATGATGGGCAATTTTCTTCAATTCCTCGTGATAAATTGGAATTTTTTTCTTTCTCTAAAGTGGTTGGTTTGGGCGTTGTCTTCGGAAAAAATCTACAGGATCCTGTTCAGCGTGTCTGAATTTGCAGCGGTGATATGGTCGTCTGCTGTCGTCGTTTCAAATTTCAAAGTTTCTATGGCTCAGGAGACTGTTGAGGTGGAGGGGGGGGGGCAACAGGATTCTGGGGGGAAGAGATGGCTTTTTACGTTGCATAGTGATCAAAGCTTCCTAAGTACTCCAGAGCTGCGTGGTAGCAGAATTGGTACTCGTCCTGTATGGAAGAAACACACACGAACATGGAAAAATGCATCAGAAAAATCAAGAGTTTAAGGACCTTGCTATCATAACGCAAGATAAACTCAAAAAATTGCAGTTTACGTGAGACAATTTTATAGATCTGATAGCTAGCATTTGAAATGCACAGTATATAGAGGTAATTAACTTGTTGCAATCCTACAAGTCCTTAAAGAGAAGGAGAAGTGTAAGTTTTCGTGTATCTCTGACCTCAGTCTGGACCATGGCTGGCCTCTGTGTTCGCAGCATCTTCACTGTCTGGAAGATGTCAACCACACCTTCATAACGCATTCTTTCCAGAACAATGCTGAGGGTGATGAAGACTCCAGTCCTGCCCACACCAGCACTGCAAATACACAAGTACAAGGTGAATTAATAAAGACACAAGAGATATGTCTTGTGCACACACATCATAAGTGAACGGTGAATCCACACTTGCAACCAGGATCTTTCTTATATGTTTTTTTCCCACTGTGCTTTATGATCCACATTGATGGAAGATCTGCAAATCATGTACAGCAGGATTTTGGTGCACAAACTTTGCATATTGGCAGCTCGGGCTTACTTCGATTGCAGGGTAACACAACAATGGCGATGGCAAGAGCGGCAATTTGCATGCGAGAACCTTGCGAATCCACTCACGTGTGCCCACATTCTCGCCTAACACAAAATGAGCCCTCAAGGACACACAGACATACCCCGAATCACACACACACAAACAACCAGGCAAACATTTTGTCTTATTAAGCCCCTCCTCCCGTGCATCGAAGAAACTCTGCCTGCTGCTGCTCTCCAGAAATACAGTCCGAGTCTTAACTCAGATCCTGAAATACTTGAGAGCTGCCTCTCTAAGCTGCTTTGCTGTGAAATGACTTCCACTTCACCAATGGAACAATAATTGATATGACAACAGATTTATTTGGGCTTCTTCCAGTCGCGGATGCTGTTCTGCTGAATGAAGAGTGAAAGTGATGGTGGCTAGCAGACACTTTGGGTTTGCATTTGAGTATACTGACAAGCGTGCGTGCGTCTGTTAGAGGACAAAGGTAGAGTTAGGACAAAAGATGACATGTATCAGATGAAAAAAATAAATTAAATGATAACAGGCACTGCATTCTAACCACACACCCCACCACCCACTACCACCCTGCACGCTGCAGTATCTCTCAGCCCACCCAAAGCCTCTTCTTGAGAGTCAGTCACAGCTTGTCACATGGGCTCTTAAACTCACTCAGAGCTCCCCTCTCTCTCGCTCTCTTTCTTTCAACCTCTCTCTCTCGCTCTCTCTTTCTCTCCAGGAAGATCGACTCTCCAAATCTGAAAGCTTGCAGAGCCACTGCAGACTGAGAGGATTTGGTGTCCCCATTCACAGGAAGTAATCAGGCAATTAATGACAAAAAGCATGTGGGTCTATTAGATAGAGGCTGAAGAGGGGGGGTGAAGAAAAGAGGGTGGCAGTAGAGGGAGAAAAAAAGTAGAGGTCCGGGAGAATGGATGGATAGAGAGGAAAGAGAGAGTGAGGATTAGGAAGCAGACAGGCAGATGACAGACGGCGAAGGCCAGTGACAGAAGACGAAAGTAAGAGAAAGGGAAGGCATAAGCTCTCTTCTCGGAGATGACAAAACCCGAAGGAGGAGGAGGATGAAGATGAGGAGGAGCAGGAGGTGGCAATAAAGCAACCAGCCAATATCACTTCTCAGGAGAAATGTCTTTCCAGAATTAGATATCTGCCTTGTGACACCAACCTGTAGCCTGATAAACAGCACCAAACTTTAATGATTTACTACAGGTTGGGTGATTTGCAGCGTTAATCCTCTTATGCTCCTCTAAAAGCAAAACCATGTTCACCGAGATGTGTCAAGGATCCTAACACCGGGCTGCTGAACATGGACGTGGTCATGTGACACTTGAAGTCTGCTTTAATAGGCTGTGGGCCTTTTCATCCATTACTCTGTTCTGCAATAACTGAACCTTTCATTTTAAGGCGACAGTCTCGCTCTCCAATAATGGCTTCATAGGAGGGTAGAATAACTCAGCCTTAGTGGAGCTTCCCTTACACATATTACAACTCCCAGAGGGCCACTTGATGGGTAGTGACATCATTGCTTTTTAATACAGGGGAGATGATGTTATGTTTGATGATGTCATGGCGCCTGTGCGACAGAAATATGGAGCAAAAGCGACAGCGACTCTGTTCCAAAAGTAAAATATTTTTGTGACAGCAAGGGAATTATTCAGCGAGGCAACACCTTTGTTAACGCTGTCCCATCCAAAGGAACAGTTACATAATTAGAGCCCTTTGTGAACGCCAATCACACCATGGAGACGTGTTTCAGAGATCACATGCAGGTAGGTGTCTTTGCTGGAGGAATTTCTAGGCATTCCTTCTTTCGCATACAAAACCAAAGGCATGAAAGACGCCCATTGTCTGGCTACAGAAAGTCTTTCAGATGGATCCTGCTCAAGGTCTGTCACTGGATATGAATAATCGGAGACCTGGTGATGATCACTACCATGCAACAGTTTCCTGCTTCCAGCATGTTGAGTAATTATGAGAGTTACCTTGGAAGCTTCACCTGAGGTGATGGAGCGGTCATTAGAGCAACAACAAAAAGAAGCTGTAAATTCATATCAGGTCCCCTCTTTGCAAAGACCAAGCCACATCTGAGCCTTATCAATTATGAAAGAGTGGAACGTACAGAGGCAATGAGGTAGTATGAAGCAGTGGCAAAAAGGCCATAAGGGATCATATCTGATGATGCTGTTAGAGGTGAAACTTAGTCAAAACAATAACCACCTTCCCTACCTTAAAAATAAGCCACACGACCTAGGGAGAGAGCACACCACTCCCCGTCTTTACAGGAAAACCTTCATTAAAATATACAACCTTTTAAAAAGACATATTTTCATCTTAAATGCAGCGCCCTAAAGGAAACCATGTGCAACATGACATTTAGACACCTTACCTGCAGTGGACAGAGATTGGTCCATCCTGTCCAAACTGCTCCTTGGTTTTATGCACCTGGCCAATGAAATCAATGAACCCCTCCCCGGATTTGGGCACGCCTTGCTCCGGCCAATCGGTAAACTGGAACTGCCTTACTGTCCTAGACTGACCGTCCTGCAAATACAGAGAAAATGGAAGTAAGTAGAAGAATAAAAAAGACAATGTCTGTCTCAACCATGTCAGAGAGGATTGTTCTTTGATACAGTTTTATAGTGTAAAGCATCATTATTGTTAGAAATCGGAGTTAGAATCCCCCCCAATACATACAGTCTTTTTATGCTTCCAGCAAGACCATATCTGCAGTTACAGTGACACATCTCTCAACAGAGATACAGTGTTTTCTCTTCTCGCTCCTCTACCTCCAACACATTGTTTCTGTTTTGTCCCCTACTGTCTTTGTGCGCTTGTGTGTGTGTGTGTGTCATGAGTAGGTCGTAGTTAAAGCTAATCAATAGTGCATCTGCCATGACAAGCGTCTTCTCCCAGACATCACATTGAAGAGGATAATCCTGTGATGCGATCAATGAAGTGACCTGATGGATGAGCAGAGTGAGGGAAGTAAGGAGCGAGAACGAATGACTAACGGAGCAGGAGGTGGGATTGGACAACAAAGATTGGAAACAAAAACCCTGACACACTGACATGCATGCAAGAGAAAAAAAAAAGTCAATCTGAACAACTTAATCTCATATCGATTGTTATAATCCTGTTCTGAGATGACCACGATGGCTTCCTATGCAAACAAAAACATTTAAATGCAATTTTACAATGCTGTGGCTTCACACTAGGACAAGCAAAGTGATCTGCTTTATTTTGAGAGAGCTGATTATCTAGTCGGAGAGCGCACAGTCGATACGCGTCCTTGAAAGGAAAGTTCTTTTCAAGTTGTCTTCGGGGATAACAAATTTCACAAGAAAGTCAGCAGACACAAGCATTTTTTGGCAGAGACAAGCACTCTGCTTGATGCCACCAGTAATTAAGACAACCAGGTGTTCATTTCTCCAGTTGTTTCTCACTTCTCCGCACAACTGTTTAGACAACGTGTGTCACACTCACACATTCTCTTTCTATTTGTTCACACACAAAAAAGCACATTCGGTCGCATATTCAGTTGGCAAGCAAACTAGGATGGTTTTTGTCTTTCTGAGATCCTGGCTGCAGCTTGTGAAGAATTCTACTGTCTAAAATGTGTTTAGAGAGAATCTGTCTAAATTGTGTTATAGAATCAATGTAATAAGGAAGAGTGTGAGGCTACTCTGAGAAAGACTAATGTTTATGTCTGATAATATATTGGGAAACAAATGATCAGATGTACTCTGTTTAAGTAGACTGATTATAATAAATGTACATTTTTGGACAGAGCCAGCTGTCTATTGGTAAAAAGACAGTAAGGCAATAATCAATGTGTATGTAAAGCCCCTTTTCAGACATGGGATACATAACATTGCTGCTTCATCAGTTTGTTACAGTGACGGCATTCTGTCATTCAGACAAAGGTCACTTCTATGAAAATGTCCCTCACGGCTTCATTTAGACGCACTCACCTCAGTGACAGAGGGAGACCCAGTACTTGCACAATAACTGTCACAAATGGAAGATGAATGGAGTTAAAACAAGTAATGCACCAACAAACAAAAGACTTAATCTAATTCTGCGATCTATCAAATGATGTAGCTGGAGCTAATAAACTGTGACAGTTTACCTGTCTGATGTGAGGAGAAGTAAACAGTTTGACTTACTTTATGATTCTGATCCATCTTATTTTCAATTTGAGGAAAATTTGCAATTATGAGCTATTATTGAAGTTAGGGCTTTTGTCCCATGGGCGGAGATGCATGCAACTCTCTTCCTTTGGAGACACTCATATGGATCCTGCTGCTGTCTGATGCTGTGGTTATTTAATAAACTCAGAAAAAAGACGCCTACAAACAGCTGGAAGCAACAAACTCAACTTCAGCTCCTGTAATGTTTTGTGAAAACCCAAATTACATTCATCACTGGAGAGTGTCATCAGTCTGACCTGCTGTGTTTCACTACAGTAAAGCTGTCATTTTATGGAAATTTCACTTTGTAATAGATCTGAAATTGTACAGCAAAGTGAAAAAGAAAGGTGTTTTATGATTTCAGCCTTTTCACGCTTTATTTGATGTTTTGGGATCAATACCGGTGCTGAAATGTGGAAAAGGCCTTTTTTACGGAGACAACATGCAGTTTAGACTTGGGCCATGTTGAAATTGTTACAAAGAATGTGACAAGCTTCAACCTAGTAAGACTGCCATTGTGACTTTTACGGAAGAGTGACCAGGTGCTCATTCAGACATGAAACCGATGCATTTGGTTGTCGTCAGATTAATGGGAAGAAGTGCAGGTCTGAAAAGGGCTTAAGTGGCTACAATTGTGGACCCTATTAGGTCTAATGGCGAGCAGCTAATGCTCGACAGAAACCTCATGTCATGAATGATAAAAATCATATTGAACCTGAGGATCTATAAGCATTGTGGAGGACGTCTGCGGTTGGATGGTAGCTGCCCTACATTCTAATTCAATCATTCTGATTTTTGCCACAAGCTAACCATCCCCCTCCAGTGCAAGCAGGCTAAATGCAGATGGTGGCTGTGAGCTACAATATAGAAACAGCTACTGTATGTCAAAGGATATACATAATCTGTCTATTGAATCCTCGTTGTCCCTTGTGCCTGTATATGCTGTATTGCTATGTTAGCTGTTGATACATTTCTGCACTGCCGCCGCCAAGATGTATTCTTGTACAGTTATTGTACTTGACAAATACAGTGATTTGGATTCTAATAAGTTAAGCTCCATATACCAACTCCCTTTGTACGACATCTCATGTCTCTTTCCCTGTTTTATGATGCATTGCATGTTTTCTTTCTTTCGTTGCCTTTGTTTTTCATCTCAAAAACATTTAGCCTCAGCAGGGGGATTAAAAATGAAAGAGGGGCAAAGACAACAACACAATAAACCAAGCACGCCGAAGAAAGAGAGGAGAAAAAAAAAGAAAAAAAAAAGGGAGGAAAATTTAACACACAACCTGAGGGGCCCACGCGGCGTGTCAAATTGTGTGATTAAATACGTGACTGGCTCGCTAGATGTGAGTGTTGAGGCGTGGAGTCTATGCTATTACTGCGCAGAGGCATGCGACACACACACAAACACACACCAACACCGGCGCACACTCATAGTCATACATATACCCAAACATGCATATCTAATCTATGGCATGTGGGGTTAAACCCACTTTACAAACACTTTTGACATGCATACACACTCCGAAAAACAAGGCTGGAACCTGCAAAAATATACATACACACATAGGTGCGGTACATACTATATACAGCACTATCATCTCCTTCATCTCTCTGCTTTGTTTTCTTAGCAGAGATGATAAGCTTCATCTCTTTGCTATCATTGTGTGCTTTGATAATTCCGTCCCCTTTGAGAATCCTCTGAAAAGAGTCAACATTGACCAACCCTCAGGACAATGTGTTTGCATGTGTGTTACAGCAATCACATCTATATACGGGCATATGTGTTTAACGTATGTACCTTGAGAATTCTGTTTCCTTGTGCATCACTGACATAAATAAATACACATGCAGATTGGTATGAGGCAGAAAATGAACCTGTGTGTGCATGTTGCTGTGTATCAAACAGTATTCATGCCTGATTTCTGCGGAAATTACATGGCGGATGGTGTGTCTGTTTGTATACAGGTGTGTGTGTGTGTGTGTGTGTAAAGGGGAAATTATGTATGAATTTTTAGATATCAACAGGAAGACTGCTAACTCGCTGCTGCACCACCTGGGAAATTATTGAATATGTCAGCGTGTTTGGCAAAGAGAGGAAGCATTTTCATTTTTCTGCTACGTTTCTGCTGTTAGTGCTTCAAACTGTCCAACCTAATTGGACCAAAAAACAAACCCTGAGGTGCAGAGATAACTACAGCAGGGTAGAGTAGGTTTTTAACAGGTCAGGGCGAGGAAAGTCAATTTGACAGTGAACTATCATCAATAAAGTCATTAAGGTATCTTGCTTTGTGTGAAAATTTATCTAGCTACGAGTGTTGTGTAAGTTCCAGGTTGTATAGCAAGTTTTTACTTGGTATCCAAAGTGAACAGTTAGGTAAATTCTTATATCACTGTATATTCCATAAAACTGATGTTCACTGAGTGGACTGTTAGCTCTCCAGTTGTCAGCTGTGGTGAAAATAAAGTCTTCCTCTCCAAGTGTGGCCTTCAAATTAAATTCCATCACTGCATATTCTCTATGAAGCCAGCAAACACCTTTCTCTGTGGCTGTCTGACATCGCTCTCCGTCGGTATTTTCTCTATAATTTGTCAAAATGAGGGTGAGTCAACTGTGGAAATTGGTAACAGCTCCTCTGCGCTGAACCCAGCGACGAGCTCCTTCCGGTCTTGTCCACTTAAGTGACTCTTCAACAGCATGTCCTGCACTGAAATCCAGTTAGTGTTGTTTTTCACCGCAGTGTATGCATCGATGGCAGTAGAGGCCTCTATGGCAGTGCTGGTGTTGTTTTTCTTTTGGGTACGTTTCACATTGCTGCTGTGTTAGATGTTGAATTTCTTGTAGTGTAAACCAATTTGCTGCTGGCACCTAGTTTACAGTGGACAACTATATTCTTTGCATCTTGCATCCAACTGAGACATAATCAAAGTAATGGCAATATGTCTAGCGGTTAAAAGTACATTTCTCTAATTTTCCCTAATCCTCCATATGTGATTTAGCTTTTGTTCAAGTAGCTGACACGACCTGCCATTCATACACATCATTACAAAATAGCATACAAAGGACAAAACTAAATTACTTTCAAGTAAATCCAGTATCCTACTTGTTACTGCATAAAGTAATACCCAAACTGCTACCTACGGATAAACACTGTAATCTCAAAGCCATTTTAGGGACTTTAAGGTAAAAAAAGATCACATTGTTATGTTTCTGTGTTTATGTGTCATAGTATTTTCTAAAACCTACTTAATCTTCAACATTCTCCATACTTCAGTGAAGGGTTGCTGGTTGCTTTGCTGGTGCAACAATGCAAAGTACATCATCACTTGGTCTTTTGAAGCTGCTGAAAACATGACTTTGGTGTATTACTTCTGATGAATAGCAGTATGAAAAGAAACCTCTGAAAAGAGTGCTTTGATTCAAAGAAACTACTGATGGCAGTTTAATATCTACTGATGTTTAAGACTGCCGAGAGCAATTTAGTACAAACTTGATGTGAGTAATGATAAGTATATTTCAAATTTTTTGCCAAAGCATTAACAACAAAAGTTACTAAACTGTACATTGCCAAAAAGTGTAGAATGTACAGTATCTCTGGTTGAAGACTTGATGCACTTCAGAAGCATGCACATATAGTATTAAAGAGGAGATGAAAGTGCGTGATGTATCTGTAAATACTTACGTCATTGTATTTGCAGTTTTGCAGGATTTCCTCAACAAAATATTGAACTCTTTTACATCTTAAACGTGATCCAACCCACCCACCCCACCAAAGACCCCCAGCTATGTCTTACCCTGGCATCCGTGACCTTGAACTCTCGGAGGATGTACTGAGGCATGTTATACTCTGCCATGGGATCCACCACAAAGTACTGATACCTGGCAGAGCGCTCTGCTGGCCAATACTGGTGGCACTTTTCCTGTTTGAGCAAAAGTGTTGACAAAGTTCTCATTAAGTTTTCTTTAAAATTCAGTTTTGTTTTATTCTCAATCAGTAAATGTTAACAAAATAATAAAAATCAAAGTCCTACCCGTCCCATCTCTCTAAGTTTGGTCAACATGACTACAATAGTTGAGTTGTTCTCCCAGAGCATTCTCCAGAAGTCTTCTGTAGTCTCTGCCAGAGGGCCCTGTGTGGCGATGTAGGCCTTCTGTTGCCTGTTTATACAGTAAAAGCACATTAAAAGCATTTATGTTCAGTTTGTATAATTAATTCACACCATTTCAAACACCACTGTCGCAAATTCTGGGAACAAACATTACTTCATACACTCACATGCCTCATGCTGACATGTTTTCCATTATGTCAACCCTTTTCCTACCTGTATCCATCAATGAAGCTGGCATTGATGTAGTCAGATCCTTCCAGGCCTCTGATTGGCTGCAGGCAGACGCGCGTGGTCTCGTAGGGCATGATATTGACCAGCCGATTCTTGAACTTGTTGCAGGGAAGGTTGGCACTGATGAAGCGCGACGTGTGGGCTTTGGAATTGGCCAAACGCTGGTGAGGAAAGATGGAGGAATAGTTTAATACTCCGAAAGAAGAATGGCATTGTAAGAGAGTGGGGTAAGGAAAAAAAAACAGAAGAAAAAGATGACATTCAGAAAAGCATGGAATGAATGACAGGGAGGAGGAGAAGGTAGGTGAAAAGAAGATGAAAAGAAAGCATTGTGACAAGGGGAAGAAATTGGCAAAAGCCATGGTAGTTACAAAGAGGAAAGAAGAGACATGAGATGAGAAGAGAGAGGAAGGAAGAGCAGGAGAGGATGATAAAAGGAAGAGAGAGAGAGAGGGAGGGGAGGGGAAGAGGACAGGTGCAAGACAGATAAAAAGTGGAGAATATCAATGACAAAGTAATAAAGCAGACCCAATCTAATCTGATCTTTCACCCGTGCTTTACGGATGATGGCACAGCTTCAAAGGGACATTGTTTATCAAGAATATATTTATTGGCAAGCAATTCAAAAACTTTATCCCTGTTTGCAACTTGTGAGGTCCTGCAGGGTCAGATGCAACGATGGAAAATACGGCACACACCCAGACTAACAAGCCTTTGGATCGAGTCTGTACGAAAAGAGAAATCTCGCCCAAAAGTGGGTCACTAGCGCCTTTGATAATGGCAGTGTGGTACGTGTGCATAAAGCATAGACGCACACAGGGATGTTCAGAAGGACAAACACACACACACACACACACATACTGCATAATGATCAAAATGAAAAGCTGTACTGCTACATCATCATCGTCATGAGGACCTCAGCCAGAGTTTGTGGGTCAGCAAGTCCTATGATCGCCTGCGCTTGACGTCGATGTCTCAACAAAGCGTGTGTGTTTGTGTGCTTGTTTGTTAGCCTGCAAATAGAAGACACCCCTGTCAGACAGTTTAGGGACCCTTTCAGACAGAGAAAACCTCGGTGCACTGAAGGCACCTTAAGAAAAAGAGAGAGGGATGAGCTGCAACTGACCCTGCTGAAAATAGTAGGCGGGAATGCAGATTTATTTCCTTGACTCCCTTGTGACTCAGTGGTTGCAAAAAAATACAAAAAGTAAAAATGTTTTTGCTTGAATCTTCATCTGAATGGGGACTAACTTTAAGTTTTGTCTTTATCATATGAGAATTTACTCCTCGAGTTGCCCCTGTAGCACCAGTATCTCCAATATCAGTCCATCCAGCGTTTTCCTCCTCCTCCTTTTCCTTTGCCCTCATCCTTTCCTACTACCCTCCTTTTGATCTGTGTTTCACAAAGGCTCCTGGAAAGGCTTGAGGTGGCCTGGCAGTGCTAAAGAGCCCCTCGGCTGCAGCACCAAACAGCACAGAAAATGCAGGGAACTAAGCCAAACCTGGCAACTTGTCATCCAACAGGGCAGAGACACACCTCAGGTATGTTTTAATCATAAGTGGATATATATATTGGAAACTTGGGCTTACAAAATGAGAGACGAGAAAAAAAGAGTTGTATAGTGACCAAAAACATAGCAGGATTACAGTTTTCTTCAGTTGGTCTACCTTCTCCAGTAACTTTCTCAAAACATAACAAAAGTCCGTATTCGGACCAAAAACAGCAGACATAAGATCTGGAAATTTTGACAATAAATCTATAATCAAACGGTCTAAATCTTATTTTGTTAGATTTAATATATATTACATCATGAATTCAGTTGCCCCAGTAACCATTATCTTTTAAGTACATCATCTTCATCCATTTTCATTTGAAACAAAAGAGAATTTATGTCTTCTTTTTTCCATTTAGATCCCATTAAAAACTCCCGAGAGTTTCTGCTATTCAATTCTGCTATTTAATTTTAAATGTACTGTCTTTGGTTCCTTTGTGATGTAATTCATGGATAGTGGCGAATACTTCCTGCAAGCAGGTTATATGCAGAAATCTGTCCCTGAACATGCTTGTATTTAATGCACACATGCAAGAAAGCGCTTTATGGCAAGTCCTTCTTAAATGTCCTTCTGAATCCCACCAGTTATGTGCTTAAAGCTGCACGACACTGAATTCCACCTGAGGATGACAGCGCCCTCCCGCCCGTCCCCATACCGCAGTATTCTGCCGAATCACTTCCTTAGTGCCAAGTTAGCATACAGTCGTCCCTTTGTTCATTAGCCAAACGTTCCTTCCTCCGCTTGCCCTGCCATCCACCTCCATTTGTCATCATCAAGTATTAATTACTTAGCTCCCCCGCCCCTCGTCACACAGATACACCTCCCTCCTCCATCCCGACTGTAGCGTGGACGTTATTAATCCCAGTTCGACTCCTGACGCCAGCTCAGCATTATCCCCACTACAAATGGCGATGGAGATTCCATCACTGTTGTGCGCCAGTGAGTTAAAAAAAAAAAAAAAAAGTCGAAACACACCAGCACTATTATTGTTGCTTGGCAGGGGGGCCGCGTTGATGAATGGCGATGGGACGATGACGGATGATTTGAGAATGAGGGTGTGTGCGAGTCAAGGTCAGCAGATACTGACTGGAGAGAGCCGAGAGCTGAGGTGCGTTCAGAAGTTGATGATTGCTAAGATCCTTACTGGAGATCTATGAGCCTGGCTGTCTACGCTCACGTGCTGCTTTGTCATGAATTTCTCCACAAAGGCAGACACTCCACTCTCTCTTTCTTTCTTGAACTCAAATCCATTCTGCTTTCATTGAAAAATCCTTTGTCTTGCGCCTGCTAGATTAAGCCCAAATTTCTTTGCTTTAAGTATATTATTCCAAATCCTTAAGAATGAACATTGTGGCCAAACACTGAAGGGCTTAAACATTTCCATTTTCTAGCTTCGGAAAGAAAAAAAACACAATAATGTAAATGCACGTAGTGTGTGTCTGTGATTAAATTACTGAAGTGAGACTCTAGACAGCAAAGGAGACTTGCTTCTCAGACCATCTGGGATCCTATTGCCTGGACAGCATCTTTCAACAAATAGCTGCCATGTAAATAAGGCAGGTTTAATTCATATTCTATTTACCTGGGGCTGAAAGAGAAGAATCTTTACCTCAAATGCTGAACTCTTTATGCTTACACTGTTCATTCAGTGTTGATATTATGCCTTTATGAGCTGAATGAGACACTGAACCTACCTTCTCTCTTACTTTAAATTCAGTTTTTCAGAGGAACTCTATAAGGATTTGCTGTAAACTGCATTTCCACTGGATTGTTATTCTTCCATTTCTCCCAGTCAGACACAGTATTCATTCATATCCATTTTTGTGTCTCTCATATTAGTTTTTCCACAATTTCCTTGCCAGAGTAACAAAACCACTGGGAGTTTTGTCAAAATATCAAAATGCAAAGAAAACGTGTGATCACAAAGCACGGAGCAGTGATTGCAAACCAATAATTACGCAAACGGCAAATAATGATGAGGAGCAAAAAATATGAAAGGCAGAGGAACTGGATTTGCATCCAAAATAACTTCTGAGACGATAAATCTGGCAGCCAAGCTCATTTAAAAGGCTTATAGTGGCTTTAAAACTTGATGACAGAAAAACAGAGCAGGGCTGTGTTCATTATTGAGTTATGATGAGGACGAAAGAGTGGAATGTTAATACATACATGGATCTAACATGCATACATGTTGCTTGCCGCTGTCTGGGCTTAGTTTTTTATTACCAGGTGATTCAAATGATGACAAAAACTATCCCATAATTACCATGTGAGACCCCAGTGGTAGTTAAAGTCCATCTAAAGCAGCCATGTACCTTAAACTCTAGCTCCATGCCAGTGACGTGCTCGCCGCTCTCCACCTGCGCCAGCTTCTGGATGTAGGAATACAGGCTCCTTGCAGCCACCTCAGTGTTTCCACAGGCCACCGCCTCGAGGAGTGCATCGTGAATGAAGCTGTACTGGTCCTCTGTCTGCACCATGTAGTTCCGCTGGGAGCGCATCAGTGTCACATGGCCATAAATATCGACCGTCTTCTCGTGCTTGATACGCTCAAGCATGGCGTCGATGACAATAAAGCAGCCTGTCCTGCCAACACCCGCACTGAAGTAAGAAAGAGGAGGTTTGTTAGAAATTAATGTCTCCCTTGTTGTTTCTTTAGTCTTGCCTTCTGAGCTTACATTTGTGTTTGATATGATTTTCTGACTCCTAAAAAATAACATTTTATCCAATTGAATACACTATATAAAGCAATGTTTGTTGTTATGTTACAGGTTAAATAATTGAACAGGAGAGTTGTGATAGCAAGAGAGAGAATGTAGAAATGGTGAAAAATGACAGATGAACTGAAGCCTTCTGTCTGAAGGCACTGGTCTTCTTATCTTGTCGAAAAAGGAAGGTTTCAATTTGAATAAGCCATTTGAGAAATATTGCTTGTAAAAGGAAAAAGAGCTAAGGAGTGAAAAGTGAGAAACAGGAAAGATGGGAAGGGATTACTGAGAGGCTTTTGACAGGAAGAGGAAAAAAGAAGAAGAAGGTGGAGAGAAAGGCAGCAGGAAAAAAAGGGACGCCTTAAAGAGAAGGATGATGTGACCAATAGAGAAAAGAAAAGATAGAGGTCACGTAAGAAAGGGAATATTTTGTATAAAGTGCGTTATGTAATGTATAATAGCAAATACAAAGGGAGGAGGTCTGCCATTCTGTTTGCTCACAGAGGTATAACAATATAATGTTATACTGGCATGAATAAAACAGGCATCTGTGTGTTGTTGCATGTTTGGTTTGGCTTTATTTTTGTCCTAAACTCACAAAAGCAGGTGCAAGGGTCACTGTTAAGTTCTCCTAAAGCACAAAACATTCTCATTTGGGTATAACTTCAGCTTCTCAACAGGCTACTTTCGATTTCAATGCACACAGGGTATTTCAGTCAACCACAATGACATAACATTACAAACTGACCTGCAGTGAGCGATGATGGGTCCGGCATCAGGCGGGTTACAAGTCTTCACCCTACGGAGGAAGGCCAGGAAAGGGGTGGGGTACTCTGGTACACCGTGGTCGGGCCACGCCGTGAACTGGAACTGACGAACCTCCCGCTTCTCACTAGAACCATTCTGGAAAAAACAGAGACAGGATGAAGTGAAGTTTGAGAGCTGTGTCTGAACCGACTGACCTGCTAGTTTTAATAAAAACAAGGATCTGTTTGCAGCTGAATCAGGGGATTCTCAGCTTGAGGACATCATCCACTCAGAGAGGCATATTGGATTTGCACTTTGAACACAGTGGATCCTTTGACATTAATGAGGAAGTGATTTTGTTTCCACTAATTTTTCATACTTGACATATGCTGGTTTTGGTACTTTTTGTACTTTATCCTTGTAACTTTAAGACAGCTCAGTGTTCCTTTGTTTCTAACATGGTGTTTGGCACTTAGACACCGATTCTTGAACGTATCATCCAATAGATTTCAAACCATGTGCACCCAAACCTCTGATGACAATTACACCCCTAGTTTAGGCTGATTATATTTGTTTGCTCCATGTCTTTGACTCTGATGAAGACACAGTAGTGCCTGTCTGTCTGTTTGCACAATTAAAGGCAGTAAATTAATCAGAGCGCTCCAGTCCTTCTCCTTGTCCTCTGGAAGTAAACCAAAACGGTGTCCGAGTAACTGTGCCACTTTCACAAAATAGCTGGTACAAACACGGTGCACTGTGGAATAAATTTTTAGGTGTTGTTTAAGTAGTGCTTTAATTTACTCTGTAGCTATTACAACTTGCCTTCAAATGACCTAATCTACTGGATGCCATCTGCCTGCACAGAATGAGCTGAAACAATTGACTGGGGTAGTCTGACTCAGCCCAGATTTTCAGATCTGTACGGAGCAAATACTGTGGCCCCAAAACAAAAAAGCACCCCTTGAGCCTTCATGTTGACTAAAATCTAATGCTAACATGCAGACACACAGGTGAGTATGAACCTGCTGGTCGGTTGGAGCCTTTCTGTGTGGAATTTGTATGTTTTCCGGCTCCTTTCAACAGTCCAAAGACATGGCAGGTTATTGGAGATTCTAAATTACCTGTAGGTGCTAGTGTGTATGGTTGGCCTAGTACCACATCTAATGCATTCAGACTGGAAAAAAGTGCATTTGACCACATTTTGATTAAATATCCGTGTTTGGACCATTCATAGAGATTTCTTCCTCACTGTGAAAACTTCAGATGAATCAAAACTGACCACTGTTACTGTGCTCTCTGAAGAAAAAAACACTAACAACCTTTGAAGGACGAGTGTTTCATATTCAAAATAGATTTTTGCTAATTAGGTTAAAATGTGTCTTTAGGAAACACTTTCAAACAAATATGGCTGATCAGATGGGCTCAACATACAGTATTAGCTGGAATATTTTCCACTCCAAATGGTACCGCGGTGCTGATATTCTCATGTTTCCTCATTTTGTTGTTGGGATGTCTACAGACGCTTGCAGCAAACACCCACATTATCAGCTCCCGCCTTAAACTCAACTCTTGAAGCATCAAAACTACAAGCTGGGATCCAGAGAAAGATTTTTTGAGAAAGATAAGAAGGGAGAGAGAGAAAAAAACTCCCTTGCATCTTTCTATCCTCCTCTCCTCTCCTTCCTCTCAGAAGATCCTCTAATGGAGGTACTGTTTGCATTTCAGTGCAACGCTTCTGCTTTCCTGACAGAGGGATTTTTTTTCTCTTTGCTGAATAAATGAATAAATGAGTGTGGTAATTAAAAGCAAACTGACCTAGTTCTTATTTTCCTTTTTTTTTGGACATTCCCTGTTTCTGCAGTTGAGGCAAACTGCACGGATATGGCTGGTGTTTGGCTGCTGTTTTATTTATTTCTTTTCAAATTTCTTTTGCTGTTGTCAAGGATTTATCTGCAGACACAATTCTGCATCACTGCAGGACAGACATACATATATATATATATACCACAGCCCCTGCTTTGTAGATGTACTGGGTTTGTAGATGTGTGTGTGTGTGTGTGTGTGTGTGTGTGTGTGTGTGTGTCTACTGCCAGCCTCTGCTACCTTATACTTCACACAAATCCAACAAAGTGAAAACAGCTCAGTGAGGAATCACAGCAATGGCTGCAGTGTTAAGGAGGAGGGGAAGGACAGATAGAAAAAAGAAACCATATCGGTGGGTTTGATAGAGGCTGAGAGCGGCAGAATGTAAATGGCCCTGAATGTCAACCAGGCAGCTTTAAAGCACCGTGGCTGATGATATCTTGCTATCTTTACCGTCACTGGTTTGCCTCAGCACTCATTGTTCCACTGACAATCTGGCTAAAAAGTCAAATGGTGACTTTAGCGTGATGCTATCTGGTTGAGAGAAAACTGGAAATGTCCAATCCTTCCAGTGGCAGGTTCTCCTCTATGCTTTCCAAACAGCTCCTATTACAACACTTGTCTTTACATTACCATGAGGTATGCGAGGCTGTAAGTGAGAGTGGGCCCGCAAGTACCGTTTAGTGTCTTTTTTTTCTCTGCTAGTGAGCGAATGTCTGCATTTAAGTGCAAATTCATGTGTTCTGTGGGTGTGTATCTCTGTGTGGTAGCATCATTTTTATGCATGAAAGGTGTGTATCTTCATGATATGATTGTGTATGTGAGCTCATATGTGCAGACACTTCATCTTGACAATGTGTTCATCTGCTGCTGTGTTTCAGTGTCTGAATTTATGTGTGTGCGGGTGTGTGAGCACATACAGAAGCATGAGAGCAGTCTGCCAATTATGTATATTGAGTTTCTCTTCTGCTCACTTTACCTAAGTGCTCCAATTTGGCAGATGCACATAAACAGATGATCTATTGAGGATAGCGCGAGCTGAACAAGGTAAATGGGGTGGACTGGAAGGACAATGCAGACAAAGGGTTATACTTGTTCATACCTTTGCAGTGAAAGTAAAAAGAGCACCACAGTTTATACCATTATCTTTGTTGCCTGTGTAAACTTTTTGTGTTTATTTTCCAAGGTGCGCTCTGAGAATGGGCTCACTGTTTACTGGGCAGACACTGAATAATACGTCCTTGCTGATTTCTTCAAGCATTACTCGAGCAAAGGCAAAGTAAAGACAGTGGCACATACGTATGTGTTGTGTCGAAGAGAAGAGAGAGAGGGAGAAATCATCTTACCTTGTGCAAGGAGAAAGTGCGAACACAGAAAGTGGCCAATTCTATGGTGTCCAGCAGGGTCACTTGGGTCATTCCGTAGGTTTCTGTGCCACGGCTAGGCCAGTACTGGTCACACTTAATCTGGGACAGAGCAAGAGAAAGAGAGGCAAGATGAAATAACAGAGGCATTAACTGCAATATAGTCCTGCAGCACAGAATGGTCTGGCTGCACTGCATTATCCTTCTGCTATAGGGGAAAAATGCTTTAGCTTTTTTGTATTTCTCTGAACCAATGCAGCAACCCATCCATGTCACAACAGTGGTGGGTGAATTATTTTGGTGGCATATTTGAATGCAGGGAGGTGAGTGTTGCTATTAAAATGGTTAATTCATCGAAAAACTAGCATGGCTGCATTACTGCTTGATTCAAGCCCTCTGCAAAATTTTCAGTGTGGTAGGTTGCTGCTTGGAGAAGGTTATGACGTCCGCCAAGGAGGTTATGTTTTTGCCGGCGTTGGTTTGTTTGTTTGTTTGTGTTCAGAATAACTTGAAACGTTATGGACAGATTTGGATGAAATTTTCAGGAAATGTGTGAAATGGGTCAAGGAACAAAAGTTCATATTTTGGGAGTGATCTGGATCACTGTCTGGCTCCAGGATTTAGTTTTTTTAAATTTAAGGATACGTTGTCATTGGGAGATTGTGTTGGGGGTGGACTGAAGCTGCGTGGCGGAGGTCTGTGCTCTCTGAGTGCTTTTCTACTTTTATTGTTTCCTGTAGTGAAGAGGATTTGAAAACAGTAACATGCAGATAGTGGGGGACAAGGACTTCAAAAATGCAGCAATGGCAGGATTATTTATACCCACTGTCTACATACCTCAGTTGAGTCAGACTAACTACAATATGACATAATCTATTAAACAAGTATCCCCACTAACGAACAACATCACACACATACACGGGCAAGTACCGAAAAATGTTTGCTTTGACATAAATGCGTTCGCTCAACACACCACTCATAAAGCAAGCCCTCCTGTAGATTAAAACAACAGGCGGTGTTGACAGAAAACACCAGGGTGGCTTCACTCTGATTCACATCTGAGGAGCAACACGATGCACACAGATGTGACTGTCACAGCGACTCCACTCATAGCTTAAGTTCACCAGCATCACACAAATCCTGCTCGCATCCTTACCTTAATCTTATAACGAAATGTTTGCCGATAATATAAAACACAAATTCCTGAAAACTCTTTTTAGATTCTCTTAGAAATCCTAGTGGTCTAATTAAATTTAAGAATGAGTAAAATGCTTTACAGAACCAACCCTGGATGGATTTCTTATTGTGACTGCGAGCTTATAAGCAGTTTCTTGTCCAGTGGGTTTACAGTAGTTCCTCCTCCAGCATCCCCTTCAGCCCACCTAATAAAGATTTATTCAATATGAGGTGTGATGCACCAGCCGACATCTGATCGGATGTGACAGCTAGTGAGTGAGACGTGCTGCTCTCCAGCTTTCTCTCCCATTTCCTGCTCGAGCTGACACTCAAGTTCTACCGCCCACTAATCCTGATCACGTTTGACAGGAGTGGAATGCGCATGTCAGGATGGAGGATAGGTAAACAATTGAAGACGGATCGAGGGAGAAAAAATGAATGGAGACACCTGGGGTGAGTGAGCCTGATGTTGACACAGGTGAGAGCTGACAAGATGAAACATCGTGGTTGGCTTTTTGACATTTAGACAAGTCCACTCCTCGACATAACAGAATATCATCACAGTTAATTCATCCTGAGGCAGTGATGGAAGAAGTGTTCAGGTCCTTTGCTTTGAGTTAAAGTATCAGTCCAACCTGGTAAAATGCTCAATTGAAAGTAAAACTCCTGCATTCAAAATCACGAGTAAAAGCAGTTCAGTGTCAGCGGCAAAATGTACCTACAGTAACACAATGAAAAGCGCTCATTATGCAGCAGGATGACTTCTGTCGGTGCTACATTATTATGTATAGATTATTATCACGAAAGCTTAAATGTGTTGACAGAGGGTAGCTAATTAGACCTACTTTGCATACAGCTGGGAGTTTTCATCTATGATATTTTATACAATGATGACACGCTATATGTCAATGTCATGTTTTATTTCTACCTAAATGAAAATAATGACTATAGCTATTAAAAATATAGTGGTGTACAAAGTGTAATATTTTTGCCATGACCTTTTTCTGTTGTTTTTGCGAGTTGGATGAAATGAAAGTGTAAACATCATAGCCACGACTGAAAAAAGCTGGACTGTTCTCGACAATGGAAAGTCCTCTTTTCCATCTCAAGGACACCAGAGTAAACCCCTTCCAAAGACTTTGAAAGAATATATGTCCTTCTAACCACTTGAATTAAATGTGTTTTAGAAAAAATAAAAACTTTCATTTCACAGTGTTAAAAGCAAAACTCTGTGCTCTCGAGGCAATTTTTCCTCTAGCTTCCACTACCAACAGAAGGTTGTGGAAGGAAAGCACTGGTCACAGGTACTGCTAAGACTCTACATCACTCAGTTGCATACTATCTAATTTTAGCTTCCCGCACTGAGCAGTCTAAGTGCAACAACTTGCTTTGCTCACCACTGTAGGGAACATGCAACAGCTTGTCGTTTGCACTGCAAATAAAGAGGAGTCTGTGAAGATGCTCCCGGTGGACGCACAGTCTAAACATATCAGATGTGCACACATACAATGTCTTTGAGCCAACTCTGCTTCACTGCCCTCCGCTGTTGGTCTAACCAAACCATTCAGATTTCTACAGTTCCGTGAAACCAATCCATCACAAGAAAATGAACTCCGATTACCTACCAATGGAGTTCAGGCGTGCAACTGGGAAATCATTATAAACCTGTGCCATTTTCAGCAGCTGCTTGTTGGACTTTCGTTGGAAAGTCCTTGTTGGATTCGATTTTGAGGTGTATTTGAGCAAAAGCATTTTTCAAAGAGGTGTGTAAGGTCACTCGCATGGAGGTTCAAACAGAGATCTGTGCAAAAATGGGTGGAACAGACTTACCCGTGACTTTTCCTCCAGCCTGGTCATCATGACAACGGTGGCTGCTCTCTGCTCCCACACCATCCTCCAGAAGTCCCCAAATGTCTCTGGTAATGGACCCTGTGTAGCAATGTAGGCGTTCTGCTTCCTGTAGCCATCAATGTAGTTTGCATTGATGTAGTCGCTACCTGTTATACCTAGATATAGACAGAGGGAAAGGAAATTTAAAGGACGAAACAAGACACTTTTGATGTCGTTTTCTTCTTTCAGTCCATTTCTACCCTCATTTATTAGACTTTTTGCTTTCCTCATTATTTGCACCCTTTTGTTTTGTGCCATCTGCCTCAATAATTTCCAGTTTTCACACACACGGACACCGTTTTCCAGCCAATGAAAAGGTGTCTGTGTAAATGTGAAGATTCGAGACAGGAAAATTGGCTGAAATGAGTTAAAATTTTGTCCAGACAGAAGTGACAAGTTACAGCAGACCGTGTCAGCTTTCGGGACATATTCCAGGTGTTATTTGTGCTTTCAGTAGATCTTAGTTGTTATTTTGACACCAATGATTTAGTACATACTACAAGACTTAATGTCCCTAAATTCCCTCTGCTGCTGTAGAGCCGATGGGGAGAAAAAAACCCCACAGCTTTCCATTTGAACGGATTCAAATGCAAAAACAGCCTCACTGTTACAACTGAGTGTATTGGCCTTGTATCATTTTCATTTTTCTACCTCTGTGGTTCTGCCTGGGTTTCTATAGATATGGTGTAGAGGCCTAAAGCTGATTTACCACCACCACAGTTGGAGGTGCTTGAAGAGTAAATCAGCCACTCAGCCACCACAGCCAGGAGGTAGATCTAGCTACCATCCCTCTCAGCCTGCCACCATGCTCTGTTACACACCGGTCCCACTAAATCTAGCCATAAGGAGCCCTTCAGCATTGCTGTGTAGACGGATGTGTATATAGCCCTTGTAAGCCCACAGCTAAACCCTGCATCCACTGATCACATGTAACTAAAAAATAAAGGTGTCCTTGAGCTTAGTGCACAATCAATAGTTGTTGGGAGAAAAAAGGTTTAAGACAAAATGTGTAAAGTGCTAACAAGATAATCTTGTCATTAGAGGGTGTCTAACACTGAGCATCTGACAGCGATAAGACAGAACATCACCCATCTTCATTTAACCATCTCCTACAATCCTCCCATTTGGAAAGAGACTCCAGTGTGACGGCGTCTGTGCAGGAGAGTCACGTCTCTTTGACTGATGTCTCCTCACTCAAGTGACAAACAATGAAACACTCGACTAGGCTAATTTAAGAGAGGAGACTCGGTGGGGACAACAAGCGGCATGGAGAGGAAGAATAAGATCGAGAAGGAGGCGAGGGACGGAAACAGAGAGAGGGGGAAGGTGAAAAAGAATGGAAGTAGTAGAGAAAAAAGAAAGCCAAATGTCATTAAAACGGATACCACGTCGCACAATTTTACTGCGGCGCCTTGGCTTTAGTCATAGCTAAGTGAACAGAGAATGGTGGCGTGCATGAATTGTTCTACTGCTGCGACTAATAGCAAAATCACTGCAGTGTAAAATAGAAATTTCAGACTTGATTAATTTATGTATTTATGGACGAGGCATTTTTTTCTTTCCTGGGATAATTTTGTTATGCATGTTGTCGCACTCTCAAATTGGCCTGACTATAGCGAGATGTCGAAATCTAGTCTGAGCAGTTAGCTCGCACAAGAGGGAGAGCACTCTGGAATAGGGAGTTCTGGCATTACTGTGAGGAGTTGGGAGCTCTTCTGGTGATGCAAAGCCAGAACAATGTCAGTGGTGAAGGGTGACTACCTCTGACAATGTCCCTTGAGATTTACGAGTCAGAGGAAGAGTTTTTGTGGCTCTGAAATACTCAGCGCAGTGTCTGTGGAGCAGTTAGAGGGAAGTCAGGAGAGAGGGGGAGATCTGATGAGACAAATGGGACACTGAAAACACTGGTTCAAGTCCTGGGTCACTTTGGGTGTGAGATGTGAGTGCTGGGCCCAAATATGAGCTGAAACAAGTCGTCGCCTCAACCCCAAAATTATTCAGTTGCACAAACTGCTCAGCTCAAGTTCAGCTCAAACAAGTCCTTAGTTTCATATCCAGCTAAATATACTATTGTTCCATAGAGTTCCACTTAAGTGTTATTCTATTTTGCTTCATAACTCAAAACAATACTTGTTTAATCCAGCTTAGTAGTGTGGTTCTTTCTTTCCTTTTTCACTGTCTTCTATTCTATTCTTTTGTGGTGATGTGAAACTTTCAAGTCAGCACAGTAATATAGCTTCAGTTTCATCTTTATTCAATTTTATTCTAAAGTACAATAACATATAGATTTCTCTACTTTTGACTGTATTCAGTGTATTCTACTGTGCACTTCTGTTCTAGTCTTCACTGTCTCTTCCCCATCTAATCTAATGTATATATCCAGTCTGAAGTGATTCAAAGTGATACCATATGAGGATTTACTAAGTAATCTACAGTTCATCTCTGAGGTGGTGAAGGTGCAGTGTGTGAGGACAGGTGAGCTTTACCATCGATGGGAGCCAGGATGACACGGGAGTGGTCGTAGGCGATGACGTTGGCGTAGCGATTTTTGGGCTTGTTCACCTCCAGGTTGGAGTGTTCCCAAGTGAACTGCTGGCCTGGATCGATAGACTGGCGGGGGGCAGAGACAGACAGAACATGCACACATAAAGAAGCAATCAGAGGAGTCGTGAGAGGAGCCGGGCAATAACAATAATACAACCTCAGTGTTATCATGGAGAAGAGGGAGAAGGGTGAGAGAGAGATTGAGAGGGTGATTTCCCCGACAGAAAAAAAGAACAGGGTATCATGAAAATCTGCTTGCCGGCTGGTTTAAATAGCAGCTGCACACGATACTTTATCAAGATCATTAATGTAGCGGCTGCATAATGACAAATAGCATTATTGATGAAGGTGGCGGTTCTCCCCCCTCCCCTTGATGGGAGGCGTGTGGAATGAGGCCCAGCGTTCGGGTGAAAGACAAATTCAGCCGACTCTTTAAAATACAAGAATTCTCAATAAATAGTCTGCTCCCTTGTCAGGATAATGAAGTATTCCATTACGATTTGTGTTTGCTTATGGGCATCTGTTGCTCTGTCGATGTGGGGACGGAAGCTTGAACGATATTTGCAGTCGTAGCCAAAGACAGAGAGACGGAAGCTAAAGCTAAGTCCAGCTGGAAACTAATCTAACAGGCAATCTGCATGCAATGATCACTGCAATGAGAGATTCCCTTTGTTTCAGCTTTTCTCTTTCTTTATCCCTTTCTTCGCCCCTGTTTTCCTTATCAGCATCTTTCAATCTTCAAAGACTTTTTCCTTCATCTTCTGCTTCCCCTCTGATGTTTACACCCCCCTTTCTATTAAACAGTCCTCCATCTAGTCTCCTGCATTTTTACTGCTCTCTAAATGATCTAGTAGCCGTGTGTGTGTGCGTGTGTGTGTGTGTGTGCGTGTGTGTGCGCGCATATAAGGATTGGGGTCACTCCAAAACATCCCTGACTTCAAAAATTGAAAACCACATCCATGTAGCCCCAACTTTCATAATGTTTTTTTTTGTCATAAATTACATTCAGGGAAAGTGTCTGGCCAAAGTTCAGGGCTGATTTTAGAGGAATAGCTATTTTCAAAAATTGCTTATAAGCCAAAAGAATAAAAATTACTCAAATTCTCATGTATGATGACATGTTTGAAAAGCTCCTGTCAATAAGACAAGGGTTGCAGGACATAGCTCCTAACTGTTTGACAGCAGATACAAAAACTCTGTGGCGTCATTGCTGTCAGGTAAAAACTGTGGATGCCTTCTCATTGCCGTTTGTACGTCGGATTATCTCCTCTTCATCTCCACTCTCCAGCTTGGATGCCTTTCTCTCTCTCTCCCGCTCACTGAATCCACATCATTAACCAAGCTTCTCCACCTCATCTCTCTCCCCCTTCGCCCCTCCATTTTTTTTTTCTTCCTGCCCTCCCCTCTCACATCCCGCCTGGCTAAAAACCAATCAGTCAAAGCCCCGTAGAGCTGCGCTTGGCAAGCCGGGTCGCCAGGACAAGCAGCCATTCATCAAGAAAATAACAAAATTAAAATTACACTTCTCTATTTAATTTGGTCATTTATTTTTCCTGGGGGGTGCTTGTGTGAAGGGGCAGGCAGACAGAGAGGGAGTGGAAAAAAGTTGAGAGATGAGCGGGTGGTTTAAGGCTCTCTCTCAAAGCCAACTAATTAGAAGTTGTAGTCGTAGCAAAGCGTCAACTTTGGCACTGCGTCTCTCTCTTCTCCCCACCGGACGGAACAAGCTTGTCCATTTGGTATACAGCCCGGATGTGGATTTATGAATAATAGATAACCAAGAAATACAGGATTGCTACGAGAAGTCATTATCCACCAACATCCAGCAGCAGGCATGATGACGGCAATCTATGCTGGTGCACCCGTTCCCTACCTTAGCCTGGCGCGCAGCGAGGCGACAGGCTCGGTGATTTAGGGACGGCGAGGAGGGGATATTGCTTGTATGCAAACGAGAGCTGATTCAGCGCTCCTGATTTCTAATCAACTCTGGTGTCATTTATAACCGCTGCAGACTCAGAGCTCAGACAGCTCAGTTACCCCCTCTACACACACATACAATGTGATAGCCTGACTGCCAGTGTGCTCCCCCCCCCACCTAAAAAAAAAAAAACACATTAGTGGAGTTCTGCATAAAAGCTCGACTATATCTCTATTGCAGAAGAAAGAAAATCTTTAGTTTAAGTTCACTGGCGTGTGTGAAGAATTTTAAACCACTTATTTATCCTTTTATTGAGCTATTTATCACAATTTTGTTCAGGAGGGTGAGTTGAACAAGGTGGAAAACATTTAATTTTTAAATTAGATTTTGCTTTGTCTGGTTAACAGCTTATGAACATTTCTATTTTCCTCAGCTGTATGCGGTTAACTAGTTTTCCAAGGAGGCAAAAACACTTTGGATATCACAAAAGACATATTTCTTTGTTGAGGATAAATACTCAACTTCTTTCCTCGAAAATGGCTCATCTCATATATTAGAGCAGAATGATTCTTTCATTTAGCCATGAATTTGAGGAAATTACATTTGGGAGTTCAGGAGTTGCAGAAACCCACCAAGGGAAATTTTATATAATTGAAAACGACAATTGTCTTGCTTTGCCATTTTGAGACTGCAAATATTTGTGAGGAAATATGCAGCTGAGATCAACTAATATTCCATAATTGCTCAAGTACCATCAGATACAGTGCTGCTAGCAAGCAGGAGTGAGAGCCTAAAAAAGAAGAAGAATTACAGTCATATGACGTAGCAGAGGAGACTCCCATCCTCATCCTTTTTCAGTGAAAACACAATGAGACAGAAATCAATATTCTGAGGCAAATGAGACCACTGAACCGGTGGCCTACTCACCTCGTATTCCTGGGAGAGTTTGAGGTTGTCATTGGCCTTGAGAAGTTCTGTGTGTTCAGCCAGCTCTGAGATAGGAATGGGAGGATGATTCATCATACCTGCTCGCCAAAAAATAGAGACAAATTCCACACGGGAGGGAGGATAGGGAAAAAAGTTTATTAGTACAATAGATGGGAAACAGGTTCAAAACTTGAAAAAATTATATAACACACCATTTATGGGTGAGAATTTCTTGCTTGGGGTAACACTGGAGGTTGGGTTTTAGTGATGAGGAAGCTTGAGCAGAACATGGTGAATGACACACAGCAAAAATGGATTAACTGGTGACGTTACAGGCTTTTGATTGGACCAGGTCAGAGCTCAGAAATAGTCTGTCAAGCATGGCTGATTGATGATTTGCAAAAAGAAGCTAGTATCAAACACTGAATAGTATCAATTCCCACAATAATCATGACGCCGGGGGACAGACGACAGTACAGAAGAAATAAAAGTTGCCGAGTGTGGCCAATTATTGCACAAACACTCAAGAGGCGTAAATAATTGTAGTGGCTCGGGAAATTTGTTTAAAATGACACAAGATGAAAAAATATATGCTTTTGATGGTGAAAAAAGACAGGAAACACCACAGACCCTTTTTTAGTCTTTCAATCAATGCAATGCTCATGTTGACAAAAATCCCTTGTAGTCGTCATTGAAGATAATCAAAAGTAACATTTGCTTTCAGCATGGCTGCTATCAACAAGAAAGAATTCAACGCTGGATTGCTAGTTGGTGGTAAAAAAAAAAACACAACAGCTTTGTGATGGAAATAAGTCTTGGATGGTTTCACTTGAGCAGGATTTTAACAATTCAAGTTGACTTAGTTATTTCTCACCAGCTATACATGAATATTACTTTATATAGAGGACATTGTAATTATTTTTATGAAACCGTGTTCTGGCCTAACATATCTTACAGGCCTGTTTCTGCTGTACACCTAATCTGTAATGTCCTTCAATTGCTGCGTTGTTGACCAGTTTTTACTGTTGCCTCTATAAAAAGCTGCTTATTCAAGAATCGAGCCCTGACCTGGGGGCTTATGGGAAGGGAGGTGAGAGGGGATAAGGAGGTTTAGGAGTGTGTGAGTGATGCTGAGTGACACAGTGAGCTGCTCCATTCCAGCCAGCTAGTGCAAAGCAAGCAAGATACCCTTTTCCTTCAACCCAGTGAACACTGGCTCTAAGATAAATACCCCTTACCTGCCTGTGTCACAAATAACCCTTCTCAGTTGCATGTCCAATATGCACTCCTCCCAAATCCTGTTGCCTTTTATCCCAAGGAATTCGCAAAAAGAACTAGCCTTTCACTTGGGTGGGGAAATGGTGAGATTTCTTTTTTTTATTTTTTTTTAGCTCACTCCAATATCCACTGAATATTGTGTTGCTGCTGCTATAATATTATCAGCACTGCTGTGCACTCCAGTCACTAATCCATTTAGGGGCATAATGCTGAGGCCATGTAATGGAATATGGAGCAGCCATAGATTGTGGCTCTGTCCCTGGCAATACTTAACACTTTCATATTTTTAGTAAGAGGCCTCTTTTCCTGTCGAGTATTGAGGTCAAAAGTCAACAAAATGTTGACATCTCTTCACAGAAAGTTACCCGGGGCTTAATTTTGCATGCAAATCAGCATAATCACATTAACCATCCTTAATTTTCCTTTTCTGACAATGCTTAATATCCCTCCAATGTCACGGGGGTCAACCGTGTTTTGGTTGCTTTTGTTGTACTTAAAGAGGGGGAGCCCGGCTCTCTGTGCTGACAGTCTTCATTAGTGATGGTAATTTATTTTACACTAAGAGAACAATGCAGCCGTCTGAATTACATGAAGATTACAATGCATATATGAGAATAATGGAGATGACATTGGAAGCCGTGACATCCTCTGGACATGAATGGACATACTGCATTAATAGACTATTTGACAAGGGTGGTAAAACAAACACTCATGCCTCTCTCAATGGATCATTTCCATGAATAGTTGCT
This sequence comes from Dascyllus trimaculatus, assembly GCA_024666655.1. NCBI lineage: Eukaryota > Metazoa > Chordata > Actinopteri > Pomacentridae > Dascyllus > Dascyllus trimaculatus. Next base: position 12,817,929 of record CM045446.1, on the reverse strand, counting down.
ATTTTTAAAGCCTATGTTGAATATCTATCTAAACTAACTCAAACACAGCTTGTATGGTAAAGGGAGAGCTCATATAATATTAATGCGTTTGGACAAAAAGTGTGCATGTGTTTATTCATACGTGAGTTTCTTAATGGGCAAACAAAGCGCACGGATCGGCACGACTGGAGAAAGAGCCATAGTTATTAAACACGTCTGGTGCAGGAATTCATTATGTCGAGCATTAAGAAAAAGAGGAAATATTGCAAATTAAATTTGGTTGTCAATTTACAAGCCTCAAACTCAAAGGGAGAATCAGAAGCTATGAGTGAAATAAGTAAAGCATATGCAAATGAGGGGCCTTTACTTCTCCTTGAGAGAACAAGAGTGGGTTGTTTGAGGGGAGATCAAAGGATGTTTGTGCTGGATTTGTGTATTTGTGGTTGTGTAGTTTACCGCGTATGTGTCTCTCTGTCTGTACTTGGGAGTGTGCGTAAGTTGCAGACATACACGAACTCCATCAGTTGATTTCAGTCTGTGTTTACTGCCCACATTACTGTCTGCATGTATGTGGCTGCTGTGGCTAGAGAGATACATCATACTGTGTTTACATATACATCCAAGTAAAGCATCATGCATGAAGGCAGGCTCAAGGTTAAACATAGCAGTTTCTGCTATTCTCTCAAACTTTGGTAGAGTGCTTTCAGAAAATTTGATGAAGAAGCTATAAGAGGATTAAATCCAGAATTTTTGCCTGCACCAGTTCGCATATCGCTAACAGAAAATATTGTCATATTTACACATAAGAGCCTCACAGCTAAACTAAAATACTTCTCCCAAAATCATCCATTTGTTTTGTTCTCACGATAAATGAGCCGACTACACCTGATCTGTTCTCTTATTCATTTTGTCATTACACTCAAGGCACATTGTGATGTTTATTCAAGAACAGATTTAGTTCCTAAACTAGGCTTTCCCGTGACCCATAGCTGAGCAAAGTCAACCAAGGATAAATTGTTGTTCCTCCCTACCCCAACTCCAAAAGCTCAACCCCCCTCGCCTACAGCTTTTCTTTTTTCTATCCACGTACAGACTCCTCCATTTTTTCACCGCAATCAACAGTGATCAGTGAACACAAAAAAAACAAGCTAGCGTCTAATTACACATTTCCAATCTCCCGATCCCAGTCGATGCGCTGGAGAAATATAATGATTCTTTTTCATAACCCAAACTAGTCTCTTCCAAAAGTCTATTCATGATGTTGCGTATTTCCATATAAAAGGGGAGATGTCTGTCTGTGGGTAAGCAAAGAAAATAAAAGGGAGGGGGGGAAAAAGGGGGGAAAAAGGAAAACCAGAAACTCGGCTTTTCTCTCGGATGAGTCTTTTTCAGTGAGCAGGGAGAGGGGGTGATCAAATGTCGAGCCATTGTTTGCCACCACTTTAATTAATTCTGCTCGTTATCTCCGAGCACAGAAAAGACCCCGTTGGTTCAGAATGGAAATGGAGCAGAAGTGGTGAAGGAGGAAGGAGAAGGGAGAACAACAACAAGGAGGTGACAAAGGGGAGGAAGAGGAAGAGGAAAAACACAGATTGTACTCGTGGAAAAAAAAAAAACACTTCTGAATTATCTATCCATTGACAGATGTGATCGCACGGGTTATTTATGCAAGGTGGATTAATGCACAGCCAACAGCCCAAGTGAATATTGTGACTGACATCCAATTAAAGGAAAGAAAAAAAAACAGTCCAGCGTATCAATAGAAAACCAACAGAAAATTAATTAGTGCTTGAAATTTTGCTGCATCATGTGAAAATAAACAAACAAATGCAAATTATGTATTTGTAAATTGAGGCAAGCGGTGCTCCAAAAAAAAACCTCAAAACAAAACCAAAGAAAATTGTATAAAGAAAGCTGGTACGCAAATTCTAAAAGCATAGAGACTAACTTTCATAGTCAAAATCAGCTTCGCTCTGAGGACTGCTTAGACCAGAATCTGTAAAGAACAGTAAACATAAGGGAAAATGGTTTCAAAGGCTACAATGCAACAGAAAAGGCTAAGTAAACAAAAATATAAGATGTGCAAAATGATGAAAGCCCATGAAGTAATACACAAAGGCAATATTACATCCTTATTTTCTGCTGTTTGTTTTTGCTTTACTAACCGTTTACCCTCAGGTTGGGTGATTCCAAACTGCCGCACAGACATTACAAAGAAGCATTTGGAGATCTGACCAGAACTTCCCTTCTGCTACCAAACACCAGTCACGGGAGCAGACTGGTCGGCTAAGGGGATCAGTTTCTGCAGCTCCTGCTCAGAAACCCCCTTCTAGCCAAGCCCCATATCAACAGTCATATAGATCAGGGATAAGAAAACTGATTTGCTATCTCTAAGCTTCCGCAGGACCGATTGAGAGCACCGAGAAAAGCGACAGAGAAGGGGAAAAACCAGCTTATGTTTGCTGGTGAAAACTAACTCTGAAAGGTTTTCTTTGTCTGTAGCTTGATGCTGAGGCATAGGAAGTGAGAGGTGTGGAAAAGTGACCGCATTCTTGGCTGACAGCTGTGGAGCCGGAGCTGATGGGGAGTCAGAGCTCTGAGGAGTGTGGTGACGGCTTGAAAATCTTATCTGCTCCAGAAGAGAAAGTCCACATCCAGCTGACGTTACGTCTGGGTAGACTCAGGTCTCCCCAACTGCTCAAGCAGAAAGCAGCCATCTGCGACAACGTTAAGTGGACATGTGGCTAAGAGACGCAGCAACCTGCCCATCAAATGAAGGCAAAGACATATTTCAAAGGCTGGAAGCCGAAATCAGATCAATTGGATTTCTTAGTGATAAGAAGGGATCACATTGTGCAAAAAAGGCAAGTTTGATCCAACAAATGCAGATATATTTTTTTAAAATAAGCCTGGATAAATTAAGAGAACTGACACACAATAAAAAGAAATTTCTGTTCTCCTCCCGAACCTCTCCTATTTTCTCTGTGACATAGTAAAAAGAATCCCACACCCAAATGTAAATCGATATTTTTCTTTCTAAATAAACAAGAAAAAAAAATGCACATCTCCCTTAAAGCTTGACTCTGCCAAATCCAACGTACAGAAATGGGTTTTCGTGGGTTTACCTTTCACAGGCGTTTTAAAGGAGAGGACGCCATGCCGGTGGCGTCTAGCGAGTGCAGAGAGAGATGAAGACATTGAACATCCCCCTCTCCCTAATTGATTTGTGACAATGACTAATTAAAGCTAGCGGGTGGTGCTCTGATCCACTGTCTGCAAACGTCATTCATCACAGCGGGAGGGAGGTACAGGCCCGTCTGATTATGTTTATGTGTAAGTGTGTGTCGTGTGTTTCCACAGAGCGGTGAGGGGGAGGGCACGGCTGTTACCGTTGCTGCTGTAATCTGGAGAAACAAGTAGGCCGCCGATATGCGCAAGTGACTGGCTGCTGTCCGTGGGATTTGCATGTATGTGACGCTGTCTGTAAGAAAATGTTTGATTCAAAGCCACTTTTTTCTGAAAGTTATGGGGGTGTAAAGTGCTATATGTGACGCCATACTGATGGGTAAAACTAAAAGCAAACGGGGCTGAAGACAGAATAGAAAGAACATATATCAGAGAGTTGTTGGGAGGTAAAGCAAATTTGCACGTTCTCTGATTTGCAGCAGTTTTTATTTTCTACTTTCACCTTAATGGTAATGATGTCAATTCATATTATCAAACACACCGTGTGAGAATATGTTGATGTATTTTTTCTAGTTTTTATTTTCTGCTGGTTGGAGTCCTCGTGATGAAACAGTGTACCAGCTTTCTAACTGCAATAGAAGGAAAAGTAGACAAAAAATGATAAAAGGGAAAAATTCAATAATAAAAAAAGAAAACTAAGCACTTACAGCTAAAAGGGGAGGGCTTGGTTCCAGATAGACCATAGATATTCACTGACTTGTGCTGCTTCATTACTTTGGCCCCATTTGCCAATTAAACCCAAGGCACCAATGAAGATAATGAAAAAACGAGACACTCTGTACCTTGAGGAGTTATAGGATGTCATTGTGAGGCTGCCACATCACCTACAGGCTTTCTAGTGCGCACACTCACAGACACTCACAAAAATGTATGCACTCCGTCTCTCAAACATGTTTCTTACGGGAAGCCTAATCAAAAACATATTTTATGTTCCTCGGCACTAGGGGTCACTGAGCACACATTGCCAATGCGGCATATGCTCTGTTGGATTGGAGAGGCCTCGGATAACTGCACTGGGAGTATGCTCATTTGAACAATGGTCGCTATTAGCTGAGGGGGATGTTCATAAATGCTCACCGGCCCACTTAATTGGGCTAAAACGTCCATTCAAATTAAATTCCCTGGGTGCGGAGATAACGACAGCACCCAGTTCTGCGGAACAACGGCGAGGCTGTCGAATGGAAATGCTTGTCATATATAAAGAGAGGTCTCAGCATGTATTGGTGAAGCGTTAAGTAAAAGGCAGCCAGAGATTGTAACTAGACTTTCTATTATTTAAGGAAGGGAGAGGGACGGCTGAGGGCACGTTGAAAAGCATTGGAAGTAACAGGGACAAATAGCAAGAATGGTCATTATAGGACTGTCATTACAGAACTACTGATAGGGCTCGGTATTCTGAGCCTATCAGGAGCTATGTCCTCCTCCTATATATATAGAGGAGGACAGTAAAATGAACTTCCACATATCTGTGTATAAGTGGGGTTTGTGTATCGTCTTTCATTCTCGCATCTCTCCTCTCTGATGTAAAGGAGTCTGTTTTTCTTTCTTCCAAAGACACAAACTCAAGGCAGCATGCCTGAGCTCCCAAAGAAGCTGAAGAGAAATGCTCTATTTTGAAATCTGAGCCTTTTGATGGAGCAGAGACCAGCCGTGGATGACAGATGGATGGCTGAAAGACAACTAGGATAGGAGACTGAAAGGCGGGAGGCAGAAGAAAAAAAAAAGGAAAAGAAAAAGAGCAGAAACAAGACTGGGTGTGTTTATTCCACCTCTTGAGAATTTCCTTCTCTTTTGGAGTTTGCTTGGGCAGGTTAAAACAATGCCATTTGAACTAAAGCAAAAGTTCCTCAAAATGCAGGCTGTTGTCTAATGTCAAACTGTTGGAGGAGAGAAGACAATCTGACAATCATTTGTTATTCAGTGCTACACCAGAAAGTGTGCAATATATTCATAAAGCTAAGTAAATGTAGCTACTACGACTGCATTCAGTTCAAGATGTTTCCAAAACTGTCCAACACACATGCCACTTGCAAATCCACAAGACTTTTTACAAACCATGTTTACAAAACTTTGCTTGTGAATTGGACAGCAGAAACTTAACTCAATCAGGGACAGTACAAAAAACACAAAAAAGCAAACTTGATTCCACTATGACTCCGACCAAAGAAAACAAACTGTAGATGCCACTGTAGCCAAATCGCAGGAGGCTCGGTAACAAAAAGACAACCAGAAAATGGATCCGAAACACAGGAGGAGGATGGCAGGCAAAGTTTAGCCGGAGAAGTCTCACAGAAAGCTTGCAGGATCGAATGTGCTCGGTTGCTAACAAGGATACTTTAGCTCAGATGAAAATCAGAAGGAAAGTAAGAGGAAAAAATGGAGGCATGTAGAAACCAAGGAGAACAAAAGAGGATTTGTTTCCAGCCGAACCAAAGAATTACTTTCTATTTGTTACTCATCAATGGTTAATTGTTACATGGAGGACATGGCAAACATAGAAATATGGCCTGAAGGAAGTTATGAAGGCACATAATGTCAAACAGATGATATAGGGGTCACTCCATGGACATCACAACACATGTATCGCTTTAAAATTGCATCATTTTTAACAGTTCATCTCTGTGTCTGTGCACTTGCTTGTGCCAATGCAACAATCCGCAGCTACAAAACATGGAATTTATATGAGAACACATAACTGCCCATATATGTTCTGCTTTACAAGAGTGCAAAGGCTTTCTAAGAAGGAAAGTCAATTGCAGGTGCAATTGGGTGGCTGTTAATTAACATCCTTTGCCAGTTTTTTCAAATGTGCTTTCCATCCCAGTAGGTTCCAAAAATTATTTTTTGAAAGGATTTTAAAGTTACTGCAAAACTTCTTTGGTTTATGTGGCTTCTAAGAATTGCTCTCATTCAAAGTAAAACATATAGCCTATGGACACTTACACCAATCAGACATAACATTATGACCACCTGTCTAATATTGTGTTGGTCCCCTTTATGTGCCCAAAAATGCTCTTAACCATTGGGCATGGACAGGAGGACCTCTCAGGGTGTCCTATGAGGTCTGGCACCAGGACATTGGCAGTGGATCCTTTGGGTACTCTGGCTTGTGCAGTGGGGCCTCTGTCAGTCAAACTTGTTCCACTGCATCCTGTTGATGCTTGATCAGAATGGGCTGTAGGAAGTTTGGAGGTCAAATCAACATGTTGGGTCACTGTCATGTTCCTCAACATGTTCCTGATTGTTTAATGTTTTTGCCATGTGGAGGGGTGCATTTTCCTGCGGGAGTAGACCAGTGACATTTGGAATTGCCATTTGCATGAGGGAGTGTGCTTGTTCTGGGACAATGTTTACTTGGGTGTTCATGTCTCATCAACACAGATGCCAGCATCTCAGGTTTTCCAGCAGAACACCACATAGTGCCAACATGATCAATGTTATTCATATCACCTGTCAGTAGTCATAATATTGTGGCTGATCTGTGTATATTTAGTTTTACAGTGACATTGTTGTGAATCTCAACGTTCGCGGCGTCTTTCCTGTACCTGGAGTTTGGAAGTTGATGCGTCTCATCTCCACAGGGTCTGTAGGGTGGTGGGGTGTGATGTCTGCATTATTCAGGAGACATTTGGTGCGTGGCTCGGCCTCTTTTCTTTTGCGGCTAGTAAGTAAGACAAACAGATAGTAGAAAAGAGGGGAAGACACACAACACCAAAAACAACAGAACAATTTTTAGTGAAGCTCTTGATCCAGCAAAAAAACATTACCACATTCACTAATAACTCAAGAGCTCCAACCACCAGGTAGCTCAGCAGGTCAAGAAAGCTAAGAGTGAAAGAACTGAGAAACTGAGAACATGTATCAAGTATATAATATCCTCCTCCACCCTCACTAATTAAAGGCATTGGTGTTTTGTTTTTCTTGCTGAGGCAGGCTATTTTGTCTTCTGTCGTAAAATTCATTCAATCTAAGTAAGACTAAGCCTTACCTGTCAGGTTTGCTGTTTCCAGAGAAAGCAATAGGAGCCAAATAAATATATAAAGATGGTGAAAACACAACACACAAGGAGAAAGGGAAAGGGGGAGGCAAGAAGAGAGATCAATCAATAGAGAGCAGTTTAAAATTCACAGGGGTCGCTGCTGGGCTCGCAAAAAAAGAAGTGCGAGATAAAGCTCATCAGCATTTGGATGAGTGTGTGCATGTGTGTGCTCATGTGTCAGCGGGTGAGAATGAGCGAGTATTCAATGAAATGTGCAAGTGAGAGCATACGTTTGTTGAGCCTGTATCCATGTGTGTGTTGTTATGAGTGCTTGTGTTGTGTGTGTGTGTGTGTGTGTGTGTGTGTGTGTGTGTGTGTGTGTGTGTGTGTATGGTGTGTGTGTGTGTGTGTGTGCACGAGGGTGCAGGTACAGATGGGAGAGGGGAATGTCAGGGCCAAGGGCAGACCCGGGAAACACTATTCACCAGGGAGAGATGGAGGTGGAGAGATGGGAGAGTGAGGTGGAGAGAAAGAGAAGAGAGAAAAAAGAGAGAGAGATCCAAGGAGAGATGTTACTCTCCCTAACCACCAAGACGGAGGTAAGGCAAGGTCAGGCAGTCAGGGATCATCTGACAGTAGCAAGCTGTACTTGTGTTGCTCATGCCAACCCGGGCTCCCTTTAGATAATTCAGGGATCTTCCCTGGTATGTAGGGCGACCCACTCCTACACCACTGTTCAGTCTGGACTTGCAGTCACTGAGATTAATAGCTACGTCTAACTGTAAAAGAAGGCTGATATATAGTCTGTGTATGTATGTTCCAAAGGATGCTGAGGAATAATAAATTAATTTAGAATTGTCACGGGAAGAGAGCTGCTCCTCTAAGGATCATTAAACTTTAAAGAAAGCTACTATAAAATAAAACCCACTACAGCAATTTTGTCAATAGCAACTTTTTAAATGATTACCACAATAACTAGCTTGGACACCGCTGAAATAACACCTTTGCATAATATTCTTTCGAGGATTAATAGGCATTATTTGAGATATAAATCTTTTAAAATCAATATTTGTGACATCTCTAGAGTAGCACGAGTCCAGTTATCGAGCACCATCTCAAAGAATCTCCTCTTCTCTTCTTTCTCCAACCAACTCACTTTCCACAACCATCTCTCCCCCCTCCCCTCACAAGAAAACCTCTTTCATTTTTACATGCAACAATGCTGTTGAGTCTATGAATATTGTGCTGCTACGAATACAAAATAAGCCCATCTTTCAACATGCTCCCTAACATGCAATTATTTCCCCATAACCCAATTCTGCAGTTACACTACAAATAACTGGTTCAACATCAAATGACAAGAAAATCTTCCTTGTGTGTTGCTGAATAAGGAAAAACCCGCCCAATCTACTGCACATTTAATTCATAAAAAGCATGGATTATAGTTACAGCTTGTGAGTGCCTGTGGCTGAGTGCACAGCTACGGGTTCAATTCCCTCTATCTTAATGATATGGTAATGGTAATAAGTGTAGAAATATGTACTGGTAAATATCTTTCAAGTAGAAATCTTTTTATACTCGTACAAAATATCACTGTATTGCAGACCTGTTTTCTATCATTTGAGGTTGGACAGTGTTATTTTTACACTATAAGGTCTAAATGTTAACCGCATTCACCACAAAAACTACAATTCCCAGGCTGACTCACTTTTTATACAGGAGAATGGCTATCACGATGCAGATGATGAAGACCACAGCCAGGACAGGGCCCATCACCCATATGAGTCCATCCCCAGGCTCTACTGGCAGAGGGTTGTCATCCAGCTCTTTGGTCTTCACTGTGTCGGTATAGGGGCTGGTTGCAAACATTTTCTGAACACAAAATCAATTAGAAGTTAGGTTTGTGTATGAGACACAGTTCAGATTTGAGTGTGATAAATACAGGAGGTGTGAAACGTCCAGTGTTATCTTTAAAATCTCATTTAAAAAAAACAAACACTTAAATTACACCTTTAACAAAGCCAGAAACTCAAACCTAATTTTCAAATTGACATCTTATCAAAATAATTTTATTCTACTTGTCTCAATTAAAAATAAGAAAACAGTTGGTTCTAACCAGAAAAAAAGAATGACTAAGCTGTGATCAACATTTACTTTTCTGCCATACTGGCCTAAACTGCAGGCTGTGTTTACACAGCTCAGATATGAGACAAGTATGGAAACAAATTACAAGTAGTAAAATATCTAGACTATGTAGAGACAACATTTTTATCCAGTATTGGTAACACCTGTGTGGACTTGGAAACATGCTGCATATGCTAATTCCAGGTTGTTTTACAATTTAAAAAATAAAATAATCAACAAAGAAATTCAACTTTCGTTTTTTTTTTGTTTTTTTATGATTTATGTCATTATTACTTTGTTACACTGCACAAAACACGTTTGGGTTCTCTCTCCTTCTAGCCATGGTTGCGCTGTTTCCACAGAGGTGCAGGACTTCATAGTGCAGTGAAAAATGAGCCCACAGTGAGTTAAAATGTGACAGGACCAAGAAAACGCCCGAGAAACAGCTTGAGGTTCAGAGTGTTAAATGACCAGAACAGTATTATTAAATCCATTCCGACAAATAGAATTGACTGAAAGTAAGTCCACTGAATTGAGCTCAACTGAGCCAGAACTAGTAACTCACTCCGGCAGTGGCATTGAGCTCCGCCAGCAGGAAGAAGACATAGTCCTGGCCAGGTTCGAGAGGCTTGTTCTCACAGATGCTTTGGCCGTGGTCAGATCCCACCGTGAAGCTGGAGGGCAGGCGCTTGAAGCAGGCTATGATGTAGGGCTTTCTCTGGTCCAGCTGGGCCAGCTGACGACGTGAACGGCGCTTTGGGGTCACCTCCCGCAACAGCTGATTGATGTGAAAGAAAAAAAAAGTGTTCATTTTTGCATCCTTGCAAAACATCAGTCCCAAATCAATTGACTAAATCTAGAGAATAGTCTGATCAACTCATCTTTTCTGATGCTGTGACTGACAGGCAAACTCCAGTTTACATTATATAAATTTCGCTATATGGTATGCTCAATGAACTGACTGGAGGACACCACCCCCACTGATAGAAAATTGTAATTTAACAGGGCTACACATTATTAGATTTATCTAAGTTACTTCTCTGTCTATGGTGAGTGTCTTTTCTGCATAAGGAATTAAATTCTTTTAGTTAACTGCCTGAAATCTTGGGAAAACAAACTGTAGGTGTAACTGCAGAAGAAGATGCTAACTGTCTGGCAATATTCCCTGTAACCAGGCTCCAACTCCCCCCAACATCGATGCCCTCATTCAGTTCAAACTGCAGACAGAGGCGGGCACCAAGCAGAGGGAATGTGTGTAATCCCGAATCCAATAGGGATGGGTGCTGTTGATCTCGCGCTCAAGGTGACCCCAAGCTATGGGAAGAGTGGGAGAAGACTGTGTAATTCTCTCTACTGCATGCGGGGGGAGGGGGTGAATTAGCATAGCTGAGATGTACTTATGTCTGTGTTGTGTTTGTGTTTGCCCATTCCTGGTACATGGTGTGCACAGTACAGTTAGCATATGCAACCACTGGTAACACTAACTCTGGAATCCCTCTCTGAAAACACAGGGATTTGGTACAGAGAAGAGACAGTTATTTACATACATACTGTATGCTTCATTCTGTTTGATGCAGTACTCCAAATAAACCTCACCATCTTTTTGTGGGTGGCAGATTAAGCCCACACCTCTTGCTTTTTAAGGGATCTTACCTCTTCCATGTCCATTTCATCAGGGTTCTTCAGGTTTTTAACTGTTCCTGATGTCTTCTTAAGTGGCACCACTACCACATAGAAGTTCCTGTGAACACAGCACCACAGTAAATTGCAAAAACTTACCAAAAAAAAAGAAAGGGAATGTTTTTTTTAAATATCGTATTCAAATGTAGATGAAAAAAATCTCTTCTTCCAAGAGCACATATCAGACACACTAAGATCTCAATCCATATCACATTAGATCTCAAAGATAAATCAGACAGAGCTTACATAGTACATCTTCAAGCACACGATACTCACTTGACATCTTTGCTATCAACTTGCGGGAAAGACATAGTGAACATGTTGTCTGGCTCAGCGTAGATGTCCAGCTTGGGTTTCTTGACTAGGATGAGTGGTGCAGTCCTGGCCACCACACGATGTCTTGGCCCACCATCCATGCTCTCTTGGCAGGTCACCCTAAACTCATAGGTGGTGTTGTGCCTGAGCCCAGTGACGAGCACCCTCATCTGCCTGGCGTCCACATCCATCTTTTGGCGGTTATACTCAACCTAGAGTTCAACAGATAATTCAGAAGTTGAACTGGTTGTTGGTAAGCAGAGTAGCTGGTCAGTAGATTGGTGGGTAAATAAACAGGACAATTATTACACAAAATGCAGGTAAGAATGGATGTGTATTCTGATTATTACTGGTAGGTGAATAAAGTCAATTTAATATCAAGGGTTCTAAAATGCTTTGAATTTAAAATGCAACTCAGATGATGTTTTTTTGTTTGTTTTTGCAACATTAAACTCACCGTGCACTTGTATGGAGACCTGCTTTCAGAAAACTTCCATGAAAGTACCACTGTAGTCTTGGTGGCCCACTTGACAGTGAAATTCTTTGGAACATCTGTTGAGTGGACAAACGCAAGGGAAGAAAAAACAAAGAGAAGCGTACCTTTCAGTGAATGGAACTTTGAGAGAGACCAAGGAAAGAGAAACAAATGAAGAACCTTTGGTTTAAAAACAACAAAAATAAAGCTGTTCTTCCCCTGCAACGTTCCTCTGGGTTGGAGAGTGAGTGTAACGGTGAGCTGTGATTGGCTGTGAGAAGGGCGACGCCATTGGTTAAAACACACAGCACGTAAGACTCATGGACAACAAACCCATGGAGCACAAGGGTGCGTCCACTGGCTTGCCACCGTGGGTAGTGCCAACCCATCTCACCACTGTCTTTGAACCATGACCACTCGATGATTAACAAGTGACCCATGTGGTCCGATTGCCAACTGTTCCTACAACTCTACTGCGTATGGGTTGGCACTGCCAACGTGCTGCCACGCGGACATAGAGACAGACCCAAAACACAGCATGCCAACAGTCCTCAGCAGTGCATCTGTGGGATGCCATGCCACAAGCTGTCCTGTTACGGGACGGGGGAAGGGGGAAGGAGGTTTTAGGAGAGGAAGGGAGTTAGGAAGGGCAGAATATCTCAAAACAAACCCAAAACCAAAAATAAAATAAAAAACCAAACTCTGATTTCTGTTATCTCAGAATAGTTCAAACATACTCTTGGAGTGACTGTATTTGACTGAGGTCCTACCTTGTTTGAAAACTGGGGATGTGAGATGGCATTAGCTGCGTGAGTGTGCTTAGCAAAAGGGCTGCAATGATGACTGACAGGAGTGTCTGACCAAACAGCACTTACCTTGAAAATCTACGCTGCTCTCCTCTTTCTCAAAATGACTGACTATAACTTACTGACTTGGGTTTTACCTGGTTTGGGTTAGTGAAGTGAGTATCCCACGGCAAGCAATTTAAATATCAATCTCTCCTCTTTCTTGAGGAGAGGTGGAAGTGTTGAAGGTGGGGGTGGGGCACTTTTCATTTTTGTGCTGTTGCAGATATTTTTTTGCCAATTGCCAACCCCCTGCCAACCAGGTTGGGAAAGAAACAGTCAAGCCCTACCTGCTGGAGCAAAGGCCACCGTCCGATACTGGATAGGCGGGCTGTAGGGCCCTGGACCTACACTGGTGTGTGCACGTATTTTCACGTCATATGCTGAGTTCGGTTTGAGGCTGTTGAGAACATAGCTGGACTGGCTTGGGGGCAAGTGAAGTTCCCGTGGTACGTCTCCGGTGCCGGCTTCTTTATAGGCCAAAGTGTACTCTGTGATCACTCCGTTCCTCTCTGCCAGCACTGGTGGAGACCAGGACAGCTGGACCGAGCAGCATGTCACATTGGAGCCCTCGTTAATTTGAGGGTATCCCCCTGGCGAGTTCTCAGGCACAGTGAGGTCCACCACAGCCTCTTCCCCAAAGCCCCCCCTGCTCTTGGCGGAGATCTTAAAGAGATAAGTGGCGCCCCGGTGAATGTTGCCCACAGAGTACAGCCGCTCTTGGGCAGCAAACTCCAGTGTGGCTAAAGGAGCGACATCTTTTCGGCCAAACTGGAGCCGATAACCCTGCAGGTCCATGCCATTGGTCAGATCTGGAGGATCCCAGCGAACCACAGCGGATGTGTCAGAGTCCTGAGCCACTGACAGATAGGGCGGACCAGGCACTGTAGAGACAAAGAAGGAAAAAGTGTAAATTTAGTGCTTTCCAGTTACATGAAAATGTAGATGTTTAGGTGCTGCACAGACAAACATATCCCATTCAAATCATGGTCGCTCACCAACAATCAGCAATGTTAAAATAAAAATGAATACCATTCATTATATATAACCATCATTAGTCTGTTCCATGGCATTTCATAAAGATATGGGCCCGTATTCACAAAGCATCTTAGAATTTTCTAAGAGAGCTCCTAACTTAGCCTAAAAATTCCTAGCGAGGAATCTTAGCTTAAGAGTGATTCAGGAAGTTTCTGAGAGCAACTCTGAGCAAGGAGGGCACACAAACTTTTATCTTAGTGAGGAGGTGTGGTTGACCCCGTTGCTAGGTGTGACGCAGTCTTCTAAAGGCTGTGATTGGTTGTTACAAAAAGGGGGAAGGACAAAAGAAAAATGCGCTCCGCGCTCCTCGTAATGAATGGACAGTAAAATCAACCGATCATATAACTTGGACTGTATTCAGAAATGTGTAATCTTGACATTAATTTTATGTCATGATGATGAAACTCGGCAAAATTAAATTAGTTGTGTGACAGCTTCAAATGTTTGAACGTACATCATTCACATGCCGATTGTATTGATTTGCTTATTGTTATGTTTACTGTCCATGCTGGTCATTTTACTACATGTGTTTGATATTAATGGTGGACACAGACTCAGCTGTCAGCAGGTCCTGTGGTTGCTGTGCGAAGCGCTGGTACGAGCTGTAATTCCAAGCGAGAGCGGAGATTGAAATTAATAAATTGCGCAACGATACGAGGCTGTGAAAGACCGTACTGGTCTGACTGGTCTCTCTGCTGACAGATGGTTGTCACAGACCCAAGTCATCACTGCTACACTGGTGCATTTTACCTGTGGCCAGGTATCACAATGCTGCGATGACTTTCATCTCAGGAGTTATTACGTTACTGCGCTGAGTGGGACAATAAACTCATCCCTGATGAGGTCAACCACAAACATTATTTCTGCACGATCGAGCCGATAGCGTTTTATTAAATCGCTGTCATTTAACATCTTTTAATGTACAGAGAATATCTCTCCTTCCTCTCGGTTTTTCTGCCATCTTGTCTGTTTAAGACACTCTTAGGCTTCTTAAAAGTCCTCCTCCCTACTCCTAACAGTTTTCCACCTTAGGAGCTCTCTTAAGGCCTAAGACGCTTTGTGAATAACTTTTATCTTACCAAGGGAAAATTCTAAGAAAAATCTTAGAATTCGAGAAATTCTAAGATTTTTCTAAGAATGACGTCACTAAGAGCTACTTTTAGCCTTAGGATGCTTTGTGAATACGGGCCATGGTTTTTATCCCTCCTTAAGTTACTAGGCAGAACATAGCAGCCAAAGATTGCATGTGTCACAATTACAGCAATGCTTACTGAGTGCTCTATAGCTAACATTGTTGCTAATGATATATAGGTCTGCAGTGTACTACTGAACCATTTATTTGGCACTACAAACAAATACCCACATCAGACCTGTCTGATTATACGGATCAGTACAATAAATACTGTCAGGTGCAATATAAGATGATACATAAGATAATTACAGAATTCTCAGTGCCCATGGCTAATATTAAAACATTACAGAAACTACGCCAGTGACACTAGTTTTAATTTCAGCCATTCATCAGTTAACATCCTAACAAAGTGAGTCAGGTTGTGTTGCATGGAGATGTGAAAGATCCTCAGAGCCTTCAAGTTCTTGAGTGATCACTGTACCCATTACCATTTCATGATACATGTAAGCCCCAGCCAACAATCATTTCAGCACTGCAAAGCGCCACTAAAAGTTTAAGCAAAGAACAGTGCCTCTTTCAGCTGGAGTCATCTCTTGTTGTAAAATGGATGATCTACTCTTGGGGTCTAGACACAATTCTTCAGAGCGGCACAGTTTTGCCGCTCTTATGGATGACACACGTCTTATCTTAACCCTCCTTTTAAAGTCCCATCACTGAGATAGAGGCAGCGGCAGTTATGGGAAGCCTTCAGTTCTCGAACTACCGTCAAAGCTTTGTGAGAGATGAGTGTGGCTGATTCCCACTTGAGCCCCATCTCTCTGTAAATAGATTATATCTTAACTCACTCATCTACGTCGCTTCTTTCTCAGAAATACAAGGTAGCAGCAGGACAAATAACTGGCAAATGTAAGTGGGGCTGCAATTGCAAGAATACTCAGTTGAAAATATTTTTATGTTGTGACATTGACTGGATAAATAATATAAAGCAATGAAAGACTTTTCAGTTTATTTACCTTCATGAATTTAATTTCATATATCTACATGAGACTGGTGAGATGTTCGGCAATTTTGTGTTTCAGGAAGCTTGCCAACTGTGTCGGCAAACTGGGGCTGCAATAAATAGGTAGGTCCTGGCAGCGAGAGCTTTCTCAGCATAAATTAAAAATGCTGAATAAGCTAAATACAAATAATTAACTATACTTAAATGTGTAACATACGTTTCATCATTTTCTTATACAGCCACACTTATAGATACATTTGAATTAGTTCTTCATCATCAAAGTCTAACTGTTACATAATTAAAACTGACATCCATTTGAGAATCTTTTTTAAATATTTGTACCTCATGTGTTTCTTCTTTTGTGTATCTTTATGCATGATGGACACAGTGCATGCACATGTATGTGTTCATGTGCATGAAAGTATATGCCCTGGTTTGCAGTCAGCTCTGTCTCCTATATCACCATTCCAGCTGCACACAGTGCTATTTGGCTTGTTGCCCAGTATGGACTTAAAGTAATTTGGAGAAGCTAACATTAGTCTGAGGCAACAGCACTCCCTCTCCGTGGAATAGTATCATTGTACGAGTGTGTCTGTGTATATGTGTCTACATGTTGTGCCAAGATGTAAATCTTGGTGTGTACGTTGTAAAAAACACACACACACACACATACACACACACACACAAAGCAATCCACTCCACACCGTTCCCCTTCCCATGCTCTTATTATTCATTTTCCGTTAGGTAATGATCTTCTTTCTGAAGACTGTTGCTGCAGGAAGATGGGACTGGGTGGGTAGGTGGTGGCTAGTCAACTGAGCTATTGCCGGTAATGGAAAGGCGGGGGCGCCGAGTGCCGGGTGAGATGAATGCTCCTAATACTCCTCAGCTACATAGTAAAGCTCAGCTTGGTGTCGTTTAAAAGCCCACTCTGCCTTCACGCTCACCACTAATCAAGGAAACAGAATCAGAGATAATGACCTTGTGATGACTCTATGTGTGTGTCTTTCAGTCCACATGTGCTCCACTTCTCAATGCAACAGGCTACCATACACTCGGCGACCATTACGGCCTTTGTAGCCATGAAAAAGTTTCATTATTTGTGTATTTGAAACTGTGGGCTACTCCACAGTGGGCCGTGGCACCGAGCCAGCAGATTGGTGTTGGGAGGGAAGGTGGGGGGCCCCGGGGATTGTTCACGGTGTGTGCAGAGCGTGTGTGTGGTGCTACAGGGTGATGATAAAGAGAACGAGGGCATGGTGAGGGGGTGAAAAATGAGTGAATGAGGGATGATGAAGGTGACTGGGGACAAGGAGCAATCAGCTGCAAAGAGGGCCCAACAGGGATATGAGGAGGCAGAGATGTGTGTATATGTGTGTGTGTGTGTGTGTGTGTGTATGTGTACATGAGTGGTTCTGGGGTTTCTGGACACCTTGATTGTCCCTCTCCTCCTCTTTGTCACCCTCCCTCCCCCTGCCACACACTCTCCCTTATCCTTTCTCCATTTCTTCACCTCTCGCCTTGCGCACTGCCCAATCCCCCACTTTTCATTTCCTAACCTTCTCCCCATCCCTCTCCCTCTGTCCATTTCAGGGTCGACCCCAGTTCAATCCCTCCTTGTGGGCCTCCCGGCACGTTTCCCATCAGGCTACAGTATTAACAGCTTGCTGTTGACACTCACTCGGCCTGACTGAGAGAGGGGCGATCAGGTTTCCTTCTCATTTCCTCCCTCTCCTCAGCATGCCACTCATGCACGCACACATACCAACATATACATACGAACGCAGGATTACCTCTGTACTCCGTACAAAGGAGGAGATGAACATAGCTGCATTTTTAATACCACCGAACACCCAGGTGTAAGATTCTGTGCTTTGTGCTCCATTTCTTGACAGGGAAAAGAAATCTCCTGCTGATTAACTTGTGATAACAGTCTGCCTATGGAGACTTAAAATATCTAAGGACATGTGGGGGGTAGGAGATCTTCTTTTAGCCTTAAAGGTCATAAATCCACCTCTCCCACGTTCATTTTCCCTTTACTTCTTTCAATGCAGTCTGCTTACTGTAGGGGTATATGTGTGTTTATGTGCCGGGGGTTCATGGAGAGTAGTAACTGGTATGGAAGGGAATGTCATGGAGGCAAAAATAGAGAACAAGCACACATGTATCACTCAAGCACTATGATGTTGGGCAATGGGAGTTTTAACTAATGTCCTCAGTTCCTATTTAACAAAAGTATGACTGAGTTCATTCAAATCTGTATCCATTCTTACTTACAATACAGTTGATAAATAATGCAAAACACTTAACATAATCACAGAGAGCTAAAATAAAACTATGATAATAGTAATTTCATTTCATTCATTCAGGATGGTCAGTGATTGCTGCGCTTAACCATGCGAAGATGGGACAGCTGAAACACTCTTAGACCTCATTTTAATGTTTTATCAATAAATACTCTGTCTGGATCCCTTAAAAAAACGTCTTCTTGTTGGCAATAGTTGAAATACTCATTATAGGAGGAGTTTGGAAAGTATTTTAAAGTCGACTTCATTCAGCCAACAAAGACAGTTCCAGCCACACAGTAAATGTTGTTTGTCTGTGTCTCGCAAATAGGTATGCTCTAGTTATAGCTGTTTTTATATAAACAAAAAAATAGATAAATTCTTCTAGAGATAGATTCTTGTGGATACTTTCTGATGCCTCAAACAACCAGAGAGGCTTGTTCAAATGTCTGGAAGAAGAAAAGACTCGACCATTGATAAGGTTTGACTTTCAAGTGGCAATAACACATACTCTCTTTGTCAAGATGTTGTGTATTGATGTCGCTGTTCAGGCCTTTATGTTTCCTAAAAAGAACTAGACTATGATGTCATATTTCTGGAGGCAACTGTTCTCCTTAAGTGCATGCTTGTCTGTAAAAAAAAAAGTTAATGCATTAGTAATGGGGTACAATATATCATTTATTTACATTCTTCATTTTTAACTGTGCCAGTTTATGAGTGAGTTCACACAAAGGCAAAGCACTAGAAAGACTGGTTTTGCAGAGGACATCTGAACATAAGCCTGTTACACTGATGTAAAAAAAACATCATATATATGGTTCTGTAATGTTATATATGTTTAGATTCATTGTAGGTCCATTGCATGGTTTCAATTGAATACATGTCAAAATTAGGTTACATAGTAAGTATTTTTGCATATAGTTTTAAATTTACACTTAGATTAAGTGGGAATTAAAGACAAAAGAGGGTGTTGTTCACTGGAATATTAATATAAGTCTGTAACATGAGACTGACCTTTGTAATTAAATGGGTTGACAGTGTGGAACTAATGTATAATTTGATGATTTTTTGGTCTCTTTTTACTACAGCTCAGAAATGCTCTAAAGTTTGCCAATAAAGTTAAGTTTGCTCTGGAGAACAAAAAAATGTTATTCAAAAGATTTTTTTTAAACTCTCTGCCCCTGGCTCAGTCCCCAGAGAACACAAAAAATCCCTTTTGTTCACTGCTTGATACAGACCTTAGAAACCTCCACGCTACTTCAGAAATTTCATTTAGAAGTGGGAACACACTGTTATTCACTAGGCCATCCTAACATCCCTCAGAACAAGAAGGACAACTACTTTACCTCCAGAAAAGGCTGTTCTCCCTGTTTTTCTCCTCATCCTTCACCCCCTTCCCCTATTTTTCAATTTATCTTAGCCTCTGGCATAAACCATTTCTTTAAGCTTCAATAATAATAAAAAAAGAAGAGCCTTTCCCTCTGAGGGACAAGCAGAATGATCTAGACTGGCATATCACTCAGCCAGTCTTGACAGGAGGATGGAGAGTGACAGCGCTCACTCGAGCCCCTTTGGCAGTGTTGTGCTCCCTGACACCTGTAACACACACCTGTCACCATCTGGGAAATTTGCCTATGTTTGTGAGCATGGGTGTCGGGTCATGAAAATGTGTCATGAGTGTACTGCGGTGCATGCAGTGCCACAGTGTAGGTTTGAATATACTGTGTGTTTGTGTGTGTGCTTTGTAGTGGAGACAACGTGCATGTGAGTCACTAGGTGTGTATGTAGACATGTGTATGTAACATAATGGAAGTATGTAAGCAGTTGTGCACATATTGGCTCTCGGAAGCCTCCCAAAGCCAATTGGCAAAGATGCTCGCACAAAAGGGTGCTTCTACCTTGGCGTGATGCCTTTCTCTCTGAAAGAAGGTTTTCACACTCTCAGGCTGCCAGCCTCACAGGTTTAGATCATGTATATGGCAACTAAGCTGCAGGCACAAACAGTCTAGGCAAACTGGTGTGCATACCGGCAGTAATAAGGGAAAAACTGAAGAAGACAAGGCACAGGAACTGGCTTACAATATTTTTTTCATTACAGCTGAACCCAAACACTCAACAGGGGTTTTTATGCTGTCATAACTCAAACCCTGTTGTTGATCTCTTGATCTATTTGACCACATCAAAAATCTGTGAACAGTCCTTTGAACATGATTCAAATGTAAAATGCAGTACCGACAGACACAAATATAGACTTAGCCTTAGATGTGTCTGAAATAAAATTAGCAGACTGTCAACTCAATATCATGTATTTCTGAAGCAAAGGTCTCCTCAAGAATTCCCAATGCACGTATATAAATGTCAGGATTTCTAGCATTTGTTTATGGCTGCTTTCCATCTCTTCCAAACAGGTTTGAATCAGATAAACACACGACATTGTGGCTCCAAATGGTGGTTCCTTCAGTAATGTTATTAACTGGACTGGAATGATGAGGAACCCCTGAGCATGGCACCGTGCAGAATAACATAATGCTGCCTTTATGGCCACATAAACAAAGGTTCCATGACCAAACCACCAGGTAAATGAGGTATCCTTGTACTGACCTGCCCCTTTGGTCACCACCAGTTTAGGTTTGCTCCGCGCTCCATCCCCCTTGGTGGTGTATGCTGCCACCGTGATGGAGTAAGTGGTGTCTGGTTTGAGTCCTCCAATGACCATTTCCTATGGGAGACATGGAAGAGACAGGCACAGGAAAATGTCAAAATGTGTATTGAATTTTTCATGATTTGACCCCACTTTGTACAGCTCAAACCGCCTTATGCAGAATGTTAATCTAAGTGAAGTGTCTCCCGGTCCTCTTTATTAATTTTCACGAGGCATGCATTAAATGCAATGTTTCCCCCTGTGTAATGGGAGACCATTCCATTACGTAAATCCTCAGAGCTGCCAAGGTGGAGGAGGGACATTAGGTATGTAAATGGAAAGTAGCCTCCCCTTATTACTCGAGCAATATTCCAATCAACAACTTAACTTTGATAAATGCATGCTGAATACATCCTAGCCATTTGCTGGCAGTTTTTTACCTCAGCCATTAAGTTTCCTTGAGTCCTCTTCAAAGAGAGGCTTCCGATCAATTCTAATGAATCTTTCAAGGGAGCAGGTTTGAACGAATGCAGAATGAGGTTTTTAACAGGCTGGTTGGCAGAAGGGATGGGAGAAGTCAATAAAGGTAAATGAGCTATAAGTACTGTCTTGCACTTGACATGGTATTCATGTAACGCAGATGGACTGGGGTTGCAAATCTGGGGTCAAAACGAGGGTGCAATTTGTTGGTGGGAAAATAAAAGAAAAAAAGAAAATGATAACCAAGGATGTGATGAGGAATTTAAAGTAGGTTTCAAAGGTCACACAGGGACATTCTGTAAACTACTGTTGCGATCTATGCAACTTAAAGCAGCACAATAATTCCAAGGCACCACGTCGAAAAATTAAAATAAATGGATTAAAGATCACACACATGAAAACAAAAAAATACACACTACCAGAACACAAGACAAAACACACTGCATCAGCACACAGTAGCATTAGCATTCCAGGCACAATGGTCAGTGGATATTGCATCAGCCTTTTTTTTCAAAAAGCTAACTGGCACCAGAAGTTTGTCCTTTTTTTCTTTAGTGGCACACAGAGAAAGTGTTGTCTGGCCAGGCGACCGAGGTGAAGCCTTTTTTGTTATTCAAACTTTATGAATAAAGATTGTGTAGACCGTGAATCCGACCAGGTTGATGCAATACCCGCTGTTTATACCCTTTTCCAGGTACACAAAGCACTCAGGTGAAACTTCGTACTCACATATTCAGCTGTATCGTCCGTTTCCCACTAACCCCCCCCCGCCAAAGAGGAGAGTGCAGGAGAGAGAGCAATGTTTTGTTTTGTTTTTTTCAAAGAAAGAGAAAAAAGAAAGGGAAGAAACAGGATTGTGAGAGACGGGGGCATTAGAGATTTGGGAGCAGAGGGTGGGTGTCAGAAATAGGTCACTAGTTTTGGGAGGTCAGTCAAGAGAGAGATGCCGTTTTAAGCTTGTGTTAAGAGGTGCAACTGAAACGAAGCTGACAGTTGTGTACGCCTGCTAGCGGGGTTTGGAGATGCTCAAACAAGTAACTGTGCAGCAAATAATAAGCTGTTAAATCATCGTTCTCATCGAAATGACATGGAGATGTAACTTTAAAGGGTTTACTGGCGAGGTTGTTTTGAAGAAAAAAAACTAAGAAGATATTTTTACCTGGTATTCTTGGTATGCGTGTTGCTTTGAATCTTATAATTTAGGTTATTTAAGCTCTCGAACTTAGGGGTCAACTAAATACCAAAAGTTTAACTTGATGCTGGTGGCATTTGGCCTCCATGGAGCCTTCATTCATGTGCAATAAATAGTTTTTGATTCATTCATTCCCAAAATATGCAGCAATGCATGCAGCTATTCTTTTCTGCGTTGTTTACCCTATTGCTTCAAGGCTATAATTTCCATTTGGATGATTGCTACTGTGCAAAAAAAAGTCTCTTTTTGGCAGGATTCCCCCAGAACTGTGTTTACAGAAGTTTTGTTTAAAAAAAAGAAGACAAAAAAGGGCATTCACCACACTTCTGTCAGTCGAGGCTGATTTTTGGTAGAACATTTTCATGCCAATATTATCCTCCCCCCCACCCAAAGCACAGAATACTACAGTCAGCAT
Organism: Dascyllus trimaculatus; assembly: GCA_024666655.1. Lineage (NCBI taxonomy): Eukaryota > Metazoa > Chordata > Actinopteri > Pomacentridae > Dascyllus > Dascyllus trimaculatus. The sequence continues at coordinate 12,795,103 of CM045446.1, read as the reverse complement.
TTTCTTTTAAGTCTTTGTGTTTGATACAAGCACACCATCAAATATTTCATGGCAGATGTTGCCATAAAGCATGGGGTCTAGACATTCCTAATAAAAGCCATTGAGGTAAAGGACGGAGGACAAGATTAGTGAAGCTTTGATTTTAGCTCTTGTTGTGGGCTTGGGGGAAAGAATATTACAGCAATATGAAATGAAATCCAAGAGGGAAAAGAACCCATATCGCTTCCCGTGCTGCAGAAATATTTGCACAGCTACAACGGCAGTAGATTAAGTACACAATTTTACAGTTCAGTATGAGCATAAGAAGTTGTGCAAAGTTTGGAAATGACTATATGTTTACTAGTTTATGTGAGCAAAAACATTAACGCACAGTGCAAGCATGCTATGTGGTGGACTTTATATGTTTTTCTGACATAATTGAGATGTAGTGGGGAAACTGTGAGATGGTCATACCTGGGCATCAGCCAGCATCACGTCCTTGATGAGGGGCAGGCCCCGTGACTCGCCATTTTCCACACGTACATAGTGAACCTGGTAGCCACGGATCTGACCGTGTTGCTTGCCTGGCGTCAGGGAACGCCACATCACCTTAAGAGCCGTTGAGTTGAGGACCTCCACCTCCACACGCCTTGGAGGAGCCCCAGGCACTTCAGGAAACAAAACAAATTGTCAAATCAGAACGTATTGTTGAAGAATTGTGATACAATATTTTGGCTCAAAGGAAATGCTCCATATGCTTTAGACTATTTGTAAGAATAATATAAAATGGGAGACGCGCATAATAGAGTGTCAGAACATTTATAACATACATGTCCACACAATATCCATGAAACATACTGACTTACTCCAAGAATGATAGGCAGAGACATTAAAACACAACCAACACATGCCAGTGTCCGCCTTCCCACAATACCACACCTCCCATCAAACCACCTGCCACTTTCTCCCATCTACTTCCACCGTATGTGTCTGTCTACGGGAAGCCTTGTCTCTCAGTCATAATGACAGACCTTTATGGTAGGCCTTGCTTCTAGGCCTTTCCATCTGCCACGGTCTGTCCCTTCCTGAGATGGATGTGCCATTAATAAAAAACTCTTCCACTCAAACTGCTTCCATTTGCTCCTCCACAAACACTTCGAGTCGCCTTCTTCGGCCCCCTAAATCACAATCCCATTTCCCCCTCCATCTTCCCCAGGATCATGCACCAATCTTGTTTATTACCGGAATCTTTTCTACCTTTTAGCCGTGCCTGTTATTTCTTTACCAGGCACTTTTCTGTCACACGTTATTATTGTAATGACACCAGGAAATTTGTTAGAGCTATTGTCGGTGGGTTGTGGCTTTCACCCCCTCCAATGCCTGACAGGGGTGTCTTTTAAAACAGGTATGGAAAGAATTGGAGCTTGTCTCTCGTGTTGCACTTGTTGTAGATCAGCGTAAGAAAAACGCCTAAAATGCTGCAGTAATGGATGCCAAATGGATCATGGCAAACAGAAACGAATGTCAGCCATCTGTCAATGATTCAGATGTGCTGTGACATATTCACATCTTTACTTTTCACTTTTGTTATTTTATGGCTCAACTTCTTTCCTCCTTTGCCATTTGGACTCTGCTATGCAACTCATCTGTGTCATGTGTATTTTCTGAGATGTTTTTGCAATCATTTTGGGTTTTCTGTTATTTCCAGGCTTTGTATTTGTTGTGCAGAGCTGCTACATTATGGTTTCACCAAAAGTGTATCAAACAACCAGAGGGGAAAAAAAATGTATTCATGCATATGATACTTCGCTTTTTCCAGGAATAGTCGACAGCAAACTTTCACAATGACACGCCAATGAAAAGTAATTACTGCACAGTGACTTTTTCACTCTGTTTTATCAACCAGATTTTCCAGCAAGGGTATTTCTTCTGCAGCCTCGCACGTACATACATCTTTAACCTCCGACCTACTGTTACCACCGTAAATGCACAGACAGATATGGCCTTGCAGTGTACATCCCTCATAAATGCTTATGGCTCTCAGCTGAGCAATGGGGTACAGTTAAAAGCCTACAGATTGATGCGAGCTATCGGAAGTGGTAGCTAGAATAAATGACATTTGCGTGGGTATGGTTTAATAGCAAAATGCCTTATTTCCCAAGTGCATTATCTAATTTGAGTGTTTCCATTCATAAGCTGTATGCGATCTTGATATTGAAAAAAATCTTGGTGTCTATTTGAAACCATGCAACCCAAACAAAAACTAGTGTATTAAGACTCCACTCATATTTTTTATCCAAGGCTTCTATGATAAACATGTTACATCTCCATCTCTAAGCAAAGTCTAGCTTCTAAAACATAGAGATTCATGTACCGTCTTCATCTGTCCGACAGATCAGGGGCTCGCTCTCAGGGCCTGACCCGATCACAGTGGAGGCGGACACAGTGACGCGGTACTGGGTCCACTTCTCCAGTCGCTGCAGCAGCACCTGCTCTTCAGTTGCAGGCACCAGAGGCTCCTCCATGGGCTCCTCATCGTCACCAGCCCCGTCTGGCGGGCCCACCACCTGGTAGCGCACCCTATACCCCGCCAGGACACCATTCTGACTCTTCAATGGTGGGGGGCGCCAACTTACCAACAGGGCGGTGGAGCTGGTGCTGCTGCACTTAATGTCTTGAGGGGGAGCTGAGGGCTCTGGTGAGGTGGAGAGGACAGGAAGGGAAGGCAGGAGGGGCGGGGTCGAGGATGAGGAGGATGGGGGAGTTGGGGGGGAGGGAGGGAAGGGTGAAAAACAAAAAAATAAAAAGATGGGAGAGATAAAGAAAATGAAAAAAGGAAAATTCAAAACTCAAATAAAAAACAAGAAGAATAATTTGAAAGAAAATCGCAAAACAAAGACAGACGCAAAATGTTGAAAAGAAAAAAACACGAAAACCGACAAGCAAATGTTAACATAAGGTTCATAAATGGAGAACGGCACAAGCTTGTGTAATAATGAATCAAGATGGCTGCTTTTGTGAGACACCTGGGGACAAGTGTTGGATATGCAGGCATATTGGTTGTGCTAGTTTTTTGGCAGTAAGCTTTATAGTGTTGCATATAACTGCTACTTTAGTGCTACCACTGGGCTGCGTACATGAGTTTCAGTAACTGAATGTCATTAAAAAAAAAAAAAAAAAAAATCATTTTATATATATATAAATATATATATATATAAATCTGTTTAACAAAATTAGACCCTATTTTCATTTTGCACCAGAACTTTCAGCCAAATGAACCTTAAAGTAAATTTACCTATGTAAATATAAGCTAACAGAGAGATCATCTAATCTGTCCTTTTAAAATTTTAACAGTATGAAAACATTCCAAGATGGTGGCTGTTATTTTTGTCTGAAATGGTCTTGGAAAACACGTTAAAACCTACACTTCTATGAACTTTCTGAATCAGACTTGGTGCCTTCAGTCTCTAATCTGCACCAAGCTTTTAGACAGCTTGTGCTTGTCCAGAGAATGTGGTGTGCAAGGAGCGATAAAATGTCTCACTCCTCTGCCAGAGTTTGGTATTATACGGATAAGAGGACATGTATGAAAATATTTCTATCCAAGTGGGGTTTCCTCTATCCCCCGCAAATGTTTTATGGAAAAAATATATTCCTTCCATCTTGGCATGACAAAGCCAGTTCATTATTACGGTTTTGTCTGTTATGTAGGTAAACATAGTGCAATAATCAAAAAACAAAATTGAATATCATCAGAAAAAATAAGGCATTCCACACACAGCAAATAAAGAACAGAACTCAAATGAAAACCATGGAAACAAGCAGCATGTTCTCATTCCAAAACAAAGGCTGAAGAAATAAATTATGAACTGAAGGAGGGTACTGGGAAATGAATTTCTCTGTAACCCAGGTGACTCGAAAGAAAGAACCACAACAACAGTTAAGGTTCAAAATGACAACTCATGAGAAAAACATGAAAAAAACAGGATACTCAGCATAAAAACAAAATAAGAACATTTAACTTTTAACAAAAAACAAACAAAAAGAAGTCACAAGCACTGTCTGCATCATACGTACCTGACTCCCACAAATACACAATTTTTAAGACTTTCTTACCACCAGCACCCGACTACAGAGCGTGCTTACTCTTGAGTCAGTGAGCTGCAACACTTTCCTTCCCAGAGAATTTTTTTTGAGATCAATCCCTGTTTTTGAATCGGTAAATGCATTTAGTTTTGATTAATTGAGTTAGTTTTGGACCCACTGTGGGGTTACTAGGAGGGAGAGAGTTGGCTCTGTGCTGTAGCCAGGGCTGTTTAATACTGTATTGTTGGGCCGGAGGGTCCACAAGACTGTGAGAGGGGGGAGCCACCGGGGGGACAAAACTCACTCCTAAGATATTCTGTTCTTGCGTACTTGGCCAAGCACACAAACATCCTTCCTTGTTAACAATTTGCACAACCAAATCCCATTTCATAGCCCTGTGACTATGTATCTTTGCAAAGCTTATTGCCATTTTAGGATTGCCAAGACACAAGAATAGAGGAAGCAACATGGAAAGCTTGTATTGCGGAATTCATAAAAGTTTAATGATAGTGTTCTGACTGTAATGTCACTTTGGCCAGAACAGCTTTAAAAAATGAAAATAAAAAACAGGAGTTTTTAGTAGAAGACAGGCCTCCTCCCAGTGAAAACTGAATGTTCCGGCACACAACAAATAAGACAGGACCTCAGCCACAGTTCCCAAACCCTTCTCTGTGTCCAATGGGCTTATTTACTTAAGGTCTTACTGGATTTTGAGCCTTTCAGCTTCTTTCCTTCGCTCATATTGTATTTGCAAACTCTCCACGTCAAGAATGATTGCTCAGTTCTCAATCTTTGTGGTGCGGAAAAAGGCTATGAATCTGACAGGGGCCAGGCTATCACAGTGCACAGGCATCCTCATGCCTGATAACGGTTTAAGACTGGCCTGGGCACAGCTTTAATAAAGTGCATATCCCATGAAGGCCAGTGGTAGGATTATGGATACTAGAACTATACAACCACAAAAGAAGAAACTCAGCTAATGCTTCACTTGAGGTTCTTTTGAAGCTTCCCTGAAAGAGTTTCCTAAATGCTATTTGACAAATAATTAGTCATGTCTGCATTCATATTCTTTTCTTTGACTTTTAAGTCTGTTGTGATGTGACTGGGAGCTCTGGGTATAAAGTCTGCAATGTCAAGTACCGATGGCATACCTAATCATTATGACTACCTTCAGATTAAATGCACTTTTAGTGCAGCGTCTTCAGTGGATATGAATCACACACATTATTGCTAACAGTTTAGCTACATGGGCCATTACCCAGTGCCTTTGTCAACTCTTTAAATGACACAGATTGTCACCGCTTTTGCTATCACAGTTTAAGCACATGTCTGTATTTGAACTGTATTTTCATTGAAAGCCTCCCAATGGCAGGATGTTCGTATTTGTAAATCATTATGGAATTAATCCCCTCTGATGCCAAATGGCCATGGTGTGGCTCACACAAATATTCCAATATATCTAAAAACCTACTGCAATTATAGTAAGTGGGGGGCTAAAGTGCTTGTTTGGTTAAATACAGAGGATTTAGAATCTGCCACTTTAATTTGAGAGATAGCACTTGACTGGCTACTGGCAGGTTCTAGGTATAATCTAAATGTGTAACAAAGCCTGACAATCCAAGGCCTTGGCTCATAGCTCATTGCAAAGCATGAAATTAATTCTGACGCTATGAAATGGGATTCTTATCTGCCACTCTAGGGCCCTGCAGTCCCCCAACACCCACTCCCAGGGTCTATCTCAGGTCCTGTTACCATGCCTTGAATCTGGGTAACAGCTAGAGGAATGCTGGGAGTCCTTGCGGCTCTCAGGTTGTGGACCCACTCCGGCCACCTCTGAACAGTCTCACAAAAATGATCTGAACCTGGTGTGATAGGGCAGCATACCCCATGAGGCCTTGCGTCTGAATGAGGGCCACTGCTGCCAATAACGTCTTGTTTATTCACTACAGCCTGAGGTAATATTGACCAGGAGAGCTCAGTAAAACGTTTTTTGGTGCTCTTTGTTTTAATCACGTATTTGGCATCAATCACAATGGACCAAATAAAAACTGAGAGAATTATTGTTGTCTGAAGTGTCTTTCCTTCTGAGTTCTTGACAGAGTGGTCCCCATGACAATAGCCTCTGGTAATGCCACTTGGACTGAGCACAAACTTCAACAATCTGTGAACATTTTTTTTTTTTTTTTTTACCACAGATAATAGACAACAAATCAAACTGGAAAATCATGTTGTCTGTCTTACTTTTCACTTTGTGGCAAAGTGTTTCAGTCTGCCAGACAATTCGATGGACTCAAATCAAGGCGGAAATGGTTCTGTAGGGTTGCAAGTAAAAGTTGAGCATGCTCATGAAGCCATATTAAAATTGTATTCAGCCACTGCTCCTTAATGTGTTTTGGATAGAACGGGCATGGGCGAAATTGATTTATTTTTTACTGCAGTAATGCTCACTGTTTTTGTGGATTTTTATTGATCCTTCCTTAACATTTCATTAATCTTTAAATATAACAGAGTCACTGCAGCTAATTCGGTCCAGCATCCAGTTAGAATTCCTCAGTATAGTTTTGCATAGGGTTAGATATATCCTAAGACTATTTTACTTTACATCTATTCGTGTGTGTAACAGCCATAGTGATAGTGCGATACTTCAGACTGTGGCACTAATGGGATATTCCGTGTGTGTTTGTGTGAAACTGCTCAGAACACTGCGAGAAGTCGTTATCCAACAACTGTGACAGTTCGCTGCCTTTAAACTAGTGGACATTGTGTTTCTTTGCACTTGTGTGTTCATATGTGGCGTATTTACTCGTTGTTAGCACAATAAGGATCTGGGATTTTCTGAAAAGGCTGAATATTTCAAGTGTGTTGAACTGCATCGTGAAGGCAACCTTATTCAAGCTATATATGTCACAATGCTTTACAGTGACTTGGATGCACAGAGACGCTGTTATTCCTGACGTGTACAGGCAGCCAGACTGCGGATATGTCAGTTTAATTTCTAACGGTGTAAAATTGCTTAAGTGGATGAAGATGTGGACGTCCCAGGCAGGCCTTCGGGAGAGAGTATGGCAGACTGAATCTACTAAACCACACATTCACTTACCTCAGAGTCTAACAGATCAAGTTATTTATTGTGTTGCATTACAAAACATTTTGCTTTGTCTGACTTAGTCTTTGATTTCTGACCTCAGCAGTGAGAGACCAGTGGATGCATCTCACACTTGCTTGTGCAGGGACTCTTCAATGAACTAAAAATAACTTGGCTGAGAAAAATAAAAACCAATGAGGCCAAAGGTGAAGTAGAATGGATAGAGAAGGTAAAGATGGCTGTTGACCTTGAAATAGTAGCTAAAAAACATATGATAATACTGTTATGGAAAGTAGAATTTATGCGCGACATAATATTAACAAAGTCTATTCCTGAGCTGAACACAGTTTGAGTCTAATTTCCAGGACAGCAGTATCAAATTTCTACTGTGGGCAAGTAGATATCATTATTAACCAGCAGTTGTTGTTTCTATATGTTGTAAATGTTCAGCCCTGAAAAGAAGAGTCCCTTGTCTCAAGCAGAGTTAGACTTATTCTTATTTAAATCCTTGTCAACATGTGCTGCTCTGTCTGCTGTGTTGTAGTTGCTTGCGTCTGTGGTGGACTTGGGTTCATGCAAGAACCCAACAGAGGGACAAAAAAAAATCACAGCAAGCTACTGTTTGGAGGACTGTCAAACCAATACTCTTTCAGTTAACCCAGAAATGAATAGAAATTGGTAAATAAATAAAAGATCTAACTCAAAACTTTTCTACCAAAAGAGTCAACATAAAAGAAAGAGGACACATAGTGAGAAAGGTGATGTCAAGCCATTCCAAGGAGAGCTTTTGTTCCAATGCACAGGGGAACAAGTGGCAAAGAGAGAGAAAGAGCTGGGATAGGGGGATGTGAGAGGAAGAAGGAGGGTGTATCCAATCCAATCAGCTTGCACTTTACTACTCAAGAACAAATGCAAAAAACAGGGGCAAGGAAATCACAAACACACGTTGACGGGTGAAGATGTGCACAAAAACACTTGAGAGACGCCAAGACAGAAATGGGGCTGGATGAACATCAAGTATTTTCATGCCTGGACTGATCATAGATCAACGGTGCAGTGAAATGCTCTCAACAGCACCCCATGTGGGCAGGAGTGAGTGTCGCATGCAACTGGCGCTCTCCTCAGTGACTCTGCACTGTCTGTGTGGCTCTGCTGCCTAGCAGTAACAAAAAGAACTGTGAAGTGGTTGGTCCAAAGTCCCCACGCCCAGATGTGGGGGGACAGCCAACAAGTTGCACTGGTAGAAACAGAAAATGTGTTAAAAGAAGCCCGCTCCCACCGCCATGGCTCTCCTACATCCCTGTTTAAAATCTCTGAATTGTAAAACCTAAAAAACGCAGTCAGTAAATTGAGAATAATAGTTGCTGCTCCGATAACACATGTTTTTGTCTTTGATTTTCTATTTCATGAATCATCAAGATCCACAATGACTAGCTCAGAATCACCAGTAATCCCATAAATCCAGCTACATTTTCAAGGTTCTTTACCATTAATGTATTAAATGTCAGTGCTCAACATTATTGTTAATCTTTGTGTGCAGTGTAAACCCAAGAGACATGAATTTAATACCCTGTCATCCCAACAGTACTTATACCTACAATTGGGTATTTGATTGAATAAGCTTTGCGTCTTTTCTTTCTCTACAGCTTCCACTGCTGTGCACTGAGCACTCGTGTTAATTTTAGCCAGCTGGGCAAAGTAATTCAGTTGTGTTCCTGTTATCTGTAAACTACAATAATGAGTGCAGAACTGATTTGCTGAGGTAAATTTTTGGGTATGTAAGTACTTTTGGTGACTGCTTACGAGGTTTGTTTCTTCTTTGAGGACTAAATTCAACTCCAATTTCCTCATCATGAATATGCATGCAGTTCATATGAGAGCCTTGGCGGTCTTAGAGGAGAACTGACATTTTTTGTGTCTCTAACACGTGGAAAGTGCACTTGCTGTTGACAAAAGAAAAAGCAAATATGAACAAAAGTGAAAGGGAAATAAAGAAACTGCCAAAATTGTCAGTCCACATATTCTTGATTTGTTTGACCATGTGGAGTACACTCTATAGTTTGGCACCAAGTTAGAATATAAGGTAAGGTAACAGAAAAGGTTGTAAACAGTCTGAAAAAGTGTATTTAACCCTTTTTAGCTTCTTTAGTCTTCTTAGTGTAAATACCACCTTGTATAAGGTAGACAATACCCTAGTCATTCTGTAACAGTAAGGGTAGCAAAAGAAAGGTCAAATACAAAAATATCAAACCACATGTTAAGGCAAGAAATCAACAACACACCAATTAAATCACTTTGTTATGTAGTCTCAATCAACCTTCGACTGTGTTTATGTCTGAGGAAAAACACAGTCATAATTCAAAGTCGATGAGGCAGTTGACATCAGAGAAAAGTTTGCAAGCTCCAGTCAAAAGGAAAAAAACACACAACCTCATTAGAAATCACTTAAGTAAAAGGTCCACGAAGACACAAAACCATTATTCTTTAATGATTTACTGTGGAAAATCCCTGTGTTAGCCCACCCACAAAGACAAGAGAAGTGAAGACCAAAAAAAGGGCTACATACTGGCTTGCAAGGTCTTGTGCGAAATGTCATTTGTGAAGGCTCCAATGCCTTTGTTAGAGATGGCTGCCAGGGAGAAGTGGTACTCTGTGTTGGGGCGGAGACCTTCCAAAACATATGAAGTTGTGGGTCCAAATGTTTTCTTCATCTGTTGGTTAAGACATAAGTTTTTGACATCTTCAAAAAGCTGCACAGAAATGTTACACTAGATCACTGGGAGCTTATGTACACCTTGCAGTGAAAATACATCAGAAAGTCCAACGAACATTGGAATCTGTACCTGGGTACCAAAACTGCCTTCCATGTAGCGAAGTTCATAGTTTACAATTCCTTCTTTATCGTAGGCAGGTTCCCAGGTCAGTTCAATGCTGGTGTCAGACACAGCACCAACCTGGAATTTGGATGGCTGACCTGGAACTGAAAAAACACAGCGGAGGACACTGTTACTAGAAATCAGTGACAAGACAAAGAAGTTATTATTATACATGTGAGTGGTCCCATACAATTACTGCTGTAAAGGTCAGTGATTTCTTAATAAAATAGCGCATTTGTTATCTACACAATAACATGATGAGCATAATTAAATTGTGCATAAAATGACAGAAGAGTAGATTACAGTGAGGGAAAAAAATTAAAAATTGTGGCTGGCTGACAGGCAAAATACAATTGTGCTCTATTTATTTTGGATCTCTAAAAGTGGATAAGCCATCTTGCCCTTGCACTAATGGAGTAATCTTTGCTCAGGCCTGAAGCTGATCCTGTTAGCTTTCACATGTTGGGTCTTTCACAGATTTGGTTGCTTTTTTCTCAGACTAAAATGATCAAACAGATTTAGTCTTCATTTGCTGAAGATGCAGATGCGTAGGCAAACTTTGCACAGCAGGGAAGAAAAAGTGCCTCTTTGGCAGCAAGTGCCGCCTGTTTAAAGTTTTATAAAATGTGCTGCTGATGCATAAGAAAATCTAAACTTGTTCTTCATTGTTTGTCAAAGTATTCCCCTTGAACAGGAGACTGGAGAACAGGTGGAGCATTCACCAAATTTCTGTATTGCTTTCAGAACAATCTGAACATCAGACCGGTCCCTATTGCACAGAGTTTCAACACCAGCAACCACGTTGACCAAAATAAGCTTCCATATCCTTACCTCCTTGGAGTACTTTGACATGGATGGGCTCTGAGAAAGGTCCGTCACCTACAGAGGTGAATGCTAAGACTTTGATTGTGTAAGTCTCTTGAGGAACTAGGCTCTGGATGGTGGTGATGATGCTGTCCTGGACATTGTGGATCTGCCAGAGGCTCATGGGCTGGGAGTCATCCATGGTATAATAAACACGGTAGCCCTTTATCTGCCCATTGGGCTCCTCTGGCTCTTCCCATTGCACCATCATGGTGTTTTGGGGAAGGATCTGGGCCTTAATGTTTCTTGGTGGACTGGCGGGGGCTTGTTCACCAGTTCGAGTTTCTACTGGCTCACTGGGAGGACCCTGGCCAATTGTGTTGACGGCTGAGACACGGATTTCATACTCTGTGTTGGGGTAGAGGCCACCAATGCTGTAACGTGTAGTGGTGATATCATCCACCGTCTCATACTTGCTGTCTGGGGACTTGGCCCTATACTGAATGATGTAGTACGTCACCGGATCTGGGTTTCCTGAGTCCCAGGTGATGGTCACACTGGTGGCAGTGGTTTCAGTAACCACAGGGGTACCTGGAGGCTTGGGGAGAGCTGTTATGGTGACAAAACAGGGAGGAAAGAGGATGCCGTCATTTACCATAATAGTTACAGACTTCGGAGCTTCGCAGGAAAAAAACTGAAAGCATGGAGATTCCTTCACATTGATCCAAGACCATCATAATGAGACAGACTGTAGTTGCAATTTTTGTACATTTCAAACTCAACTGAAGTTAACCTTCTTCATAAGTACCCTTCTTAACAAGCACAGTTATCTCTTACATTTTACAGTGATCTGCGCCACAGCTTCAATGATGCCAAGGCTGCTCATGGCCACGCAGGTGTAGTTGGCTGACTCACGGACGCTGCTCAGTTCGAGAACGTTCCTGCCCACTGGCATCTCATCCTCGGGTGTCAAGTCCTCTGAGTTGAGCATCCACTTGACATAAGGCATAGGCGACCCCACTGCCACACACGTAATGTTCACACTGCCACCAGGCATAATTTCCTGACTTGTCGGTGGAATGGAGAAGCGAGGAGGCACCCGCCGGACTGGGAGAAGGCATGAGGAAGGGGAGAGGATGACAAAAGAGGGCAAGGGAGTCAAAAAAAGAGAAAGAGAAAGGTAACAAGAGAGGCCGATGAAAATGGACCCTTCTCAAGGAAATACTTAACACAAAAGGTTCAACGTGGTAAATGTGAACTCAAACACAAAATAAAACTAGACTTTTCAAAACATAAAAATATACAAATAATGAGAAGGAACTAAACTAACAGAACTGCTTCAACAACAATATAGATTAACAATTAAGCAACGATTCATAGCAACAAGGTTCCATTGACCAAAATTTGACCCATCACAGCACAATTAAAGACACAAAAATCTATTACGAGTTTCTCATCTTTGGGACTGAACTGCTGACATAAATACAACTACAGCATAACCTGATCACGAAGTATGAAGGTGTGTAGTAAAGGCCATGTGATAATGCTATCACATAAGGCCAGCATGGCAACCTGGAACTTCCTGTCCTCTCAGGCAGGACGTAGGCCATTTCAGGCTTCTCCCACAGCACAGGAAGTGTAGGGTTACTGGACTATTGACCATCTCGATGAGGTCTCTAAGCACATTCTAGCGTAGGTTTGCACTTGACACCTGTCTCTACTTCCTAGTTATCTTAAAGATGAGAAACTTTAATCAGATTTTTGTGGTTTAGGGTAGATCCACTGGACAAAGCCTTATTAAGATCTGACACGGTTCCATTGATAGATGCAGCTATCAGTTTCACAGACAGCATGCATAAATAGATCGAGGTAAATTAAGGAGTAAATGATAACAAAATCAGATATAAAAATTGAGATAAAATGCATAGAGGAATATAACTGAAGGGTCGCTAGCATGCCCAGACAAAAGACGATTGGAGAGGAAAGTAGAAGTACAAGATAGCAGAGGATATAACATCCGAGGAAAGTATAGGAAGAAAGGGAACAGAGTAGCAGAGAGTGACAGAGGAAGAAAAAGAGAAGGGAAGGTTGGAGGAGGGTAAAGGGGGGGTAACCCGCTTCAGTGCTGTGTAAACTTTGTTTTTCTTCGGCTAATGTGACAAAATGTGATGGTGGCACATTGTCACATCGCAGTCCCAGTAAACACAAAATAAGTATTGAGGAACAAGGTGTGTGCCTAGAAATACACAGAAAAAGAATTATAAGTAATTGTAGCTAAAGAGTCTACTATCACAGAGTGTTGGAGCAGAGAAACAGAACTGGATCAACAGGGTGTAGAAATCCAGAGAATAAGAGAGAGAGAGAGAGAGAGAGACAGACAGAGAGAGAGAGAGAGAGAGAGAGAGAGACAGAGAGAGAGAGACAGAGAGACAGAGAGAGAGAGAGAGACAGAGAGAGAAAGGGTAGCTGAATAAGGGCAGAATGACAGCTCAGAGAGGGAGACAGGCAGAACCTCAAAACTTATGGATAGGACTGGAAATTTGAGTGGAGGGAGGTTGATAATGAGCCTGAGGCGCAGAGGAAGGGCGTGGAAGGTACTGTGTCCTTGGATGTGAGTGTATGTCTATATACATAGATGTGTACGTTGGGTTTTTGCGTCGGTATAGGCATGAGTGTGCACGTGTACAGTATGCAAGAATTAGAGTGAAAGAGTATGATTTAGCAAAAACACTGTGTTCATGAGAGGCATCCCAGCAAGCACTTGGCAGATAATGACATTCAAAAAGTGGCCAACTTTATTGCTTACCCAGATGATCGCAAACTTTAGAGTATTTAAACTATTTCATGTAGGGTTTTCCTTACCTATGTTGGTTCTAAGGACGATGACATTAGTATGCATTCTGAAAGCCTAAGCCAAGTTAAGTAGGAGAATTTTCCTTATTACTATTGATTGTTAGGTACCAAGCTTGGGAAAATCCTTATTCAGATTAAAAAGTAAAACATTTTTTAAAAACAGAAACAGGAAGATCTTGAATTCACAAATATTAATACGGGGAAAAGCTACAGACTATTGAAGGGGTCTATAGCTACATCTACTCAACGTCAAGATGTTTGTTGGGATGCAAAGGTTAAAAAGAGAGAAGGAAAGTAGTAAAGATGTAGAAGTAAAAAAAAACAATGAACTAAATGGAAGAGATGACCTTAGAGACAGACAAGACAGGAAAGACAGGGACGAGAGACAAGACACGAGGCAGAGTAAAGCAGACTCGAGCAGCAAGACAGCAGACAAGACAGACAGAGGGAGACGGGCAGACAGTGACGGATGGCCACGCAGACATATTGTACAATACGTAAAGGGGAAGGGGAGGGTTGTTGGAGAAGGGGGGGAGGAGGAGGAGGATATAAGTGGGAGATAGAATAAGGAAACTGTGATTCTAAATAAAAAAAACAAACAAACAAAATCAAAAAGATCATGGCTCAAAGTGGGTTTGGAGGTCTCACACACTGGGGCTTAAAATCAAGAATCACCTACATGTCCCCTCCTCCCCACCTTAAACATTGCACCTCAGTGCAAATGTAACTTGGGAAGTCTTGGGATGGGTGGATGTGACATGTGTCGGGGGGACTGAGGAGGGAGGGGTGGAGATTTAGGGGAGAGACTGAGAGGGGCATCAAGGATAGGTAGCATTCCAAAATACACCGTGTCGATCCAAATGGGATTCATATGATCGTTGCATGGGACAGTTTAACTCTTCCACCAAACTAAGGCACAAATATCATCTACACACACTATATGGGGATTGTTACTGGAAGGCTGAACATGAACTGAAATGATCACTAACACATAAAGACAGTATTCTGACATGTAGCCCAAAGCTTTTTCGTAAGTAAAAGCAAGCTGACATTATGTGGAATCTCCAAATGTGAAAAACCATCTAGTGTTATTGGCTTTTAACAGCCATTTCAGATTCAATCAGAAGAAACATCTGTTTTGTATGTAGAACGACTAAAAACACTGACAGTCAATTTCAGTTACTGCAACCCATGTCGGGCTCTTGATCTGTCCTTTTCTGAGCTACTCTACACACATCATCTCAGATATTCACTGTTAATTTCCATTACTCTATTCCCCAGGGCAAGACATGACCTGACCTTGAGGGCCAAAAGTTCTTCAAAGCTGACCTTTGAAGAAATGCTCCTTTGAGGTACACAAAGTTACACACTGTGAAAATGTACCAAGAAAAAAATGGTCATTGACATTTTCCAAGAGCATTCTGTCCTTAAAAATTGTCAAATCTCCGAAGATTTTAATCTAACAAAAATGTCTCAATTAAAAGCAAACATGGCTCTTTTAAAAACATCTGTTGTAATACATATCAAAGAATCATAGTGTGCTCTACCATGACCTGAGTCTGAGAAAAACAGAATGAAACAACGGGAAACATGACCTTTTGGTTGCGATATGCTTTGTCTCACTGGGGCCAAAAAAAAAACATGTTGTATTTGAAAAAAGAGGCAAAAACATCCCATCATAAAGGGACAGAAATATATATTGCTGCATTCCAATTTTTCAAAAAATGCCTAACTAAACAACAAAGGTGAAAGGGCAGCCCATTCCTCACACGGACATGCATGGGTGTGGCTATGGCATGAGTGACATATACAGGTGCGCCTCCATCCACTTGGGCAAACACCAGAGAACCAATACAATCCAAAAAATGTCACCCAAGCCCATCCAAGCATGCCATTCATTCCCGAATATAGCATTGTTCCAGACACACACGCACAAAATCAAAGGAAAGGAAACAAATCAAACTGAACAAATCCACAAAAAGAACTACGTCCGAACAGCATAGACAGTACCAGAGTGCAGCTGTGTTCAACAAAGAGGTATGCATCAATACTATTAGATGTTTTTCAGCTAAGATTTGTCTCTTTAATTTTGCTTCCAATCCAAAAGAATGGTGAAAACTGAATTGGGCAAAAAGGGGCTTGTTGTTTTTTAGGGGGAAACATCCAATCAAAGTGTGCCTGAGGGTGATCTTCTCTCCCTGGGGCTCAGGTCAGCCAATGGACCGGGAGCTGTAGTGGCTGAGTGAATGAGGTTTCCCCACAGGAATATGTCACTGTTTACCGCTGAGTAACTACAGTGTCAGGGCGATATGGGAACTAACATCAGTCACCCACCAAATGCTTGTAACTTTTGGCTGTGGCTGGCAAGCGGAATGTGAAATATACAACTCACTGAACCAATACAAAAATAGAAACTTTCCCACTTTAAAAAAAATCAGGGCCACCTATTAATGAATGATGTTTAATCAAACTGCGATTTGAAAAAACTATAAAACAGCGTACACCATGAATCTTAAAGATAAGTGAATTTGGTCTTTGGTTACAATGGAAGATCAAGAACTCAATCAGTTGATGCTACAGCACATTACACTATAGAGTGGGAGAGGAAATTATGAATCTTAAAACTCAGAAAACACTTGGGGGAACAACATTACTGTGCAGCTAAATGTCAATGTTTCATGCAAATGAGTCACTGCACTCATTGACTGGACACAGGCTTGTATGATATGACTGAATGTGCCAGTGAACTGTCATGTCAATGGTCTGGTAACCCTGGACAAGCTGAGAATGTGTGCCGCACCCACGCCTATCCTGCCCTTAAAATGTAAAACAAAGAAAATAAAGAATCCCAATTGCATGGACAGGCTCCTCATTCACAGAGACCAGGAGCCCAGCCGGCCCATTTGGAATTGAGAGAAAATAAAACAAACATATACCTTTCATTTGGACTACTAACAACATATAATCTTGTTTCAAGCCCCAATGTGGAGAGAAAGACAAGAAGCCTTACACTGGACGAGGTGAGAAGCAGTCGAGAGAGAATGCCAGAGTACTGCACTAACTCTAATAGTGGGCAGTGTTGTGGAGGGATTTGTGCCAAAAAACAGAGGTCAGAAGGTGGACATTATCGGCCATTTTGGTGAGGCAGGTTTTGCTGCCCCAAAATGAAGGGGGAAGCCAAAATAATGTGCAGCCTTTAGTGTCACCTTGAAGCTGAGATTACACCCTCTTGCTGCCTGTGGACACAGGCGCAGTATGGAGATCCTTTAGTCACACTTGCCGGGTGAGGCCTACGGCATTTACATATAAGCCGTAGGGGTCGGCCTGTATTAACATACCTTGGCTGCGCCAATGCTAAACAGTCACTATGGGTGGCTCATCAAAATGGAAATTATTATCTAAGGGAAACTGACAGGAATCATGGCAGGGGTGTCTAATAACAGCAAGCAGTGGATTGAAGGGATTTCAGTGTATCACTTTCTTTCTATTGTCTTACAGGTAGATGACAAGCAGCCAAATGATACTGCAAGCATGTCCTCTCACTGTGGTGAGTGATCCCTTCAGTGAATATTATCAGTCGGATTGGGGAAGGGAGTGTATTCACACATTTGCATTAGAATATGAGGTAATGAAACTTTTGCTTTTGTATGACAAATAACTGCATTTCTGATACTGACGTAATTTTTTTGGAAGGGTGGCTGTTATCTTCAGGACTCCTTGAGACAAACATCTAATAGAGATGGCAGGATTTTGCTTTGGCCAGTGAGAACATAAGGTGTAATCTAGCTTTCTTTCCCAACATTACACACAAATGCATAGCAAGACATGCAAGCACATTCAAAGTCAAGCAGATACCATTGTAGGAGGGTAAACATGCTCATGCGTAGATAACAGCACAGTCTTTCTGCATCAGTGTTAATTTCACGACTTAGAATTAGACATTGCCTGGTTTACTTATTCTGTGTTTGGTTTAGTGGGATTGTGTCATACTTTGTGGAGATTATAATGTGGAGGGCAGTAAAAAGAGATTATTAACTGGCGGCTCTACTATTACTATTAGAAAGTCTTTTGAAAGCCAATTGGTGCATCAAGGTATTGGAAGTGAAGCATTTAATTGTCAATTGCTCAATCAGCAGGGATGACTACAGGTATTTGCCTAATGACTTAGCTTTTAGACAAATGATGTGTCTGGTGCAATGCAAAAAAACAGCATGGATCTGGTAGTCTGGAGACAGAAATATCTCAGCTAAAGTCAGAATCTTCTCAAAGAAAACACTGGTGTTGAATGTTTTCAGAAGGGGTTTGCCTTGCTGATATTTTGGAACTTAGTGTGGCTTACATAAATGTTGACAAGCAAAAAGTCTCAGCAGTTGCAGGAAAAAGACCTGTTCTAATTCTCTTTTTGGCTTTTGGATTTTCGGTAACTGTCAAAGTGCCATTAAGCGAAACAGGCCAGGACTCCGAAGTTTGGCTAAAATGGCAAGCTTGCAGAAGCAAATCTGGTACAAGATCTTGCTGAAAAACACACGCGCCACTATGGATGGATGCTACCAAAGCATGGATATTGCTAATTAGCTTTCTGTTGGAGCAGCAGTGTTTTTCCATATGACTTTCAGATACTTTGCAGAGATCAGTTTAATCCCCAGAAGATCAGCACACTTTGACAGCCACACATACAAATGCTGCCACTCTCAGAGGACACTGATAGCGAGAGCGCGTTATCTCCTCTACCTGAAAGAATAATATGCATGACCTACCCAGAGTTGCTGAGCTACATGTAATACATCGAGCCAAGAGCCGCGGTTTCTTCCCAAAAATATGTATCTCATGTATTCATGAGACTAGCGGAGCTGTGAAATTTACAGACGAGCTCACCGCAGCGTTTGACATGAGAGTCAATATAGATCCGATTACTGTACAAAGGCAACTACATCATAAAGCAGTAAACAGTGTTTGCACTTATGTCTAACTCATTAAGCACTTTCTTCTCATTGTTTTGAGGCTATAACATGAACACTTAAAAACAGTATGGTGTTTTTCTCTTGTACTTCGAGAAAATTCATTATATGAAATCAGTTCTATTCGATGAGTGTGCGTTTGTGTGTACAAGGGAAGGAGGGCTTTTGAATAATAGATTATAATTTGATTGAGTGTCATGACTGCAAAGGAACACAAACAGCAGTCATTCAACAAAACCAATAACATCTAGCTGCCGCCATTTGAAAATAAAAGTATCTTTGAGCACCCGCTAAGCAACAGCAAATGTGATGTCGAAGTCATTATATTGTTATTGATCCACATGACACTGTAAATGGCATCCCTTAATGGGCGCCTGGAATCTCCATGGAACCCAGTCAGGTCCAATCAGGTCTAATTTTTTCGGTAATGGATCGCCATAAACAAGATGACAGGAACACTGGCTGTATACACACTTATTATTTCATTCGGCATTTGCATTTGCACTCCAAGACTCAAGAAGCAGAGCAGCATCATTTTGAAAAAGAAACACAAATCTCACAAAGAAATGAACCACAAAAAGACAAACATTTTTTTTTTGTAACGGAAAAAAATTAGGTCAGGAACAGAAATGAAAGAAAAAGGAAATCACGCAAACACAACACCATTATCACAACACAAAAAAATTATCCAAATAAAGGTAAGCCAAAAAAGGGGTGTATCAGGGAAAACACTTGTAGAAAACCAAAGAAAGGAGAAGGAAACAACTGAACAGAACACAGGGAATGCAGAAAACAAAAGACCATCGCGGCCAAAGGGATTTTGCACAGGCATGCAAGCGCAGTTACATTCTCCCATCATGCAACAAGTCCTGTTATTTCCACGTGCTGGGTTTCCATGACAATACATGCAAGAAAGCCTTTAGGTGCAGAAGCAATACCAAAGGATGCAAAACGAGAAAAGGCCCCACAATGCAAACATAAAAGTAAATTAACAAGACCCGAGCTAATCGGGTTTGCTTTCATCATTTCTTCCTTGGAAATAAATAAAAATTTCTTTCATAGTCATTTAGCAGTTTGGATTAACTGATTAGTATTTCTTCAAATTAGTAATTAATTGAGCTCTGTCATAGGCAAATACAGCTAAAATTTTTCAACATGTTGAATTTTATTTTTTATTTTAAATGTGGGTTGAAAAAAGTAAAAAAGAAAAAACACACCAACCTTCTCGAAGCTCTGAGGGATGTAAAGGGGTTGATGCAGAACACAATGACATGAGGAGAAGAGAAAAATAGGGGAAACACAGAGAGAGTAAAAAAAGCCACCTCAAGGTGTTTAGCTGCAGCTACATTTCCCTTTTCTTTAATCTTTTTTCCTCCTTTTTCCCCTGTCCCTGCTATCAGTGATACCCGTCTTGAAAAGTAACACTTGCCTGCCCTCCCCGCCCCCACTTAAATAAACTTTGAACCAAAACAATCAGATTCACCCCAGTGGCCGCACTGTCGCCTGGTAAGAAAAAAAAGTAGTGAGGCGCCACTGGAGTCAAATCAAGCGTACCATACTCATAATTCAAAATTTCACAAGCTCCTTATAGCCACAAGGAGAGGCTCCTGTGGTGGCCGTATTTGCTTTTTTGCTAGAGAAGGAAACCAAATAAAGAAAAAGAAAACAAAAACTAATGAGAGATAGAAAAGAAAAAAAAGACACAGTTTGGGATGAAATTAGCAGCTGCAGTTCAAGACAGTTAAAGTAAATTATTATAGAAGCCAATCAGAATCATCTTCATTATGGTTTCCGTTTGGTTAGGAGTCTTATCCACCCCAGTACAGTATGCCCCACATACAATTTAGGACTGTTTTTTCACCTTATTTTTTTTCCCTTTACATTGATCCCCACCACAGCTGCTAATCTCAAGTGCATTTTGCTTTGTGAACAAAACATAGTCAACATCAAGTATCAGAATTGATTGACAAAAGTTAACTGAAAACAGACAAAGGTTGACACCATTAAAGCATAACAAGTGCGTTACATAGTGTGAAAGTACTTAAGTAATTATGACCCTCGTGTACTCTCTTAAAGGCATGCTGATGGAGCCAGTGTTAATGGAGATTGCATGAATTGTTGGAAATGATATTGGGGGTATAGCTGTGTGTTTTCGACCGAAGGAACTGCTAAACATCCCAGTGCTGTGTCAACAAAGCGTTCCCATCATTGTTACTTAATGATTCCTGTAGAGCTCTCGACTATTTTCCAATGAACCTTTAACTACGCTGTACATGGACAAGGTGGATAGCTACTTGACACTGTCACTGCATCGACAGCATGAGCCTCCAGGATGGATGCTGGCATGGAGAGACACTAATCTTGATGAACCATATTTTTTTCTACCCTCAGCTCCTCACAGTTGAATTTCTCTTTCCTATGCTGCTACTTCACAGGGTATGATAATAGCAATAATAATGAAAAAGCAGCTCCCTGACCCATTTTATAATGTCAGAGTAGTGAATTATTTATTGGGAACAAAGTTATTTGGTACACAGCAGAGGGAACAAACTGAGTAGATACCGAGGCATCTTTATTTAATATGCACAATATAAATAATACATGTCGAAAATGCATCTGCTTCAATTTATTAAAGCTCCCTCAACAGGGATTCATTGTCATTTAGCATTAGTGGTGGAGGGTAGGCTTTTGTCTTCATCGTCTGTTTCCTACGAAACTCTATGTTCTCTGTGACTGCTTGTTTTTTATATCATCACTTTGCTGGAACATGCCACCCAAAATTACTACTGACTGTGGAAGACTTTAAAGATGATACACCAAAGCAGAAACGGGGGAATACTATGTATTTACGCTCCAGAGCAGCATGAAGAAGAAGTAGAGGAAGAGTACTATTTATAATCTATGCGACAGAACATTTTTTTCTGTGTAATACAGAACAGCTGACTGTGTTAACAGTCCCTTTTCTATTCATTTTCTTCCCCCAGATCTGGAGAAGGCTAAAGGGGTTGAGATTTTGATTGGTGTGCAATAATACCTCGCCACTCAATCAAAATCAAGACTTACCGTTGTGCTCCTTTACCTGCAAAAAACTAATCAAAAAGAAGTCCTTCCAGACTCTTTTGGGTCCCAACTTTGACTGAGGGGGAAACATTTGATTGGGCACACAGTTACAGGTAAAAAAAGTGTCTTACAACCGATAAAGTAAAGACATACGGCTTGTTGTGCTACACATTTCCTTCCGAGTGAGTAGGGGAGGGCATTGGAAGACAAAATGGAGCATAACATCATAACAGAGAAGAACATTAGTTGGTCAATTATAGTTTTACATTTGGAAGTTTCAGTGCATATGAAATTGCATTTATGGGCAGGCAATACTATCAATGCTAAAAGATTTATATTACTCGGGTAATGCTATTTTGCAAAACACATTTTGTGCAAATACAGCTAGGCTGGAAGCAATTATCATTTGTTAAGCTCAACAGTAATGCCACTTAAAGCTGAGCTGCACTGTGAAGACATTTTAGTTAGAATGGGTAGATGTTTTTTTTTTTTTTTTTGTGGCCTGGCTCTGGGACCGGGTTGCTCCCTACCTCGCACATAAAGGTTAGCAGGGGACGAGTAGCGCACGCCTTCCACATTAGACGCGACGCACTCGTACTTCCCCTGGTCGGTCTCCTCGCTGTTCTCGATCTGCAAGGCACCTGGGAAATGACAACATCCAACAAAGACAAGAAGGGAGGGGGATGTGGGACAGGGAACAAAAAAAGAGAGAGAAAGAGAAAGAAAGCAGGGAGGAAAAATGATTAGTCAATCTGTCTGTGACAGCACATGAAGGAGTCAGACAATCTTCTTAATGGTCGGTATCTTGAATTTCTCGGGACCATTTCGTCAAGTACTGTTTCTCTCTGCAAATGCTTATGCAGATTGGCATGACAGACTGGGTTCCACTCCAGCCTCAGCAATCCGTGGATTAAAAAAAAAAAAAAACAGGGAGAATTAAAGAAATAGAAATGTGCACTGAATCAGTCACACTAAATTTGTAGCTGTGTCGGTCTATGCAGCTTGTGTGAGATGTGAGATTGCTTACTAAAGAAAAGAAATGTGAAAAAGTAATGATGTAAGTGTGATGAAAAGTAATGGAGAAGAGGCATTGAGATGGTCCTGTAAAATGTCTGTGTATGCTAAGGGGAGGAAGGATGGGCCATGGGGAAATATTTGCGCAAATAGTTCATGTCCAAATGAACGGCGGCACGGTGCATAACGCAGTTCAGTCCCTCTGCAGTCGTGTGATGACTACTTGCTGGAATGACACATTTAATGCTCATGAAGAAATGAGCAGCATATATATATGGCTTGATTAAAAACACTGGCAGCCATTCTGATTGGGCTATTTTAACTAAATTTTTCTGATATTTGTGTGTTTTAATCACTCTTCACCAGCGTATTAAGATCAATACTGTGCTTAATCCACACACATCTCTCCTTGATCTCCATTCTTTTCCTCCCCCCATATTGTCATTATGACATTTTGCACAAACGCCTCAGGGCTTATATGTTTCAAACAGACTCCATTTCTTATCTCTTTTTCCAGATTTTATCTCATATACGTGCAAAATAAGCTCAACCCCAAATGCTTGGCAGCGACGCCAGAGAAAGGGTGCGGGGGACAAAGGAGGGAGGTGAAACAACGGGCGTCAGATCATTCCTCGTTAGAGCGCTGTTGACGGCACTTCCTGATGATATCATTAGGGCTTCTGGCTGGCTCAGCAGACAGATTGCAGCCCAGGCCCCTCTGACAAACACAGCACCATTGCTCGTTAACGTTTAGCCAGAAAGCATCAATATGCCAGCAGCTGCCCTGGATGCTTTGTAATATACCATAACCTACTCCATCACATCAGCAAGTAGAGTGAACACAATGTTGTACAAGGCTACTATTCTGGAACATTGGTCTAATAACATGTTTCAGCTGTGCCACAAATGAGACCATCGATCCTGCTTAATTATAAAGATTAGTCACACTTCCACCTTGTCCGTGGCTCTAAGAGTATTTTACACCTCGGGGTCAGTACAAATATATCTACCCTTAAAGGGGAAAAAAAGGAAAACAGGAGCTACAACAATCTATGCTGCTCCATTTTTTACTGTCTCTTCATTTCCCTCTACAGCTCAGATCATCCCCATCCCTCAGAGGGAAGTGTTCCTGGCACATGGCTCATGAACCAAATGAAAACGTCTACCTGCAGAGTGCAGGTGGTACAGTCTTCACTGTGGGTTTATTCAAGCATCTGATTTGGATCTGTTTGATGTGTGCTTGGAACAGCAAATGCCAGCCCGGTGGCAGGTGGGTTGGAATGTGCTCAGAAGCCGAGCGCCTCAACACTGGGGAGACCACAAAGTAAGGACTGTGTGAAGTTCAACTCCAGGTGGACCGTTCCAGAAAGCCCTGCCAGCGGCTCATCAGCGTTGCTCCCTCTGCTGAATTCTAAAATCTTCGGAAGCCCCCTTTCTGTTAGTGGTTACACAAACAGTTCAATCACAAGCCATGCTCCACATCATAAATGTTTTCCTTCCATATCTGCTATTGATAATCTGCAGGCCCAACCGCATTGAACAAATACAAAAATTTAACTAAAGTTATCTGACACTCAACAAAACTCATCCACTAACACACCGACAGGTGACGCATATAGAACCAAACAAGTGCCAATTAATACCAAAACTGGCTGCTGTGAATTGTACCTCATAAGGAGAAAGTGCAAGACGGAGAGAAAAACAGAGCAGTCTTTGAGGAACCAGGGGGAGTTTCATCTGTTCCTCGCCATCTTTAGTGGAGGCTCCTCGCTAGGTGGTATGATCTGTTGTTTCCAAGCCTAGACAGGCTTCGTTACATATTCTAGCTATTATTTCAAAGTGGAGCGGTGAAGAACACATACAGAGTCCCTCCACTTGCAGAACATAGAGGAAGGAAGGAAAAGTTAGGTAGGTAAAAAAAAAAATAAAAAGCACACAGGAGAAGCAAGAGGATGGAGGGAGAGGCAAAGGAAGTAAGGAGACAGAAAATGTTCAGGAACAATGAAAGAGGAGGAGGAATGGAGATTTATTCTTAGTCATATACTGTATTCTTATTTTTCGTCTTAAACTAGTCTTTTATTACTCTGTCTGAAAATTGTAGAAAAGAAAATCATAAAATGTGAAAATCTCTGCGAGACACGGTTTATTTTAATGTCCATTCTGTCATGTTTTCTTCTCGTCCCAGCTTTGTCTGTGGTAAACTACAAAGTAAATTTTAATTATTCTATCCTATTAAAGTAGTTAATGATATCTGTAAGCAAATAATAAAAAAAATCTTTCTTTTGTGGTGACCAGTGATGAGGCAGTCATTTAAAAGCCTGATAATTAACATTTAAAGACAACAGATTCAAGCAAAATCCTCTTTGATGTCCTATCTCCAGCAGCAGCATGCACGTGCAAACAACTCCACCCTTTCTCTCTTTCCAACCATTTCCTTTTGTCTCTTGAAAAAAAAAAAAAAACGACTCCACTCTCTGTGTTTTGCATAATTGTGATCCGTCTCCTCTGCCAGCCTGTGGCTCATCAGAAAGCGGCCAGTGGCATTTTCTTTCTTCTATCGGGAAAAGACAAAACACAAGAAATTGAATAAATGCTGAAAATTATCTTTCGCAAACACAATAAAAAAAGCACGCACCCAGTTTGTTCACACAATGGGCGTTTACTGATAAAGACGTACCTGGTGACAAACAGCAATTTATGGCATCGCTCTCAAAGTGGCCATACTGAGCCTATGAAGTGAGTCCTATACGGGGCCTAATAGCATGTGTTTCTTGTCTCCAGCTATTAAGTCTTATCACAAACAACAAACGCAGTAACTACTGCAGACCAGGTTGTTTTGCTTGATTTCATTAACAAGCATGAAAAGCAGTTCATGACAGTCGACTAATTTGCATGCCAAGAAATGGCGGGATGAATAATAATCACAGCTGCTTTTACTTTATATGATATTGGCACAGTTTGACTGTTTTGTCTGATCGTTAGACAGAAAACAAACAAAAACTTTACTCCAATTACAAACATGACAGCACAGGCTCAGCCGTGTCACTAACAGCAGAAAAGACAGTTTTTATTTTTAACGTGTAACTGTCATATAACTTCCTTAATTTTACATGTAAAAATTACAAGTGAATTTATTTTCCATTACAATGTAACTTCTGCTACAATCCAGTGTGACGGGTGATTTTTGAGGGAGTTTGTTTGCAACGTTATCTTACTCAAGGACACTAAAAAAAGGGACAAATGAATGCTGAAGGACACTGTGTGAGCTGTTGTGGGAATTGATCTGAGAATATCCTGGAACAGGATGGACTCTCAATCCACTTACCAGCTACACCGACCATCAGTAAACTGCAGGAAGACTGCCCCTGCTGAGTTATAAGTCATGTTTTACTAGGTCAGAGGAGAAAAGACGGACATTTTTCTCTTCTGTCCTTCCATGATGTATGCTGCATCATTAGATCCAAAAAGGGAAGACACACAATTCAGGCTATAAAACCCCTGATAATAAAGACACCACTTCCAGTTAGTCTCCATCTCAGTCAGAATAACCACCAACAATTGCAACCTCCAACCTCCACTGCTTCCCTCTCTCAGCTGCCCTGCCGTGTGTTCACTGCCTTCATCCATTCGATAAAGAAGGCTGTAACGGGCAGCCTGTCTGGAGCATTTGTCCCAGCAATGACAGCTGCCCTGGTTAACAGCGCTACATGCCGCAGGCTGATCTGATGAGAAGCGTGGAGGTGCCAAGGCGTGATAACAAAGGAGGCTGCCTGGGCAGAGTTCAACAAATACATGTTGACTCTGGGACAGACGTTCCTGCACAGAAGCTGGTAAAAGCAGATACTTTGCCCATGTCCTCTTCAGAATATTAAAATTTCAAAATTTCCATAACAAAAAATTGCAAGGATTTGCATTTGTCTTGGAGACAGGGCTACTTGTGTATCTGCTCAACGGCAAGGGACAGTGACAATGTTTCACAGCAAATGTTCTTGCAGGTTTTCAATGTCCTCTCTGTGGCTGCACACTAGCAGGAAAAATCACACCAGACAACATGGGAATAGCAAGACAGGGCGGCAAAAAGAGTATGGATTGGGGAAATCGGAAAGCGAGCTGTAGAGGAGTGGAAAGAGAGTTTCATTTATGAGAGGCGCACTGTACAAAGGAGACGCAGGGAAAAAGAACAAAACAATCAAGGAGGTAGGAGCAAGAATTGACAAGACAGACAAGCACAGAAAAATAGAAGGACAGATGAGGGGATAAAAGAAAAGCGAGGAGGGGCCTGCATGGATGATTAATTTCAGAAAGTGCCTGAAGCTGCGGTCGGCCCACCCCGGTCGCTGCTTTGTAGCAGCTTTGCCATGTGTACCCCCCCCCCACCCTCAGTCCCATTTGTGTAATTCAATTAGTGTGCTCCAGTGGGCCTTGATTGATTTGTTTAGGCGATCAACAAAATGGCTGGCCAAATCCCACTCTTTCCTTCCCTCCCTCTTGCTCCTTCTGCATCCCACTCAGGCCTGCCGGTGGCACGCTGCTCTTTTCATCATTTTATCTCTCGTTTTCAGTTCACGGCCCTCATTAGTCCCTCATTTCTCATCTTCTTTCCTGTCATTTCCCCTCATCCTAACACTGCTCACTACAGCTGTACTACAGTGCAATTAAAGCCCTAAATTATCACCTTACTAAGTAGATACACACAAATAATAACCTTTCCAGTACATGAATCAAGCTTGCTGAAGCGCACAGAAGAGTACAGGATGGAATGGTTATATAATATTAATGTTTCAGCGCTCTTACTATATTGATTGAAAGAAAACTGTACATAATAAACACACAGTGGCATGTTTATTGATGCATTCTGTTACTGATAAGTGTTGTCAGGCCAAACCTGAAACTTGTGCTACATAACAAATCATTGCTGAAGCCCAGTATTATCAATTCCAGGTTTTTCCAACAGCTGCTTCAAGAAAAACTGCATAATTCCTGCAGAACTGTTGCACTGCTGAACACATTTTGCAACTTATAAATGGCAACAGCATTGTGGAAGTTACAAATTTCAGCTGGGAGCTCGCAGTTTTAAAAACTGTACAAATAAAGACAGCCGGTATCACTTCACGGCAGCCAAGCCTGGACTTGCCATTCCCTCTCCATCTCTCTCCTTCATCTGCATCCTGGTTGTCACTCAGGCATGCTCTGCCACCACCCCAAGGTCATTATACTGTGATCGCACCAGCATGGGGCTCCACGTGTGATGCCATTGTTGTCAGAGCCCATCTGGTGGCTTGTAACGCTCCCATGAAATCAGTAATGAAGCAGGTAGGGAGTCGAGCTACCTTTATACCTGTCGCTTACCTCAAGGCCAGCACCTGCATCAGCTTTGTATGGAAGTCAAATTAATTCAATTTTTTTCACATTATGGGCGTCATTTCTTGCATGGAGTGACGTAAAATGACTCAGCAGTAGAAAAATGTCTTATCTGAAGCTGCAAAAACGTCCAATTTCTGCAATAGAATAGTTCACTTCAAGCAAATGAAAGTATGCACTAGTATGCACCTATGCAAAAATAAATGTATAGATTCATTTTACTTTATTAAATTCTGACGCCCTGATCTCAATTACATTTGCATCTGCCTCCACCTCCCACACAGTTGGTTCATTCCTTATATCCTCCACACAGTACTAATAGCAAGTTGGCGTTGGTGGGTGGGGTAACGCGGTGGTAAGAAGTCGTCTTTTCCAGGGCACTTATCTCATTATGCAAATGCAGAGTTCATAAGTCATGCTTGCTTTTGTTCGCCACAATATGATTTATGAGCTCTTCTTAATCAAACAAAGTAGATGGGGGGGGGCAGGATTTTCCACGCTGGTAATGAGTGAGGGATTTGAAGGAGTGAGAGGTTTAAGTCGAAAAACTCATGACATTTATGAATATGTTTGACTACAAGCTACAGCTTAGAGATTTGTGTCGTGTATTGCTCGTATGAAATGGTTGAAAATGGAGGACCTTAACCTGCGTCCCGAAATAATTCACCTCCTCTTGCTGTACCGAACTGCAAACCAAAAGCATTCATCCCATCCCCCTTCAACACATGGACAGTCATCGCAAACCGAGATATTCACTCACCTGCTCCGCCTGTGAAACAAAAGCACTTTACAACAAACACACTGAATCACACTGAAATCAACTGGGAGTGAGTGTTTCAGCAATAAAGCCTGATGGATAATTATGAGTGGAGAGTTAAACTGCCTGGGGAAATGAAAATAAATGAGGGGAGAGAAAGAATTATTTGAACAAAGCTTTTTGTATAATTCACAGGAGTCACACTGCTTTACATTTGTGTCAATCCATTCCTACCTTGATATCCTTGTGTTCATCCTCTGATATTATAAAAGGTGATTTATTTTTGGTAAGGTTAAAGGGTGTATATGTTGCCATTTTTTAAAAAAAAAGGCAGCCACTGCACCAGGCAGCCTCCCTGGCTTATAAGTTGCTGTGCTGCAGAATGGCTGGGACGGGAATTAAATCAAATGTAATTTATGCTGGCTTTTCCCCTGACATACTGCAAGTATCTCTGGCGATGAGGGAGGTGCATTACCATACCTGATGTGGCTAGTGCCCTGGTGACGAACAGAAAGATGAGGAGGATATCGAAGCAGAAAAGGAAATGGAAGAACAGGGGGTTGCTAAAACTGAGATGAACCTTTTACAGTTCTCAATAGCAGCTAGTCTTACCAAGATTTAAAGCCACCATCTCCCTCCTGCTAACCCCCCCGCTAACCCCCCACCCCGACCCCCCCACCCAGCCTTACGTCTGTGCCACAAAAATTCAAACGTCAGAAGCACAAAACACCTTGCAACAGCCCCCATGATCCCTCCCTCTGCTCTTAACCTTCCCAGCCCTGTATCATAACCAGCTGGCAGCACAATTTGAATTCCTCAGTAGTTTCCTGACAC
Source organism: Dascyllus trimaculatus (assembly GCA_024666655.1). NCBI lineage: Eukaryota > Metazoa > Chordata > Actinopteri > Pomacentridae > Dascyllus > Dascyllus trimaculatus. The sequence goes on along the minus strand of CM045446.1, from coordinate 12,765,436 downwards.
CAGCCATGTGGAGAGGATAGTAAGAAAAGCACAAACACAGACACACACAGAGGTGGAAGAACGGTACAACAATGATGAGATGGGGTGTGAGCGTGAAACACTTATGACCAAACTGTGTACAGAGCACACAGAACCACAAACACATATGAGATATTAATATTAGAGAAAAGAGAATGTCTTTGTTGTTTTGTTTTAACAGGAAGTCTCTTTTTTTCTCATATTTAGTCACTCTGGTGGAATTAGGAGTGGTTATGTCTGGTTATGTGTCAGTTAAAGTCTTTTTTTTGATTCCCGTTTCCATTGTGATGGTTAAACGTCTTACCTCGAATCGGGGTACCCTCTGGAGGAGACACAGAAACGAAGACACAACATCAGTTTAGTTCAAGGTTAATATTAGTAATAGTTAGAGGAAGTATTTTGGGTTGGAAGGTTCACTGAAACTAGGTTTTCAATCCATTAGGTAATCTCTTACAGAACAGAGATAGGGAATTTTTCAATAAGAAAAAAAAACAATACCTCTCATTGCTGGTATCACTAAAGAATGGCGAGGTTTATTTGACTGGCATATACTCCATTAGCTTATCATTGGATTTTCCTCTCTTCTTGACTTAAATGTATTATGATAGGAAACGCAATGCTTCATCCACAGAGCTGAAGAAGCTTGAGGTCTTGGTATGTGTTTTATCATGGCTGCAACTCAAGGCAGAGCACGAGAGGTTTGGCTTTTCAAGCCGACATAGAACGCTCCAGTAGCACAAACCTCTTCCTCGCCAATTGACCTTGATTGAGAGGTCAGTAAAACAGTTAAAGGCGCCTCTATTCTATACCGGGGATCCACATTAGTATTGAATAAACTTGTTGAGGGAGGGCTGGAATCTCCACTGAACTAGAATTTCAGGCTGTACCTTCAGGCAACTGCAAGTCAAATCAAACAGATTGAAGTTCTTATTTATCCTACAAGTCATAAACCTGTTTAACTGTGACAGATAGAGTCTTTTCCTCAAGCTTCACCCCCTCTGCAGCCATTCAATTTCCCGGCTCTTTCCATTGTCTCATTTTTACTGAGAGTTGTATGTTTCTCTACTCTTTGTTTATTATGAGTCTGTATTGTCTTACATGCCTGACTGCAAGCCAAATGTGTCATTTGGGACAATAAAATATTGAGCTTATCTAGCCGCTAGCTGGTGGGCTTTTTAAATGTAGTCTGTTGAAATGTAAAATGCATCTCTTATAGGCAGAGCTTTGGGTGTGGGTCGAAGAGGCAGCTTAGCTTCAGCCCCTTCAAATTCAAATTAAACTGTTGTTCCGCTCTTGGCTGTTTTTCCTAATTCCTTTCTCTGCTCTCGCTTGCAGGGCAACAATGTGCCCTTGGCCATCCCCTGAGAGTGCCAGCAGGGTGGCATTCACTCAAGAGAGGTGCCCTACTTGACACAGGCCTGCAGGCACAGAGCTGAGAGTCAAGGGTATGCACTGTCCATTAACGCTACAGCTCCAGCCCCTGCATGTGCAGTCATGCAACATCTAATCTTTCAACTAGCTTAACCAACAAAATCTTCCAAAAATAAAATATAATCAAGAAAATCTGGAATAATGTGTCTGTACAATAACCATGCATAAACCATTTCCCACTTATAAACTACTTAGAAATTCTGCAGTGAGAATGTGTGGATACTTCACACTAGAAATATATAGTTTTCCAGAGGCAGTTGCGAGTGAACAGATCTGAAGATTAAAGATGAGATGGCAGACATTATCTTACACTAAAGTACTACTTCCTCTGCAAAATTTCAATTTAAGGCTAATTTATAAGCTTCATTCAAAATCACCATTTAAAAATTATGAACTTTATTATTCTTTGACACATATTCCAGCCCTTTATTCCCTGTCAGTGATCCTTTTATGTTATCCTCAGCTGTGGAGTAGCCTAATTTGTAAAATCAGTAGCTGATTGAGATGTCACAGCGAGGTCGGTTTATACAGATACGTGTGATAAATCAGTGATACAGGCAATTACAAACAGCGTCCATGTGTAACGGTCATGAGTTAAAACACCTGTCCCGCTGCTGGAGAATCCTACCGATGTGATGCAGTCAGTTAAATTGGACTTCTTTTTGCCATTGTTACTGACTGGCCTAATGAGTAGTGGAACAGGCACTTCTCAACTGTCAACAAATGTTTAAGGGCACTTATATCTATTTATGGGAGTGGAAATGAGACTCACGCATGAGAGCCCAATTCCACAATGACAGAGACTTATGAAACAGAACTGGCACGGCTTCATAAATTTGACAAAAAGAATAAGTATGAATATTCTTGTCTGTGTGTACACAGTTTTAATCATGAATCTGCACATAGTTTTATGCATTTGACCTCTGGTGTTTAACATGTAAAGTAGAGGCAGCAATTTCCATATTCTGCGCAGCACAATATAAGAAGTGAGGCTGACTCAGTTGTAGAGATGACATTTTGAGTACCTTCTGGTCAGATTGTTATTGCATTTCTGGATACAGAGTCATTCTTTGTGATACCAGCAATTAGGATTCAGTCACTGAGTTTGTAGTTTGGCCTGGTTTCCAATAGACATTCATCTGTACTCAATTTCTTTATGAGAGATGTCACATTAAAGTGTGGTTTGGTATACATTTCAAACACACGTCAAGAAATCTATTTGTTCGATGTGTGCATTTGTTGACAATAATTTAAAAATTCAGAGTGCTTCATTATTGCAACAAATAATCAAAGTGGAATATAATAATGTGGAGTATCTAACAGCATAATTTGTTTTTCACTATTTCTTATATTCAAGATGTCTGTACTCTGGAAACCAACCTTAAAGAATATAATTATTTAGTACTCATAAATGGTGAAATGTGCATTGAGTTGCCACAGCGACGGCTTACAGTCATTGCAAAACCAGGCAAAACCGAAGTGACATTTTAATAATTCTTGTAATGATTCTGTAGACCACATAATCATAGGTAATCACAAGACAAAGGACAACAGGGCTGTGGGAAGGTTACATTGTTACAGAGTTAGAGTTTGATTAGAGGCTGCAGGAAGCTGGTTTATTTTGCTTTAGCTGAGATGAATTTTAGTTGGGAGTTAAGAGGTTACTAGTTAAAGGTTGGAGGTTAAGGTCAGAGTTAGGTTAAGGTTAGGTTAAAGTTAAGGTTAATAAAGCAGGTTTGTTAGGGGGAGGGTCATCACAAAGACATTATAAAGAACTGAGTGACAAATTAGAGACTGAAAATGAGAAGAAGTAGAGGAAGGTAATGAGGAGGATAACAGAAGCAGTTGAGTTCAAAGGTTCAACAGAAAAAAGGAAAAAAATGCCCACTGAAACTTCTAATTTTTTATAATCAATTATCAATAATGAAGCGGTATGAGAAGAAAAAAAATAAAATTTCATTAAGGAAGACCAGGCAGAATGGGTCTGCAGGGGCTAGCCAGTATTCAATTACAATAGCAAATCCACCTGTATTACAGGGACGCAACCTAATGGCCATAAGCTCCCCCTCTAAGCTTTGGTCAGCCAGGGGTTGATCAGATTAGGGTGACAATGACCTAAATATATCTCAACATGCTGCTGTCCGCCTCATATTACCAAATGTGGCATTATTTTTTTTTTCCACAGAGCAGTCCAGCTGTTTTGTTAAACAAGCTTCTGAATATATTAAAAAACATTATTGAAGGCTATAGTCTGGCCAGAGGCAATCTGGCCAAAGATGTTGTCCATCTGCGTGTGAGGTGAATGGGGTTGCATGACTGGCTGAGTGTCAAAGACTGACCACCCTCCAGAGGGCGTCTGGCTGACCTTCTCATCACCACAGACACCTGTCTGGGATCCTTGTGGTGTCACAGCAGGTTTCACAGGAAACATGCTATTGCTACCACGTCTGTATAGATCCTGGCCGCTCCTTCCAGAGCAGCTCGAATTCCGACAAATGTCACATTTGTTTTCCTGCAGATTAAGTAGAACTGAACTCATGATTCACACATCTGCATGAATCAGTGTGTATAAGGGAGCCATCTAATGTTAGGTCATGGCTTTAAGCCTATATATTAAAGAGGACCTTAATCTTTATGAATATTCTTCCCCATCATCTCACTGTCACTGTGGTCTTTGGCTAATCCGTTCGGGCTGACAAGGCCAGCAAGGGCCTGGGGTCTGCAGCCATGGGAACTTGGCGAGAAATGTCAGGCTCCCTACACACATCCAGAGGAGCTCCTCAGGGATCCAGATGCAAATACCACTGCCCTACCAGTACAGCATGGTCTGGAACATAGGGAACCATTCTGCCAGCTAGGCAGAGATCTGTTAAACAATAGTAAATGTTTTCAAAACTGGTATTGTGCTGTTATTTCTTTGAATAATTTAGATCAGCATTCACATTTCAACATCACAGAGTGAAGGTCATATTAGAAAGAATGGCGGTTCATATTTAAACTCAATATGAATATGATGTTCCTCTTTTTCTTCCCACATCTCACCCCTATTTTTCCATCCCTTGAGGCTTGAGGATGTGCCTGATGCACAAGAGTAAAAAAAGAGGTAGACCCAGAAACCGTCAACAGCAATTTGATCTATAGTATAAACCGAAAAAAAAAAAAATTATACGGCTGTCACGGGAACTTTCACCTGTTTTTTGTTTTCGGATATTCTTAAGTGGATTTATTAAAAAGAAAAATCTAAGCAGGCCTTAAATTATAAAAATTGGAGACCCAATATGGCTCCTGGAAGTGCCGAGGAGATGAGAAGATGGCAGCCTACAGGGGACTCAAGCATGCAGACCTTTTTCTCATCAGCATAAATCCTGCCTGGCTGCGGACCTTTCCAGCAAAAGGTCTAAAAAAAGGCAGGCCCCAAAGCTAACATTACCTTGTGAAAGCCGTGGTTTTGAAACAAGGGAAAGTAATTTTCCTTTTTCTGCCCTCCTACATACACATATAGTTTGAAATGTAAGTAAAATATATCCAGTGCAAAGAACTGGGGTATATATTTGCAAGTAGTTCAAAAAGTCAGGAGGAGTACAAAATGTGGCAACATGTAACTATCAGTTGAGCCCTCGCCCTGTAGAATGGGCAATAAAGTCTTCACAAGACATTTGTAAGTAGTGGGGGTTGTGAGCCAATCTGGCAGGAGAAGAAAATGCTCTCCTGAGAAAATATTTGGCCAAGACCAGAGGGTTGACCCAGCCCTAGTGTGGGATTGGAAGGTTCAGCCGTACAGCAATCCTGCAGTGGCCTTCACCTGGAAAGAGCTCAACATTCTCTCAGCTCCTATCAGTGCGCTCTGCACTTTCCGGGAGTTATTTTTGGACAGTGAAGCTGCTATTGTGAAAACTGAGGTTCAACCGTTTACATCCAAGTGTAAAAAAAATAAAATAACAGCCAGCCAGTGTACTGCTGGAGAAATGTGTTATATATCTCACCAAGAAGCCTAAAAATACTGTAGGCTATGACTGCACAGGAATAATTGTCTTGGATTCAAACAGAGTCCAATTATTTCCTCAAAGCTGGCTGTCTTGCTGCACAGCAGAGGAAAAAAAACAGACATGATGGAGGCAACAGCAGAGTAAAATCTGGATAATAGAGTTCTGGGAGAAGTACATAAGTGCAACAGTTACTTTCAAGGTAACCTTGAAACTGAACCAGTAAACCTGCTAAACACTGCAGAAAAGTTACTTAATATGCATATTAGCAAAAACATGAAGTAGGATGTTGCCTCAAAAGACTTGCTCAACAAGCAATCCCCTGTTGACTAAATACTGCGCTACTAAAAGTGGATCATAATGCCTCCACAGCTCAAGCTGTGTTTCTGCTGAAAAGTTCCAGTGTTGTGGGTGAAAGAAGATAAAGTTGATGTTAGAAGGAGTGTGGGCAGAACAAAAGCAAAAGTTAAGGATATATACTGTGAAAAGCAGAGCATACGGAACAAGTGGGAAAGAGAGGAGGGTTAAGGGGAGAGCAGGGGATTCATGCATTTGGACAGAAGTTTAAATGTGCCATCTGCTTCAAGGAAAGTGGGTTGGCTTGCTGAGCTTTGCAAGACACTTACCAAAGGTTTCTGAAAATGACAAAGCAAGAAGTAAACAGAAAAAAAGAGGAAGAACAACACAGTTCATTTTAAATTGAGGTTAAGTTGAAGGAATTACAGGAGCTACAGTTTAGTTGTGTGTTGTGTCCCACCTCAGTGTTTCAGCAGCTTTTATTATGATGAGGTATCGTGGAAGGAGCAATTAATTTTCCAGTCACAAATGTAACTTCATGGTGAATAGAAATTCTATTTACAATTTATAATTTTAATTAGAGGATTTTTCTTTTTATGAAGATCGTCGTCGTGTCAACTGCAAATTAGCACACATTTAGTATTATTTTTTAATTGAATTAATTCTCTTAATTTAATGCGTATCTCTTCATTGGTTTTAACTTATGTTATGGGTCACAACCGAATGAAACGCACTGAAGACTCTGTGATGCGCACTGAGGTGCATCTGAGTTTCAAGACACAAATATAGACAAAAGACATTGAGAAAGAGACAAAACAACAGTCTGTTTCAGTTGAACAGGACACACAAAGACAATTGAAGAAATCATGGACAGATAAAGACAGATGATACAGAGGTTAGACGACAGACAAGAAGCAGAATTTCTTTGTCCATCACCCACACAGGCTCAAAGCACTTGGTTACCAGGTAACTCAGTTTATAAGAGCAGAGCTGTCCCTCCACATGATCATACTACAACTTAAAAAATTACCACTGGAGAGGTAAAAGCTTACCAGCTGCGAAATGTTCCTGAAAAACAAACACTGAAACCTCTAAATTGTCTCTAACACTCAATAAATCTTTATCAGGTTTCATCTGTTTATATAATCTTTTTTTTTTTAAACATCCAACATAATGAAGTTTAATCACATAACATTTGAATATTATAACTCCATTGCAAAATAAGACAATATTATCTCAGTAATGGAATGTTACATTGATTTTGGATAACCGACAACCTGTAATATATCTTTGCGATTATAATGATACGATAAACTTGCCAATGCAAAATTCAGTTCATTCTTGTTCAGTAAAAGCTTAAAAATCTGGAATGTAAAATATCTTTCACTATCTTTTGGTACAGCATTTGATGAAGATTTGGTATTAATTTCAAGAGTGGGTTAAACTTTGATTATGACAACATTATCATGAATATCTGCCTGTTATGTGTCCCTACTTTCAGTAAAACAGTAAAGGAACACAGTATAGAGTTTGTCCAATAGTACTATGGAGCAACATTTTGCAAGTGGTTCCTCATCTTATTTCTGTGTCACATAATCAAGCCATTCGTTTCATGCTATTCTGTTGATTAAAAGGGAACAGGCCACTAAATGTACAGTGATGACGCACTAAGAATAAGCACTGCTAGCAAACAATCAATTAAAAATGCAAAATTGAAATACAAAATACTACATCAATCATAATAATGATTGAATGTGTTTGTTAGATCTCACATAGTAAGTTTTGGTGAGAAATACTGAATGTAAACCATACAGGGCACCTATAAGGTCAAAGATCTAACTTGTTTAGGAGAAGGGCTTGCTGTGAATAAAAAGATGAACATGACGGTAAAAACACCGATGTTAAGGCAGTCTTTCTAAGAGTCACTTGTGGACGTTCTGTCCTTAAACTTGAGTCAAAAGCACAGACTGACTTCAGGACAACCTGACACCGATCCCTGGGTCATTATGAATCTACGACATTGGCCCAGAGAGAGAAAACAGTCACATAAGAAAAGGTTTTGATTTGAAAATTTAGAAGTCAAAGGTCTCCCTTAAAAATGACAGCAGGGCAAAGATGAGCCTTGTCATACCGTGGACTTGCTGTGCTTGGTAAGGCATGAATAATGAAATGACAAATTGATTCTTTTGAGTGTACGGCTCTTAGGGGGCCACAACTAGGGCAGGAACTCAATGGCAACAGACTCTTTATTTAGTGGTGTCCATCCTGATTTACGTTTGCAGCAACAAATCAAATAGGAGTCTATGGATTTTTCAAGTGGTGACAAATCATCGACCTAAAATATCTACCCCTTATAGCCTAGAGCCACTCTAGGGCCTGCGTTTAATTATCTATATAATTAGACTTTGCTTTACTAGGCCTCTCAGTGGGGTTTAATCAATGGGAACAAGACAACATATCCACCACTGAGTTTTGCCCGCAGAATATGGACCTTGGTCTCATTGTCTGCTATGACACACTTGTGGGATGTTGTGAATCATTAGGCCTCAGTCTGTATTGTCAGTCTCCTTATTCCAATATCTTATGACATCATATATTTTGGTTGATGATCTACGGTTATAACACTATACACAATGGCTCTAGTGTGTTAGTTTTTAACACCTGATATTTTGTGAAATCTTGCTGCACTTAGTGTGATTTTCACGTGTTCAGCATAGAACAACAATCATACACTTCTCAGGTCACTTGGTCGACTGCGACTCTGTTCACATTTTTGTGGGATAAATCTGTGCTCCACCGTCCCTAACCAAAAAGTCAAGTGCAGGTTTTAGATCCTAAGTTTACATTAGGACAGAAATTCTACATGATAAGGAAAATGTTACTGTTCGTTGTTCAGAAAGTGCTGCAGTAACATATAACTCAATTGCCAACTAGATATATAATAATTGTATGTTCCCAGTTTACTAGGCAAATTGCAAAAAGGAAATACTGGGAACTACAGGCACTTGAGCTGCAATACACAAACACCACCATGTTAACTATTGTCAGAATCTCCTGGGAAAAACAACAAATGCATAAATTTGTAAGAGGCAAAAACAAAAAAAAAAACAAAACAGCAACACATTTCTTGAGCTTTCCTTACCTGAGCGTAGCTGTTTGATTCGCCCATTACTTGCACTGGGATCAATGGGCAGGAAGTCTTTGTACCAGGTGATTTCTGGGTCAGGGTTGCCGCTGGCGGCACAGAGCATGGTGGCTGTTCGAGTGCGCTCCACCACTTTGAGCTGAGGGCCCATGTCAATGTTAGGGAAGCCCAGCGGGAGAAGGTCCTCTGTGAAAAGAACAGGAAAAGAGTGTGTGTGACTACCCTGAATTCAAAAGCCAGCATTTATGACTTAGAGAAGTTTCCCTTTCAAAGTTGTGACGTGTTGGTTACTTGGTTTTGAGTTTCATTTAACAAAAAAATAAAAGCGCACTGCATTCATTTATTAACATCTCATCGATACCTTGTCTCATTCACACACTGAGGCATGGAGTCCCGCAGGGTTGATGTAGGATTAAAAACATGTATGTGAAAATCTGTGCCGACGGATTAGTCAAGTGGGGGAAAAGATTAATAAACCAAGTGCAATCATTAAAAACTGTGGGAACTGTTTGCTAAACTGAGTGCACAGATTGGTGAACCAATCTCATAAATTGCCAAAAGTTGCCAATGGATTCAACTGCTTTATATTAGCCCGCCAGCGGTAGATGTAAACCAGTAGGATAAGTAACAAATGCACTGCACGTGTTGGTGATTTACAGATTTGAGGATAATTTTTCATGTCACACAGATTCCAAACTTCAAACAAGCCTTTAAAGTGAAGGAAAGCAATTTTGTCAGTTTGTGTGCACAGTTTGCCAATCTGTGTGCAAATGGTTTAACAATCCGTCTCCTCAGTTTGTTGATTTGTCCCTTCGTTATATTAAACCATATGCACAGATTATGACATAAATATGTTTTGTTTTGCACACAGAGGGACGTTTCTGGAAGCGCTTTTTTTGTTGCCACAAACAGAATTTGGCAAGTGTGATACTTAAGAACAACTGCTAAATATTTGATGTGTGATTTCAGTTTTGAGTAGGTGTGCAACAGAATTAAAATGTAACTGCAGCAATAAGATACCTTGGCCTATTATTTACATTTATTTACATGTGAAACAAGCAAAAAACCTTGACAATATGTAGTCATGATATTCATTTGAATCTTAATCAGAGGAAAACATCACAGCAGCCAGTATGAGTTATAAAACCCTAATAATACACTTGATTCATCATTTGGCTTTATCTCAGAAGATTTTCATATCCTAATTTACCCTTGACTACTGAGACGGATGTACAATGGGGATGTGAGGTTGAAGAATAAACCAACTGAAGAATGATTTCTTTTACAAGTCCCACCATCATCTCGCTTGTCCACGAGGAATAAATAAATTACTTTAGATCATCAGCAGGGGAGGGAATAGGATGAAAAGTAATCCCACAACAGAAGAAAAAACTTGCCAATCCCAGCAAACTTTCCATGTATATTCCTTGAGTTCAGTGAAAAAAAAATGAAAATCAAGTTACAGAGGGTTCTGCAAAATCCCCATTTGGTTAAGACACACTATTACCCCCAGCAGTCTGTGAATGAATGCCAGTTAAGAGATATAACTGACAGATTTGCAGGTGCAAGAAGTTGTGAAACCCATTTGACATTATTATCATAAATCATATGCTAATTCAAGAGCCATAACAATATTAAGCACTTGCTTCGTTTGAAACACAAACACGGCAGTATCCTAGCAGCTAGTAATCATGCATGATTGAGCCATTATTTCAGTTTTGAGAGATGACAGTGTAGTGCACTCTGTGGCCACTGTTCTCCTTATGCAGACTCTTGGGGCAATTAATCCCATGGGTCAAATCGCCTGACCTCTACCCCGGCTGGAGCCACAGTAGTGACTCATTCTCAGATGATGAGAGCTGTGGGGGAAGTACCCCGAGCTGCAATACGCATCCGAAGCCCAGGGCCGCATCACAAACGGGGGATGATTGACCGGTTTAGATGCTCTCCAGTGGCACGGCAGAGCTCACTTTTCCTTTGGCAAGACAATGACCTCACCGCCCACTTTGCAGACATTATGGTGGTCTCTTCGACAACCCCAAAAGCACTAAATAATAAGGAAATTAGGACAGCAAAGTTGAATTGCAGTTTTTAGTCAGAGACTCTAAAAGCAGAATGTGTCTGTCTTCAATGGAGTGATATGAAAAGCTATTTCACATTATATTTTTCACTTTATGCACACAATATCACGATGGATTAAGGCAATAATCGTTTTTAAAATACTGGCCAATGCCGTCTCATTTCCTGTCATGCCAGTTAGGGATTTCAATATAAATGGATGACGAAAAGATGGAATATTATTGATTAATGCAGGCCACATAATGAATTAAACCTCAATTTTTTTTGTTTTATGTTTTTATATGACCAAAATAAATAAAAGAAAATACAGCTGTATGCAGTTACAATACACATAAGGCCTGAGTAATGACGGTTTCACGTGTGCTCACATTTTGAAATATGGAATCTTCGACAATAAGAGACATGTGAGGGAGACAGAGGGAAGATTCGTAGGGTCTCAAAAATGAGTCCAGACAGGTTACCTCTAACTAAGGCTGACATCAGCAGTGCACGATAAATATTTCAATGGTAGGTTCAAAAAAGTACAGGCATTTACACTGTTTTAGGTTTTGTGCTGTATCCTCTCCATCAATTTTTGATGATCACCTCAGTATAATCTCTTTATACCAAGTTCCCCTGAAGCTCAGAAAAGCAATGGCGAGCCGACGCTTCACTTTAGAAGCTTCAAGACAAGACGGAGCAATATGTTCTCACAAACCCCCTCTTCGGTGTGTCATCAATGATCTATGTATAAGATACCATAAAAGGTGCTGCACTCTTGTACACCTCGAGATAGTTCTGTCTGTCGGGAAGGGATATATGTGAAAGGTATATCTGGCTTGCTCTATGAGTGTTATATTAGATGCATTTGATGTTGCAGAGCCGTATCTGTACTTCACATGATGTTAACTCCACATTCGTGGCATAAAAAAAGTCGACTGAGGCCCACACAGACTACATTAATGAAGTTGAAAACATACCCTGAGCAAGTGGATTTGAGACTAATTAAATTAGGCAAGTGACAGAGGGAATCTGCATGAAGGAGCAAGAGAGGGCAGGAAAGGTGGTTGAACACACAAACAGACCAAAACAGCAGTAAACAAGAAGGATTCATGGAGACATTATGCTATCGTTACAGCTGCTCTGACCTGATACAGCACCAGGAGCCTTTCCTGAATAAATGGCACGTATGCCGGTTACTTGCTTCCCGGGGAATAGAGTCTGATACCATCTTTCCCCCTGAAGCTTACAGGCTCCGTTGATAAAGGCGGCCATGCAAAAATAAATAGATCACTCATCGAGGGAGTGTTACTTTAGGGTTAGGCAGCCTGACTGTGAAGGGGAGAAGGCAACCAATGACATGGGCTGATAGTATCCTCGAATTCCCAAGGGGCCAGTCCCCCATAGTGCCGTGGCAAATGCATTTCTATGATGTGACTGTCCTGCGATGAAAGATCTTCACAGGCCAAACAGAATCAATGCATGTGCACTTACTGCACTATTGGTGAATGACAACACTAATGTCTTATTTTTTTGCTAGGAGCAACCTTTGTCACTTAAGGTCACCAATCATCATACGATGAGACACATGATGCAGTTGCACCCTGTGATATCAAAATGACCCCCGTCTACTTGGTAACAAAGGAAAATAAATCTTTGACTACTCTGAAAGTACATATGTTTCAATGGGCAAGGAGAGGGCAATCATAGAGAATGCAACCTGTCTCCTTTGGTGGGCCACTTTGATATTCAAAGTGCCACAAAAGTCGCTCTGATGCATCCCACTGAGTCAGAAATTGGTTAGTGCTTTTATACTTGTTAGCATATGGTGATGATTGGCATCTGAGGAGGTCAGTCTGGTTTTCTCCACTGCTGTTGTGTACAGCACTCAGACAGCAATGACAAAGGCTTTGCAAAGACACCACTGAAACCATTCTGTACTCAGAAAGAAATAATAAATTTATTTAAAAAACAAACAAACAAGAAAAACATGCACAATGAGGACTTTATATTTTCTACAAGTCTACTCAATGCAGTAACTGCCCTGATAAAGCATGACTGCAAACTAATCCACCTACAGGCTACAGTTGATCTTATCTGGCTTTTTGTCATTCTCTTTGGCTTTTATCTGTTTTTGGGTTTGCGTGCCATCATTATCCATAATTGTCTTTAATTTCACTTCGCCATTTAATATCATTACACAAGTGACAGGTGCAAAGCCTTTAATCAGTCTGGTTAGCTCAGCCAGTGCCCGGCTGTTAATCTGCCGACTCATGCCTGCTGTTGTGTTCCGCTTTTCTATCATACTAACTGTGGCCCTCTTAAAAGGTCCGTCCTTTAGACTCATTTAACTCTCCTGACTAATCCCATTTTCGGTGATTCAGTGCTACCAAACCATCTCTTTACAAAAAAAAATATCTGGTGACTGGACCAGACACTACACTAAAGGGCGTTGCAATTAAATATGCCATTTGGTGGGCACTTTTACTTTTTTCACAGTCTTGAAAACTGCTATGCAATACCCACTATATAATTACCCAGCATTCTCCATCTGTTGTACATACAAGGTAATACTGTGGTATCAAATGTATTTTACAGCATCATGAATAATGCACTTAACCTATACTCAATGAGCTCTTAACCCTGGCACCTGGCAGTTCCAGTGCCTTTCTCTACTCTTTGAACTTCACAAAGACTGAAGCAATCCCTAACTGTGGTAACTTGCCATCTCCAATTAGCTCTGTAGTGTTACCCATGACATTTGATCCCTTGGTGTTACCACTGTTCTGTCCCAGCAAGCTGCCTGTAGCAAAGGAACTAACCCTGGTAGTTAGTATTGTCAGTTTGTTGTACTAAAAATAGATACTGGCATTATTATACTACACATGCCATCTATTTTCATCTGCATCAAAGCTACTTGTCCTGAGCCACCAGTTTTCTCTCAGACTGGAGGAAGCTGCAGCAAAAGAGAGAGGTAAATCCCGACTTGATGGGACTGCAGCAAATGCCGTGGGGTGCTCCACCACACCCCGCACCTATTACTCATATTATTATTTTCATTTACTGCAATGATTTAATTTCATCAGCAGTGTAATCAGGTTAGCTGATTACCTAGCGCCACAGCATAGAGACACAGGCTTTAAGCAGGCCTGTGCATTAATACCAGAAAGGGACCCCCGGGAGACATGCAAAGGGAGAGCAACGAAAAGGATGAAGAGAGAGAGAGAGAGGATGGGAAGGAGAGGTTAATAATAAAAGTTAGAGAGAAAAGGGATAATAAACAGGGTGGAAGTGGACGAGCACCCTCTCTCGCACATAAAAGGAGTCTGAAGAAACAGATGTAGAACTAATATGCAGACCCCACTTCAGAGACTCTGGACAATGCTGTTTCATTTGCTCTGCACCTGCACCACAGCCAGAAGTGTTCACATCAAACAGGTGGTCCAAAGACAAAGAACTACTGGGTGAAGAGGGAGGCGAGATAATGCAGATGGGGTACAGCCAGAGTATTTTGGAAAGTCAATTTGCTAGAGCACATGTGTGCATGAACAGTCGATGGTGTATTTATTTGAATTGGAGCTACTTATATATATATATATAAATGCCAAATATTCAAGGCCTAAACCCATAGTGAGTGCATGGGGCCCCTTCTTGTCTCACAATGGTAGAGTCCACAAAGTTTCCTCACCAATGTGAACCACATATTCAAATCTAAATAGTCCTCACTCCAGCCTAAATGTAAGCTTAAAACTAAGTAAATGTTTCCCAACTTATAGTAGATTCGAAACTCCAAAACTTATTTTCTTTATGCTGTACAGGGGGTTCATTTAGTCCCCCTTCAGCATTTGGTTGTGTTGTGAATTAAAGCAGCTATAAGCCACCAGCTACCGAACAGAATGTGCAATACCAGGTGTTGCTGCAGTCTTTTTCACTTCTTGTCTGTGCTTGACAGTTTGCAAATTGTGATGATAGTATGCATAGCTAAAGGCATATATTCCAACCAAACCGAATGGAAATTTTAAGAAAATTTCATACGTTTCCTTTCCTCATTGCATCTTTCCGTGACATTCTTTGAATTCTATAAGCAGCAAGATTCCCGTTGAATTGCTTGAGTAATATACAAAGGAAGACAGGGGGAATAGTGACACAGAAAGATCCAGGGACAGAGAAGAATAGCAACACAAGGGAAATCTAATCACAGTGTCTCTGGCCCTAGCACCGATAGCCCTCTCCGGATAGCCATCTCAGCTGAATAATGGTTATTATACAGCCAGCACTCAACCTCTACCCCCCTGCTCTGTTCCCAGAGAGACGTCTGAGGTCCTATTGGTATTCTCCACACCTAGCACATCCAGCCACCAAGGGCAACATTTACATCCAAATCTCCCAAAATACAACCCAAGAGAAACGGACTGAACGAGCAGATGAGAGAGAGGAAGAGGGGCAGAGGAAAGGAGTGATAAAGGAGGAAGGAGGCAGAAAAGATTGAAAAAGTAATGGACATTGAAACTAAGGCGAGCGTTTGTGGCGTTGTTTATTGCACTGCAAAATTAGTATGTTGGGTCACCTGTCTGACCGCGTAGAAACCCCACAGGGTAGAACATCTACTTGTCTTTCCATTTCTTGTTGGTGCTTTACATGCATTTATAGAGCCAAACTGTTTACCATTGCATTTAAAGTAAGTGTTGGTCTACTGTGTGCTGTACTGAGGGTGGAATTAATCATAGAAATGTTTTTCTGACTGTTTTTGCATGTGTTGCTTATGTGTGCTGTGTATGTAGAGAGCAATATTGTACCATAAGGAGAGACTCTACAGCAGTTGAGTGTCCTTTTAAATTGAGTCTTGCCGTTTGCCCCTCTATTATAAGTGGCTAAATTGGTAAATGTCTAAAACATGGATATGCAACGGTGATGAGGAATTTAGTGTGGCAGGCACTGACTGTTCCGACAGTTCTGACTGTGACTTGAAAACATGTTCTGCACCACCTCCAACTCTTAACACAGTCCATATTAGGCCACATTCATGAGGCTATCAGAGCCACTGAGCTTGTGCACAGCTCAGTTGCCAAAGAAAGACACTGACAGGAGCCAAGGGAAGGGACAACTGGCAGCAACCACTACAGGTATCGACTATGACCACAGTTCTGTCAAATATAAAAGCTAAAAGAAGGAAGGAAGAGAGGATTTGATGGCAAATTCCAGGGACCAAACCAAGTAAAGAAAAGTCAGTTTGTAGATAACACTAGGCAGGAAACAAATTTTAGCCTCGGGCCGAGCAGTGTAATAGTGTGTTGCATTAGGGCATAATTTTCCTGCCCATTACAGGTAAAGTAGAGAACTAAGGCTTTGTCCATATAACATCTTTTTTTTCCCAGATATCAAGATCCAGTACATATAAACTCACAGAGCCCTTGGCTGATAGATTTTCAAATAAACTGCTACCGCTGCAGCTGCTGCAGTCAAATATCTTCTGGGGCAGCAGTAAATCAGTATTTCTGAAAGTGAATTAATTATAGTGTGTAATAAATTCATTTATACATTAAAAATACTTAGCCTATTAAATAGAACATACTCTCCTATGTTGCTGCAATAATATCAATACAAGTTCACTGTACTTACAGTACAAGCAAATGAAAGCCAAAAAAATTAATTACCCAGTAATGATGTATTCTTTTTGTGCTTGTTTGATCAAAGCAGACATTGCCTTAACTTGCTCATAATTACATTGACATTCACAGTTACGTTGTTTTAAGATGACTCAAAATATTTGCTTTATTTCAATACATGAATTTCATTAAAGCTCATGGATCTGCATCAAAGGCTGGGCTGCACATTTTCACTCATTTAATGTTGAAAAAAGGCAAGATGAATGTTAATCATCATTTTATTCCTTCACCAAAGCACATGTTTTCAGCTGATTAGAAGGCTTTTTGGACAAGTTTCTCCATAACAGGGTTCAACAATGTCGTCCGACATGCTGTCTGTCCTCCACCTATAATTTTAAATGCAGAGAACCAGGGTCCAGCACTTGGAAAGAAAAACGTGCAATACAGGCTGTTTCCTTGATGTGCTGAGCCACCGTGATAGACACAGCACAGACATGAGAGAGGAGTAATTGTCTAGGACAGCTCCAACGATCCCCTGCCTGAGAAGAAAAGAGGTGGAGTGAGGAAAAAAAAACATAAAAAGGGAAAAAAAATTCTGTTTACCCGTCTCAGTCAGTGGCAGTTTATCAAACCCCCCACCTTCTCCACACACACGTAAAACCTCTCTCTCTCTCTCTGTCTCTCTCTCTCTCTCTCTCTCATTTTCTCTCTCTCTCTTTCTGTCTTGTCAGGCTCCTGAGGCGTCTGGGGTAAGACAGGCGAACTCCAGGGGAGACAGAAGATGAGGCCGGGGCCATTAAAGGAAGTGCCTCTCCGTAGAGAAACGTCAACCAGTCAGGTCTGGTTTAGTGGTGGGTGGCACTGAGTCTGTGTTTATATGTGTGTGTGTGTGTGTGTGTAAGGGGGCTGGGACTGTGTGTGTGGAAGTGCAGTGGGCACCTTGAAACCTGACGTCTGTTTACCACATAATGTGGGTGACAGCGCTCCTGTACAACCCCCTGTATAATGTGAACTTTCATTCTGTTGTTTAATTAAAAGACTTTAGAGCTGTCGTGACTGTTAGGCCAGCCATGCCATTCTATTAGAACCTGATTCTCCAAAGATAGCCTAGAATGTCTATTTAGATAAAAGAGGGATTTTTCTGGAGCTACATGAGATCCAAAACTTCTAAACTTATTTCACATAACTTTTTTTAAAAGTAGGTTGTCAAAAGATGCAGTTAGGCAGCAAAGTTTTTGGCCATTCCTAATTAAAGATGATGAGAAACAGGGTTGGGGGTGCTTTGACAGCTTATTGAAGCGTAGCATGCTCAATAAGTTTGGCAATAATGTTAGTGTCATGACCAGCCTCTGCAAAATAGGTTTTAAACAGTATTTTAACAGCCTCTCTGGTAATTGACAATACTCCCTAAAGTCAGTGTTGTCACCCCACCATGATTCTTCAGCACTATATAATCAGTAATGAGTAGAAAATACTGATTTATTAAGAAAAGAACAGAAAGTCAACATGAGTTTTTTTCTCCATATTGTAGGCCTACATTGCAAATCCACTGCTTTACACAGACATTTGCAGTGGTGCAGGTTCCATGTCTGAACAGGGCTTGTGTGTGTGACAGAATAAACACTTGGTACTCCTGACATGTGAAGCAAAGGCGCCTCTAAGCTGGCCAAGCTACTGAGGGCCAAAGCAACAACAGACTGAGAGGAGCTGCACTGCTGCACTGCACCACCGCTGCCAAAGAAACGATCTACCCCAAACAAATACCAAAGCTTCAAAGCAAAGACCGATGGTATTTGGTGGGAGTCGGATGGGTGGGGCTGGGGTCTGAGGTTATATAGTCTCGTTGGGTCATTAGCTTAGTGCCATCAAGACACTAATGACAGGTTTGGAGGCACTGCTTCTTTGGTGAGCAGAAAAAAAAACAACTATGAATATGCAGTGGCTTGAAATGAGCGGAGGACCAGTCAGATGAGTGCTTGGTAATTGCTTAATGTCACTTTGAGATGTGTGTGTGTGTGTGTGTGTGTGTGTGTGTGTGTGTGTGTGTGTGTGTGTGTGTGTGTGTGTATGTGTGTGTGGAGGGGGGGTGGCAATAATGATCAGAGAGGAAGTCGGCCTTCACCAGGGTGGGAACAGTTGAAGTGTTGGATAAATAAGTCACTTAAAAGATGACAAGATGGAGAGGTTGCGGGCAGAATTCTGATAAGCTGGATCATTAGGAGGAAAAGCGGACCGAAGACCTAAACTGTAACTGCATCATCATTTCCTGCTGTAAGGCTGCATTTGGCAGAAAAACTGGTGAGTGGTCATAGAAAGAAACCCACAAGAAAGGAAAAGCAAACACATGGTGTACTAAATAACCCCCCCCAGACAACCGAAGGACACCCCCAATAGACACCACCAGGGTTTGTGTTCAGAAAGAAAAGACTGAGGTTAAAGGGCCAAGGAGCACAATCATTTTAAAATATAGACAACTGTTATTATAGTAAAGCAGTCTGGGCTGGACAATAGCAGACAAACTTTGTAATTAATAAGTCCTGGATAGCATCTTAAAACTGGCCTCTGTCTTTGACTGCCATTTCCTCCAGACTCCTGATCTCTATTTGTCCCTCTTATAAGTGCACCTTACATCTCTCAAAGAATTGCCTCCCACAATATTCATATAATACCATTTCAAGCTTTTCAAGATTTGTCTTGATTATGTATTTTAGTGTCTACCTTTCTTGAGATTTCCCTCTATTCAGTCTGTATCCTCCTGTCATAGAAGAAATACATATGATCAAGCTGTTAAGCTTTCCATCCAACTTTCACCACAAGAAGTGGAGGCACGGCACTTGTGAGGCATGCAGTACTTTAAGTCTTATCAACTCTGCCAGTCCTGCAGGGCCCGCAGCACGACCTCTGTGTTGTACGACTTCAGTCACCTGGGTTGGTGGCTAATGTATATGCATGAAGCTGGTGGTCCAGGCCATATCCCCTTGCTCTTCTTTATGCATGAGCTGGGCCACTCCAAAAGTCGTCACTCATACAGTTTCCAAAGGGCCGCACCTCCTCCTCCCAGCTCTCATTCTTTGCTCAGCTGTGGAGCACAAAGTCCTGTCCTGCTATAGTTTGCATATTGATTTGATTTCTGCACATCACTATTGATACTGATATGAGTTTTTAATAGACTACATGTGTTTGTTGAACATTTAAAACAGATAGTTTTCCAAAATTCAATTATAGTTACTGGTATCAGTATTGTATTTTAATTATTTTCTTTGTTTTGCTTATCAGAATAATTAAAAAACATTATGTGCAAGAATATTCAATGTCCATCTGTACTGGTCATCCAACTGCATAGTAATGTGAATATTCATACTTTTCACCTCATGTTGGTTGAGTCAGTGGGGAGAGAAGAACAAATGTCAGCGCACTTTGGAGATATTTTAAGGTAAGTGACAATGACGAAGCTAAAACAAACTGCAAGCACTATTCTGCTACATTGTCAAGCAAACTACATAAAACATCTATATAAGGTTTCCTTATTCAACCTCACCTCTGATATTTGGACCAGCAGTGTGCCCTGTGTCTTTTCTTGGCTTCATGGCACGGTGGGTTGATGTTGATTTAACTCCCAAGTGAGTCATACTAACATTACAGGCAAAGCAGTTCGCACACCTCACTCCCACACCAGTCTAGCTAAAGCAGGTGTGGTCTTAAAAATCATAGCACTTTTATGGTATTTCTAATTTAGATAAGAATTATTATTATTATTATTATTATTACAATCATTATGAAATACTTGTATCAGTACTTAGTGCTGGGAAGTACCCTAATGTAACTTGGACCTTGCACTTGGGTCCTAAAAACGAGATATGGGTTCATCCCTGAAAGATAGTGTACAACTGATATTAATCATATTTGACATTATATACCTTAGGGATGTTTTATGCTTTCAAATTGAAATTGTAATTTTTTAAGGCAATGCAAAGGCTGCAATTATGGATGTATGTTATGCAGCAGGTCTAATCCATGGCTTAACCTGTTGTGTCACTGGTTTTACAAATTCATGCTTTGCTCCTTGTGTGACAACCTCATGTGGTAATGCTCCCTCACTTTCTTAAAAATCTATTACCCACTGAATATTAAAATGAGGCTTGATTTTTAAAATTACATCGCAAATCAAATTGCAATCACATTATCTGTCAGAAAAATGGCAATTACCTATGTTCCCCAAATCGTTCAGCCCTAATACACATGGAAGGTATAGAGGAAAAAAGAAAAATAAATCCTGCTTTGCCATTATTGGTTTCGTATTAAGGAACAGATTATGGAAAATGCCCAATATAAGAAGAGAAAATCTACTGCGAGAGGTTCCATCCCTAGCACAAGTGTGCTTACTGTTGTAAAAGCATCTCAGACACACTGATCTTTCAATTTAGTCTCATGGTCAGCTCATTGCTGCGACAAAGGATGCATTTATCTGAAGTTTCTAGCCAGTAATAAAGCAATCAGCCAGACGCTAACCCCCTATGTGCTTACTCCTCTTCTTCTCCTCCTTTTTTTTTTACTCTCCCCAAGTGTCTTAGATTGGCTGTGGCCAGATGTCTAGGGTGGCCAGGGTCGCTCTACTTGAGTAGAAATTATATGAAATGGATGGCAGAAGTTCAGCAGCCAGCCACCCTCGACCAGAGGCAAGCTCCTTCCACTTATCCCACTCCATCACCACTACCTCTCTTCCTATTTCCTCTTTCGCCTCTATCTTTCTTGCTAACACTTAGCTTGCATCCTGTTTCTCCATTGTCCAATCACACCTGATTACTGCATTACAGGTTCAAAGGATCAGCAACCATAGGATCTGTGTGAATTTTCTCTAGAGGGAATTTTTTTTTTACACAAGAGAGAATTGAGATGACAAAGAATGAAGGTGATAATAGTGTGGCAGCCACAGAAGGGCCAATATGGATATACGGGGAAAAGAGTGAAAGGTATGTAGTGAGATATCCTCCAAGAGTGGAAAGAAGGTGCTGGAGTCACTGAAGAACAGCAACGGGAGTATTTCTGAGGAAACAACACCAAACTTCTTAAGCCTCCAATAAGAGATCAGGGCATGAGGGCCATCCACGTGGTCAACATCCACCTATTGATTTGTTGTTTGTGCCAAGTCTGCCCTCTGCTACACACCAATAACAGCTTAAGAATCCCAGCACAGCGAGGAGTAGCACCTCATAAGCACCATCACGGAACAAAACAAGAAATTTGCTGCACATCTAATTCTCCTCAAAGAGGGCCGAATAACAACCGCCAAAAGGACAGAGTAAAAATGTTAGTCATTTAGTTGTGAGGAACAAAGGAGAAGGGTATAGGGTTTACCATTTGGAAGTTTAAAAAAAATAACGGGATGACTGTGTGTTGGTAACCTTCGCCGATGGATGTAGATCTTAACAGCACGAAACAAATGTTTTATTTACTGGTGGAGGCGGTGAGTGCTGCTGGGGAATGAGAATTGACTTGTTTGTCAGGGACAAGCTGGAGATAATGCAGCTGGCAAAAGCAGAAAGAGTACCTCAGTGGGGACATAGGAGGTATGTCAGGGTCTGAGCTCTGTGAAGAGAGTCATTCCTTGTTCCTTTTCACTCCGATTCTAGCATTCATGTTCGTGACCCCTTTCATCCCGTCTTGGCTAGTAACTAAAAACTCGAATGTAGAAGGTTTACCAGCAGAACTCTTCGTTCTCGCGCGTTCTATGAGTGTTGCAGACTATGTGGGAGAGGCCAAAGGTCAATTTAGATGCAGGCAGAAAGGAAGAGGAAGAACAGACAGATCTGCTGCTGATACTGCCGAGCGTATTCTTTACTGTCTCATTACCGGACGGCCACTGCCTGCCTGCTGGCTCTTTCTCTTTGTCTCCCTCTGTCTCTCCCACACACACACACACACACAAACCAGATTTAAACACACCACAAACCAAACACGTCACTCAGAGACCGTCGGCCATACTTGCTCACTTGCTCACACTTCAGGAAACTAGCTCTGTCCCTGTCTCTCCCTCTCTCTCCCTCAAACACACACACACCTGCTCTTGTTTTACTATGGGTTTTATTAATTTTTCATCTGGCTTGCCCGCTGCCCTGGACTCACCTCCTTCTCTAAAATAAACACAATAAAATAAGCATTCAACCCTGCAACACCAACACGGCACTGCATTTGCACTACAAAGAGACAACTCTGAGGGGAAAAAAACTGACCACAAGCAAATCACTGCAAAAAGAAGCAAAAACAGAAAAAACAAGCATCTGCAAGAAATAAGTTTAGGGAAAGAGTTTTTTCCTGATTTTAACAACTATATATTTGCAAGAAGATATCAAATATAGTTTCAGGAGGTGACAAAAACTCAAGGGGCCATAAAATAAAGCCAAGGGGGAATATTTCACCAACCTAAATGCGTGTTTGTGCTGGTGCTTGTTAGATACGTACTGGGAATACTGATGAAATGAATAGCAAGGAGCAGAAATTTTCTCTGTTTTCCCTTTTATCATTCCTCTTTCCTCAGACTGTCTCTACCCCTCTGTTGTAGCCTGTGCAGAGGCTTTTAAAAAGCCGAAACAATTTTGAAATCAGGTTGCATCACGCACATCAGATGATCAGGAGAAATTTCTTTAACAAAAAAAAAAACACTCTGATTGTAAATATACTAAAATATGTACAGATAGAAACAGTTCATACCCCAATGTAACATCAGCCTAACCTTATTCAGTCGTCCTCCATTTTTTTGCTTTTTCTCAGTAATCACAGCCAATTCTCAGCTTCCAGCAGAGCAGTCATTTCTTTTAGTAGAGCAAACATGCTGTGCAAAAATTTTGTCAACAAAAGACATACATGAACGTCCTTATTCTGTCCATTTGCTGCACAAGTTCCAACTCAGTCCATATTAATGTGTCTGAATTACTTTTTTTGTGCTTTAAATGTGAATTTATGCTTGTATCACCCACAGACGCCCTCCACTTCCATCTCACACATCCAACCCACTGAAATACAAAGAAATAAGGCTAGTAGAGAGAGGTGGAGTGAGAACAAGTGTGCAACAGAGAGATACAGTGGAGAGGACACAGCCTACAGCATAATGGTGGAGATATTCTGTGAGAGGGATAGAAAAGGGGTAGACAGAGCACAGAAAGCAAAGGTGATGCTGAAAAATAGAATGTTCTAAGGCTTTGTCTGGAGTCAATATTCGGTTCAGAGGTTGACCGGCCTCTGTCTTTTAATTTTTTACTCCAGTCTTCCTTCTCGCTTGTTGTTGCTTACGTTTTCCTCATCTAATCACTGCACTTCTGCTTTCCCTCACTGATGAGAAACAGAGAAGCATAAGTTTGATTGGTTCCACCTGGTTGGGAGTGGCAAAGGAAAACAACACAGACCCATTGCAGTAACCATTTCCATAAGCTGTGACCTCTGTGCGAGTGTATCAGAGGTGAGTTTCTGGTGTTGACTAGTTCAAAGAACCCACAGCAGAGCAGTTAACCGGCTTCAACGCCGAGGTTTAACTTAATGAACATGATTATTACGGTCTCACGATTGGCTCTGCCGTGTTGCGATCTGTTCGAGGGTGCTCCAAACACAGGGACAGACGCATCATATTTACAACATTTCCAACATAATAAACGGAACATCAGACTAAATTTCATCAATCACAGTTTTTTTTTTGCTCCTTGGGATGCCTCAGGGGAGAATCCATTTGCAACAGTTTTCACCGCGCTAAAAGACTGCCGCTGACTAAAAGACAAGCACACAAAAAAGGATAACTCCCCATGATCTCCTCACAACAGCATGAGCTGACAGTATCCCAGTGGCAACTTTGCCTTCCTTCTGACACTCTAAAACACTCCCCTGAAAAAACAGGCAAATCCTAAAACCAGAAAGAGAGAGAGAGAGAGAAAAGCTTCCATGACAAAAAACCCACGGCAAGCTGCAAGTTGTGTCACATCTCAAGAGTGTGCTTCATATGCTTGTCGGTCCCTCTCCAAGGACTCCCAGAGGACTGTGTGCACGTCTTAGTGGAGCCAGATGGCCCCCATCTTAGGTATTCAGTTGCAGCAGTAGACTAACAGCCAAGGTGGTGTCACAGTCAATGCTAAACACACTCTGCCATTGCCCCTAATATACACACAAACAGTGCTCACAGTACAGTACAATAAAAGACTACTGAGATGAAGCTTAAAGACGGACTGCATGTCTATGTACGAATAAATGCAGGTTGTTTAATTTTTGTGTGTACAGAACGTCTTTATGTGCATGCATGTGTAAATATTTTTGTAGATGCAAGGTAGTGAATGAACAGCTGGGTGTTGTTATCAGCATTGTGAATATTTGCATGTGTATCTTCACTGCAGACACACACTGAAGTGTGTGTGTGCGTGTGTGGAGAAAACTGTGCTGTTGTTAATTTCTTATTAAATTCCAACCAGATCTCACATGCTGTCATGGCAGATGAGCCATCACTGTGATAGAAAATGCTTAACACTCTTCTGTGTGCATATCCATGTCGTGAGGAGTGACTATATACAAATTGCCCTCATAGACATTCACATTTCTCTCTGTGTGGACTATTTATGCACAGTTACTGTTGTGTGGTGTTTTCTCTGAGCGCATGTTCCTTTATCTCCAAGTATTCACAAGCAATCGAGTTCACCGAATTTCAAGGCCCCTTTGTTAGAAAAGGTGTTTCTATGCAAGCTGGACACTGATGCGTTGTCCATGCATGTTTGTTTTACATGTACATTGTTGTACGTGTTTGTTTGTGTCGGTTAATGGGGGTGTCTCCGTGCATGCAGCTGTGTATTCTCACAATATGTGTGCTCTGGCTTTCTGGCCAAGTCACCCATCGCGTCGACCCATTTTCTGCCTCTCCAGATCCCAGACCACATCCCCTCTGTTTACTGCAAATGTGTCCCTTGTGCCTTGTCCCATATCCCGTAATCCTTTGCCCCTGTTCCAAGAACCCGTGTTCGGCTATTGTCCTTCTCACCTGTTCTACACTGCCAATCGTCCGCAACACCTCCTGTTGTCTCCCTTCATCTTTGGCCAACTTTTCTCCATTTTTTTCTCTATTTGTTCCTCTGATTTGTTCCACTTCAATCTCTACTTGCATTTCTCTCCCTACATGCACCCTCATTTTTTTCCTACCCATTTGCCCTACACCCTTATCTATGCTCACATTTCTGCATTTTCCCAGAATAAAATGATCTCACTTCTCCAATGTTGACCATATTTCGCAGTTTATCTTTCGCCCATCTCCTTCCTAATACTGATGGGTTAATGCAGGGGCCCCGACCTCATTAAATATGGAAAAAAGACAGAGCGTACTGCTCTCTTCCTCTGATGCTTATGTTGCACATCCACCCCCATCATCACACTCTCATCCCTCCTTCAGCGCTGGGTCTTGCCCGGGCAGGAGAGCTGCTATCTTCCTCTGGGCTCTAGAGGAAACCTTGTTGAGCTGATTCCAATAACTTTTCATTTTCCTTCTGCTCCTGTGGGCTGCCCTGGGTTTGCCTTGTGCTCTTTCACACAGTCACAACTGCACGCACTGACATGCGCATGCCTGGGCTTGTAGTTAAAAATTTGATGTGCTCGTTCCTTGTTTTCAGTTTGTCTCTGTGTCCACTCTTTCTTTGCAAAGGACCTTCCAGGCACAATTTTCACAGCACCCATATAACAACTATATATAAACTACAAATAACATACTATGACTAGACTATGTATGTATGTATGTGAACAGTCACATTTTCTATTTTGTTCTTCAGGTTATGTGCTTCACACATTCAATTTGACAAAAAATGAGTTTACATCAGTGTAGAAAGAAATTTGTGGCTCTTTAAGCATATAGAACCCAAGGGCCAGATGTTCAAAAGTAAGTGGACAGAGAGAAAATCATAATTTTTATAATACGGTGGAAAATTCTTTGCAATGACCTCAACTACTGTGTGAAGTCTTTGACCCATAGACATTAGCAGAGTGATGAAGCTCTTCCAAAACTTTAAAGCAGCCACTTCTGCTAGTTGGGGGTTCTCTCTGCTTTTAGTGTGCTCTACAGCAAGTAGAAAACACGTCTATTTGGATTGAAATCAGGGGTCATCATCATTTAAAATCCTCCTAAATGGCACTTAAAATTCTTTACAAAGAGTTTCCTCTTAAGATCTATTCACAAACCTACACAGAGTAAGTTAGGAAGGAATAAAGACAGTCTAACTAAGAAGATTGTTAACCTTGCTGCAATGGAGGACATCATATTTTATGCTTTTGCAAACTGCAACCTCTGTTTTTGAGGCTTACCAGAGGGTTGCATCTTGTGGTGAATCCTCTGAGGCTAAGAACATGATGTCTTCTTGACAAGAAAACACATATGCCTACATCCTAGAGAGCCTTATTGACTCGCTGTGCAGCCATGAAGGGGCTTTCGTTTTCTATATAAAAGATTTTCATCCACAAGAATTCAGTCTGCCGAGTCTACCGGGATTTTACCAAGCCAACTACCTTAGTGATATGATGTATCCGTCATTTGATTTCAACTTAAATGTGCAAAGCACATAGCTTAAAGACCAAAAAAAATGCATAACTGTGCAAATATGAGTGTCTGGACTATACGTATTAAAAAATGTAAAAGTACTTCATAGAATTGTTGCATTAAACTAACAAAGCAGGCTGCGAGTTTGATTCCTATTGGGTCCTGCAATACAATATAAATACGACATACAAGCTCTTACAAGTCATTTTGGATTCACACCTTTAGGAAATAACGGATGTTATCTGGTAAATGGAGTGCCTCAGCTAAACAGTCATTATATGCCCACTACACATGCTGCAGACAGTGCTGGGAGGATTGTAAAGAACGGAGTTGGAGCTGCTCTGCTGGTCAAACTATGCAATGACCCTGTTTTTAAATTACTTCAAGCATCTTTTTCCATACTATGTTCTGTAGAATAAAAAGCTTTCACATATTAGACAACGTACAGTATATGTCGATACAATATATCTGTGGTAGGCCAACCTTGGATGATAATAAAGGCCAACCAATACATAGTTTGAGCTCCATTACATACAAAAGCAAAATTTTATCTACACTACTAGAGTCAATGTAAATTTCTCTAGGCAACTAAATGTGTAAAATGAAGAATGAACTAAAGAATGACTGAAATAAAAATGCTAGATTTCAAAATGAAAATTTTGAAGGGCACCTAACAGATAGTTGGTTTAATATAATGTAAGAAATTCTGAAAATCTTCAGGTTTGGTAACCCTAAAATCCATCAAATGTTTACCATTTTTTGCTTGAAAAATGACTTAAACTTGAAATTGTCAAAATAGTTGCAAATAGTTATTTTCTTCTTGTTTGACTAAGTGATTAATCGAATAGCCATTGCAGCTCTCCACCTGAGGCACTGACACCCCCACAGCACCCAATCAAATGCATCTGGGGTTGTTTCTAACAATAACTAACCCAGGATGCTGGGCCAGGCTTCCAATCACTGGTCCAACACCCCCACCACACACGCACACAGACACACACACTTTCCCCAACCCAGTGCCTGTGGATCTGACAGCCAGGAAGGCCTAGCTTGTGTGCTGCCAGCCAGCCAGCAATAGCTCAGCTTCATCCAGCCCTGGAAACATGGCAGATGGCAGCAGGAGAGAATAGAAGAGAACAGAAAAGACACTGTGTGTGTCTATGTACGTGAGGCAGACAGAGACAGGTAGAACGAGGGAGAAGAAAGTGTGTGACCACATGCTTGCTTGCGTGCTTATGATACTGTCCTCCGTGACCTCTAAACTGGAGCAAAACAAAAGTTGGAATATCTTAGCTGAAACTAAAGTAGCACTTTTAGCTCTCATTAAAGTTCTGCTATTGCTGATTTCATTTAGGTTGTTATTTTACACCTGTGTTTCTGAGTGTGCGTGCATTCATCTCTTGGCCGCTGTGACCCGACTGTGGATGACCAATCAATCTATTTCATTCAGGGACCTTACGTGTTTTATAATAGAGGTTCAGCTCTTCCATGAATGACAGTTGATTAGTGCCATCAAACTGATGTATCCTTAATCAACAGCCTTCACACTGCCCATCTGTAAGTGATTTTGAGTCCATTTCAGGCTGTTTTAAGCGCCTGCACAAATGCTTTAAGAAATAGTCTTCCACATTTTCACAGATATTAATATGGCCTCTCTAGTGATGATTCATTTGAAACACTGATTTAGCTTCTTTTCTACTCAGTAAGTGGACACTTTTACAGCTGTAATGCAGCCACTTAGCAGATATCCCTTGTATGTTTCTAAAATGACCAAATCTAGAAAAATCACGCACATTTTTGGTTGATAAAACGGATAATAATCATGTCAGATAAAATACTAAATAACTGCAAGGTCACTATAAAAAGCAAAGTAAAATTGTAAATTTTACATCTGATTCCAAACAAGACAAATCCTGTACAACCCAGATAACCAGATTCTGCAGCTGAAGTCAAGACTGCTTTCCACAGAAGAGTGAAGGACTACCTCTGATTCAAAGCAAAAAGGCTTCAAAGTGCAGCCCTCACTCGCTGCCAAGTGCAGTGCATAACCTCCAAGGCAAGATGTCATCATAAAAAACCTGTGGAGCTCATGGATGTCCACTTTAATGATTTATTTTGTAGTTACTCCCCTGCACGCTAGTCATAATGCAAGATTCACCTCGGATGATGGACAGCTTGGCATTGACGGTAATCTCGCCCTCGCTGTTCTCAGCCACACATTCGTAGATGTTCTCGTCACGTGGTGCTCGGAGAGGCTGGATTCTCAGTACGGCGCCGGCGCCCTCGTCAAACTCAATGGTCTGTGGGGTGAAACATGAGAAACAGAGCTGGGTTAGACACATGCAAGATTTCAACTAAAATACGACCAGTTTGGTCTTTGAAGCAGCCCAGTGAAGGTAAGACTTGAGCACTAAAGTCAAATATTTTTGTGGAGATACAAAGACAAGTGTGGCGTCAGTGTTCTCATGTTAACATATAAGGTAAGTAAGATCATATTTTCAGTTCTAACAATATATCCTTGGCTTAAATGGGGCAAAGTTTCTATTCTTTTACAGCCTATATGAGCCCTCATAAATACCGAGTTCTAACAACACACTTTCTGTCCACAGAGTGTGTGTTTTGTGTTTTTATCTGCTGTTTTTATCCGTAACTATGCCCTTTGTTCTCTGTGAAGCCTTTTGTTTTGAACCCTGTTGAAAGAGTCTCTTAAATAAAAAAACTGGACTACAATCAGAGTTCAATATGTAATGAGAATGCAGAGGGGAAGAAAGCTATAGTTATAATAAAATCTATCAGGCAACGATGATTTCATCTAAGAGGAGCTACATAAATAACAGCACCCTGTGTGTTTAAATTGCTAAAAATGTGATATTGGTGGGTGTTACAGACAGTGGGAGAATTTTAACATAGCAATCACACAAACTTGGGCAGCATCTGAAAGGCCACGTTTGAGCTCCCTGAATATCAATACATCAGCAGTCATGTAACCTGCAACAAAAAAACCTTGGGAGTTGGGTAAAAAACTAGAATTTAAATGGTGTCAATTATGACCGAATCACCTTTTGCTTTAATACAGCTTCAATTTTGGATGGATGAAGTGTCAGAGAGGACGGTCAGCCTGTCAGTCTCATAGCAACCCTATTGTTCCAGTATCAGTCATTCCTCAGAGAAGCTTACACCATCTCAACAAAGGGCTCTGCTGCGATCTCTGAGCAAAGCATGACTTTGAGATACTAGTACAAGTCTTCAGCAGCCCCGCTGCTCCACTGCTGCACATCTCAGGGCTGAGCTGCTAATTAGGCTAAAAACACTGCAGAGCATGGCATCATGATCGATATCAAAGCAGCTGTCTAGAGGGTAGAACAGAAAAAAAAAATCCTAACTACTTCAAAACCCCTTTACAAATTTTTTTTATTTCATGCTAAACGGAGGAAGAGAAGCGTCCGTTCTGGCGGGCTCCTTCACGCCCTTGGCTTTGTTTCCCACTTAGCATGCAGAAGAAGAGAACGTACAAACAGAACTTGTCTTTTTATTTTGTCCTCCATGGAGAAGCTGATCTCCCCCTGTTGATGTTGTTGTCATTTTTTGCTTTTTAACCCCCCTCCTCCTCCCCTATGGTTATCTTCATGCTGCAGTGTGTGTGTGTGTATGTGTGTGTGTGTGTGTGTGTGTGTATCTCTATGCACTGTGACTGCCGTCATCGTTAACGAAAGCAACTTTTTAATTAAGAGACACTGAGCATCAATCAAGACTTTTAGAGATGCCATCTGGGATGCCTGCCGAGAAGTGAACAACAAACATAATGAATAACGCACAGACACATTCGCACAGACAGGGCTGTACGCAGGAAGAAAAACACAGCAACTGGAAAAATGTCACAGCAGAGTCACTCAAGTGCAAAAAGGATGGAGTTGAGTGAACGGGAAGGCTCTGGAATTCATTACTGGACCAGTTGTAGCTAAATGGCAGATGTGTATATTGCTCATAGGTTAGAGAAGCCAGTCACTGACAAGGCTGGTAGTTGTCAGAACAATTTGTGAAAAAAAAGATAACAAAAATGATCTCGTTGATAAGGTGATGTGGGAAAACAGATGTGCTTGTAATGGTCTGTAGAGCTGAATGCTGTTTGTCACATCAGCAAATATCACAATGCATGAAATAAAATAAAATAAAATGTATAGAATAATTTCTTGTGTATGAGTAGCAGGGATCAAGCTGTGTTTCAATTTGTTAACACGTTACACAACATGAAAATGTTAGATATGAGTGACGGGCATCTCGGACAAGCACTTCCAAGACCTGTCTAAGAACATTTACCTTTCTTTAGCATTTTTTAATTTTATATTTTAGTACAGAATTGTTTCAGAAAAAACGCAATCGAGTTAATAACCACTCAGCCCATTTGAACCACGTGTTTTCATATACTTAACATGAAAGCGAAAATATGCGATCACATAAGGTAAATATAATGATGGTTCATGTGGAAGGTCCATGTGTTCGTAAGATGTTTTGTAAGCCTCATGTGTAATATTTCATAAAATGCTTTGCAACGGTAAAATGTTGAGGAAAGAGATTGCATGAGCTTTTTAATGCAAACATGACATGCAGCTTCTGAACATGAGGCCACTGTGATATATAAGTGGGCCGATGACGCACACTGGGGAGAGTATAGAGTGTTATTCAAGTTAATGCATTCTATTACATTGTTTAGTTGCTCTCAAAACCGGTTCAGTTTGTTTGTACTCTCTACGCCGAGTACCATAAACCTATAAGTGGACTCTGCTCATTTTATTCTTCTCAGGTATGCAGAATAATGCAAGATAATTCAGTTAATGCGGTAGTCAGAAAAATTCTCCATCACAATTGCATAAGTGGCATGTATGCTATGTCGCTAACCATGAGGTTGCCCCTCCCTCACCTGTACAGAGCAGTAATGAGGAGCACTGTCTCACCTCTATACGCTGGGAGTTGACCTTCTTCCCTTTCTTGTTCCAACTAACCCTCGGCTTGGGGTCGCCCGTTGCCTGGCAGACAAAGGAAACCACACCCCCTGAGACGCCAATCTGGTCGACGGGGACTTTCGTGAACCGTGGTGGTGCTGAGGAAGGAGGAAGGTGGAGGGAAGGAGAAAGACAGAGATACATTAGCACTGAAATGAGCTCCTTTAATTACATTTCCTAAAGCGCAGACTTCTAAGCGTGCATGTACATGTATACACACAGACACATAACTCCATAATGTCAACCATGTGCACACTCTGACTGTATCCCATTCTCACTCTGCATCAGACAGCTATATCTGCTCCTGCTAGACTTGTGTGTCGATCATAATGTTGGGAATTTATATGGAATTTTGTCCTGATTATTGGTAGCTTAATGATGTTACTCCATGGGAAAACAGACTACAGCTTAGGATACTACCAGTATAAAAAATTGAAGTCTATGTAAATCAGTGATAAATATGTGTTCTGAGTAGGCCACATAGCAGATAAACAGTGTTATCAACCACCCAGTCAAATATGAATGTTAAAAAATTAACGAGCAGATAAAATTTTTCAAAATGATGACAAAATAAGCAGTATTATCCACACTAAAATGTTGGGACATGTCAATGGAAGGTGCTCAAACCACACCCAATTGCAGCAAAGATGCAGCCTCTCTCAAGCTTCCAAAAACCACTACAACCTCAGAAATAGAAGTTCCATATCCAACTTTATGAACACTACAATCATCATTGTTTGAGCAGCTGGGTCAGAATCCAAACTGGAGGACACTGACCTTACCAAGAATCACGGAATACTTGTGGAATACTGTGAAGCCCTTTTTAAAGCAACTGGCCAATGATGCTGCAAGATTTGGTAATTCTAGCATTACATGCTGAAGCAAAAAAATAATAATAATAACAGTAATCAAACGCATTTGGTGGGTAGCATGTTCTCCCACTTGACTGAAGTGAATACACCTACCAGGGCTCCAGAGTGGAACCACTTTGATTGCACATTCGAAAAACCTGTCAAATGCGACTAAACATTTTCATTGGTCACACTGGTGCATCTGACATTTAACAGGTCTGTCTCTGAAGCGTTTTTTTTCCCCAACCACATTCTGCATTACGTTTGCTGAGGATGATTCCTCCCACTGGCTGTTTCATTACACAGTGCTACTGCACATGTGGTTCTATAGTATGCGACTGACTCATAAGGTTGAGTCACCCCAGTTTTGTATTCTATTTCAGTTTTGTGATGTTTTCTGGACAAGCTGAGTACTGCATATGTTAGTGACGATTGCTCACGCTGGTTTAGCATAATCTTTTTGTTTTTATCTTGCCATTTGCTTTATTAGAAAATTACAGTGAGTTAAAAAGAGCATTTTAGTTGTTCAAATCTCCTTCTCGCACATAATTGGTGTTATTACATTCTTGTAATGGAGTTTACTCTTTTTTGCTGTGCTTTGGCTGTTTCCTGCAGTATTCTCAAATCTCTGATATGCAAGTTGCAAAAACCGTTGATGCTGATACCAGGTCTGGTAAAAACTCAGGTGCGGTATTAGGGCCCTTTTAGTTTTGGGGAGGGGTCACTGTAAAAAGCTTGTCTGGAGCCCTGACACCTACTATAGCCAATAGATTGCTAATTATGCCTTCATCCCTAAAAAAACATTTGCCCTGTGTGCCAGAGTTTGAAGAACAGTTTTCATATTTAAATTTCTTGTGGGCTGACTTTGTGTAGCCACACTGTGTGCTAAGGATCACCACTCACCACTGCACTGACTATTGTACACCAGGTAGTTGTACTTTCATCTGAGACAACTAGGATACTTGGACAATCCACTGTACTGTTGAATGAGGCCAAACTGACTAAAGTAGGTAACTTAGTCCACAGTAATGTAAATTTTGCACCTTTTTTAAGTGGAGGGAACAGTGGACCACCACATCCCTGAATTTCTTTTACAAAGATAAGCCAGAAAAGGGGAGTTTTGGTTTTAATCAGACATTGTCTTCAAGAGTTTAAAAGTCATTTTCCTGCTTGATGGAGTGTAGAACTGACAAAGGCACAATCAGTGGTTCAATTCTCACTTGGATCACACGTACTAAAAATTTATGTGCTCATAGAGCTGAGACCCTTTGGTTAAACTGCCCATCAGAAGTAAGTCATTCTGGTGCTTTTGGAGCTGGAATTTTCCATTCGTGCTTGGGTTTCAGTAGGTTTAAGACAACAAGCCTGAAAGAGAGAAAGAGAGAAAACAGAGTCTCCTGGGGAACTCGTTAAATCTGAATCATACAGATATGTGGGGATGATCAAACGGCCAGCGCATAACGTCAAATTAATAATTAAGGGACCATGGGCCGACACCAGTCTCCAGGCACTGCTAAACACATATGAAGGAGAGTTCCTGCATTCATTATCGGGTAAAGAGAGATAGGGAGTGGGAGAACGAGGAAAAGAGAAATAGTATGAGACAAGGGAAAGGAAAAGAAGAAGGGTGAGTGTACTGCCTCAGGAATGCAAAGGCCCTACATGCAAAGTTCATTTAACTCCCCCTGAACAACCCAAATGTTTCTGATGCAAATATTTCCGTAAGATACACAAACTATCTTAACTCGTTATTGATAGCTGATTAATTCTATTTTTTTCCAAGTAGACTGTACTCACTTTAAAGTCACACATATCATAACAAACACTACAATGTATTTGATCATTACCAGAGTGAGCCATTATAGGAAACACTTAACCTTCATTTTACAAGCAGAAACGTCTGCAAATGCCCGACTGTTGCTGAAAGCAAGCGTATGAGCTCCTGCTACCCATGGTTAAAAGATGTTTTAAAAACTGCTTTTTAGTTAAACACTATTGCTGCTGCAATGTTATATTTCTTTTATTAATACTAGCAGTCAGCAGCCAGGGCTGCCAACCTGCAGATGAGTCATTACTCTTATCTTTCTTTGATTTTTGTCTGCTGCACCACCCTTTGTTCTTTGGTAATTTGGTGCATATGCAGCTCAAAGGGTAGAGCATAACACCAACTACTAAACCAGTGGCAAATGTGTGACTCCCATTAGGTGCAACCGTGTCAAAATGTGTACATGGTATTATAAGACTTTTGAGACTTGAAGTGTTAGCTTCATCGTGTATGTGGATAAAATTGTCACATATGATGAAAACATCCCCCTGGCGGCTCTGAGAGTTGGACTTTGACAGACACCACACTGAGCTGAAATAAATCAGCCAAAGGGCAGGGATGAAACGTCGGCTTTCATAAGAAGTATTAAAGGGTTGTGTTGCTGCCTGACAATCATTTTAATGTTGGAAATATTGATTCTTAGTCTTCTGATGGTCAAATGAAAGTGTATTGATTGCTGCATCCTTCAAAATATTTCTTAGCTCTCTTAAATCTCACTCTGCATCTTGTGGTGAAGTCCACAGTCTCTCACACGTTAGAAAGATTTCCAAGAATGCATAATATCTTTGAAAGAATTGGGCAACTTTACAGAGCGGAGGTCTCCAAATCACAAGATCTCCTCCCATTAATTAATACTATAATGTGGGCAAAAACTTGTAAAGCCTGGATTTTGGATTTTACTAATTTAATTTTACTAATTTAATTTAAGAAGTAACTGCTGTTTGGACTTATTAACGTCCAAACAGCAATTATATTGCATATTACATTGATGTTTAGATAGGTAACAGTGATCTGTGGCTATAAGAAAAAAACACATGGTCTCTTTTTAAACATTATGGAGTAGCTTTAGGTGGAGAAGCTGCTTTTAATGGGTTTATCCTGCACCTATAGCTAACAATTCCATATTACTGACTGGTTTATTCTGAATACAACACACAAATTTGCCATTTTGAAATTTAAACATCCATAATTTGAATTCTTCAAACAAATCCTCTTGTGTAAAAAAAGGCATCAGTTAAAGAGGGGGTTTGCAACAGATGCAACCGATCAGAATCAAATCATGAAGGATTAACAAATAAAAAAAAAAAGCTTCAGTTACTCTGCTCTATGTTTCCCAGGAGTATAATAGCATATCTTCAAAAATAGAAAGGTTGTGGTATGATATAAGCACCTTAGCCTTTCTCTGTCTGTAAGGAGCAGGCCTACTTTATTTGTCTGGTGCATACAATAATCCCTTTTGGCATTTTACACTTACAATTTCCATTATGAAACTACACAACACAGCTTTACACAACTCGGCTCCTCTGCATTTGACCTCCCCTTACAATGTGCCCTCTGTTGAGACAGAAGAGGGATTTACACAGATCAGGCCTGTGGCAGTGGTTCTGCTGAAGGCCAGCATTCTTTGATTAGTTTTCCCCTGGACCATTTGACATTTCCACCCAGCCGCCTTCTCCTCCTCTCTTGCTTCATAGGATGAGAGAGATGTACAGTGAATGTGACTGCCTGCATGCCAGTCTGAATTTAAGTCCGGACAGATTTAGGATTCCCTTGTAATGTACTATACATAGTTTTCAATATTACCTGAGGAAGGTTTAAATAAAGGAAGGCAGCCAGGGAGGTGGGAGGAAAAATGGATGAAATGAAAACGAATGACACAGTGGAGAATGACATGAGGACAAGTGCAGGAGGAGGTAGAGAGGTCAGTGGTAAAGGGAACATTGGAAGAGGAGAGTAGAGAACAGGTGACAGGAGGCCCAGAGAATAGAGGAGATGATGTGAAGAGAGTGAAAAGGACAGAAAGTCCTGAATATTTTATATAAAAAAAGTTATTGTAACTTTTCCTACTCTTTTTTGCTATTGGCACCCTAAGATGCCCTTTAATCACACAAACAGCAGTTTGAAATTCACATGTTTATGTGGATCAATGCATATAAGAGGTGTCACAGCACATCAAGTCTCATTTCTTTTGCTGACAGCCTATAGCAGAGGATTCTCACCTACAGCTGCAAATCGACATTTACTCTGCCTGAATGCATCTTGAAAATTATAGTCGATACTGTCTGTCTGTTTGCAGTGCGTTTCCTGTACTCTCACCTTAAGCTGTATTTGACATCGCGGGGTCTCTGCATCATCTATGCAGCAGAAATTTCTAACAATGTACACTGACCATATTCAGTGCAAGCCTGATGTTTTTCACCCACGTTTGCAGTGACCCTCTTGTATAAAGCAGCATTCAGTGATGAGAGGAAGAGTGAGGAAGTCTTTGTGCTGTTTCTGAATGACAGTCTAAATTCTTCTGAAAATGGGAAAAAAAAACCTTTGTGGCTGTTGGCAAAATGATCAAGTGAGATGCAGCTGAGAATTTCTAACATGGCCACCAAGTCAGCTTTGAGGCGGCACTTACAGCTTGACAAAGGAAGCAAAGCTACAAAATGGAAACCACACTGCAAAAGGAGGTGTTTGTATGTGTAAAGCATATGACGATATGACAACAGCTTAGAATACATGTATTCATCCCACATTTGACACAGTCAGATGCCACTGCTGTCATAGGTTACTCTGTGGGTTGTACTATGCACACAGACGTATGTCTAAAAGTGGAGTTCCTTAGACTTTACTGCACGCCACAAAATGACACACATTTATGTTACATCAAGTATAGAAAAAAAGATTTCAGTTTCGGCTTTGCTCTTACAAATGCCAACTTATGTTTTATTTCTATCTTTTCTCTTTTTCAAGACTATTCAAATAGTCAGTTTGAGAATATATAAACTTGAGCCTAGGTTGAGTGATTCATTCAGATCTCTCGTTATTTAGTGATCTTCAAAAGACAATAAATGGCATTTTTGTTTGCATAATACTGTCCATGAGTTTTTATGTGTGTTTGTGTATTCATGCACATGCCATCAGACACCACCTGTGCTGGCTGTGGGCCCACAAATGTCTATCACACTACAATTACTACAGGTATGCACTGAGTGATTGTGTGAACTCTAATGAGCACAATTAACCTTCTTTTTTTTTCAATTTTCCTCAGCCGTGTACCTCTGGGCCTCTGCTGCCAGTTACCACTGACTTTAAGCTTTTCTCTTTTTTTCATGAACCTTGCCACACCACCAGTAATTGCAAGGTATAAAAGGTTGATGTGTCTGGATTTAAAGCACTTAAGATTTTTTGCAATAATGAGTAATGGCACCACCCATAATATCAACAGATCCACAAAGTTTCCTGTCTTTACTGGATCCTTTCCTGTAGGTATACGTAAGCTAGAAGCTGCCAATCTCCTCGTTTCATCAAAACCACTAGGCTCCTTTGGGTTCAGCGGGTAAAAGCAGCCTACAGTTTATTTTCATAACTACAATTTATTTAGAAGGTCTTCTATTTTTGTGGGGGTTTAATTCCCACTTGTGCCACTTTGTGCCTTGTATGAAAATGTGCACCAAAATCGTGTGCATTGTGATACCAGAGATGACATTGAAAGGACATTGCACCTGCAGTGGCCATTTGTCCCTTTCACCAAAGTCCCTCTATTCCCTAAGCTTCCCTCAGACAGACTGAGGTACAGCACTGCGCAGATAAGCACACAGGACCGGTCTTTATCTGCCTGGCAGGGGGACATGGCCTGAGCTAAAATAACCAGCAATGGGGGCCCGGCTATCTTCACAGGGCCCCGAGAATAGAACAGATCCACACTGGCAAGACTGGATAGAAGGAGGGAGAAAAAACTCACACTGTGCACACAGACGCTTGTTTAGCTAATACAGCAACCACCTGCTACTGGCCGCTACCTCTGTTGGACCTGATAACGTGGAATACACAAGCACTGTGATTATAAAGTGGCGGCGAGTGGGAGGTGGGAATGTGAATATGAGACGGCTCCATTTACAGTACTTTACTGTTGTCGTTTGGTGTGGTGGGGGAAGGTGGGGGGTGGGGGCGCAGGGGGAGGGTGGGGACTGGCTTTATGACTAATACCGTAATTGATGGAGAAAAGCTTCTCGGGTCATAAATAGGAGCCATTATCCGCTGAATTAGCAAAGTGGGAGACAAAATGACGCACAGCCATTCAGTGATTTGCAGAGAAAGGCAGAGAATTGGTAAAGGGCACTTGTTATC
Source organism: Dascyllus trimaculatus (assembly GCA_024666655.1). Classification (NCBI taxonomy): domain Eukaryota; kingdom Metazoa; phylum Chordata; class Actinopteri; family Pomacentridae; genus Dascyllus; species Dascyllus trimaculatus. Next base: position 12,726,338 of record CM045446.1, on the reverse strand, counting down.
CATCTTGCTACAAATAGGTATCTTTCACAGCACACAGCGCATTTACCAGCGCTGTCTGAAAAGAACATTTGGTACTATTAGATGTATTACAACTCGCAAAGTAATTCCACTTTCTCCTGGCAGTCACATGGCAGCCAGGGAAAAGGGTACAATCAGGGTGAGGATGCAGATGAGAGTGACATTAATTTAAAGTTTTTTCTAACATTGTACTTGCAGTGAATGACTTTAAAATCGCATAACTTATTCCAAACATTTTCATCCTACTCGCTGCCACTTTATCTCAACAGACACTCTACCGGCCGTATGCACCGGCGGGTATAATCTCGAGCCTATTTCGGAGTGTTTACAAAGTGCATGAGAGCAATATGAACCACTGTGTGTTCCTAATTTAAAGGAGTCGATTTGGTGAAGCTAAACTGAGATTAAACTGAATTTTCGTATTAGCCAAATAGAAGACGCATGACAGGCATGAGCACTGTTAATACCGACTGCTTAGGGAAGGAAAAAAAAGAATGAAAACAGTAGAGAGATTCAGCATCTCAGCTAGTTTAACCTCAACTCAGGGTAGTTTCTGTGGATAATGATTTGTAGAGCAGTGCAGAGATTTATTAGTTTGCAATATCTACCTGGGAGCAGTATAAAAAAAACTTAACAGGTAACCGACCGCCCGTCTATCAGTCAGGGAGCTGAAAAACAGATCAATTTATTCAAATGTCACTCAAGTAAAGGCATGAAAAGACCACACACACATACGCAAACACAAAGTTGTGTTTCCATGACTTCAGAGCAACATCACACTGACTTGCACTCATTTCCTGGAGTCTTATTCTAACCTTAACCATAACCACTGCTTGCTTAATCCAAACCTTAGCCTAAAGTTAACCCAAAGTTTCAATCATGTCTTCACCTTAAAATTGGATGATCTATGTTATGGGTACTGAAAGCGAGTCCCTATAAGGAAGCCCCATAATGTGACTGTGCAAACAGATTTAGGCCCCTCAACATGAGTAATACCGCCCACCCTCCCGGCCTAAACAACCCAGCCCCATCAATCAGGACCAATTCTCACAGGCTGCCTGGGCAAGCGCCATCGCTATGGAAACCAAGCCTTTACTCTAAAACCGTCTTGCTTTGTCTTGTCTGGAGGTTTTCACACACAAACATTGCCAACGGGCCGGCAGACCAAGGCACAAAACTTGAACTGGGAGAGAAAGACAGACAGAAAGAAAGGGAAAAGAAGAAAAGAGAGAGGAAAAGTTTCGGTTAGTCTGTTGACGGCTTCTGAGGGGAAAATAGCTTGAAAATAAAGACGGACAATTTGGTGGCATCAACGCAGGCTGCCTTCAAGGGTTCTGATCTTCATCAACAGGGCTGACAGTTTTTATTGGTGTTTGGTAATGAGATAATTTTTATATTTAACAAATTCTGTGACAGAGGGCACCACATTTCTTTGATATAATATGAGCTAAATCTGGCTGCACTTTTAAAAAAACTGCATCTGTTATAAACTAATATGTATATGAAAGTTGAATAAGTGCTTTCCTTTCCCCTTCATCTTTTGCCAAGATGCTCTTCAGCACTACACTTAACTTCTAACTGTGTTGCTGATGGAGAAACTGCATAAATAAAATTACACTGGTGAGATGCGACTGAAACTGTCCGGACGTGTGCCGAAAATAAGCACACAAGCTTCGTTAAAATGAGCTGCAGTCGTATTCCACAGGGCATGTCTGGATCAGCCTCCATTCCTATGTAACCCCTACTCTGGCTGTCCAAGCTTAAGGGTTAATGAAACAGTTTCTTTTCCAATTAAAATATAAGGAAGAAAGGCTAATTGGGATTTGCTCTTGGGGCAGCAGCAGTGCCAAGTGTGTTTTTTGCTGCCTGAATTGTAAAGCAAGTTCCCATGGCCAAAAAAAAAAAAAAAAATCTTACAACCTCAAATGGAGCTTGAAAATCGCATTTTCCTTTAAACAGATTAATAAGGCAGACCTGAGTATAGTTTACCTGTTAGAAGACAATTTTACATTTTTAAAATAATTTCATGTATCAAATCTTGTGTAACTGGAAACACAAAACTAACTTAAAGCCATTATCAAGTCTTTCAAAAGACATCTAAGAGCAAGAAATGAAATGGTGTCTCTTCATTAGGAATTTCTGTCCCTCGCTGCATTACAAGAATGATTTCAAAGCCAGCAACAGATGACTAAAATGTTAAGTTTACATGCAAATCCTTTGCAATTGCATCATACAGCGTGCCATTTACGTTGACTGGGCTCCAAACTGACTCACAGGGCACAGGCTTAGCTGCCCATGTGGGACTTGTGGCAGGATGTGGGAACCCGGCACAAAATAAGTTCTAGAGTGTTGGTACCCAGAGGTGAAAAACTTTGCTTAACCACACTGCTGTCACAGTGAAGCCACATTTCTAAAAAGAGTGGCACGCTCGTAATATGCACAAATTGGTCCCACTGAAACCATTGTTGAAGGCTAAAGAAAAAAAAGTAAAAGACACTAAGTATCCTTCAGCCCAGTGGAAATAAATAGGCTCGATTCCTCAGAGAGAGGGCGGAAATTAAGCTTAAGTATGTGCCTGATTTCAAAATGGCCACAGAGCGCACAGACAGGAGGTGAAATGAGAACAATTTTGTGTCATTTAGAGACTCACTTGAGGCAATTGACACTTGTTGGCTCATTAAATGAAGAGGACACCTCAAATTGCCAAGGGTGTTATAGGTCTGATCAAAACAGAGGACAAGAGAATCAAGAAAATGGAGACAAAACAAGCTTCCATCGCTCCACTGAAAACAACATAAACCACTCACAAACACACACTGTATCTTCCTCTAAATTTAAATCCAAGTCAAGTGACACATAAGGTAAAGCCTTCACCTGTGCAGTCTGAGAGGGAAGGTTTTAAAAATTACCAAGCCAACAAGGAATCAAGGAATATCTTTCTTTTTGAGGGATTCAAAAGCCTTTGAAGATCTAAACTTGCCCATAAAAGCACTGGAGACATTACAATCTTAAAAGCCACCTTGGTGAAGGGTTGAACTCCTTTCTGCTGGAAGAAGAAAAAAAAAACATAGAGGGATGGCACCTTTCATACACTTCAGTCTCTTGTATTGTTCTGTCAAACTGAGTTCATATAACATCGCTCAAACTACTGGAGCATGCTGCTGAAAAGAGGCTAAGAAAGAAAGATGATCGGGAAAAAAAGAAGAGAATAGATAGAAGCATTGTCATCGGGGCTGCAAGCTTAGAGGAGGACTCTTTGATCCACTGTGCTGACCAAAACTGGGCTTTAAAAGGCACATTTTAATACAGTGAATTATGCTAAGTGAGTTTAAGCGACTATAATGTTTTATCTTTTTGAACCAGTTTAATAAGAGACAGGAATCTATTGCATGCTCGTCTTGCAACCATATGAGTCACAGTTTTAAGCAGTTTAAATTTTAATGATGATTTCTTGCCAACACTGTTCAGTCATCTTACAGTCATTACATCTGCAAGCAAGCACAAGTCCTTCAAATTAGTGATTAGAGTAAGGTGGTACACAAAATTCTCACATAGATGCACACCTCTGTTGTGGAATGCAGTATGTTTTTGGCACAGCCAAGAAAACCGAAGAAATAACAGTGTTTGTCTTTTATTTTGAAAAATGTTGGCATATGGACAATGAGAAAAAATAAATAAATAACGAAAAAAACATAGTAATGTTTCATTGTTAGACCTGTATATTGAGTAGGGAATTAAATATAAAATAGTGAAACAGATCCATGATTAACCTAAATCAACCATTATAAGCCAGCAGTGCAATTTCAGACTTACAACCACACAAAGTGAGGCTGTCTTTGTGCCTTTGGTCTACAATGAAAATTCAGCCATCCTGTGTGTTCTGTGGGAACTATCACTGGACAAAACCAGTTCGAGACACATCTGGCTGTGGGCTGAAGCTGATTAAAATGTGTAGCGTGAGTTAAAACACTGAAAGTGGATAAGATTAATGAAAATCACATGTTGTCTTCCTAGTTTTCTACACAAACCCTGCGAGCATGTAATACTAACCCTGTCACTAGCTCTATACAACATTCTTATTATAATGCTTGTGATGTGCGACAAATGCGTTAAAATCAATATATATTTGCCATTTGTGTTATCGCTTCACTGTCGTTACTTTACAACCAATTATGCATTAGATAAGGCGTAACTCATCACCATGGTAACCCAGGAAATGGATGAGAAGCATGTTGTAAAAGGCTCATATTCCAATCCAAACCATGATATTTTCCAAAACCCCACCAAGTACTTTTTGTTGCTAAACTCAACCAAGTTCCTAGCATGTCCTTACTAGTGTGAAAGTGTCAAACAAATAATGACAATTTGCTAAACCTAACCACGTAGCTTTGGTGCTTAAAACTAACCAAAGAGAAAGAAAATAAACAATGACTCAACACTGAATATCAGTCTAAGAATAATGGTTTCATGTGAGACGTGAATCATGGTCTCATGAGTGAGGGTCCTCTTGCTGACTTATGCCTCCATCATCACCTCCCACCTCCTTACGCCAGACTTGGTGGCTCTTTGGAGCTTCAAGCCTTTCCTACATGAGACAATACATCTATTTCAAAACAAAATTACATTTCTTTCAAAATGTCAAAGATACTGCCGTTTAGCTGTATAGGAATGTAGTTTTGTGGGGACATGGCTGGCTATAGCTAACAAACAACAACTGGTCCACTGATGTAACGCTTTGGACACCCTAAAACCCACATGTGCAACAAGATCACACAAGGATAGGACACTGGTTTTCTTCTGGCAAGTTCCCCAAATTGTCAGTGATGATCAATTCTAACTTAAAAATACTGTTGACTTCATGCACTGCAAAACTAGGGGACTTGATTTATTTCAAAAATGCATTTTATTATGAAGAGAAGATGGTTTCTTGCATGACTTAATTATAATGCGCCCCTCTGCCATTTGTGTGTGTACAGCTCAGAGAATTCAACCTTTAGTCAGCACCAACAAGCTACTTGAGGCAGAAATTCATGTCCGTAACTCAATTAAAAATTAACTTGTTTTCGTCTCGTTTGACAGGGGAAGAAAGAAAAAAATGGTCCGTAGAGTGAAACATGGGACCAAGCATGCAACAGCAGGGTGCACACGAAATTGAATTTGATAGAATTAACTTGACAGTCTTGGCTCAAACATAATTTGAGTGAGGAAAGATAGGGAATGACTGAAGAAGAAACAAAGACAGAGAGCAAGAGAGGTAGAAGACGTAAAGAACGAGAACAAGAAAATAACAGGTCTACTAAGGGGCTTCATTTTTTCCAATTGGCAGTTTCAAAGGAATATAAATAATTGAACAACCCTCACCCCATCACTGTGAGTTCTGGCCAATTACTATTAGGAGGACTTTGCCAAAATGCTACTGTTGGGAAAGGCCAAAAAAGGAGGAGGAAGAAATAAGGAGAAGATGAAATGCCAGAAAAAAAGACAACAAATAAATCAGTCTACCTTTCCAAAATACACACACATGTTTAAAGATACTGTCACTTAACTCGATAAAAGTCCAACAGCTGCTATATTTTGAAAAATGAATGAAAAAGTTTCATGTTTTTCGCTTCAGTGAGGAAAATATGAACATAGGCAGAATAAAAACCGCAGGCGTTGAGAGGAATAATCAGGGAGAAATAGGACACTAACTTGAAATAGTGCTTCTTGTTGTTAAAATACAGCAGCCGAGAAAAAAGAATCCCCATGTGACTTTTAAAAACAAGACCTGAACGTGCAATGACAAAACTAAGGGAGTCGTCACAACAGGAGTTGGTAATAGTGGCATAGCTGTTGGAGCTTTAGTTTGTCCAGATGGGGATTCCACAATAAAAGCAAGACGTGAGCAGTGTGCAAGTGTTACTGAAGCATTTGACTGGTTTCGTTCCGCACCGAATGGCATTTCTGTCCTCAGAACCAACTGGGTGTTTGCCTAGCTGTCCTTTAGTGAATGAGTTGACAAAGTGTCTTAACCAAACCATGGATATAAAGCTCATGAATAAAAAAAAACTAATATTCTCTAGAAAAACACAACCTTTCAGTTGTTTAATTAGAAAAAAATTTGTCATCGCTCTTGTTCTTTTAACCAGTACTCTCTAATACACTTATTTACATACTTCACAACTTTGAGCAGTGTTGAGTCTTTGTTGGATTCTTTGTTCCCTTTAATCATGACTAAAAAGCTGCCTGGGTTGCAGTTTTACATAAATTCTATAAATAGTTGAATAGTTAATGAATCATTAATTATTACTGCACTGTACACCACTGGTTGTGTTATTAGTGTGTGCACGACACAAATAATTAGCTTGATTAAATACTTATTTTAATACTTATCTATATTTAAATGTTATTTATGGACTCATGAAAGACCCACAGTTTGAGCTAAAAGCGGCTCAAACAAACAGCTAAAAATATATATGCATATCAAAAGTAAACAAATTTACTGCCAGTTTGACTTGTAAAATGAATGCATGACACTGCCATGTAGTTTATGGCCGCGCTTCAACAAATGTTATAGTTCTATAATCCAATCAATATGCTCCAGCCACCTACAACGCAGCTCAGGTGACACTCCACACATTAGTATAATTCTGCCTTTGCACACACACACATGCACAGTTGTGTGTACCTGAACACAAATGTATGCAAACGCATCGACAAATATAGACATACACACAAGCCCGTGCATTATTATGGTTGGGGTGGCAGGATTTATTGAGCCATATATCTTTCTCTTTTGATTAAAAATGTCTCCTTCTCACTGTGATTTATGAGTGTAAATAAAAGGAATGGAGGGGAAAGAGAGAGAGAGAGAGAGAGAGAGACAGAGAGGGAGGGAAGTGAGAGGAAGGGATGACATCATGCTTTCAGATGGGCTTTTCTGCAAAACGGTGGCATCCTTTCAGTCCACCAAGTGGGAGTGAAAATAATTGGACAACTGCACTACTGGGCTGTGTGTCTGTGTGTGTGTGTGTGTGTGTGTGTGTGTGTATGTGTGTGCGTGCGTGTGTGCGTGCGCGTGCATGTGCGTGTGTGTGGGGGTGAAAGACAATCAGAGCGAGCAAAAGGGAAGGTAGTCTGTGCATATATTTGCACACATGAGCAGAAACACTGTGAGACCCCCTGAAAGAGATGAGAAGGAAGAGCGGGACACTGTGTGAGCGGGTGTGCACTGACAGAAGGCGGGGGGAAGAACTAGGAGAAAAAAAAGGGTGAACATAAGAAAGGGACAATGAGACAGAGTGAGAGAGCCCGACAAAAACAGCAATCATATCTACAGGCAGAGTAGAAAAAGACTGGCAGATACTGACAGATGGGGAGAGAGCCCTACTGTTGTGTGTGTGTGTGTGTGTGTGTGTCTGTGTGTGAGAGAGAGAGAGAGAGAAGGAAAGCTAATCTCCATTAAGATGAAGCAGACTGCACTGAATGTTATTTAAACCGGGGCGAGCAAACAGAGGCTGCAGAAGAGAGAAACTGAGTCCTCACATCCAGTGGGCAAAAGAACTGAAGAACATTTTTATATGCAACATGTTAAGAGGAGGAGCTTTTACACATTTGTTTTATTGCAATGAATGTGTGGCCTTAGTGTCGGTGAGGCAGAAAAGGCAAAAAAAAAAAAGAAGCCAGAGAACAAAGACATCTGTCTGACATCTGTCTGAGTGGAATTTCAGATATTTTTTCGCCAGCTGAGCTGAAAGACACTCCAATTATGCTACCAGACACTCAAACCACCATGCAATCAAAGGTAGACAGCTCTGTAGCAACAATAAGAAAAAAATCAAGTGGTCCTCGTGTTATCATGAACCACTGAGAATAAAATCACTGAATGTCAAAGCTGATGTCAAGACGGACGCCGTGAACAAGGTGAAAAAACTTAATTTATCTTGCAAAATGTACGCAAGACAGACAGAAAAATCGGGCATGACTCAACTTCCTCTAAATTTCAGCACCTACACTGTGAGACAAACAGCCTGAAATGTCAAACCGGCTGAATCTGTTGATATGTTTAAATGGCATTTTAAGATCCATTTTTATTCTCTTGCTCACTATTTTGATGAATGTTGTTACTTGAATCCTTTTTTTTTTCATACAAACATTGCAACAAAAGCAACACAGTCGAGGAGGGAGGTGATCCAATCAAAGTGAGACAATGTCACGCCTCCCGACATGCAGTAAATATACACGTAACATGTTGCATAAAGAACATATGCACAGTCAGCTGACATGTGCATGCCAGTCTTGTCATTTTACAAGGCCAATGCCAACAAAGATCTACACAATTTCTCCCTTTAATGCATATATATAATTCTCTTGCACACTCACCTACACGCTCACACACACACACATACAAAGGATTTACAAACAATGAAACCCAGGGGGAAGCCTCCCCACCTCGCCATCACTCTTGTTCCATTTCTCTGCAGAGCCTCATCTTTGTTTTGTCTCCTTAATGCTGCTCTAAGCCCATCTTAACGGGGAAATGGTGCAGAACAAATCCTAAGCAGGAGTTGACAGGGTGGGATAAGAGACTAACGACGTTCCTCTTTTACTAACATGGGAAGTTACGGAAGACAATGTATACAGACAGACATCATGTCTGAATGGTAAATATTTGGAGATATTAATGTTTTAAAACTGTCTAGGTGGTGCTGATTGATATCTTTAAAAAATGATATCCAAACTGCTCGCTGTGCTGTAGAAGTCTCAGCCAAAGACGTAAAAAACAAATACACGTGCAAGAATGGCAAATGCACACAAGAATTTCAGACACATTTTTCAATTGTCAATCATTTAACTGAATATTTCACTCAGTGCTTCTGTCAATACAAGCTGCGTTTTATGCATGTAACTACAGGGATTCCAAAGCGCAAGGGACCTACAACTCAATACTGAACATCAACGTCTGTTGTACAGACACACATAGATCACTTGAGTTGCTGCTGCCCTGTTAATGTGCTGCTCTTGCTACGGATTCTATACAGATGTAGCTTACAAGTAAAACGTACCTCCTGACACTGCAGTGCAATTCTTTTGTTAAGGGAGAAGCAGAGAAAATCTGTAAATTCTGATCCTGAATTGGCATTCATAGATGGGATTATCAACATGTACAGTACATGGATGCTTTATTGCACACACTAAAACATACCTGGAAGCAAAAATGTGAGGGAAATCCAAATCTTTGCCAACTTGTCAATTCCACATTTCTACAAAAAACCTTGTTTTCTAACCAGCACATCAGCTATGAAAAAGGAACCTCTAAGAGGAGTTGCATAGGAAAGATGGGAAGTTATCAGCAGCCGCGTAGTGGATCAGTGTGTAGTTACTTACATAAGGCGTGGGAGCCGGTGAGCAGCAGTGATAGCAGCAGAGTGGTCACAGGCAGCAGGAGTGGCAAGGAGAGGCGCAGGGCACCACTGGTGGCCATCTTGGCTCCGGTAGGGAAGGGGGGGCAGGGGAGGGCAGGGTGGGACGAATCTCTGACCTGGCTGGAGAGCCGAGGCCCTGGCTGCGCTGGGAAGTCTGGGGTCTTCACGCAGTACGACTTGGCACTCTGAAAAAAAGACAGACACAGGAAAGTAAGTAAATGCATGTATTTATTTATGTTTTTACTAGTGCAAGGACCATGATAATGTGTTGCAGCAACACCCAGTTTCTCTGTAATAGTTACCTACATTTCTACCGACATGTCACACAACATCATAACAGAGATAAATCACTACTTGTGCATGGTGACACTGCAGAAACATAACAATTTGATTGTTGCAGCAGTTCTAGAAGGGACGAAAACACCTACATGTAATGGCGCCAAACTATATGTATTACTTCTGAGCATCTGACAGGCAACTCTTAGCCGAAGCCACTCACAGCTCCAAGGCGGTAGTTTCACCCACATCAACAGGACATGTGACTTTTGATAAGCACACATGACAATGGCGACCTGCTGCACTTCTCACAACCATTTTACTCTTGATGACACATAAATGGATGTAAGGCAAAAAGGCATAAGTAAACTACCAGAAGCAAAAGTGTCACATCCTCCGCAACCTGTAACCTTCCCATCTCACAAGCAGCATCTCCTCACATCCTGTAATTAGCAGGGCAGTCACTGTTTTCTCTCCCTTTTTTCTTTCCTAATCGCCTGATCTTGTCATTATTTGCTTATCTCATTGCCTTGTAATTACACAGGCAACCCAATGATATTCCAGGCATCGTCTCTTTGTTTTAGTCAAATTGCCATTAATCCCCCCAAACTGCACAAAGAGACCAACCACACACACGCATACACTCAGACACACTCTGGCTGTCTCATTGATATGGCTCCTGCACCATGGAACCACCACTGAGTAGTTATACATACTCTTTAATTAAAAAGAAATGAATAAACATAGAAAGAGAGAGGTGAGAGAAATCCATGATGTGATTGTAATGAGTATGATTTTTTTTAAACGTGTATTACATTCAGCTGACACAATTTCAGAAATGTGCAAGCAGGTATAACAACAAGGACACTTGAACAGGAAGCAATGTCTGCCTGAGCAATCAGGCTGTGAATATGAAAACCACCAAACCGTCCACTCTCAGAGGACCCAGATCACAGGACAAAGAGTTGAGCCCCTGTGTCAACTAGCATCTGCCCTGCTTTAGTGTCCTTGTGCCAGACAATGAACTCCCTCAATCTCCGGGGATCCCACTCCTCGCCCAAGCCCACATGAAGGGTGAGGGCGATTCTCTAGAAGGGAGATTAATTACCTGAACACTAGGTGGCTAAAAGGGTACAATAGCGCAAACTGTGCAGACAGTCTGCAGTTTATTATAATTTTTTTTTCCTCAGTAACCTAGATGTTAAAGATAATATTGCGTCAACACAGGTTCGCCGTTTTGATCCTAGAAACAGCCACTTTTCAAACTGTCCCTGAGCACATCATAAAACCCTGACACGCTACACACCGCAAGTTGGTTTTGACAAGAGTGTCAGTGGCTGAAATGTGAAATGAATGTACTTCAAAAATAGCCTTGCAAACTGACAATCTCTATCATTCAGCTGCAATCATGATCAGAGGCACATGGGTTAAAATAAAGTGACTTTACAGGCTCCCACTGAAAAGCAGGGATACATCAATGGAATATTTAAACTACCTGACTTAAAATACATTTGGATGGTAAGACTGGGAGTAACAAATGGAGGCAACACTGACTAAAACAAAATCTGCAAAAGCTGAGATCACGATCAAATAAGATGAATAACCAAATGAATGGGTAGTTTAAATCAAATGTAACAATTTTACCTGTCAGCTGTGTCAAGCTGCCAAATTGTCAAAAAAGTAAAAAAAAGGTTAATGTTATGCAGCTGTTTTACAGGGATATGTATCTGGCAGTGGCCTTGCGAGAGGCAGAAAACCACAGCTAATTGCAGTGTAACCCAGCACCTCAGACAGAAGGCATATAAAGGTGCCCCACCCTTCACAACTACTAGACCAGGCTCCTCAACCGGCATTTAAAAAAAAACTCTGCAAACACATCCAGCTGCAGGCAGAATGAAACCACAAACACATACGGCAAAACCCCATATATGCCACAAAATCTATTCACCTCTAAACACATTCTTCTTCTTCTTTTTTACTACATACGTAATTCAAGAACCCATGAAGCGGGCGCACTTACAAAAGTACAAAGGGAGAGATCAACAATGGATCTTTTGTGGTGACAGTGTGCCAAGAAAGAGTGGGTGTTTTTCAGAAGCTCATCTCGTCTTTCAACACAATACTACGCGCACACGACCGACATGTGTGTCCCTGTTTGGGTTTTTTTCTCCTTCTCTTTTCTTGGCCTGGAGGGCAGGTGATATTGGTGAGAAGTGAGGGAAATACAGAAACATGAATACACGGAGAATAAGGGAGTATCAAATTGTCTAGGGGACTTGTGAATGATGCCCCTATTGTTCTGAGTGTAAACATTGGTGGAGGTAGAAGGGAATCTCGCATGCCTGTAGGGAATTACTCTATCTCTGCTCACAAGATGCCTAGGTTATGATTTATGGCCCTCCCCTCAGGGCATGGCTTTCTATCTCCACCTTTGGTTGCTATATAAACTTCACAACACAATTACAACATCTATTGTTGTTGAACAGCCAGCATAACCTAAGGTCATGTGTGGGCTTGAGTTTAACCATAGATGCCGTCTACAATACTTAATGCCGCCCGCTTTTGTGAATCGTACTTAAAGACAGAGAATAGACGAAGAGAGAAGTTTACAAAGAACAGACACGTACACGCCTACGCACATTTTAAAGGGATCTGAGAGGCTAAAGCATCTCCAAAGCAACCTTAAAAGTAACTTTTATCTGTTAATTGCACAAAATCTACATGAATGAGTGTCTGAAATTTGTATATGGCAGTGATTTGCTTAAAATAAAAGACACGATATGGAAATCACAGCATGTTACTCCTGCTATTAGCACCTCCATGGCAACAGCTGTCAACTCAAGCTAAAAACATTTCTTACTTTCCTTGCAGAAAAAGGCAGAGGAAAGATAGAGTATTTAGCATTCTGGCAATGCTACCTGAGAAGCCAATCGATTGATAAACCCTCAGCTGCTTCCACATTATAGGCTGTAATCAAGAGGAAACTGGTAATGATCAAGTTTTAGAGATTTCAATGGGACTCGGATGACTGCATCTACATTCATCTTAGTGCATTAGTACTGGTTTGTATTGGTGAGCATGATGAGCCAATACAAACCAAACCAAGCATGGCAAACCAACCAAAACAACTTTCAGTAACTTGTTGTATCATGCAAGCATTCATCAGCAGACATTTTATGACAACAGAATTATACCTTACTTCTACAATTTGGATGTTAGTTCAAATTTGCCGAAAGTTTTGTACTTTTTTAAGCATAAAGCCTCACAGTTTGCAGAGGTTAATGTTAGAAAATTACATATATGACAGCATATTTGTACCAGATGTTGATCTACCAAACCAGGTTTAAAAGGTGATTCATGGGCTTATAGTATTAGTATATTTATCAGTCACAGCTCCAATGGGATCCCCATGTTGTTCACCATTTGCAAATTTGTTAGCCATAAACACTCATTTGACAATAACATCACAACGCTGTTTATTTAGACATTTTACTAAATACTTGGCATTTAACATTTCAAACACCTTTAAAAAAGAAAATAAATAAAAAAGCTTCACATTTTCTAATTAAAATCTACATTCCTACAGTGACAAAGTCACAAAGCGATCATTCATTAATCTCTATACTATTTCCACTGATGGGCAATGAATACATTTTCAAGCTAGAACTTTTATCCCCTGTGAAAACTGCCCATCACTCTTGATATTAACCCGGTGCCAGGCTTCAGTAATTACACTCAAAATGGCAGCACAATTTCCACTGAGTGGTGGCAGTCACTGGCTATCAGGGACTCTCACTTTGACATGGTCAAGCTTTAAATTCAGCTCGTTTCCCCATGCAATATTGATACTAATGCATTTGATTACTGAGATTGAGAAAGGCACTGAAGGGAAGGGGAGATGGAAATTTGCACCATAAGCATGAAATGAGAGCAGGACCAGTAGATATAAAATGTGTGCACATGCACACCTACACACATGGCACAAAGGGCCAAAAAAATTAACAAGGACGGGGTGAATCCAACAAAGACAGTGAAGGAACGGGTCGAATTTCTCAATATGAGGCCATGAGAACTGTAACTTCAAGACACCAACCTGTTTCCATCATGCACACTACTGTTCCGAACACAGGAGCCGTTATGAACACACACGCACACCCGCTGAAGATGTGTAGTTGCATTTACACAGAGAGGAGTGCTTATCACCTGAGGCGTCACATTAATAATCCCTTTTATGAGATGAACAGTAAGCTCACTTCACAGACGCGGTTAAAAAGACCACAGTTTGGTTGGGCTGGATGGTCAGAACCGAGTGTTTGATGTCTAGACTTCCAAAAGGAATAATATTTTCAGTGTTTGTCGAGTCCAAAACATGACTTTTTTGGGGCTGTAGACTTTTTGAAAGTGTGAGTTTTTCTTGTATTGTCTGGTTTCTAGAGTGTATGTAACAACAAGATCTAGTTTTCTGGCTACAGGACACTAATTGACTAATTGACTTATAGGGACTCCCAGATGCATTGATGTTTTTAATTCTACATGGATGGGACGCAATGACTGAGGAATGTGTGGAAAACCTCCACAGATGTTTAAATAATCAACACCAAAGCAACAACATTTTGGTATTGAGCACTTTCAAATTATTGTGAAAACAGCATTCTAATCAGAATTGTGCAGCATCAGCAGTAGCACATAGGCCAGGGCACGTAAAAGGAGCTGAAGCCTACATATTTTCATTTTCTTTGTTTCTGTTTAATGCCTTCCTTGCTTAAACAAAATCTTTAAAAAAAAAAACAACAACTGTAAAATACTACTAATAAAACTTATCCGAGGGCCACTTTGGCATTTTTACCTCGTCAAAATCAAACCGATGAAGAAAAGTATGCTCAAAAGAAGGGACAAGTTGTCTCCAAAATTAGTAACCTAAGAATACTATTCCACCAACTTGTTACCTTTCAGGCCAAATTTAACACAGCTTCAAAAAGCAGCTGATGCAGTTGCTGCGGTCACAAAAATAAGCCAACGTCAATTAGCCTATTTTCTGTTGTGGGATGATAGAAAAATACAAATTTTCAAGCAAACACAGGCTTTTTTATGGCCCTTTCTAAACTCTGTTATCTGCCGTTTATGTTCAGCCTTCAGCTGCTATCTCTCCCTCTGCAGTCTTTCACCTTGGATGAAGTTTTTATGCGTCAGCCCTGAGTTACAGGCTTTTTCTCTCAACCAGTTTACTGTCCGCCATTGATTCATACCTTACAGAGAACCAAAAGCACAAAGATGTAAGGTCTATTCAGTTTATCTGTCCACTATATATGCTTGCGTGTTATGACTAGGGAATGCGTATGTGTTGTATGTATGAATGATGCAGTGCATGTGTGTTTGGAAGCAGATATTTTCAAGTCTATACATGCATTAGACATGTGTGTTTATTTGGGGCATAAACTGTACGTGAATATGTCTGTAGTAGTTTGGATTTTAAAATTCTATGCACTTCTGTGTCCAGTGACTTTACATTTCTGTAATTTTTGTGCTTTTAAGTATGCAGCTGCGAAACCATTTGGTATGAATTCATTTATGTGTGCCCATATAATTTATTTGTTTGCGTATCCATGAGTAATTGTGAATGTGTGTGTCTTTATGAGAACCAGAGACATTCCAGACACACACCCCAAACTCAGCGAGCAAACACGTCTACAGCATCCATGTGTCTTGTTAAAATCCAGACAGTATTGATTACATATTATTGATAAGCAATGACACCAACCAAATACATACACAAACTCACCCTTTCCACTTTTATAGCTTTCTGAAAATTAAGGCTAGATCTACTGTAAGATGTGTGTGAAGGAAGGCGTGTTTTTCTTCTAAATATATCCCCCTGATCAGACTAGTCATCCTTCCAGTCCTCCAACTCTCTTTTATTTCCCTCCACCTCACCCCTTTCACTCCCCCCCCCCAACTCATGCATACTAAACTATGCTTGCATTGCAGATGTTTGGTGGGGAATCACATGAATTTGCATGGAACTGCAGGACTATTATGTAAATGCCCCAGTGTGTATCTACCTCCCCGCCTCACTCTTTCGCTGATCTTCATCCTGTGCGATCACTGTCAAAGGAATTTGAAATAAGGCGCACCTGTCATTAGCTGTGTGTAGGGAAACCCAGTGGAAGGAGATGAGCTGACGCAAGCGAAACATATGAGATGTATATAAGATGTCGCCTGTAACATTTTGAGCGTTTAGCAGGACGGAGATTAAATGCAAGAGCGGTAAAAAGCTGGGCTCATCATTTTTTTGCAACAGGTAGTAAGGTGAGCAGAAATGTGATCGCAAATGTGACCCTGCGTGTTCAGTGCAGAAATCAGAGGCAGAGGAAAGGAAACACTTATAAAGACATTAATATTCCCAATTTGAGGGGAATTCCAGAGTCTCACATGACTTTGGAATAAACCAGGGCATCTCAGGATAACAAATCTGAACATGTGACACTGCCACCGTGACCCCTACCTCCACTGATATTTGAACATCTGTACCTACAGACAAAACTTCACAGTATGTTATGAAACACTTCCCATGAAAGTGATGCATAACCAGTCTTTTTGCCTTAAGTGAAAGCTGTTTTCATAGGTGGGGAGAGCTGCATAGCCGTGACCTCATTAAAATATTGCAGAACACCCGGCCCAGGCAACCTCTCCTTGGAAATAGCTTTTCTATGAGCCTTTGCCCTTAACTGTTCCCAACCTCCCAGTCCCAGAAATGGTGCTTGACACCTCAGAGACACCTTGTGTAAGCCATCTGCTGTCCCCCTGGGAGCACCATAACCTTTCTTTGGAATCTTAGGAGCCGTTTGGGCTCCACTCTGCCTTCTAAAGGAGATTTTGCTGCAAAACAAAGCTGTAGATAACATTAAAGGTTTAACTTTCCCTGTGAAATGATGGCCTGGCAGTATAGAACTTTAATGTTCGAACCTAAACTAATGCATTTGCCTGAAACTCAAATTTGTTCTTTTTAATGCTCTAAATCATCAGTAAATTTTTCTGATCAATTTGCAGACAGCCTACACCGCCTCTGGATAAAAATAGAAACAAAGATTAGAGAGTGTTGTGTCTGACTGCTTCCAAAAGGAACTGAAGGTTTACAAAAAGATTTGAGACTAAATTACAGCAAGCCCACTGAATCTTCAACCTTTTGTTTTTCTCCCGGCGTTGCCCTGAGTTCGATCGGCCGGAAATGGGTTTACGCCGAACATTATGAGGCAGTACTGTCCTTCAAATAAATACCCAGAGCTGTGAGGCTTTTAGCTCAAATCCACCTCTGTTGAGGTTGAGTGCGCAGCAGCAAGTGCTGGGGCTGTGCAGCGGGGACAAATGGATTGGCAGCTGGGAGGCTCGGGCGGCGAGTTGACCGCCTAAATGCGGACTTTATTGCACAGCCATTTTGTTTGCTGCTCAGGGGTGACACACTATCTGTCACTCATGTAACCTCACCGTGCTGTGATGCTACAAGTTGGCAGACAAAATTCACACACTTGTTGTTTTCTGCCTCTCCTGGTCTGCTGCCCTGGCTGCCAGCAACGATAAAGGCCAAAGGTTACAGGTGGCACTGTCATTGGTAGCCATCACCTTGGATAGG
Source organism: Dascyllus trimaculatus (assembly GCA_024666655.1). Lineage (NCBI taxonomy): Eukaryota > Metazoa > Chordata > Actinopteri > Pomacentridae > Dascyllus > Dascyllus trimaculatus. The sequence continues at coordinate 12,709,013 of CM045446.1, read as the reverse complement.
AAGAATATGAGAGGGGATGGCACTGCTAAACATTACATGCTGCATAATGGGGGGCATTTAATCATAGGACACTTAACAGGTCACAGTTGGAAGTGGGAGAAAGGAGGTGAGACGGGGGGTGCAAGACAGTTCTTGTCATAAAAGAAGCAGTTGTTTAAGAGAGACTGTGGTGGCGAGGAGAGCTGGGGAGGAGGGGAGTCGGAGGGGTGACATCAGTTTTTGGCCGGCTGCCGATGGAGTCAGACAAGCATCACACCGACTGGCCAGCGGCTTGAATATGCCCTTTAAAAACTGCCACAGGAGGGGGAAAGAAGTTTTTGAAGGGCGGCTGGGACAGCTGGAGAAGCACGCTTCATATTCATTCTGGAAATGGGATGCGTGCAGGGGGAGGGGGAATGAGATTATTCTAAGTGATCGAGTAGGAGGCAGAGGAGGGAAAAGACTGGCAGACCAGGGTGTTTAGAAAACGTCTCCAAAACTCCTCTCTGCAATTGGCAGGGCTCGCTGTGTAACATTTGCTGTGTGGTTTGAGAAGTTTCATTTCCAAAATGAGATATATACCATTTGAAAAACTGTGACACCTACACAACAAAATGACTGCTGGTATGTTAATAAAATTTACTGCTGAGTGAAACCAGAGCTATCTTTGGCCCTTTGCTTTAGGAAAGTATAAGTTTAAAATATAGAATCTTCTCTTTTATGCTTAATTTGTGTCTGATATAAATGTTCAAAGAGAGTTCTGTCTATTTATCTATGGACTTTTTGTTTAAATACAATGTGTGCAACAGATTCAACATGGCAGACGATTAGCGAAAAATATTCTAGTCCAATGCCAACAAAGACATGTGACAGTTAAAGAAGGTTTCTTTTTCTGCTTTATATGAAAAAAGACACACAAAAAACATTTTTGCATGCCAGATATATAAACTGAATCATCTAAAACATTCTTCTGCTAACTCACTCGGGCAAATATGAGACTTGCAGTATTTCTACTTGCACATTTGCGTCTTTACTTTGTTAAAATCTAATTTAACTTATTTAACCTCCTGAGACCCTGCATCCACATGCATGGACATCGTATTTTGGCTTCCCTGCACCATAACCCTAACTCTGGAAGTCTGAAAAACTTTGAAAACTCAGCCTATTGTGCTAGCTAGTCTGCGACTCTCCAGGAGCTGTGCACTGTACCCAGCGACGAGCGCAGTGCATGGTTGCGATTGGCTATCACTCATCACTATTCATGTTACTGCTACTACTACTAATGACTATTTATTATTCAAAGACAAAGCTTATTTTTTTTTTACATTTATTAGGTCCTACTAATCCCAAATAACGAGGGTAAATCAAAAACGCAACGCCCAAAAAAGGTCGGGTCCCAAGAGGCTATACACACAGACATGGCTCTCCGCCAGCAGCATCCCTCTGCAATAAATTAGTTCCATTATGTGTCTTCTCAAATTCAGGTTTCCAATGTAATTCTCACCTGCTTTGATAGCGATCAGCCAGTTAAATAGAATATGAGGCTGCACCCCTTGCTGTTATGAGGCTGCTTTTTCAGGGTTGATATCTAAAGGCTCCTTTTGTTCTGGCAGCTTTTTAATGGATCTTGTATGTCTCATGGGTGAGGAAGAGAATGACACATAAAAATTTGCACATTCACACACAAAGACACACTGCTACAGGAAACACACACTCGAATACACAGGGGCAAACTCTATTGAAGACTCTCTTCATCAAGTGTGGTCATCTTTTTCAGGCTCCTTATTTTTTTCTTTTTCAGGGAATTAATTGAAAATGGAGTTAATCCTGGTAATTTGCTTCTGAAACTGGGCCAAAGCCCATCAGCAGGCTTAATAGTATTTAGTAACCTCACTTCAGCAGCCAGAATTAAGATTAAACTTTTTCCACGTCCGATTAGGGAAGGTGTATTTTAATTTGCACAACCTTGTGCCATTATCTGATTATTGACTGAAAGAAAGGGTGAACATGAAAATTACTGATCTCCACAAGAAATTCAAATTTTCCACTATTATCAAGGCAGCAAGAACTGCAACAGATGAGCACAAGACACTAAAATGGGCATTAGTCAACATACTGCAGCTTAATTTCCTGCAAAAAACAAGTAACTAATATTATGTTGTGTACAAAATGACATCAAATCTGATTCTATGGAAAATGAACATGCTTCCATAGAAAATAGAGTTCTGCAACACCAAGTGCAGCAGGCTGTGTGGATCCTGTTTGGGCTGGAGGTTTGGGGAGTCTCTGCACCCCTGTCAATCACACAGCATTGTAAAGAGCAGAGACAGATGGCGAGGTTGACCCACACTCTGTCTTTCAGCCTGTCAGTACACTCATCACAGTCCCACCACCAGCACTACCACTACACTCCAGCAAAAGACAACTGTTTTTTATGGCCACTTTAAAAGGGACTCAGGAACAGACGACAGCAAATGTTGCACTTCGACTTGGGACTTTCTGCTGAAAACCCCAAGTTCTGCTTTTCAGTGTGCTGCAGATAACCAAAGATAAAAAACAGAAAGACAGAAAAAAATCAGACACTGACTTTATAGAGAATAACAAAGACAAGAGAACAACTAAAACACATTCTTTGAAGCCAAAAGATGAGAGCTACACATTATAAAACTGCATCAAACATCAACGTTGCAAAGGCAGACTCTGTTCCAATCTGGCTGTTGATCATCATAATTAATACTGTCAATTGTAATAAATTATAATTAGTTTTCATGGTGATGTGTTTTGCATGTCTTTACCTCAGCACACAATTGATTAAATTTAACCCTGAACTGAACTACACAATCAGACAATTTCAGCTACTGTGTTTCTGGAAAACCAGAACTGAAAAATCCCCTCCCGTATGCTGCGAAAGAACCGTCAGACAGTCCCAGTGTGAAAAGTCGTGTGTCCTTTGACCAATACTGAGGCTCAAATCGGTAGATGCTGCACAAGTAGAGGGGGGAGATTCAGTGGGAGGTAATAATGTGGCATGATCTATATTAATGTATTCCTACACAATATTGAAACACAGAGCCAGCGTTGTGAATTGGCCTTACTTTCCTCCCACCCACTGGAATAAAGAGTTTGTTTGTGAGGTGGACAGAAGGTTATTGTGGATGACAGGCATGCACGTGGGCAAAGGCCAGGAAAGAGACGATGACGATGGCACAATAGAGCTTACAAGAACACATACGGAGGCCCATACAGTGCCAACATGTGGCTTCTTTCCTCACACATTCACTGCTTTTTGCCTACAAAGTCAGTGATCACTCCTTTGAGCTGCCCTTCCACCTTCTGACCCTTTCACTCCGAACAAATGACACAGTCCCTTCCCACCACCACCATCCTTTTCAACTCCCACCGTACCCCATCACTTTGTGTGCCGCTGACTTGAGAATGAATTTCAGAGGGCCCAGATAAGGAGTTGAGGAGAGCAGTGTGTGTTGAGGTCAAAGGTGAGAGGTGAGACAGCTGGTAAACCTCTTTAAATCCTCTTTTTTTTTCTTTTTTTACACGACGCATTCCTTCACAGTGGGACACCGTTAGCCAGCCATCCATCCCTGCCTGATTTAACTCCTGTGTGTGCGCGGAGTACACGCTCAAGTTTTCGTATGCCTTATATGTGCATGTCTGAGTCAGACTCATGCTTACACCACGCAAATAAAAACTTTTTAGGAGAGTGCAAAACAAAAAAGCAAAATTTATTCTGCAGCATTTTCCCCCCTAGTAGAAATGGGGTGGGGTGGAGGGGTTGCCGGGTTTGTTTGTTTTCCTGCCTGCAGTACCCACACTGATTTTAAGTGGTGGTAAAGTAGGTGGGGGGGCTTTTAAGTCCTGAAACTAATGCATAAACAAGACCCCTCTCTCTCTGTCTTGCTGTCTTTTATTTTCTCTGTGTGTTTGTCATTTTACCACTTTGCACACCCATGCTGTGTATTGTTGTGCTGCGTGTCACACTGCATGGAGTTAGGGGAGGCAGGGAGAGACTGAGAGGGGGGAAAGAAGAGTGAGGGAGAGATAACTCTACTCTCCTGCTATAATTTAAGAATGTAATATGCTTACTGAACAATAGATAAATGCATATCTACACATGCAAACAGGTCCTCATATGTAGGCTGACAGTGGCTGGAGAAAGGAAAAAGGGAAGCAGAAAGCAAGAAGGAAAGCTTGTTTACATACAGAATTACAACATGAGCGAGAAAACACACCATAGGGAGACGAGACACACCCCTGTTCCCTGATTGAACGCAATCACACACACACAGACTCCGAGGGAAACCACATCCAGAGTAGATGAGTCTGACGAAGCCATAGGGAGGTGCTGGGGTCTGTGATGACAGTTTACTGGAGACAGATGAATGTCTCCTATTGGCCCCAGACAAGCCTTTGGAGACAGTGCCAGTCCCAGTGACCTGCAGAACAATACTGACACAGAGTGTGGGAGAGGCTGAGACAGGGAAACTCAGGCTGCAGAATCAGGGCTTCATGAAGCAGTTTGAGCATTTAGCTCAAGAGCACTTTGGCTGTGATGGTGGGTATTGTAATTCCAGCTCAGACAGACCTTTCTGTCTCAGGATTACACCAGAAACCTTTCACAGTTCACTGATTCACACTAAACTGGTTAGCGACAACCAACGGATTGCTTTTCTCTTCTAATCTGGTTAAGGATTGCAGTGATTTTACATCCGTAACCAGGCTGAAACCTGGTCTCAAGTCACCAGACATATTCTCTATTGTTTGTCTGTCAGGGTTTTGTCTACAACTTCCACAGGTTTTGGCCACTGATGTTGGCTACTCCATTCTTTCCAGGTATCCCCAGCTTGCATTCTCATCACGTGTTGTCCCCTGAAGAGCTATCAAGGAGTAAACACAAAACTGTGGAAGATGCCAAGACACAGCCAGTTCCCCAAGAGAAAGACCAAAAAAAAAAAAAAAAAAGATTTCCATTGTTTTGACATCTATGACCACATCCACTGGCCATTTTCCATGTTGTGTCTTTGCCAGAGACTCATCACCACTGTCCCTATAGTCTCCATTATAGCCAAATTATGGTGTAAGATATTACTTTTTAAGATCACTCCTAACTCTTGTCTGTCAGGCTTTTTAGATTTTTTCTCATTTTCCTACTCAGTCATCCAAAAAGGAGACATGTGCAGGCTCACCTTGGTTTGGAGGAAGCTCTAACGAATGTGTTTGTAATTAGAGTTACATTACCGAAATTCAATTTACAGTAGGCCCAGTGCTTCAGAAATTACCACTGGCCAGTTTCTGAATGTGTTTGAGCACCAAAAGACCAGGGATGAGGTAGTAAATGGAAGATAAAAGGAACAGTTTATCCAGTGTGGTGGGCTCCTGGCTCCTTCACATGTTAGTCTTTGTCCTATTTATTACTGGAAACACAATTGTGTTTGCCAATTTACCTGATTAGTTAGACCCAGGCTCTTCCTGCATCTGCTCAGTCTTTCAAATGAAGAAATGCTATGCTGTTAAATAATAATAAACCTGCTTAACACACTCTCTGCTCCCTCAACCAGGTGAGGAAAAGGGTGAGCTCAGTTCACGCAGGGTTGTGTGAAAGGTGGAATGAAAACACGCACCCTCTCTGGCTTCTGCAGGACATGACAGACGCTTTGTAGCAAAGTGCCTACGTGCCTATAAGGCCTTATCAACAGCACAAAATCAAAACATCAGGGAGGCAGAACTAAAAACATTTTCAAAAGAGAACATAGAGAACAAAATTTGAAAAGGAGCATAAAAATACGACATCCGAGCCAGGCTGCCATACCACCAAGCTGCTCATCTTCTTGGCACCGGGCAGAGTGCTGGCTTTCATTCAACTAGGAGCCCCCCCCCCCTTTTTTTTCTCCTCGCTTTTTACATTTCTTTTTGTTTTGGTTATTTACCATAAGAGTTGTGTACAACTCGTTTGCTTGCTTGCTTCGCATATTTGGATCACCCTCACTCGCCTTTCTTTATTGGATTGAAAAAGACGGCTGGTTTTTCCAAAGCCTCCGGGCCCTGAAATGCAAGCTGGCTGGAATCCAAAGCCCCTAATCACAGCTAAGGGAATAGGCCGACTGGAGAGTCACGATTCGTAGCAAGGGAGGAACAGAGGGAGGAAAGGAGGGAGACGAGGTGCAAATGCAGAGAGGGACAGTGGGATAGGGGAGGAAACGGCTAGACAGAGAGCAAGCCAATAAGCCATAACTACCAGTTACACTACAGCTCTTAATTATACATAAATAGGGCTTGATTGAAGGTCTTGTCTGGTGGAAGGTGTTATGGAGTGTGTGCTGCATCTACACGTGTTCTATTTGTCAGCGCACATAAGTATATGAGCACAACTGTCCATGTGTGACTTTGTGACTGCAGAAACATGAGTGCGTGAGGTGGCGTGTTAATGCATTTGTATGTAGAGTCCATGTGTGTGGTATGTGACTGTGTCTGTGTGTTTGTGGCCTGCCACTCCGGTACACCTCAAGCTGTTCAGCTGTCGTCAAGCTCGCTCAGCAAGAAGCAGGCTGTTCCATCTGCTCGACAAGTCCCTCCTCCACCGACTCGGTACGTACGAGTGTGTGTTGCTTGTATGTGTTTGGGAGAGCGTAAGCACGCCTTAGCACGGCTTTTCCTATCACATGCACTAATGTGAATACCAACGTATGCAACAATATGCGTACATCCTTGTACGCACACACACACGCACAAACACACAAACACACAAACACATGAAGCAACTTAACAGGTACTATAAAGTTAATTACTATTCTATTGCCCTTTCATCCCTCATTTCAGCCCTGTGTTTGCTGGCATGATAGCAGGAAAGCCTCTGAGGGAAATTAGAGACAATGACACAAAGTGAGAGGATGCAGAGTCAACAAGACAAACCCACCCAGGCCCACGGCAAGCCTGCATATGTTTAGGACTGTGGCTCATCCCCAGTTTCATAAAACAGAATTTGTGTGCGGCAGAACTGCTTGACAAGGCTACAAATAATATAGAAATATTTTATATAATAAATTATACATAGAAATACAAGCATTTTTACTCAGCTTTACAATGACACCTTTTCTCATCATGAATACAATATTAAAGGGAAAAAATGAGGGCAAGCGAGAGGGAAGGGGAAAAAAAGTGAGGTATTCCCATCAGAAAATTATCATTATGGTCATGCTTGCCACCGTGCCACATTATTACCATGCTCTCCAGAGGGTGACAAAATACAGTAAAATTTACGTTTTCATTGGTAGTTTCATTTATGTAAAGCCAATTAAGATTTTTAAAAGACAAGTTTATAACTTGATTAATGAATTGACAGGGGTTTTACTATTTTAGAGATACTAAATATTAAATGTAGGATGTTTAGTGTTTGTAATAAACTGCTTCATTTTGTGAATGCTCTGTGCCCCAGATATCAAATGCAGGTGTGAACTGAGTCTGTGGCAAGTGTGTGTGTTTGTCACTAACAAGGTCCCACAGGGGCACTTCAGTCACCTGGGCATTGCAGCACAGCTCGTAGCTCGTAGCCAGGTCAACTCATGAATGAACCCAGAGCAACAACAGCAATATCGTTTTCCACCAGAGTGACAGTATGTGCGTGTGTGCGTGCGTGTGCGCGTGCGTGTGTGCATGTGTGCGTGTCTGTGTGTGTGTGTGTGTCTGCATTTGTGTGTGTGGTAGGCTGTAGTGCAGCTGGCTGCCATCTCCCTGCACCATGGAAATGTGAACCAGCTGCCCCTTCTCCCCTCATCATCAGCAGCAGATAACACAGAGTCTATTGTGCCCCCTGACACACACAAACACACACAAACTATGCTTTCCCTCTTTTCTTTTTGTCATTACCTGAATATATTCTCCATTTCATCATTTAATAAGTCACCGACAATGGTTTTAAACTGTCTAAATGGAGCCAAGTGCCTAAACTTCGAAGTATCCTGCAGTGTGTTTGACCTCAGGTAGTGTCATGGCCATTTTTCATGAGTGGGCTTTGTTTGTCCTGTGCACAACACATGCACACAGATGATGTAATTCACATTCCTACTAATGGTTCACACTATCCCACTGACATACAGGTTGTGATAACCTGCAAGGAAATTCAGCACTGCAGCAGCAGCAAGGGCATGGCTGGAGACGACTGACCAAACAGATGTACTGCATGTAAATGTGTGAATCAGATGTAACAACAGGAAAAAAAACAGAGGCTTTGACTGATTACCCCTTTCATCCTCAACAAAAAAAAACAGTAATATCAACTGGAAAGAGTATTTAGGTTTCTTTACTTCTGTCTGTTGTTTTCTTGTGCCTTAATGCAGTGTTACTGACTAACATTAATTAGCTCAAAATCAAACCAAACAGTATGTGAATACTTGCTGCAGAGCTGGATGTAAACAGCAGAGACTATTTCCCACAAAGCAACTGGGAAAGCAACCAATCATGTGATATTTTAAATAAATTATATTTTTTTCATATTTTAATCAGGCACTGGCGGTAATGTTCTTGATTTTCTACACAAACATGTTGTTTTGTTTGATGCAGGAATGCAGCAAGTACACCTCAGGCTTTTCTATTTTATGTTTGCACTGTGTTTTTCTTCATATTTTCTATAAATGTTGTCATTCAATCTCCCTTCCTGCTCTGCAGGCCCTCCTTTAATTCCTTTGACGATCACTTGTTTTCTTTAGTTTTTCCAAACTTCCCCTGCTGCTTTCCACCCTCATCTTTCTCTCCTCTCCCTCTCATCTTAACATCACTCATCTGCCGCCTTTTTTTTCCTTGTTTGTTTAACTTCTCTCCCTCAGTCCACCCCCTGTCTGCCTGACTTTCACTCCTCTGTGAGTAGAGGAAGAGGAGAAAATAACAACATGGTGACTGGTCTTCACACAGTAATGCTAACAGTGCCAGGGTCAGAACGGACAGACACACAGTTGCATCTTATAGGGCTTGGTAAAAAATGCACACCGTACCATCAAAACTTAGTTAGAGCAAAACACACACCACGAGAACAAAGACCCTCACGCACAGGCAGCGGACAATTGTGAAACAGACAGATCAGTGCTAAGACTACACAGCATTTCCTTCAATAAACATGTTTCAGTGACAGGGAGGCATCCTCCTCATTAATGGGAGGAAAGCCTGTTGTTTGGCCCTGTGGAGTAATGAGGAGGCGGGGAGGTGTGTGGGGTGGGGTGCTGAAGGAGTGGGGAGTGATCAAATGACACCCTGACATTTGAGCCCGAAACAAACGAATCGATCGTGATTAAATTATTCATCTGTCTGTTTACCATGGAAATGGTAGGGTTCGAGGGAAATGGGAAGGAGAGGAAAAAAAGAAGAGAAGCCAAAGAAAATGGGAAGCTGACAACAGGCCTGACGGTAAGTTCCTATACTAATCTCATAATAATGATCTCCTCCGCTGAGTACAGTTCGCAGCAGCTGTACCTACTTATCTGGCATTTCCTATCTGCGATGATATCTTAATATTATTCCTACAAGAGTGTTTCAGTCGGGTTCAATAATGAACTTGTCGCAGCCTTCGTCTACGATGCAGTTTTTATCCCCTAAGGTATACCCAAGGGTATCTTAAACCTGGGATATCACTAAACATTTGTACAATTTTCGAGGGTCAGAGACCAGACCATTTCACATATGGTTCTACGGAAGCATTAAGGCTGCTGCATTTTTTTGTAGTTCCATAACCTGTCCATAGTTTTTTACTTTCTTTCATTTACTTGTAAAATATGGCAACAATCAGTATGACCGTACATTCGTCCACTGTGATTTAGAGTGGGAGTTGCACTGAGCAGATGGTTTGGAGAGGAAATGACTTTTCTAAATGTGGGTGACTTTTTTAGAACTTGCTTAATGCCGTCTTCACTATCAGTTTATTGGCATGAGGTACCTCTAGGAAAAACAGTCCAGGTTCCAGACCAGTCCTTGCAGTCTTGCCATAGAATTTGCATTAGTAAAAGTGCCAGAATGTAGGCACACATCAGCCATAACGTAGTGTACAGAGTAGCTACAGTGGCTACACACATGGTCCTACTAACTATAAAACTCATACCAACTACAGCTCAACTGATAAGTCTGTTGTCCAATATTATGAGCCGATATTGGCCTATCACAGATGAATCAGTCTTGCCATACACCGATTAGGCATAACATAATGACCACCTGCCAAATATTGTGTTTTTCCCCCCTTATGTTGTCAAAAATGCTCTGAACCATTGGGTATGAACAAGAGGACCTCTCAGGGTGTCCTATGGGGTCTGGCACCAGGACGTTGGCACTGGATCCTTTGATCCTGGATTGTTCAAAATACTTAGCACCATCTGCAGTGCATATAGCAGAGTGCGTATAAAAGCACGACAGTTGGGTTCTTGACCATCAGCCAGCTACTTTCAATTTATGATGAAATCCAAAATAGGAAACCATCAAAGCTTCACATTTTATAAAATGAAACAAGATCGTTTCTTAAGTGACCCATTTTTTTTTTGCTATCTAATTAAATTACATGCTACCACTACACTGACTCACATATGACTATAAACTATTGCTTTGGTTCTTTCATGGAATGTAATTACTTAGAAACACACCACACATGGCTTCTACAAAATACCCAGTCAATTATTGGGACCACACACACACACACATTGAGAAAAATGTACATTATGCCTCGTACCCTCAAAGCCCCTCCATTTTTCCAGAAACTCAATATGGTTGCTGCCTCGCTCCCTCCCAGCCTCCTGCATTCCACAGATAGAATAGATGGCCGTGCTTAGGATGACATTTTAATGAGTGTGTGTGGGAGAGAGGCTCTGAGAGGGTGACGATAGAAGGGCACACACATGCACAGGCGCACGGGATGCACACAAAGACGAATACACACTGATACAAAGAGCCACTGAGCGCGAGTGTCACTCATATGCAGACACACATATATGGATGCACACAAAGACAAACTCACATGAATACAAAGTGCTATTATGCACATCAACACACATACACACACACAGTCATCAAAGCCCCCTATCACAAAAAGCCAATCCTCAACACTTAGGAAAGGGCTTTATCCTCAATGTCATGGGTCTGTGCCACATACCAGTCATTTAATAATCACTGTAAACAACTCCCTGGTGTGTACAGGCTGTATCCAGCAGCTCTATATTGACATTTCAACAGTTAACTCAAAGCCAGCCAAACCAAAGCTGGAGAAAGACCTATTTTGACACCCAAGAACATCGTCTTCTCCCTGGAAAGATTTCCACTTCTGCCAGCAGGAAGTCAATGTATGCAAAAGACTTAAAAATGAAATAATTATCTTGTTTACAGGAGAGCATTCACTTCCTGACAAAGAGGTCAGAGGTCAAGGCGAGATACAGGTCAGTCCTCCAAAAGATTATAAGGATTCAACATATTGCTTACAATCACAACAGGGAGGAAGTTAGACTGCAGTGTTGCACGGTACCCTGGGCAAACAAATTTAAACTGAGGGCATCCATTTGAGTGTAGACTTTGCATCTCAGCTGGACCATCAACACAGAGAAAGTTTCATTCAGTTTGGAGTCATTGGACAAACAGGACAACTTCTTTTTAGAATGCAACTTACTCATCCAAGTTCAGGAAAACAAGTTAGCAAACTAATAAATCAAACCAATATTCCAATATCGTACGAGTGCTAAGAACATTTCATGGTCAAGTTTTTTCAAGAAAAAAAATAACGGATACACATAAGGCTGTTATCAAGTTGCCTAAAAAAAGATGACAGTATCACAAATTTTCCTTTCATTCATTTTCTTTCTCTCTTTATTGTCGTCTAGCTTCCAATACCAATTACCACAGTTTTAAATAGTGCCACCATCGATGTTGAATTTAAACTACAAAACAAAAACGGTATGCTGCAGACATTAATAAAGAGAGATAAGAAAAAATACAAAGCAGAGAGATGTGTCGACACATCATTTCTTAGAGTGTATCCACAGATAGTTAACCTCAACAGTGGCAGATTATATTAACCTTTTAGAGGAAGTGTTTGCATATGGAAGGAGAAGAGGGGGAGAGCAGGAGAGAGCTAGCACTGCAGTATAGCCGCTGGGTTGAATTAATGAGATTGTAGGTATCTGCATGGCTGCACATTTTGACTGGGCTTTGGATGAAGACACACACATAGAGAGAGAGAGAGAGAGAGAGAGAGAGAGAGGAGAAATGGGGAGTGGGGAGGTCAGGGCGAGCAAAGGAGGTGAAAACACACACACACGCACACACTCATATGTTGCTACTGAAAGCCTCTCGTCTTCAACTCCCCAGTTATAACCTTCAATTAACCTCCTGAATACAGGAGTGTATGAGTAGTCTGGATAAGTGTGAGTGTCTGTGATTGTGCATATGTGCCACCATATTCCTGCTGTTCGTGTGTGTGTGTGTGTGTGCATGTGTGTGTGTGGGTGCCTGCTCATCGGCTCACATGCATCTGTTTTTGCTCAGCCGAAAATCAATTTTAACTATGCCTCCATCCCCGCCCTTTTCCGATCAGTACGCATCTAAGGCTCACTGAAATTAAAAACACATTTAAAACACACATTTCTTTATTAGTTTAGTGCAGTGCTGCTCAGCTCTGGACATCCAATTAAATAACTGGACACACAAGGAAATACTAAAACACCAGCAGCATGTCAATTCGAAAGCATTTGAATTGACATGCAAAGGCAGTTTTTTTCTTTTGTTTCTCTGGATAAGTGCCAGATCTTGGTCAGTCTTTGCTCTTGCAGCACGAAGAGTTCCCTTCAAAGGATTCAATATTTGGTGTCACACTGTAAAGCTGCAGTTGGTTTGTAAATCACAAGTTCAATCCTGCAGCAATATGATTTAGAATCGCATAATTTATGAATACTTGAGTAGCTGTAAGTTGTAGTCCAACAATTTTAATGTGTTGACATCTAAATTGTGTTTGTATTATATCATTATGGCAATCATCGTTACCATGCTCTGATTCAGTGGAGAGTTTTAGCTTCACTCTGTCATAGAATGTTTTATTACTTGAAAACCATCAGCTGTTTCATAGGAGCACCAAATCACTGTGTAGATTTTAAATTATATTTACTGAAACCTGTGTTCTGACTGTCGCAGATGTCTAATTTCGGCTGAAGATAAAACCACAAACAAGAAACAATGAACAAGCATAAAGTCAGGAACAGACACTTTTGAAGAGTGTGTATATTAAAAGAATGCAGATTTGAAAATCTGTCTCTGTTGTCCGTGTTATATGACACAGGTGAGGTGAAGTGTGAGGCCCTTATTTTGGAAACCCCTCTGCTATCAGATTATGGGATAAATATCATATCCAGTTAGGCAGGATGATAGAAGGAGAGAAGGTGTTAGATGAACAGACAAAACTGTAAATTAGTTTTTTTTTCCTTCAACAAAGCATTATATTCTGCCTGTTGATACACTCTTAGCTTCCTCACCACCCAAGGCTGTGACTAAAAATAGCAAGTTCCAGCCTGTTAGAATGTGTGCATGTGTGAGTGCGCAGCTGCTCGGACGGAGGGTTGAATTGAAGCTGATGAGGGCCATATAAACACTGAACATCTGTGTGAGCCTATTCATACTGTAAAAATATAGTAGGCTGCAGAGTGAGCATGTGTGTGTGTGTGTGTGAGTGAGAGAGACGGGGAATTCGGAGAAGCAGACCCCCACTCTCCCAGTCTCTCTCGCTCTCCTTCACTGTCAGACTAAACCACGTTCGCCCACCACCAACCCCCATTCTGCATTCCACCAGACTTGAGGGGCCCTCAATGACTTCCTAACTGCCTCTCGCCCTCTCTCTCTCTCTCTCTCTGCTGACATGTGCGAAGTAGTGTATTTACAGACGGGTACAGTAGGCGACAGGACACTTGAGTATTTACAAGGACTCATTAGACCGTGAATGCACAGTGTCTATCCTTGCGTGTTCATGTAGAAATCATGTCTTATGTATGTTAACACACTTAGTGACATCACATTACATGTGCGCTGACATTCAGAGGTGTGGGAGTGTGTCCATTCAGATGAAGGGAGAGTAGCAGGCGGCTGCATGAATCCACTTGTACCATCTGACTGACCTGACGTCAACCACTTAGCGGCTGTGTACAAACAGCAAACAGCCCCATGGTGCTGACCCGGACCATTTACATCAGACCTGCAATAATATTCTTTCTTAAGTAAAGACATGGGTGAAAAATAACAAACAAGTGAACTGTGAACGGGATTTGTGACGGTGTAGAAACATCGACTGATCCTTTAGTCTGATTCAATGTGTTTAGATTTATGAAGTCTGATATTTAAATTATTGAAGAATTTCATACACTGCAGGATGAAACTGTGGAGTAATCACAGTTTTAACACTAAGGATAAGAGATGAACTGTGATTCTTGTACTGATGATGTGGCAGCAGCTGACTGGTGAAAGACATGATCCTTCAAAATAAAAGCAGGAGCAGATGATTAAAGCCCACTCAGGTGAGTCAGCGCTCGTACTTGGTAGTAGATGGTCTTGACTGTGTCTGTGTGTCTATTCATCACTATGCTGACACACTGGTTATGCGCAAGTCAATGCTTGTCACCTGCTTGAACTAATATTTTAATACATTTTGTTCATATGTGTTATTCTATGGTTTAGACATTACACTTCTACACTTTCAAAAAACAAGGCTCTGTTACCAAGGTGGCCTGATAGTAAGCCTGTGACACCAGTGCTGTAAAAGCAGGTCAAATGTGGGTAGAACACACATTTAGTAGACCTACACCGTGTCCATGAAAGGGGTATTATATACAGACAGGAGGGATATAATTTGCTGTAATAGGCTGGGGATAATTGGCCTTTTGCGTGTGTGTGTGTGTGTGTGGTAGCCTCTGTGTTACGTTCTTTTGAGGTCAATGCAGGCAGGAGGTCTTGAATCACTGTATCCACACTAGAATAAGAGTGCAGCACATATATACATAAGGGAAGATATTCAAAGTGTTGTTTGAATAAGCTGCTCACTTCACCTATTATTTGGGTTAACTGTATGTATTTAAATAATTCATGAGTTCACAAATGGTTTCCGTGTTAAACAACTGCTGAACAATCTTTTATTTTTCTCTTCTAAAAACAGCTGACTAAATGTTGCAAATAAATACTCTTCTGACAGATTTTTGATTGTTTTGTGTGGAGCTTGTCTTTTGACAACAGGTCAATGCTTTTTTGCGCTGATCAATGTCAAGCTGCGTTTAGAGAAGGCTGAAAGAGCAAGACACAGAGAGAACGAGGCTACTGTTACACATTATATGACATATTTGGGAATCTCTTTTGGCTTGTTTGAGAAATATGACAGATTGAATTCATCATTAAAACTCACGATGCAACGGGGGAGACAAAGATGAAAACCGAAGCAGAGGCACCATGTAAGATCACCACAAGCACAGGCACTATACACACCCATTTTACATCCACCAACATCCCCTCTCTTTGCCCCAGCCTCGCTCTGAGTGAATGAAAAATTAATAAGAAGCTGACAATTTACACGCAAAGACTACAACCAATATTCAACTGCTGCTAGCACCACTCAACCTCCACTTTACATCCAAGAGGTAAGGGCATGAGGTGCACTGTGGAAATCAGTAAGAAGGACATACACATTACAGGTAGCCTTTCCCTTCAGCTCTGGAAATTGGATGTGGACTTTCAAACATTGAAAATCAAAATAGAAAAGCAGAAGCTACCCTGTGGTCCGCAGTCAAGACCAGTTGCAGCAGCAGTTCTCAGTTTGACTTAAAGCTGCATGTGAGAAAATCTTACTACTTTAGATTTGGGGAATTATGTCTTTTGCAAAGATATATTGCAACAACCACAGTTTCCATATGTAAGAATGCTTTTTAAAAATCCCTGACTTTTCCATTACCTTTAACAATAAGTTGGCATCCTGCCATCACCCCAAAATTTGTTCATTCTTCCCTGCTATTTGATAGTTTTCAAATCCAGACAAAAAAGTTCTGAAGATGTTCTCACCCCATTTGGACTATAAAAAGGCATAACAGGAGAGAAAAAACAAGATGGAAAATGTATTATTGTATGTTTCTCACTGAGGAGGAAGACAGGCAGAAACTATGTGAGAGCTTTCAAATGTTAGCTGGGGAAAGACTTAAAAGGAGACATGGATGGTAATGGACACTGAGTTTCTGGTGTTTGATCAGTGTAAAACCGTCTGAGATGTTCTGGGCTCTACCGCTGCTTGTTAATTAAAGAGGGGAGAAGTTATCGGATCATATAGGAATGATAAGACGGTGAGATAGCAGCCAGTGGGGGGAGGGGGAAGAAGAAGCACAGCAACACAGCAAATCTGGCTGGTGAAGAAGGAACACAGTAGGCTGTAAAGAGAGGATATACTCTAAAATTTTAGTCGGTTCATCCACTGCCAATGTAACCACCGATGATTTTAAAATTTCCTTTATGTCTTACTGCCATACAGAATAATGAATGTTTCTACTGTGCATTTTGTATGACCGTTTGCAAGCCTGTGTGTCTGTGTGTCTGTGTGCCGTGCACAATATGACTCCAAACAGCTCCACTGCACTCATCTCCAGTTTCAGAAAGGAAGCCGTCTGTAGGATTCATCCCACATGCTGCAGATCTACTATTGTGCCCTTTAACAAATCAACACAGTAAATCACAGCTACAAGTGTTTTTTTTTTTTTAAGTGTGGTCTCCTCTCTGCTTCCTGAACTGAGAACAACGCTGGATTCCGCAACGGCAACTTCAACACAGAGCTGAGAAATGGGCTGGTTGGCAACCAGGCTTTTGGTGTCAATAAGGTGAGCATTATTTTGGCAACTGTAATCGAATTGCATTCTTGTTACTATTTTTCCACTTGAGCGCCAGGGCAGGGGAGATGGAGAGAGAGGAGAGAGGAAAGAGAGGAGAGCAGCTGAGCGATCGAGCACTCTGGCCAAGGAATGCAAAAGAGAAAATAAAGCTGAGGAGAAGAAAAACAAAGAGCAGAGCAGGAAAGAGACAGAGGGGGAGAGAAAATCAATACCTTGCCTTGAAGAGAGGCCTACACCAAAGGTGCAATTATGCTAAATGTGTTTTGTTTACGCGGCAGCAGGCCACAGAAATTTCACAACTGGGGAGGGTGGAGCCAAATTAAAACATTATGACTCCGGGGTACAATAACTCCAAACAAATTTACTCCAAATTTGCCATCCCGTCCCACATCTTTTTTGGCACTTTTATAGGAACACAAGATGACATTAAGGGCAACAAAGGCCTCTACATTAAAGCTGTTTTCTGTCTGACCCTTTAAGCTATTACTGTCCCAAAAATATAACTTTATTTCTTTCTGGCAGTGCCCATTCTCTGCTCCCTCACTTGAGGAAACTTAGTAACATTCAACTGGTGCTAGCACTATTTAATGCCATTTCACTGCATCTGCTTTTTCATATGTTGACGTGCAGGTTTGTATCCTAAAAGCATAGACAGCTCTAGTTTGAGATGAAGTCTCAGATGAAGCCTTTTCTGGTCAACCTCCTGGCATGAAGCCAGTATGCATGACACACTGTTCTACTACCATCTCAGCCCACATGCTTTTGAGTAGGAGGATCAAGTGCACTTTTCCAGTAGAGTCTTCTATGCTGTAAACTGTTAATGTCCGGAGTTACTTTTTATTTTTGTTTACTGTATTCCACTGTCATAGTTCTCTCCCACGAGGCCCTGTGTGGAACTGGATAAACGGGAAGTCAGACTCCTTAAAAACAGTCCATATCCCCTGCAAATCTTCTGAGATAAATAAAAGAAATGTAGACAGAAGCCTTTTAGAGTTGGAACAATACCACAGTCCTTGGGGACTAAGTATAGCAATAGCTGCCAGACTATATGCAGCTGTGAAACAGCTTTATGTACAGAGTACTTTACATTGTGTTGGGTTTAAATGTGCCCAAGTTTAGACACTGACAGCTCTGAATAGCACAAAAATCCTACAGCTCACTTCTTGTCACAGCCATTATCCAGTCTGGACACTGGCTTACGGCCCAAAAAAATCTGTGCACATCAAGACCTACATGTGAAGCCCATGTGACAGTGGTTGGAGCCTCACTGCAACAGCTGGGGCACTAAAACCAAACAACAACACGGCCACATGAAGGGATGTCGTGGCAGAGGGGGACAAATCTTCTTGGATGCCACCCTACAATGCTGTGGAGCGCCACAAAGCCTTCTGAGATGTGGTAAGTTGAAAGGGGCAAGGGTGTGAATATAGCAAGGTTTGCTTCAGAAAATGCCGCCACGCCATAGCACAACATTCCTGTCACAAGCAAATCCAAAATTGCCGACAGCTGTTCCGTATTCTTCCACGAGTTCCATCTTCCTCCTAAAGATATCACAGCGACGTCTTAATGCTAATCCAATCAATGGTCCACTCTGAGAGGCTGACTTGTGTAAAGTCATTGTTTGTCAAAACTGTGGCTTGCTATGAAATCTGAGCCGACACGTGAAGGACAAGAAGACAGCATCAGGTGACAGTCACTGCCAGTGCACCATTACAGATAGCAAATGCTGGGAGTGACAAGAGCGGTAAGGATCTGCAAACTACATTACCCATCATGCTTGACTAAGTAGGCCAAATTTGAAGGGGGAGAGAGAGTGAGATGGTGGCAGCACATCATACTGACTGAAAGCTGGGCTGATATTTGCTGGGAGGAATGCAGGAACCAAAGTTAACATCAAGAGGTGTCATCTGATTTCTTGTGGAGTGCCAGGTGATGAGTCGGGTGCTGCTTAAAGATGAAAGCAGAGGGGAGCATAATTCACCTTGTGTCAACAACACTACAACCCAGCGTGACTTCATCCCAGAAAGCGATATAAAAAAAACACGTCCTGACAAGCCAAATGATACCGCACCATGTTGCTGTATTTACTTGTGAGAGGAGTTCAAATGGAATCAAACAGTACCGTAATAGTCCAAAGCCAACCTCTGAATCAGGTTCAAGCAAGAAGAAATCAAATCTTGCCTGAACTGCATATAGCAGTGCGGATCACCTGCTGCCTTTATCAGCTGATACTATTTCCATCTGTGGCCTTTAGTCCATTTTTGCCCACCACGGAGGTCATCCAAAGACAGCACAGTAAGCACGGAGGGGGAGGGGGTGGGTGGGTGAATGTAGTACATTAAACCTGAAATGAGGGGGAAAGCTTTTGTCACTCAGTAAGTTGTAAGGGAAGATTACAGCAGTAAGACTTTTCACTCAGGCTGTTTTTTTTAATCATTTAATAGTAAGGGGACCAGGGCAGGAAAATAAGGGTGAGGGAAGGGGAGTATTGAGAGGAGGCAGCTTTTTCTTGTGGGGTATCCGGCCATGTCCTTCCAGTGCCTCTTCCATACCCGGCAACACACCGACATGCTAATCTAGAAGTGGCACACAACTGTGGAGCATCATTAAAATCTGATAAAGCCCACATCAAACAACAAGGTAAAAATGTTACTTCTGTCACACCGCTAATAATGCTTCCCTGTCAAATCCTCCTTTTCTCTGTCATGCTTTCTAATTTACTACGTCTCCCTCCTCTCACCCACATGCTTCCTCCCCTCGTGTCTTCATGCACTCTCTTCCTCTCTATCCAGTCTTCTCCTTGACAGGGCTGGCAGCCTCGGTCTCAGAGGAATCCTTTCCATCTACCCCTCCTCCTCCTCCGCCTCTCACTCCCACTCCCTGCCTCTCTCTCTCCTCTTCCGTCCTAGTAAAAAGAAAAAGAGCTCGCTTATGAAGCACACACACATATCTCAGCATTCTTCTCTCTGCCTTTATCCCTCCTTCCCGTCTCAGCACCGAGCGTTGTGTGCCCACGCCACCCGCGCCAACAGGTCAAGTGCATGCAATCGCCTCAGCTAACGACCTGCACCGACTCAGATCAAGCGAGATCATGGACTCTGGGTAAAAATATCTTGCACATTTGGCTGCAATTCAAAGCCGGAGTGCAAATTGGCTTCGTGAGGAGGGGAGGATTACTTTGGAATGCTTTGGATACTGGTGGGCACGGGTTTGAACTCTTGAAAGCGTCTTAAGTACATCAGATTCAATCTGCGTAGTCCAAAAAAATGAACAAAAGAAGATTTTAAATTGTGTCTTGTGTGGTTGTTGAAAAGCAAAATGTCCTTGTGTTTTTTATTCGAGAGTCAATTACAGCATTGTTTGGCTTGCAGATAAACTGAAGCCAAGGGGACAAGAGGCCAAAGTCACCTTCGGGTAAAACATGTGGGAGGAGGGGTGCGGTCAGGGTGTGCTTGGTGATGGGAGGAAAAGACGGGGAAAGGTGACAGGCTGAGGAAACCACATGTTAGGCTCTGCAATAAGCTTGATATATAGCTTCTCCCAAACTGCTTCTCCACTTTCTGACACTTACAGATGAACGGTACACTATTCCCCATTGTTCACCACTCATGTTTGGCAAGGGAAGACGCATCACACACATACAGGGTTGCAGCTGTGAATTGTACACACTACTTCACATACACAGATGGCTGCTGTTCCAAATTATGTGATGATCACAAACTAATACAGACACAAGCAGACAGTTGAGTATACACAATATGTATGAGCATGCACACACACACACACACACACACACACAC
Organism: Dascyllus trimaculatus; assembly: GCA_024666655.1. Lineage (NCBI taxonomy): Eukaryota > Metazoa > Chordata > Actinopteri > Pomacentridae > Dascyllus > Dascyllus trimaculatus. Next base: position 12,688,363 of record CM045446.1, on the reverse strand, counting down.
AAGCGACGCTACTGCGGTTAGTGGAGAGGACTCCCTCATCTGTTTACAGGCTTGTCTGCCAGTGTTGGCTTCAGCTACTAAAGTGAAAAACATCAAGTAGAGGTTTCAATAACAATGATGGCAAAAAAAATTAAAGGTGCTTGAATGTGCTAATAACCACTAAAACCTCTCTGCACAAACATGACTTCACTGAGTGCACACAAGCGCAAGGTAATTTCCTATGGTATGCCAGCCATTTCACTCTGTAGATGCCTTTTATCTCATTGATAAAAGTCATTAGCACATGGGAAGTTGTACTGTAATTGGTACGTATTTCGAATCACAGGCTCGGAATGTGAATTTTGCTTTTTATCAAGGCTGCTGACTTCAAGTAGTGGAGAGTCTTACTCACCAACCACACTCAAATCCCCCTTTTACCCATAAACCGCAGGGGTCAAACCTATCTAACCATGACTCCACTTGTGGCTGACGCTCTCTGGATTCCATCTCGTTAACAAAAGCAAAGCCTCGGACCACCACAGAGCATCTGCAGGCATCTTTAGATATGCACAAGATCACACATACACTTGACTATGTTGGCCTCACACGCTGTCAGAGGCACGGAAACACAGGCGCACACGTACACATACACAGAGTCATCTTAGGTTACAGATACCTTCTGACAAAGTCTCCCCAGACCCGTTTTATGTGCTGTAAATTCTACACAAAAGAGAGGAGGGGGGTAAAATCAGTACATTTTGTGTGAAATTCCTGCTTTGAAGTGAGTGACGCACTTGAAGTGAAGGAAAATAGCTGACTTCAAAGACCGGCCCAGGTTCCTCAAGGTTCCTCCTGGCTTCTTTCTATAAACATACTATGTTCAACTCCAATCTGCCTGAGAGGCTTAAGGTTGGCTGTCAGCATGCAAGGGGCAATTTAGCAAAATTGTTACACTTTATATTTCATCCAAATAGGTTAAAGTCACTGCCTACTGCATAGAGAGAAAAAAATCACTTTCCTATTTCTCTCATCAGCATGTTATTTCCTTCCTTAGTACACCATTGTGATACATATTAACTCTCGGGCTAAGCAAATGTATGTCACATTGTTAAACTGGTGCTACTCTGATTCTTGGACTTCATGCTTGTTTGCTTGCTTGCGCTATTGATATCAGAATTGAATTTTTTTCACGCTGGATACACACAACTGTCAATGCCGAAAATTCTAAACTGCAAATTTATCAACAGCCAGCATCCTTTAGAAAAAAGAACATCTCATCTTCCCAACTACCTATACCAAATTCAAGAACCTGTCTTTGGACCAAAGATGAAAAACACCACAAGTACCCTTTGAGACTGACACAGTGGAACAGATTAAACCCACTTCTGCTAACTATCCTCTACCATTCTCCTCTCAACCATGGTTCGATGTGGGTCAAACACTTCCCAGCTTTGGTTAGCCAGCATTGTAATCAGGGCTGGAGATAGATTCAGTGATACTGACATTTAAATGCCATTTACCTGATGCTGAAAAAAGTGTCCGAGAGGGATTTGAGCGATGAGAGAAATGGTGCACACATGGGTGATCAGCAGAGAGGAAGAATATGGACAGACAGGAAAGTAAATCAAAACCTAATGGTAATATTCAATGTAATTCAGTGTAATTTTATGAGTAATCAGTGAAGTATACTTCACTTTACACTGTTGACAGTGAGAAGCACAGTGACAGGCATCCCATGAGTCCCGTATGAATCGAACATGCATTAAATGAATCTGCATCAGATGTGCGTCTCCTGCTTGAAAGTGGTAAAAAAAAAAATTCACCCCACCCTGGAATGAAAAATGCCAATATCCCAGAAGGGTCAAATATAACAAACTGCCTTTCACTGAACATAAATATGACACAACAGCTCATGTCTCATCTCCTCAGCTCCCTTTTAATATTCAGATCCCATATGACACAAACAGAGGCAAAGGCCACCATCCATCATGTTCCAAGCTGCCTTCTTTCTTTCTCAGTTTGTCTGCCTGCACTAAGGCCAGGCTGTCCTTTGTAACACATGCTACTCCCATGCAATACTCCCAAAGGTGCCAGCCAAACAAGATCCCTCTGTGATTTACAATGGAGGGGCCCCTTTCATTATTAACTGGCTAGGCTCACAGCCTGGGGGCCAGACCATTACCTCTTCATGGGGGTAGATGCCACAGGCAGCAGTTGGTCTCTCCGTGTGGTAAAACAACACGTTGTAAAAATGATAGATATGGCGCGTAGGTGCATACTCCAGGCAAAGTCATAGTCCTTGGTGGACCAAAAGCCTTGCTGAATGTTAGCTTCATGGTTGACTAAGGCCTCAAATGTGGTATAAAGCTAGCTGCCGTATAACTCACTGAGTTAGGGCGTTGCCATGTAGGCGCAGATTGCCAGCAGCAGTCGTGAGTTCGAGTCCAGTTCACGACCCTTTGCTGCATGTCTCTCTCCTCTCTACCCCATTTCACCCTGTCTCTCCTCTATCATTAACATGGAAAAGCTCCCCCCTAAAAGATATTTTAAAACAAAACTGATCACCAAATGTAGTTTTTTTGCTAGAACTGCACACAAACGCAACAAAAAAATCAGTGCTTTCATTCTATGTGCCATATTCTACCCTACAGAAGAAAACTAATCCCTTAATCCACATTTGCACTCAGTTACACAGGTCAAGACTTCACTTAACTACACTATACCAGACCACTCCCTCTTCCACTTCGATCAGTGCACCATCACACACAGTTTAATGCAAATGAAGGTAAACAAAATTAAGTTAGATAGGCAGATAAACGATCTTGTTGGCTGGGGGAGTGGTTCTAGCCTGGCCAGTTAGGCACATCTCGTCTGGCATCAAATCCTCTCTGAGCCCTGGCACAGACCTCACCCGCGGCAGTTGGCAAGTGGGGCGACGGCCATCTTAGTGATTGCAGAATTGGGAGCACCCCTGTGTGTCTAAAAGACAGTTTGGCTGTAGTTTAAAAAGCCACTAAACCTCAATCTGCTCCTTCCTGTTTTTGCCCTTATGGTATATCCCTGGAGGGCACTGGTTCAAATTCATTAGTGCTCCTTTATCTCCATGAAAATGGGAGACCCTCTGCTCTCCATCTACCTCCTGTTTCTAAGCTGCTGTCTCCATTTCCCTCCTGCCTGCAGTTGCTGTTGTTCTCTCTCGCCCTCTCTCTTTTTCTCTCTCTCTCTCCCACACAAACACAAACACACACACTCAAACTCTCACTCCTGCTTTCATTGTTTCGGCCTCTCCCCTCATTTTCCACAACACTAACCCAAGGGCAAGTATGGCGGGGCTGTGAACAGCAACCCCCAATTCCATGCCAAACCTGCTGTTGTCTTCCCTTTCATGTCTTTAGCCCTACCTCCACCCTGTTGAGACTACAGATTGGGGTAAAATGACAAATGTCTTAAGGGCTGCCTTGAGGGTTAGATTTATCACCAAATTCCACCCCCGACCCCCACCCATCCCACTGGCTAAAAATACTGAATCACACCAGTGGGCAGGGCGCATCCTTGCCAGGTTCCAAGTCTTCAGCTTTGTGCTCATATTTTAGGTCTGAAGCTGACACTTTTTGTTCTAATAACTTATAAAGAGCATGCAAATGCTGCAGATGGCACTTTTTGCTCAAGGACACAGATTGTGCATTGCTAGGATCAAACATCCAAATATATTCTTGTAACATACAGTTTCCTAGAAAAGTCAGGAGTATCTTGGAATGATGAGTTCTTATTTAACTTGAGCATTTGGCTACTGTGTGGGTCAAGTAGGATTTAAAACACTGTTGCCGATATGGTATTTATTATATCTCCCAATCTCAAAGTGTATTTCTCTTCTAGTTCCTGCTTGGTTGCATCAGGCTACAAGCTTAATCAGAGCAGTGCTGGCTCCCTGCTTCCTTCTGTCTCAACACTATCTACCCATATCAGCGGCAAATAGACAGACTTTGATAACAGTCTTATTTATTCCATTAAATGAATCCATCTACTTTCCTCCAACTCCACTTGCCCAATTTCGTCTTATACCAGATACACTAACAGGGGTCCGCTTACATTTTACTCTTTATAATGGCTGGATTTAAGCTATCTCTTAGATTATGCAGGTAGTGGTTCCACATCCAGAGCACTTCTCCCAGATTTGTGGTCATCAATAAGCAATACTTACTCTTGCAGGAATAACAGTCAGTAAATAAAAGGGATTCCATGGAGACCTTAAAGTAACTAAACAATCTTTGAAACCTCAAACAAAAGTGTTGTTTAATTGGATTTCTGTCTCAGTATTGGCAGTAAATCAGCTTTTTCCATCACTGATGTTAGAGGACAGTTGTCAGACAGTTCCAACATGCTTTATGCCAAATGGGACATCCCAGATGAGTTCAGAAACATGAAATGCCAATTTAACTGGGTAGCAGTGACCCACTCACAGCAGGAGGCTGATTAGTCTCCACAAACGCTCTATTCAAATTCTGTTCCAGAAAACTTGTCCAAGATGCCAAGTCAGCTGTCCCATTGTCTAATGACCACCTGGCTGAGCATCTCTTCAGCCAAGTCAATCAAGTCTGACCCCATTTAAATCATAATTACAATGCACAACCAGAAAGAATTTTATTTTCTTGTATCTAAATATTAAAAATAAGTAACTCTACACTTCATAATCAGCTACTGTGCTCTCTCCTGTTAGAAACAACTACAAACCTCTAACAAAACCACCTAAAAATAAGGCAATTTAGTGTGCCAGACAATCTTCCATCTAGTGCAAAACCAAATTGAAAAAAATAAAATCTCCAAAACCTTTATTCTGCCATGGACTTGATCCGTAAACAAAAGGGTGACAGCAGCAAGGGGGTAGCCCCCCACCCTGCAATGGTGCTAATCTCCCCAGCCATGGCTGGTATCTCTGATTGTTATGTTGTCATTCTTCCCTCAACCTCAATCACTTTTTAATCAGGATTATCTTCTCTGACACTGCGACTCAAGAGTTAATTAGGGGTCCAGCCACTGCAGGTGCTACAGCTCTATTTGAATAGCTTGGATTATTTTTTAATTCTTCCCCTGCCCTAAATTATTTTGATCTCAAAATCCGTGAAACCAAGCACAACCAGACAGGGAGACTGCTGCAAAAACATATCCATGAAAACCATGTCAAAATTCAAAATATCGGTTTGATTTGTTGAACAATGCTTCATAGCAGTATACCCAAAGTAAAAGCAACAACAACAACAAAAAAAATAAAAATCTTTTGGTGTATTTAGTTTGGTGTCAAGGTTCTTTAGAGTCAGTTGCATAATTTGTTTATGTGTGTTTATAGGCATGTGAGCGTATGACAAATTCACAGGAGCCTTTACCTCTTAACTCAAACCCACATACAATGATGCTGGGTTTTTACATTCATCCTTCTACCACAAAACAAATGTCAGAGAAACAACTAAATCTTCAACTTCTCAAAAAGGGAAAAAGAAAATGCCAGGTTGCCCACTCTGTTTCCTGTCAGTTGGAATACAGTGGAGAGTGTCTGTCTCCATTTACATACAAATGTCACCTTCTATCTTCCCAGGGGCTGAGGAAGGTTTTACTCTCTCCACCGTGATGCGCTTGACAAACCTTTCTTCTCCGTCTGGGAGACAAGCTTGTGTTGCACAGTGAGAAAGTGAGAGGAAACTCAATGCGTTTTGCCTCTGGTGCCTTCTCTCTGTCTTCTTTCTCTTTTACGCGCCACTGGTACACTGTAATTTGTGTATCCAGACTGGAGTACATAGGCTTTGTTTCCATTTCACTGAAAGATGAGGCAGCATGCTGTTTGAAAAGGCACCTGGTCGGTCGAGGTTGTAATTACTGAAAAAGCCTTATTATTGGGCTTTTTCGATGGAGAGGTTTTGTTGTGGGAGGGTAATTATTAATACAAAATAAGTTTGACTGCAAACAGCGGGTAAAATGAGAACATCCAACAACAACCGTCCTTGTAGTAAGCGAAGTGGTGGCATCATCTGCATATATAGCAATCATCACCAACTCACAAAGCACAACCTGGCAGCACTGCTTATATTCCCAGAGATGCACAGGCAGCCATTTTCTGTAAGTGGCCCACATAGTGAATCTGCGCCATTTCTCATAAACCGGGACGTGTATCCCCTGATGCATAGGGATGAACAATCAGCCTGACAGGCAGGTAGTTACTCCTTCTTAACCCCAGCAAGCGCTGACTGATGCAACAGAACAGCATGCCCCCTCCCTCTTCTGATCCCCCTGCTTCCTAGTATCCTCTCTGTACATTCTCTCACTCATATTCCTCCTTTTCTCTAGTCTCCCCTCATTTTTGCACACTCATTCTCTTCATTATTCTCTTTCCTCTCTTTATCCTCTTCCTTGCTCTCCTACTATTCACCGACTACCTCTCTTTCTCACTCTCCATCACTCTCTTTCCCAGAGGCCCCTGTTTCCTTGCTTGCATTACACACAATTACTTCCATCCATCAATTATCTGCCTACTCCTCTTTAGCTACCCCATTTCCCTTTCTCTGCTCTATGACAACAACCCCCACTATCCCGATTACACGTGTTTCTCCGCGACCCCACTCTCTTACCCCACCCCACGCCTCAGGGCAGCTGAGTGCACCTCCTCACACTCTTGTCCTCCCTCCCCGTTTCTCCTCCTTTTTCCTCCCTCAAAGCTCCCCTGAAGCCTCCCCCACCCTCCCATTTATGCCAGATGTCCCTTAAGTTTGGTTGTGCATGTGTGGAGAGGGAAGGAACAAAAGGACAGGGTGCTGGTGGTGTGGGGACACAGATGGGTGGTGGCGGTGGTGGTGGTGGGGGGTGGGGGTGGGGGGTGGGGGGGGGGGCATCTGAATGGTGCCCAGCCATCTTGGCCTGGGCCTTCTGTGCGTGCACAATAAGCACATTCGGATTAGCAGCTTTTAGGACACACATACACACACAAACCCTTTTGCGTCTTTTATGACAATTTCACACCAAAGCAGAAACCTGGGAGAAGCCAATGTTTGGTGTGAATTAGCTAAACTCATGACCCCCCTCTCATCAGCAGAATTTTCTGAAGGACAGACAACTCCGCGAAAACAAATTATTACACTGCTAATGTTTTACAGTGACTTTCTGACTGCAGCTGTAATGTGCAGCCTTTTCAACCTTAAAATCAGGTTTTCTTCACAGGGCAGGTGCTGGAACAGGACTCTTGAGCTGAAGTGGCATTCAATTTTCAGATAGTGTCTGAATATATAAATACTGCAGTTTAAGTAAAATTTGACACATTTGGAAAAGCTGCCAAACTTCTGTCAAATACAGCCCTGCAAGCAAAGAGTGTCCTAAGTTTCAGTGCTATCGCTGCGGAACAACCAGAAATAACTTGACTAATCTTTGACGTCACAGACTGGTCACCGACAATGGTGTTAAAGTGGCAGTGCTCTTAAGCTGCTGCACCCCCATTTAAATCAGAATGCCCAATTAACTAAGCACCAATCACTAAATTGCAGCGCTTAGAAAGGCTGAACCAACAGTGCAAACAGCGTAAGTTGGTTTAGTATGTTGCTCGGGGAGACTTAAAACAGGATTCACTCCTGCTGACGAACAGAAAGACTGTTGACAAGAAAAGACAAGTGACCTTCATTACCAGTCTGCTGTCATGCACTTAGTCTTGGCAAAGTGTCCAAAAGTCTATCGCCTCACAGCGCTCTAACAGACTCAAATTATAGTGTATACACAAACAGAAGTGTTTTTTGGAAACTGTGGCAGATCATGCCTGACAAATGCACTTCATACAGATGGCTCAGCAGTTGGACGTGCAGGAGCAGGGTTAAAATGAACTAACTGCAACCTGTTTGAACCCTTCAACTATAAGAATGGGCTCCCTAACCCCACTGTCACACTCCCCCGCCAACAACCACACGAGTAAAACCTCACGGGGGCCAAACAGCGAGGGCACAGGGCAGCCCTTCCTGCCACATCTAGTTTGCAAAGAGGAGAAGGAGGCAGAACCCCCAAGGTGAACCTCTGTGCATCAATCTGGGGGAAGACAGCTGGTAATCACACTTAACACAGAAACAGCCTAACAGCAAGCATCAGGAGACGCCCAGAGGGAACGCAGACAGAGAGACAGGACCAGACACGCCCATTTGATGCCTGTCCCAGACTGGGTGTTAATTACTTCTCACCATGAAACACCAGTTCACATTAACTCCATAACCATAAAGAGGATGGGATCAGGGCCAGAGGGAAAGGGGAGTGAATTGGTGTTTGTGTTGAATACTCCATGTCTCGTACTGTTTCCTCGCAGGCTTTAACAGACTATGCACTATGTTTGCTCAAGTGGTGTCATACCTTGGGGGAGGCGGACAAAAATGAATGAGGGAGTAGCAGGCATCAACAGAAGGTCTGCTCCTGCTCGTCATCAAAAGCAGATTACTGTCACTTCATCAGAAGGAGCTGAAGCGAATCATTTTCGTAAAACCTGAAGGTACATAGGGAACGGGCAGGAGGCTGGGGAGGTGACAGCATGTTGATGTATTCCCAAAAGACTTACCAGATAGTCTGGCAGGGATTAGTATGTTTATGTGTGTGAGGGGCTACCTTTCCCTTCTGCACACAATACATGAATGCACACTCTCTGATTAAGACTCCCTTCCTACCTGGCACATCTGGGATGATGCAGGGGCAAAAACAGCTTGTGAAGGATAAAATTCAGGTGTAAATGCACTTAAGATACATTTAACCAAATGCTTCCACAATAGCGAAGCAATACACATGGGGTCCACAAAATAGGCAACTTAAATAAAGGAAAGAAAAAAACACTTGCATATGGATTCAAGCGTGGTTTTGCAGGAGTGATGGTGATGGACGGGAGATGGAGAAGAGGTGTGTCTCCTGTTTATTCCCAACAGTGTACATCTAAAGAGTTTTAAGTTATGCAGACAGACAGAAAGATAAAGAATAGCGTTGTGAGAGAGAAATCGAATGAGGAAGACAAAGAGATGAAGGAAACCAAGAGGGAGCAAACACCAGAGGAGCCTGAAAGTCAGCCAAGATGCAAGGTGGACTTTAACTCAGCCAGAGATGGATCAATCCTGCTGAGTTCACACACCTTATCACAGCTTCCCCTTATCTGGCTCCTGCCTCTCAACCTATGTCATCTCTGCTCACAACCATCGCTGTCTTGCTTAGGAGTGCTGACCTTTAGTCTTCACGCGAGTTAGTGTGTAAATATGACTTTTTGGGTGGTGCCACGCCGCAGCCATTTTTACTTTTCACAAAGTTCTGGTGAGGACTTGAGCTACAGATTTTAGCCCCAAGACAAGGAGCGAGGTGAGTAAATCCTCTGCCTGCCAACAGTCTCATATTTCTCTCCCTTTGGCCAGGATGAAACTGTAGGTCTATAGAGTGAAAATGACACACCTGGCTCCAGAAGTTTAACCTTGATGATGTTTTAAATTGTCGTGAATGCAAAGTTCTGTGTGTCCTCTGAGCACTTGGCTATTTCTGTCAGGACAAATAGTATTAACACAGGTGTAAATGTTAGGACATTTTTATCCTGAGCCCCTTGAAGTACTGACGGTGCATATTCAAATTTTGAGGCCCAATGGTGACGTTCTGCAGTGGTCTCCAGTAAGCCAGACCACCTCCTCCTATTCTGTCCTCATAAACAAAAACATGTTTGTACAGCAGGGAAGGTGTTTCTGGGTAACTGTCTTGCAGAGGCCTGCACATACAAATGTTAATCGCTAACCTCTTTCAAAATTCAAAAAAACACACGTAGCATGTGCTCTATCTGGAATCTCATGCACCAGACGATAAGGTGATGCAGGCAAAGATATCCTGTAGGGGTTGTGCCAACACTCATCCCGGAACATAAAAAAAGACACACAAAAGCACAAAGATCAGTCTGCCATCCAGTGTTGTATTTTGCTGCTATACATTCTATTTTGATTACAGATGCTGTATGCATTTACAGACTTAGAGGCGCAAAATGATGTTTGAGACGTAAGTGGTTCAACAATTACTTTGTATGATTGGAGAACTCAAAATTGGCTCTTCAATGCCAATGTCACTCTTTTTCTCATCCATTTTTCTAAAAAACTATTTGAGTTTCAGGGTTCTATCTGTTTCCAAACAAAGCAATTCTTTGGCTTAAAAATATACCAAACTACTGCTAAGCTTCCTATACATGTGCAAAGAGCTGCAAATTGCACAATCTTTCCAATTGTGTGCAAACCAACTCTCTGTTCCATGTTACTTCCAATCATTTGTTTCCGCAGCCTGGATATGTGGCAAGAAAAGAAATGTGAATGACAAGGGATGGCTAATCCACAAATCAAAGGAGAGAGGAGGGGACACTTTACAAGACACACTGCCTCCTGTTTTCACAGCCAGACTAATTGCACCTCGTGTCGCTGGAAGAGCACTGATTTAGCACTCGGAGCAAATTAAAATGAATAAACACAATTAGCTGTGAGTGCAACAGCGCCTCTGCATAGCGCACATTTCTCTCTTCCTCTCTACCGCCACAGTCACTTCAGAGCAGCTGTTATTAACTGCGTTGTTGCGTCAAGTGCAATGTGACTAATTGCAAAGCACTTGATGCCACCAAAATGCTGCTAATTTAGATTTGAAGAAAACGAACAGGGCACAAGCTGGTAAGGAAAAGTGGGCTTGAAAGCTCTGAACAAAGGGCAAATCATATGTGTACAGTAAGTGTGTTATTTTCATTAATTTAAGCTTTGGAATTGGGATAAAACCTTTGCTTACAGCATGGAATGAATTAAAATAGCGATAAAATAAAAGTTATTACGTGATTTTAGGAGAGCTAATCTTTTATCTTTCCTGAAATGAATCTGTACAGCATGTCTATTCATTTATTAAGCCTATGCAAATGGCAGAGATTTGATTTTGAAACTTTTGCAGGTTTCTTGGTCTCACTTTTGGTGCAGCATCTGGAAAGTCTCTAATAATAAAAGCCTCTTAAAGAATCAAGAGCTTTGCTTGCGCCACAAAAACCTATTGCCACACAATTGCCCAAGTTGGTTGTGTATCAAAATGTCACGAAGGCACTTGATGTCGAGAACCCAAAAGCACAAAAACTACATCAAACAGTCGGAAAGGACGCCAAAATTTTTAAACTCCGCTTCGAATACCTGAAGTGAAATACACGACTTGAATGGCTTTACAGTAAGTCTGCGAGGCCACAGCTATCCTTGAATCTCCCTCTCTCCTCCACTTTGATCCTGTCAAAAACGGAGAGAATACACCCTACTGTTGAGGTAGGGGAAATAAAAGAAAACAGCTCAGAAAGTAATAATTGCAAAGGAAATGAATTTCAAAACCCCGAGGAGGACACTTCTCCAAGACCTCCATACTTGGGGGAAAAAAAGCATCATATCCGGGGCACAATTCAATTAGCTTTTCTTCCAAGTGTAGGGAAAGGAGCTCCGGGGAGAAATCAAAAGTTTAGTCCAATAAAAGAAGTTTTCAAGGATGTAATGTTCTCACTGCCCCCCTCTCTTCGTCCTCCTCCTCCTCCTCCTCTTCCTGCACTATGCATTACCGCTGCTTACAAGCGTGCCACTCACAAATGCATCGATTTGTGATTCCCGCGGACGAGAAATAAATAAATAAGCTAAATTAAATAAAAACAACACCTTGCTGATGCCGCGGTGACAGACACACTGGTCACGCTCGTTCGACTGCGCCTGGCAGCTTATCCTTGGCATTTTCATTGCCTTTTTTTTGTCTTTCGTGCCCAGTTATTTGACAGTGATCAGGGGTGATAAATTGTTCAATTAAAGCCACATTAAGAATCCAGAACACGCTTGACGCACAGCCCCTCGGTTTACGTGTTGTCCAATTACTCTGAAGGACAAGACTCCTTCTTGCTACTGACAATCAACATGTGACTCTCATCATAAGACGAATGGGTTTATTTATGCGAGGTAGCAGGCTGATTGAATACTGGAATGCAAGACTGATGGGCTGCAGTTGCAAAACAGGTAAAAACCTGGGTTTTCATTACAACACAGAGAATTGCATGATGGAACAGAATGCATATATATATTCACCCTCTGGTGGGGAATTCGGTTTTAGCTTGGCAAGACATGCAAGAAAGAGAAAATTTGTAGTAAATACTGAAGCATGGACGACTGAACCCATTCCCTAGTGATATAAGCATCTTCCAACTTGACTCCCTGTTGAGTTTGACCTCTGACCTCCACAAATTTCAAGATATTTCCCTGTGATTTTTTTTTACTATCAAGAACAAAAAACAGTAACATTTGAGCTTGTCTGTTCAGCAAACCCCCAGTTAAATGAAACGCATTACTAATCTTTGTTTGGCTTGCAATTGCTGTCGGGGTGGGAGAATGGAGGAAGTGAGCGAGGGGAGGAGGGGTGCGTTGCCTGGGGAAGGTTTAGCCTTAAATGTTCTGATAAAATTAAGATCCATTGCAATTCAAATTGGACTCACTTGACTTACAGAAGCCTGAAAAAAAGAGAGGAGAAGAAGAAGAAGACGCAGTGCCATAGCCTGGAGCTGTATCTAAAATTTCCAACACAACCAGACAAAAAGTTACTTCTCAAGGCAGAAAATTACCCTTAAGTAAAAAGAAGTAGGCTAATGCCGAGAAGAAGAGAAAAAAGCATACAAAAGACTTTGCACAAACATCAGAGAAATAACTTGAAAGAGCTATTTGCAGTGCGTCGATAACAAAAAGGAGCGAAATCACTTTAAACTCCACAAAAATGTCACCATAAACATACAAGAGATATACTGCAAGTAAACAGAGAAGTACTTTTCTAGCGTGGAGAGGAGCTGCCAGAGCTTAGGGAAACTCTTGCAGTGATTTATTGATACGCTTTCTGGTCTTTTCATAAGCAACATTAAATGTTAAATGGGGATTTGCAGACTCGTGAACCTCTACATGTAGGAAAAAGCGACAGAAAAAAAGTGTTTTAAATGGAAAATGAGAAGGATGTTTGGAGTAAAAATCTGCACAGAAAGGAAGGAAGGTGTTTGGATGTGTGTGTAAATATGGATGTAAAGTTTGCAAACTTGAAAAGACTAAAGAAATCTGCAGCAGATTTGATTGAAAGTAGCAGATGCAAACACATTTAAGTTGACAAGAAGTGAGAAAAGTGAATGCAAATAGGTTTCCTCTGGAAAAAGAGAGAGCTGCGCTATCTTTTTTCCCCCCAGCAGGACTGAGGTACAAAATTAAAGCAGAGCTGAATGGGCCTAATATATCTCCCCCTCAACACTCTCTGGACTTTGGATTGCTCCTATCTTTAACCGTCCATGTAAACTGATAGCAAAAGCAGTAAAAAAGAACAAAAGTTGCAGTCACTTACTTCAGCGGCGTGAGAGGAAAAAAGAAACTCTGTCTAACCCCCCTTAGTCGGGGTCAGTTTTTAAATCCGTATTCTCTGTTCCATGAGCGGTCAGTTTCTCCACAAGAAAAACGTTGCATCTCCAAACGTTATATTCCACTTTTCCCCCCAGAGTCACTTGTTAACGGAGGGAGCGGGGATAAAATACTCCTATGATTCTCCGTGTATTCCGTTTTTTTCTCTCTCCCTCTCTCTCCCCCCCTAAAGATCAGACGCTCCGAGCCAGAATCTCCTCACAGAAAGAAAAATAATAATAAAAACCTTATAATAATCCGTGCGCGGCGGCGTTGCGCACGGATCTCCAAAATGTGTATCTCTTATTGGTGTCTCTCGTTATCTCCGCGTCCCAGGTTTGGATCCCTTTCTTCCTAAATCCACCTCATACGGGCTGGGGGTGGGGAGACAGGAGTCAAATACCCCCCCTCTTTCTCTCTCTCTCTCTTTCTCCCTCCCCCCCTCCCCTCTAAAGCAAAAAAAGGGGGAAAATACGGAGCCCTGTGCTGCGTTCAATGTCGCCTCATAAACTTCGTCGTCTCCTCTCTCTCTCTCTTTCTCTCCTCTCGCTCGTAATTCCTGCCCCCTTGGCTTGGTGCGTTCAGGCGCGTTTAGTCGGAAATCATAACACAGTGGGGCTGGGAACGAAACGAGTTACTGGGGCTGATCTTTGGTTTTTATACATCTGGGCTGGATGAGGAGGAGGTGCAGTGAGAAAGAAGGCATACTGCAAAGCTGTAAGGACTAATTGTAAGGATATTCTACATTTTAGGAATATTATGAGAATAATCTGGCAATTTAAACATTGACAGAGATGCAGTAGAAGTCAGTTTCTTTACATTTTCAAATAAAATATACTTAATGTTCAGTGTAGATTAACCCATATAGTGATTATTCATCTACTTGCATGGACATTGAACTCATCACAAAATAGAGGTGTACAAAATGTAAACTTCCCGGCTTTCACATCAGATCAAACACAATCTCATAGCAAGCAGAAAATGATCTGTGTGGTATGATCACAATAAAAAAAACTTAATTTTGGCTGTTTAATGAATACTTATTTCCTTTTCAGTGCCCTCGACCACGTGATGTCTGGTTCGTCCTTGTTCCCATTAAAAATTCAAAACAAAAACAAATCAGCATAATTCGTTTCATTTTAAGTGCTAATAAAATAACCTTTGGAATCAAACTTTTATTTTTTGTTGAGCTGCAATATACAACAAAACAACAACAAAGCAAACCAAAGCTGCATATTGATGTCTCATGGTAGAGCAGAATAGAAGATTTTTATTGTCAGTTTCTCCATATATATCCAGGACATACAGAGGTACTGAAAAGGCGTTTCTCTTTCACCTTCGTATTCGTAACACTCATTAAAAAAGGGATCAAAATACTGTATAAATACAATAAAGTAAAATAAAATATATAAAAATGTACCTATGTACATTGGCGGTAGTGCAAAACAGTGAGAGCTTATTGAGGTGATGTGGATTTGCCACAATTAAGTCTAAAAAATCACACTGATTTTCAAAAACTTGTGACTTTTTTGTTTGATTGTTTAGCTTTGGTGTAAGGGAGAAAGTTTTCGAACACTGTTGCACCCAATCACATTGGCTTTTAGCTGAAAATGCAGCTCTGATTGGTCAGTTGCATTTAAATTCAAATAGTGGCAGCTGGTGTCCACTATGTCCTGCAGGGAGGGGAGAAACACACACACACACACACACACACACACACACCAGAGACACATCAATCAATTCACCCACAATCAGTTGCCATCAGCCAGCATGCAGCAACATGTTGCACTAACTTTAACTGAGGACAGTCGTGTTTTCTTTAGATGAGATTATATTCTAACTCAGAATACATGCTGGTCCAGAGAGTAGTAAAAGTGACTGTTTGGGGCCTCAGAATGATAAAATCATGTGTCCCATTGCTGAGCTGCAATGATTTAGCTGAATGATGCTGGTAGCTGCGTCAAAGCCCCCTCCTGAAGCATTAAGGACCAAGATGGAGAACTGAAGTAAATGAGAATGAATTAAGCAATCTTTGGACAGGGCTACTCTTTTCTTCTTCTTTTTTTTTTTGAAGTGTAGTGCATCAAATGAAAGGCTTCTTCTGCCCAGTCGGAGGGAGAGTAGCAATATATTTTGTGTGAACTTTTCAAGGTATGCAGGCAGTAATGGATGGGAACAAGCCCTTTTAAAGAAAGACCCATCTTTGCTCTGTGTTGGCAGAAAGCCATCTGGAGCCACAAGCAATCCTCCACTGCCCCCTTTCTGCTCTTTGTTTAAAACCCAGTGTGACACGTAGCAAACCATAAAGAGGTGCAGGAGGATGTGTGTGTCTGTCTGAGCATGTGTGTGTGAGTGTGTGGGAGGGTCGGGGCCTAATCAATTTACTTGTGAGTAAAAAACATGTGTTTATGCTACGTAGATTTCTCCCCTGGCCTCTTATTCACACTGCAGCCCCTTATTTAATCAAGGCGGTAAATCTTAGCGGCGAACCCAGAGCTCTCACCACCATTCCCCTGGTGGCATGAGCCTTAACATGGTAAATTTCACTCGGGTAGGGAAATGCGCTCAGTGGCCGAGGCTAGTGCTTTGGAAGGATAAAAAGAGCACTTACTGCCTGACATGTGCAATCCATAACAGAATAATGAGACTCCTCCACTCTAGGAGCTCTCTTCCCCTCGCTCTCCCCCTCTCTCCCACTTTTTTTGTTTTCCTAGCGAGCGTTCATAAATGCCATGTAAATTCAGAGAGCGGAAGATGTGGCAAGTGCTCGAGGGAAAGCGTTTTAATCGTTCGCGTCTTGTTACGGAATCACGTAACAGCATGTACTGCGTGAAGATGCTCCAAACAACTGGCGAACCTTGTTGAAACTACTGGCCTCCTTCTGTCAGCTGTTATGCTTCCAAGTGGAGGTGATCCTCACTGCAGTGTCTGACTATCACTGCTATCAAACAGAAACCTCTCACTCAAGAAGCATTTTGAGGGAGAAGAATGCTTTTTCTGAAGTAATTATACAGAAGTAGGAAAATTTGTGTGTGATGCATAATTTTAAAAAGATTCGAAGTCATGTAATACAGCCCATGTTAAATTTTAAAAATGTGACCTCTGTTAGCCTATGCGCTCAGGCAGTTTCTGTGTATTTTTCACTTCTGTCACATTTTTTACTCACTGTGGGCTCATTTTTCACTGTGATATGAAGTCCTGCACCTCCATGGAAACAACACAACCATGACTGGAAGTAGAAAGTGGAGAGAATTCAAGAATATATTCTGTGACACAGTTGCAATGCCATAAATCATTAAACAAAAAGAAAAAAGTGACACTTGTTTGATTATTTCTTTTACAAAAATGTTACAGAATCAATATTTTTCCAGGTGCCCACAGGTGTTACAAAATTTGAAAAAAAAACAAAAGGTGACTCTACATACTGTAGATGTTTCACTACTTCGTATTAGTTTCCATACTTGCGTCCTGTCAGCCCTGTGTAAACAGCAGGTCAGCCCAGTTCAACCAAATAGTCCGTAAATTTCTCTCATGTTTCAGGGAGACTGAAACCTTTTGTTTTTTACAGAATCCAAATATTGCAAACTATTTTTTTTCAAATTTTTTTTCTAAATGAGGTATGTAGAATAAAAGTGATTTTGATTATGTCACACATGATGCATTCAGTGATTGTCAGGAAGTTAAAAATCCAACTATACTGTCTATTTTGTGTTTCTGGCTCAGATAATGGTGTAATTTTAGCAATTTTCTAACAAAACAACATAACACGCCTTTCAATCCCACTGGCAGGGTTTAGGGTTAATTTTTTTTTAAATTTAGAAGCTACACCACTAAAAGAGCATCATTCCTCATTGCCTCAAAAGCCATAAAACATGTATAATTTGCTTTTTTATATTACTTGACTATAAGTCAGAAAGATTTATGCTGCTATTAAAAGGTCAGCCAACTAGTTCAGGCAGGTTTTTTTTCCTACATATATTACTTCTTCTATTTACAGAACTTGGGAAGCGTTCAACTCAAAAGCCAGGAAAAGAGCAGAATGGTACAAACATGTCAACTCTGCTGGTTTGTCCAGATTTGCATTAATTTTCTCACAATTCTTCCTTGACCCATTGTTGTTTTTTTAACTCCACAAGACTGCTAAAGAAATATGTTGCTTCTTGCTGTATTGTCTCCCTGCTCCCTTTCGTTCATCTATGTCACCCTTAGGGGCTGAGGCACAATCACCTCCGATAGCAGCGGGCCATCGCTCACACTGTCCCTGGAGGCGACAGCCCACTTACTGCCAGCTTCAGCTGAAAATGGAGGACATTTCATCACCCCACCGAAAAACACAATTAAAAACGCGTGCACGCAGCAGCCGGCCCTCGAGAGCCACCCCTTCGCCGCAAGTTTAGTTACTCCAAGTCCGCCTCACCCTCTCAGATATTTACTTTCCCTGTGACTGAGCATTTGTCAGCGAGCTTGGAGAGTACTGGGCTATGTGTTGTGGGTTTTTTTTAAAAATTATTATTATTGTGCACAAGACAGTGGACGAAAGCGAAGGAGCGGACCAGCGCTCAGTGTGTAATGCTCTTCTCTCACGGAGACATTTGCTGCCTTGTAGCTTCAGCAGTTAGCTGATGACTTTGCTCTAGGCTAGAATCTTTGTCTTCCTCTCCTGCAAGCCAAAATGGAGGACAGCATGCTGGGGTTTGTGGTGATGGGTGGTTTGCTTAACAGACACACACACACACTGCACACGCAGACACACACACAAGGCAGGAAGAGAGGCAGACTGACGGCTATTAGAGTGCAACGATGCTCAGCCTTATCTCCCACCATGATAGAGATCTACAAAGAGCTTGAGAGAGATTATGAATTCATTACCTTGATACACAAGTGAGCACTGCAATAGACAGGAGTTTGAGAATGGAGATAGGAGCTGGGTGGGTGCACTGGGAGGAGCAGGGATGGGAATGCGATGAATTACATGCTGCTGATACGGAATAAATCTGTCTGCTCCTGCCTTTTTATAAAATTTTGAGCTCTTTGGATGTCATATGGTGCAATCTTCTGTGAAAGACACATGTATGTTCTTGTTTCATTAGAGGTCAGGAATCGTGTCTTGTTCAGCTTCAATTCAAGACTTGTGGGCACTTACAAGGTTCAAATCCTACCCTCTAACAACAGGCTATGATCACACTTTATCTTTCACTTTTTAATTTACAGCAATATCCGGACAGGATTTAGTGCTGACAATACAAATAGTGGTAATAAAACCCAGTAGCATCTGTGACCTCTGCTTTTCTTTTGTATGTATTTTCATCTTTAGCACCGGGTGCTTAAAGATGTTGAGTTATGCAATTCACCCCTCAGAGTTTGGCCAACCACTTTGCAAAATCATCACTGCGACATCCAATTTTCATGTGTGCGATATGTCATTCACTGCATCCCGGCATGGCTGCGTGTTACGAGTCTAACTTCACAGTCCTTTGTGGAGAAGACATCAGATAAATGTCCAAATTACAGGGTGTTATTTGTTAGTACAATGCACTCAAGTCGATATAACTATCTCGAAGAGCTTTTCTGTTACCAAACACGCTCACTCCTGCCTCTCCTTTTTCCTTCAGCTCTCGTGCGTTTCTTTTAACCAGCTCGCTCTCAATATGGTTTTTTCTCAGAGAGTGTTTTCCCTCCAGCTCTGTTGAACTCAGCTGACATTTGGAGGCAAGTGAAAGGGTGCAGCTAAATAAACCAAAGAATTTCAGCGATAGAGAGACAAAGACAGAGAGTTTTTTTTTTGTATTTCGATGTTTAACTGTGTGTCCTGTGAATCCTGTTAAACTGACAAATGTTGTTTTATATGGTGGATGCCTTGTACTGGGCATTTCAGTTTCAAAGCTGACATTACTAGACTGAGCAGACAATTAATTTAACTGCGGATGTTGTAAACTAGTGAAGGTTTCATATGTTTTCCAGCAGCGAGTCCCATGTGTGGGGTCTGATCACTGTTTGACTTTATTACACACTGAGCATTAAATAGTCATGTTGAAGTTGAAGTTGCTCCATGACTATGTATGTCAGAGAAGAGAAGGAACAAATGTATCCTTGGAAATTCTTCATATTTGAATGGGTGAAAGAGGTAATGTATAAAAGTGGCGTCTCTAGGACTACTGATGTAAGCAGAGTTCGTCTTATTTTACATAAACTTGTCAAGAATCATCAGAAATCAACTTACAGCCAAATGTAAAAATACAATTTGTGGTAACAGCCATCTAAGTCCCATGTCCTTGTTATGTTCAATGTTTCTGTGCTGGCTTGTTTTAGTGTGTAATGAGCACTTTTACTGACAGATAAGTACCTGTAATGGTAAAGCACCATTATAAATCTTTCTTTTAGAAAGTTTAGAAACACATCTTTGATTGTTTGGAGGCCTCGCAGAAACCACCCAGTGTATAATTTATGTTGTGTGTAGGGGTGTTTTTTCATGCAGCAATATATCATTACCCTGTGTACATGTTGTGTGTATGTGTAGTGTCCCGTGAATACGTCTTTTGTATCTGCGCTGAGTGACTCTATGTGCTGTGTGCGCATATGTGTCTTTCACTGTGTGTGTGCGTTCAAAACGCATGTGCCTTTCAATGTGTGTCATTGTTTACTGTATGCTGTATTTGAGTGCCTTTAATGCTTTCAGGTCACCGTGCACACAGCGCTGTGTGCACACACGTGTGCCTTTCAGTGAGTGTTTGTGTATATGGCATGAGTGCGTGTGCATTTTCTCCACCGCGGATAGGCGGGTGAAGCCAGAGAGGCCAGGAGTGATGAGTGATGCCAGAGGTGGTTTTCTACCAACCTCTCCGCTGGCTTGCTGGCTCGCTAATGGCCTCCTCAGTGGGTTGGCTGACCAACTTGCTTGCTCTCAGCGGCTCGGCCTTCCTTATTTGGTAGTGGAAGGTGGGGGATGGTGGTGGCAGGGTAGTGGATGGTGGGGGGAGCAGCGGCACTCTGTTTACATGCAGGGTGAGGAGGTCAGAGCACCACAGTGCCATGGAGCAAACACAGATCACTTAAAAGACAGTAAAAGAGCAAGCGAGTCGTTGCTTCGCGGCTGTCAACTGGATGGATCAGGGCAGATTCACCATGAAAGAGTGTGGCGGAGTGTGTGCGTGTCTGTGTATGTGCAGGGGAGAGTGTGAATAACAGTACATACTTTGGTGAAGCCCCAGAAAAGCGATACTACAACAGGTAATTTCCACTCACATGCACACCCTGTTCTCTCTTTCCCCTCTCTTGCTCTGAGGCCCTGGACAGTTGAGGGGAGTCAGTAGAAAGGAAATTAGAGGCAACCATCCTTATAGTTTTGCTCTTGTCCGCTTGACTGCCTGCATGCCTGCCTGCTTGCTTGCCTGCCTGCGTTCCCTGGGCAATGTTTATGCTGTGCCCTGCCCAGGACAGAATAGATTCGCCCACACAGCACTGTGCTCTCAACCAGAACCTAAGTAGGTCTGGCAAGCCCGAGCCACAGTCCCATTCACTCTCACTCCTCTGGATTAGGCCCTCTGGCCTGGGGCAACACAGCAATGACTGCATTAATAGACCTAAGATAGCATCTCTCCACCCCCACCCTAAAAATATATAAGTTTTTTATATTAGGACACATCAGCAGGTTGTTTATTTTCATCCATCAGCTTCCCTAAAGTTTGCTAAGATAGTTTTGCAAACCACTTGGGAAACTTAAGTGCTGAAGTTTTAAGTGTCTGTGGGGCTTGCCACCCCAAGCAGTAAGAAATGCTGTGTGAAGATGATTTCAAACTCAGCGTAACAGGTGTCCAGAATTTATGATTGTGCTGCACTGATCAAGAGCACAAAGTAATCAAGTTGGATAAGTTCAGAATCTAAAAAATAAATAAATAAAAAAGTAATAAAACAAAAAAAGGAGGACCTTTAAAATGCATCACACTGCATAGCTTTACGCTATCGCTGAGGAACGTATAATAAGCTAAACATCGTTCTTTCCCAAATACCATGAAATTACATGCGCTGGCATAATCAAATTCATTACCTCCAAACTTGAGGTCAATTTACATTTCTTTAAATGCCGCTACAAATAACTGGAGCGTATATAATTGAATAATGCTAATTCATTGCTGGGTTTTTTTGTCTCTCTTCTTTATGATGAATATTAGTGTTGCTGCAAGTACAGTACGTGTGCAGTAAAGACACCGCTGTGATGTAGGTGGTGGCAGCTCACAGGGCACATTATCCAGCCTGTCAGACTCCCAGCGCCATGCTACGGATAACACTGCTGCGAGAGAACACAGTGCCTCTTGACGCCAGCTGTAAAGATTAGCAGAGCTTTGTTTAATTGTGCTCCTAACATCCCAGGAACCACTTAAGCGCTGCTGCTGTCTTTTCCTTAGAAACTGTCTTTAAAGCTCAGTCAACAATTACTGCTGTCTGTTCATTCAGGTGCAAAGGCCTCAGGAATTTGTCCAAGTCAGATACTCTCAGAAAACCTCATCTCTCTCCTCCTGCAGAGGAAGGCACCTGAATCAGCGACACAACTGAGGCATTATGCCAACAAATAAGCATCGATGTCAAAAGGTAAAATTTAAACCCAACATTCTGATTAACAACAAAAAATCCTGGCAAGGCAAAGAATATAGCTTTTATTTTCAAAATGTTTTGTATCCAATAGAGTGTTTTGACTTATCACAGTAAGGAAAGCATGGTTTTATTAATGATGGCTGCATTTAATTTAAGAATGACTCTGCTTTTGTGCATGCAGGTTCACTATCATGGCTTATTGAAACAGGTAATAAAACTGAGTCATCATTAATACAACGGTTCTTTCACTATTGTTGAAATGTCTGCCATGAAACAGGTTCACTAGGGCAAATGCCTAGTGTTAATTATGCAATTTTAAGCCAAGAAAGCAGCCACAAGCCCCATTAGTAGCCCCTAGAGGTCATGTTTCCACTCTAACTCAATCAGGGAGAAGTTTTGCAACAAGCAACAGTCAAACCAATGCCAGTGACATTTTGTCCAATTAGATGTTTATTGCCTCTTGAGATGGATATCTCACCATTAGGCAAAATAAAAGTTGCAACACTAGTGACCTTTTATCAGACCATCATTGAAGATATCCTCATGGGAGGTTAGATGGTAGGGCTTCGTCTGTAAGAGACCTGAAGCAGCTCTGCAAAAGTGTTATCCTGGTTTCAACAGTGGCAGTGTTAGATGTTTTGCATGTATATTATGATGCTGGACATATTACTGCGGTTTCAAGACTCAAAGTGCCAACTGGCAACAAATGTTGATTTAGTTTTAGTCTTTTCATGAAAATATGTTCAAGTGTAAAAGTTTGGTTATGGAATTTTTGATAGTTCAAGTTCAGTTTTAGTCAACAACAACCTAAAAAGTGTTTTAGTGCAGGGATTCTTAACCCTGGTCCTCGAGGACCACTATCCTGCATGTCTTAGATGTTTCCTTTCTTTCAACACACCTGATTCAAATGATCAGCTCGTCATCAAACTCTGCACAAGCCTGATAACGATCCTGATCTTTTAATTAGGTGTGTTGGAAGAGGAAAACATCTAAAACATGCAGGATAGTGGTGCAGGTGCTATTCTTGTCTATTGCAAGGTTAATGAAAAAGGTAGTGTTGCAATAGAAGTATTCTTACCATTTTATCCAGTTATTGTTATGATATTCAAACTATACAAAGAACTGCTCTCTGGCTGTCGATCCCAGTTCTTGTACCATTTCAGTCATGTTTGATCTCAGTACGGCGTTTGATACAATCCACCATGACGTTCCTTTGAAACACCTGAAGGACAAAGATGGTCTGCAGGAGTCATTTTTAAAAAGGTTCACATCTCAACTGAGAAAAAGAACGTTCTTCCTCCCTTGCTGCCATTAAATGTGGCGTCCCCCAAGGTTCAATTTTAGGGACTTCTTTTATTCATTATACATGCTTCCCTTTGGCCCTATATTTGAGAAGTACAAAATTCTGTATAACTGTTATGCACATGATACACTGTTCTATCCGCCTCTTATACCAGGCAGTGCTCACTAAAGAACCTTTATGACTGTCTAGACAACATCAAATGCTGGCTGGCAAGAAACATCCTTTAGCTTAATGGGAAAAAAACTGAAGTATGTTTATCTGCCCTCCAAGCTCTGTCATTAACCAATGTGCTTTGGCCTCTGCAAACATGCAAAATGCTGTTAACAATCTGTGTCTTCTGGTACTCTTCTTTGAATTTAAACAAACAAACCAGCAAGTTTGCCAAATTAAAGCTGTTTGTACGACCGAAGGACCTGGAAACAGTTATCCTCGATTTTATCACCTCTCAGCTGGACTACTGTAATCCCTGTATATGGGGTCAACACATTCCTTTCTCGCCCACAAATGGTTCAGAATGCAGCTGCTACACTTTTAACTGGAACAAAGAAAAGACAACACATAACTCCTGTTCTGCCTTAGTTGCATTCATTACCTGTGAAAAAGAGATTATTCAAATTTTTTGCCATTTGTTTTAACTAGCACTCAGTGAATTAGCTACAAAATACATTACTGATCTGCTGATTCCATATTCTGCCTCCAGGCCACTCAGGTCTTCTTCCAAATAGCTCGTCTCAGCCCCCTCAAAACAAAGGTGACCAGGTTTTTTGTGTTGCTGCCCCCAGGCTCTGGAATAGTCTCCTGTCCACACATTAGGACCTGTTTCTCCATTGACAGTTTTCAAATTCCAATCAAATTTAAAGACCCAACTGTTTTCTCTTGCTTTCAGTTTATTCTGATGTTAATCCATGGTCAATGTCAAGTTCATTCTTAAATTATTTTTAATGCTCTCTAAGAAAGTTTTAATCTTTTTAGCATGCATTTTCCATTTTAAACTTGCCTTTTATGTACTATTTCTTACATCTATTTGAAATCAGACTTACATTGGTTATCATGATTATGATGCTTTAATATGCATTGACTTGCACTGGTTATTCATTTGCAAAGAAATGCAAAGTAACTTAGATCAACTTCTATTGCTTTTAAATGTTCTATTTAAGTAAAAGTAACTTGACTTGACTTTATCCTGTTTACCTAGCATTAGCATCAAACTAGCAAATTGTTGTCTCCACTACAGAGCAGCAACTCATTCAGAAGATGCTCTCTCTTTCACTAAAATCCCATTTACTGCCTGGGTTAACAAGGAAAACATTAATAGGCCTGCTATAATGTGTCTTTAATAAATATCTATAGGATGTAAAGGGAGTGCTGTCATTATTCCTGGAACTGAATCATTCTTCTGGTACCAACATCTAACTAAAAGTCACATTAACATCACATCCACTTCACCTGATAATGTTACATTAGCTTACTTCTTTATAAATGTCAGTGCCGTTTTGTTGCCACTTCTTTAGTTCACATTTCAGTTTCAGTTTCAGTTCGTAAAATAGCATTACTGACTGTCACATAAAGTTACTAAATGAAAGTTTCCTAATTAATGGCAACGCAGCAGCAACAAGCTTAGAAATTTACAAGAGGTACACAACAAAACTTTGACTAATCAGAAACTAACTGGTGATTCCACAGAAGCCGGGGACAGAAGGAGAATGCATTGCCCCAAAATATTATTTTTCCTTTATTTGTAGTCACATTTTTGTCGTTGTTTTTTTGTTTTGTTTTGTTTTTTTCGATTAAATGAACATGATGAACTACATGTTTTATCTGTAGGTTCTTAGACTCATCAACATATAAGGGTTATGTAAGACACAAATGCTATTTTATGTGTAGTGTTGCTGTAATGTTGTTCCTGGCATTAGTGACTATTTATGTGTTTTACCATGTAATCCTTCTGCTTTTCATTTAAACTTGTGTTTCTTATTATGTGGTACACTGTCCAGGACTGAATCCAGAGCACAAGAATTTTATTGGAAGACAAATCACAATAAACTTGACTCAGTTTGACTGTAACTAAAATTATAGTGAGCTTAGATGTGAGACATTAAAAGTATTGACACATGGGAGAGACTCGGCAAGGAAAGCCACAACCAGCAGATCAACATTCTTGAAAGTGCCAACATGTGGTGCCACATGTGCTTTAGGACACTTACAGAGGGATAGAATAATCCAATTTTGATTTATCACCTAAGCATATTTGCAGAGAACAGTTTATAATATGAGCACTTGTAATATCTCCTGATACTCCTGTGTTGATGTGTAAATGAAACACAGTCAGGCAGTACCAGCCATCTGTGGATTGGATGGTCACAGTCCTCTCTCTCTGCAGTCTCAGTTTCCAGCTTATTGAGCCCATAGAGGGGGGTCCAGATGTGCTACGTTGCCTCTCCACCGTTTCTGTAGACAAACGAAGCAGGTCACCGAGGCCCCACTATCACTGTGTCTCTATATACCAAGTGCAGCTCTTAATATGAGGCTCGTTGCCTCCGGCGGCGAGGTGACGGGAAGCAGGAGGGCTGCGTGCTCATGCAGAGGGGATGTCTGGGTTTGCATCTGCTCTGACACCCTTTTGCTTGCATTCATTCACAGTTTCTGCATGTCTGCCGTTCGCCAGCAGCACTAATAATCAAGTGATGATATGGAAATGAGGATGTGGTGTGCAGTGTATGTAATGGCAGTGGAGTCAACTACAGTAGATATTGCAGCTCGAAATTAAACTATCCACTGGACTGGAGCGGCTGAGATGAGGACGTTTCATAACTCAGCCGAGAGATTTCATTTTGACCTAATGCAGTAATATCTGAATGAATAATGTGATCTTAGCCAGACATAAGGTGGACAGATATGCAGATATGCGCTAGATAAATTATGTGAAATTCTAATGTCGTAAATAGTGGGATTAAAATTCAGAACATAGAAAAAGCCTTTAATAGTAATTTTATATATATATATATATATATATATATATATATGTATATATGTATATATGTATATATACATACATATATATAATGAGAAAAAGAGAGAGAGAGAGAGAGAGAGAATATTGTGATATTTAAAATATTACTGATTTGCAAGAAAGAACTCTAAATTTGTTGATGTCTGATAATATTTTTTTGTTAATTTTGTGTATAATTTGTTATTCATTCATCAAATAAGTTCGCATTCTAGCATAATTTTAAGTCTGGTCTGAAATTTGCAGCTAAATCAGAAAATATGAATTAATGAGTGACTGAGATTACTTTTACAAAGTGCAGTTTTAAAACTATGTTTTGGTGTGTGTGTATTTGCTAAATTTACGGTCACATTACCCAGGACTTTCAAAAAAATATTCCATGAAATAAATACATGTGTACTGAAATCAACAATTACCATTAAAATAATGAGTTGATTTAATTTAAGGGTGACCTAGGATGTTAGCTTAGGAAGTTTCTAATCTCTAGAGGACTCCAAACACTGCATAAAGTAAAGAAAACCATTTATCAATTTCAAAAGAGAGTGCATGCAGAAATCTTTTAAAAGGAATTGTGCACTTAGTGCTAGTGCACCAGAGTGGAGCGGAGAATATGAATGAGCTTGGAAAGAGACAGACAACTGAGTACATAACATGTCTAAACTGATGCGTGGTAGCTTCTGGATCGGAAAATCACCAATGCTGTTTGTTGAATGAAAGAGTTGCAGGAGTACAGGAGGAGCTCCTCAGTGGCAGCCTGCTGTGACAGGTAGATGATAGCTTTCTCTCAGCCTCAGCTCGACTGTCAATATGGATGGATGAGCTTAACACGGGAGCAAAGAAATGCATGGAGGATGACAGTTTACTATGTGTCATGTTGTGGTTATCATCAGGAAGAGAAAACAATGACACCGGCAGCATCAGCATCAGTGCAAACTACAATAAATGTGCACACTGCTTTTGTGGACGTCTTTTCCTAACTTGATATAGGTGCATATAGAATATACACACAGTACTTTGTAAAGTCAGTGCAGTTATTTGGGTGATTAAATAGAGGAAACTTTTGATGTCAATGGCATGGAGCCCTACGATGTCCTTCATATTTTTCCTCTATAGCTTTGATTAATTGCCTCCTGTGCTCTGTGTAAGGATCCATTAGTGACAGCAAAAAATGTATTAATTAGACAAATAGGACTTATTAGCTTCTCAATTAGGGAGGTAAGCTGATTTGTCACAGTCTTGCTTTTTGAATAATAATTTCTTTTGCTAAACACACCTAACAATGTCGCTTCGGAACACTATAAAGCGCCATCTGCAGTGGTGCGAAAGACGTGGGTATAAAATGTCTTATTCACATGGGATTATGGCACAGTGCGACTTTCAGAGATCTGTGACCAAAGGCAGAAATAGAAAGATGGAAAGGTGGAGTTAGGGAGGAGCAAATGAAGGAGGAATATAGCTGGACCAAAAACAAATAAATAAATCAGAGCAGACCTGAGGATTAAGAAAGCATGAATTTGTGCCCTCAATGTAAAATCAGTTATGCAGGGTGCAAGACTGCTTCTGGAGAACAAAATTAATCAGAAAAAACTTTATTCAACCCCTGCAAGGAAATTTCTTTGTAGCAGTAGTTCAAGGTTATGAAAATTTCACAAGAATATACACAATATAATACAATGGGTACTAGGTACCACTGTTGTGTATAAGGGCTGGAGCCTCCAGAAGAGATTTACTCTTCTAAAATGGTGGTGCACTTCGCAAAATTTTAGGGGCCCACTTACCGCTGGGTTGTTTTCAAAACCTCTTTAGCCTCATATCTTCAGCTGCTCCAGTGGCTTCTTCTTCTTCTTCTTCTTCTTTTTCTTCTTCTTCTTGTTACTCACTCAGTTGTACCTTTAAAGTAGATAGAAGGAAAAAAAGAGGGGTAGAGGGAGAAAAAGAAAATGAAAGAGAAACATTAATGAAAGGGACTACCAAATGAACTGCCTCCTCAAGTGGTAGGTGGGGGAATTCGACAAATGCTGAGATGAGTTTCTCTCTCTCTCCCCCTTGCTCTTCCC
This sequence comes from Dascyllus trimaculatus, assembly GCA_024666655.1. NCBI lineage: Eukaryota > Metazoa > Chordata > Actinopteri > Pomacentridae > Dascyllus > Dascyllus trimaculatus. Next base: position 12,659,995 of record CM045446.1, on the reverse strand, counting down.
TCCTTGCCCTTTGTGACCACAGGACGACAGTTCTCTGGGCGAGGAGGAGGCTCGCTGCTGATTGCCTGAGAGCTGTAGCTGTGGAGTGCAAATCTGCATGAAATCCCTCCTGGCTTTTTTTTGATCATTTTCTCCTTCACATCTCTAATGAGCCCGGTCCGAATCAGTGGGTGCACACATGTGTGTGGGTGTGCACGTGGGCGATGCATGTTTTGATAATCGCCCCATATGCAAGAGCGAATGAGTTCATGGTTTCTTTAGGACTTTGTGTATACGTAGAAAGAGGTGGATTAATATTTGTAAGCACCCATAATGCCTGAGTGTGCGTTTAGTGCATTTGTGTTTTTTAGCAACTTAAAAAAATGTTCGTATTGTATATCGATGTATATTGTCGTGTGTCTGGACATGTACCTGCACATGTACCCACACTTGTATGAGTTTCCATACATCTGGAGGCCATGTCTAATGCTCTGTAGCCTCACTCGATTTTCAGTCGATACTCTCAGTCGGGTCTGCAGTTGCGGGCATCAGCAGAGTCCACCCTGAGGAGCTTCCACTGAACAGCTGAGGAAGGTTATCTCCAATGAAAGGTCAGAGGAGCTCATCATTACCCTGTGCCCAGAGTCTTCTTCAAGATAACGATATGAATATCACTGCTGGAATGCAAGATCGATAATATGCGGACATCGAGGGGGCTATAGGAGAGTTTCCCCAAATGTGCTCTGAGGCTTGTTGTAAAAATAACAGTTTTGTACCAAGTTTGTATGGAGAGACAGCAGCTGAAAGTACAATATGTATGTAAGGTCTGCATACTAAGATCAAATGAATATGCAGAAAGAGTACCAGTGAGAACACATATTTCATACCAAGTGTAAATGAAATGCCTGTGTTTTGATATTAGGGCTGCGATCAACTGCTATGTCGTGCTGGTAGTGCATATCTATAAATGTTATGTTATCTCTGATTAAAGGTCAAAAATATTTACTGTAATCTAAGACAAGGGAACAGAGCCCAATCTTACTTTTAACAACATGTAACCATAGCAATTTTGTCATATTTAAATAGCTGATGATTACTTTTCCTTTGATTGAGTCAACTGATACTTACAGAACTATATTATATAATCATCTACAAGGCTAAACATTTTCATGCATTTATTTCTTAAAGTACCATTGCCTGTCCCCAGTGCTCTGTTTCAAGTAAATAAATTCTGGACACACACACAACCAAGGGATGATGATGAAATTAAGTTGCAAATTAGGTCAACATTGTAAAAAAAAAAGTGAAAAAAGAGCTAAAAATCCCGTAGCAAAGATGCCAAAAAAAACACATGAAAGAATGGTGAAATACTATAACGTTTAAAAACTGTAAAACTCAAAAATTAGAGAAGATTAGAGGAGAAAAATTAAAGCAGATATCTTTAAAAGAGTAATATTGTTTAGCTGATTTAAACACAGTAACCCAGTGTAATTTTACATTTACACGTTGTGTAAAAATAACATATTTTTTTGATGTGGACATCACCTACAGTTTTTTTTCCACAGTCAATATGTAAAATAATATTTTTTTACTGTGATTTTATTAGATAGCTACCCTAGATAAGAAAATTGTTTTTTAAATAATTTTTTTTAATCCTTATAAATATTTTAAATAAAGTAAAAAATGTGTATTTTTTTAGTCAAACATTATAAAAGAAAAAAAATGCCATCTATAAAAATACAACTTTTTAAGTCACATTATTTACAGTTTTTGTCTTTTTTTTAATATAAGTAACATGTGAAATAATACTTTTGTCCTGTGATTTTACTAGTTTTATTAGTTATGTGTCTGTAAATTACCAAAACAAGGAAATCTGTAAACAGTATCACAGTAAATTGGTAAATTTTACAGTTAGAAAGTTGTTAAAAACATTTTTTACAGTGTACAAATAGTAAACATTTAGTACATTTTATTTCTTCTTACTCAAAAAGTCCTATGACAGCTTGCTGTTGCTTGCACATTTATTTAGGAGGAAAGAGGAAATGTTTGGAACCAGGAACAAATTTCTCTAGACTCCTGTCTGTCCTCAGCCCGATGGTATTGACTTCTCTCCTCCTCCCCCGCTGTCTCATGAACAGGGCACTACATGTAGACAGTCTCCCAGCATCCTCTGTGGGCATTATTACCTCGATGGCCGACCGTCAGCATAATCCTTTATTCTGACAGGCCATCGGGGTCAGGCTGGCCCTCACTGGCCAATCAGTGTCAACTAACAGGCCGGCACCAGTAGGATCCCCTGGTATACTGACTGCAGCACAGGGACTGGATGTGGACGTGTGTGTGAGTGTAGTAGGTAGGTTTGTAAACATGTCACAGAGTACATACGGGGCCAATGCCGTACTTGTGAAGCTCGATGAGATTTCGTGTGTTTGGGCGAGTATGTATATTAGATAATATCAGAGAGGGTTGGAACGCCAGTAGCACTGGTTTGGTGAGTTTGTGAATTAATAAAGTAAATGTACATGTGAATGTTTTCTGCACAGGAGCCTGCATGCGTGCGGGTCAGTGAAAGATAGAAGCAAAAAAAGAAAAGAATGTGAGGCCGAACTCTGCAATACTCCCACACGCCTGGCTGCCAAGACGAACGCGGGGGAATTTGTTTAATGTACAGCATTTATTCACTGCTCACACGCTGTTGCACTACCGCTTCCTCCGTCGCATGAGACACTCCCTTGGCTGGGCAGGCCGCCATTAATCAGCCGGAATGAAGGGTTAGCTGAGTAGCATGGAAGCTACAACACATCCCCAGTCAACATGTAAGACATTGGAAATCTCGCCCTGCGTATTCACAACGGCACGCAGGTGAAAGCACAATGCTCAGATTCGGTCACTGTTTTATTTTTTTTTCTTGCTACGTAACGCAGGTTAAGTTATGCTTTGTCCACTCATGTGGAAAGCAGCTCCGGTTTGTTTTCTCATGACCCTGCAACATATTGGCATTGAGTTTAGTCACCGTGCTGAGACAGATGGCCGAGCATCATGGTGCATGGCAAATTGGGAAATGAAAACATGCATGCTCAGAAATGGGTCTATGTAGTTTGTCTCCAGCAATGTGACCACGCAGGGCACATTCAGAATAGAAGAACATGGAACTGAGATTTCCCCGAGAATATACGCGGGGAAAAAAAATAATAAAAAAATGACAGCACAAAAATAGGAAAACACATGGCTGACCTCCTCTGTACAAATGTCAACAGATTCGCTACTTGAAAAGTTTTAAAAAAATGCACATTTTGAATTGGATGATAAAATGTCAACACAGGTCCTATCCTGATGGGACAAAAGTGAAGTGTGTTTTTTTCATTTTCAATAAAAAAAATGTTGCCATGGTAGCACCTGATGTCTCCCTGTCCTCACCTTACCCTCACCCGCCTACCTGCTCTTGCTCCATTGTTCTCTGGGTATAATACCACTGAAATGCCTTGAAGCAGCTAAAAAAAAACTAATCTTTAGTAAAGAGAAGAGAACAGGAGTGAAAGGAAAGCATAGTGAAGATGTGAGTGGAAAGGAGGGGAGAAATGTTACGAAGTGATCAATGGGATGCGATGTGTGGAGTGTGAAGAATGAGAAGAGGAGTCAAGACAGGACAAGTTGAGCAGAAGGAAGACAGCGAGAAAACGACAGGTGGGACAGACAAGAGGACGAGAGGAGGAGAGGTGAGACCAGGAGGAGAAATAAAGATGAGAACAGACAGTAGGGGAGGAGAAGAAGAAATGACCCAAGAGGTAGAGAGTGTAATAGAGAGGAAGTGACAAGTGGAGAAGGAAGATCAGAGTAAAACTAGTAAAGGAAGAGAAGAGGGGAAGTCGAGGGAAATGAGGGAAACAAAAGAGAAGACATTGAAAAGGCTCAGCTTTCAATGCTTTAACCTCTTGGTGGTTCCCCACAGTCTTAATTACAGTATATGTCAAAGAGATCGGATCCAAATTTAGCTCTGTTGCTTCTAAGAATGACACAGAATTAAAGAATGTTATATTTCTCAAAAGATGGGTTGACAAAATAGAGCTTTTAGACATCGGATCTGGACTAAATTTCTGTGGAACAAATAGTGGAAAAGCAATGTTATCATCTTTTTGTTTTCCTGAAAAAATGACAGATTTATCAGGACATCACAGAGAGAAAAATGATAACATTAAAAACTTCTCTTTTCGTTCCCATGCCAATTTTTTGAGAGTAGGATACTGAGATAAAATTGAGTCTCTTAAAGAAAGTATTTTGGCTTTTTTTTAAACAAATAGTTATTTCCTTTAAGTCATATTAAACATTACACATTAAAAAAAAACAAAAAACAAAACGATTCCAGTGTTTTATCACACAGCAAAAACCATACCACTAAGCAGTCCTTTCTCTTCCACTAATGTGAATTTCCTGACCTTAATAGTGCAAAGAGATGCACAATGAATTAATTCACTGAATTCATAAATGAACTGACCTCAACCCTGTTACATTTACAATGCACTGGATTTTGCTGCGTTTACTTTGACACCAAATTATTTGAAGAGTTTTTTTCATGAGTCTTACAAAAAAGAGCTGTCTTGGTGGCACTAAGTGTTTTATTACAAAGAACTGCAACACAAACGTCACAGAGGAGATTCTTTCAGCCGTCGCCGTGTGTAGCTGTCGACAGCTTTCCAAATATAGTGCGGTGAGGAAGTCGCAACCTGACCGCTCACGAAGTGCATTGACTAAACGACAAAAACAAGAGATCTGACCATTGTGGAAATTACTGTTCGGATTCAAAGCCATTTAGCAAAGAGCACAGGCATTTGTGAAATACTCTTTATTCCCTGAGAAAGCAACAATCCATTGGATAATAACCCCCTTTAGTGACTGAAATGCATTCTAATCTACTCTAGGCGGCATTCTGACTCACATAATATTGTCATAAATGACCAATAAAGTGGCCACATGTCTACCTCCTTTCATTTTTGGTACCTTTGTGTATCAGCACAGCTGTACAGTGAACAACAGCAGTTGTTACAGTTAAGTGATGTGCTCTCCTACTCGGCTACATGAGGACAAATTTTGAGGCAATGAGGTTGACAGTGGTTTAAAAGAGCTATTTAAAGAGCTTGTTAAGGAGCATCCAAATTAAAAGTTTGGATAAACGTAGAGTGAAAGTCACTGCAGATATAAAACCTGCACTTGATGTATGAAAAAAACTAAGTTATCAGGGTCTTTTATCCAGCCACAACTTAGATAAATAACCGGTGCCACTATCCACCAAATGACCACAACATCTTAGGTTTTCTGAGAAATACTTTCATAAGCCTTTTTGTTAAAGGCTCCTCAAATTCAGTGGAACAGGCAAGAGGTTCCTTCAAATAAACAGCTTTTTGTCCTACAACCTCATTATTCTCCATGGCTGCTAACTAATCCTGCACCTCTGTGCCCCGCCAGAGAACCCCTGCACGCTCAAACAGCCCAATTCTCAGATGAAACACTCCAGCAATGAGCCACTATGACTGAAGTTTCATTAGCGGAGTCTGTTTTGAGCAGATAAGTGCAACAGAGTCCATTATACTTACATGCTCTCAGCAGATCCGCAGTCATAATTACTAACCGGGACATCGGTTTAAAAAGTCCATGAGGTGGCCTTTCTGGTGCACACCTGCATCCACGCAGCAGTTTTAACTTGAGTTGGGAGTGAGGTCATGCATGCAAGTTCTTTTTCGTTTTTTTTTCCATGCGTAGGTCGGACAATCGTGTGTGCGCTTGTGCAGTGGCAAAGTGTGTGTCTATCGGCATGCTGTACGCAGTGACTGATATTCAATTAGTCCACCTGCCACCTCTACATGGCTCGGCATTCCAGTGCTCAGTAAATCAGCTCGCCTGACAGCACACAGGTCGATATTAATATTAACGCCTCCATAAATAATGTTATTGTAGGCCCCCATGTTAATGGCTCATGATATGATGGGCATGATAAAGTGGAGAGTTTGCTCTATTGTGAAGGTGCAGGGGTTTAACAGGGAGGGAGAGAGAGATAGACTAAATCCCCTTCGATGTCCTTCGATAGGAACGTTGGTGACACTGGGTTGGAAAGGCGCCGAGGTGGTCACAGCTGTGTCCCTTAGCCTGAATAGCTGAGGGGAGGGGGGCAGGGAGGTTGTGAGAGTGTATTATGTGTGTGTGTGCGGATGGTGAATTAGTGGAGGGTTAAAGTGGGCGGCTGTTGGGACTGGACACAGCGGATTAATTATTATAAATCATCTCCCAGGCCACATGTTTATGGCTGCTACTCACATTATTGTCTGACTATCCGATTTCCGTCTTGCACACAGTAGTGGATGCGCTGTGTGTGTGTGTGTGTGTATGTGTGTTTGTGACAGGAGAGGTCTGGGGTTGAGTAGAAGAATAGCTCCGCTGTTTTGTGACAATGGCCCATATTTCATTCTGACAGCAAACATATCACTGTAACGTCTTTATGTGGTCGCTGCAAATCTCTGGATTAGCCATTGGCTGGGAAGAGATGGCCGTCATCAAACTGAGAGGTGTCTGAAATGTCAGCCTGTTAACTTGACCTTGGAGGCAAACTGAGGGCATCAGTCATTACATTTAGCTTCAGCACCTGTGCGGAAACAACAACTTCCTGAAGGACGGGAGTACAGCTTTTTATTTTGAGGGAACCAGAGCGTTCGGGTCAGGGATGGGATTTGCTGAGAATGCATGTTTTTTTCTTTTTTCCTGTTCTGTCCCGTTGTATATACACACAGTTGCACGCATTTCCTCCAAGTAACTTCTCACACTCCTCTACCTGCTGGCCTTTGAGCAGCCTCCCTACTTCAAACACCAAGTTCAAGGGAAGCTCATCAGTAGTTGCTATGGGAGAGAGGAGTTTTGCTCATTCACATGCCCCTCCACGCGGACGTGACTGAATTTCCAGCATGCAAATTCAAACTGGCGATGCCGTGGTCACAAGCTTCCCTGAACCATCTCCTAGCTGTGGCATAATTTGTGCCCTGACAAGCAACACGAATCAAAAATTCATGCCTGAAGGGGTTGGTATTATCAACAAAGCATCCCAAAAAACACTGTGTGGTGCAAATATGAAATAATCACATTTTAATTTCTATTGTTGATTGATGCTTATTTTTGAAGCAATGTTGTGAATTTTTAAAAAAAGAAAAAAAAAGATGAACAAATATTATCCCCTCACAGGCAACAGCCCGCAAATAATTAAATGAATGAATAAATCGCTGCAGAGAAATATTAATCAGCTCTTACGCTCTTCTGTGAGGGAGGAGGTGGCTCGTGCGCTGCGTGGTGATTGGTGGGAGGAGGAAAAGACGAACACACACACACTGGCACACACGCACACGCACTCACGTGCACTTAGTCATGTATGTTTTTACAGTTATCTACCACTGTGTTGAATTCTGGGAAAAGATTTTTAAACTGACTTTGGACTGTGTCATGATGTCACCTCCACACACACACACATGCATGCTACAGATACAACCGTCACCAGCCCCAGACCAGGGGTTTTGCAAAGCCCGGATCATCCCCGCTAATCCATACTCATTAAGGATGAACTCCATGATAGCGTGCCACAACCAGCAGCCACTGCGGCCCCCACCCCTTTTTTACCCCACTTTCACATGCGTTACACACTCAGAGAGCCGCCGTGGATAAGTGGCAGCTCTGATGGTGATTTTAATAAATTACCGCAGATTGTTGCGTGCATGTTTGTAATTGCTGCTCGAGTAAACAGCCCACCTGCCACACCTGTCTGCGCTAATCAGGCCACATCTAATTAAGAGTGACAAGGCTTTCATTTCACGCCGGCGAAGGTGACGTGTGTTTTGACCAAAGGGATGTCAAGCACGCCTCGGAAGAGTAATCCAAGATGAGGCGAACTATAGTGTGACGGTGCCGGCGAATCACTTCAGTCCGGTGAAATGTAAAAGGATTTTTTAGCAAAACTTCCAATCAATTATTCAAACACTTCCATTGTTCCTGGGGATGCAGGCGAAATAGTTTCTGCACTCAACAATTTTTACTCGAGGACTGCAACATAAATAGAATGTTCATCCTCAGTGCTTCTCCGCATCGCAGAGAAGGTCACTGCTGAGTGGAGTCTACCTACAAGTCCCCTTGGGCTGAACAAAAAAAAATGCCACCCGGATGCTTCCCTCCCAGCTCCCCGTCTCCAAAATAACTCTCCCTCTGAGGGGTTCTTAAATAAATTACAGATATGCTATCCTCCCAAGATGTGATCTCTGTTCTCCAGCGCAAATTAAAAATTTAAGCCCATTTAGGTTTGTGCCCAGTGTAACTTGAAGCAGTGTGGTTGCGAGTGGCGATATCCAACCAGAGTTGTGTCACCGTAGTACTTAGCAGTGATGCGTGTTGCTCTGGGCCCTGCGTTGGAGAGAGGAAGCAGGGCGATGTTAGAGAGAATATCATGTAACTCTAAGGTCACGGGCTTGATCTAACTGCACAACACTGTTTCTACCCGCAGCTATGTGTCGTGTCAAAGTGTCAAGACACCAAACTCTGACTCGCTCACTCTGTGTGAATCACTCCATGTGACACCACCTGCCAACAGCCGAAAATGTAAAAAGTACAACTTCAGAGGCTCGACTTTGAGGATGATTGAACCCTGTGCCAGTTTTATTTTCAACCAGCCTGCCCTCCTACTCTTCAAAGTCGCCTGCATGATTTTAAAGTTCAAACAGTGAACTTAGTCTCATGAAAAGGAGACATTTTGTTGAAATTTATGCCGGAATTGAAGTGATTAACCCGGCCTGTAACAAAATGTGCTGAGCTTTTTTTATGAATCAAAGTGAACATCAGCAGCTGTACAGACTTCTGTGCTTTCATATGTGTTGGACTATAATATTATTTGGCTTTCCTTATATCCTCCTAAAACTGAAGTATGACAAGACAACAAAACACAATGTGTCTGCAACATTTCAAATAACCACGAATAAAGCATCCAAGGACCAAATCCACAGCTACATTTTTGACCGTAAAAATGCTGCACAGAAATCAGAAACAAATAATCGCAGTGGTTCGAATCACTCAAATCAATTAATAAACTAAACAAATTCATTTGTCCTCATGAAGACGAAGGCACCATGCCAAGAGAAACAGGATTACCACCAATATCTAATGCCTGATTATTAAAAATAAACGGACTATTAAATACACCAGAGGATTGCCTGGAAAGCCTGCATATCGGGAGAGCACATCCTATTTATTTAGTGTTTTAGAGATGGGTAGAGACCAAAAAGGCTAATTAAGTGACTCCACAAAAACAATATCCAGTAGAATAGGAGACACTGTGTGGTGTAAATGTTCTCCGATCATTAAGCAATGAAGGGCTAAATAAATGAGTTTGTGTACGTGTGTGGGTACGTGTGCTGGTCGGGGCGTTTAATGGACTCAACCTCACTATGAACCCAGTGAAAGCGTTTTGTCATTTGACCTTCATTAACATCTTCTATTCATTGCTCCAACTCTGGTGATAAATCAGGAAATGGCTTCTATTGTATCTTCTAGTGGCATGTAGTAAAGCATTCTCCCCTACCTGACTTTCATTAGCTTTTGTCTCTTGAAACAATCAGCGGAGCCTTGATCGAACTCGGGTTTTATAAAGGTATTTGTCTTGAGGAGACTCCGCGAAGAGAAATTACACAGAAATCAAATCAAGACACAATTCAGCAAAGATCTGAAGAGGAAACGCAATCCTGATGTAAAAGTCTGCTTTAAACACTTTCACGTACGTTGAGGGATGTGATGAGGAGCAACACCTTTAACCTCAGACTGAAGATAATTATAGGAAGACCTAAAGAGAGCCTAAAGGAGAAAAAAAAGTAGTTTCCTTTTGGAGCAGGAGACTTTACAGAGGAGGGGGGATGGTTTCCCTCCATTGAAGCATCGCTGGATTAACCTAATCAGAAGATTAATCAGACTTGAAACACTGGAGGCTGTGCCGGTGGCCTCTTTATCTGACTGTGCCGGGCAGCAGAATTAGGATAGAGAGTAGGGAGATGGTGTTCCCACAACCTCTTTCTCTAGAGTTCTCTGCTTGCCAAAAGATCTCAGAGGCAGAAGGGGAATTAGAAGCTCCTAGTTTGGCCCAACTGCCCTCTTGGAAGTGGGTTCCTATTGCAAAGGTCTCATTATCTTTCAGAAAGGAGCCTCTAAGTTTATTATTTGATTTTAATATTAGTATTCTAGCTGCGAATCATGCAAGACAAGGGTATGAATGATCAAGTTTATCTTGTAAAAAATAACTGGGATGGCAAAGAAAACCTGAAGTCAGCAATAACCCTGTTTAGCTGCATGAATAATTTGTCTAGATTTTGTCTGGGGTTCCTTAATTTTGCCTTCACCAATAAGGTAAGCTCTTATTTTGCTTGTTTCATTAACTGTTGTTAGGTTTTAAACACCATATGAATGCAGTTTACTGCAACGTAATAAAAAAAATCAACCTAATATTCAATTAACCACATATCTTTAATGTTAAATACAATGAAATGTATTAATTTACAACCACTGAACCTCTTATCAAAGGAGCAGGTTCAACCCAGCAGATACCTGCCCATAGTGCATGCTGCCTCTTAAAGGGCAGCACTCAGCTGTGAACGGGCATTAGAGTAACAGGCCACTATTTAAGTGCAATCCTTCCTTGCAGGGATTTAAAGACGTGATGAGCCGATTGCCCTCAAAACCGGCAGAAATTAGCTCTTGCTGTGCCATGTTTGTCTGACCCCGTAATATCACATCTGAGAGGCTGGATGCTTCATATTTTTTTAAGCCTGTGACCACATGGTGGTGAAAAGCCCTGGAAAATTTGGCAGACAACAACAACAACAAAAAATGTATTGTGGTCAATCTGCATTGGATAAATAAATGGAACTTAGCGAGTACTTATCAGTCTCCATCTGTCTGCCTTAAATTATGCTGCAACTAATCTCACCACCTAGGCTCAGCGAAAGAAAAAATAGGACTGTAGCACATGTCCACGAGAAAGAAAAAAAAAACAAGAGGAGCCTGCAGTGTGAACAGGGAGGGCATCATTGATCCCAGCTCTCTGGTAGCCAGGTCATCGATTGCAGCATACAGCTGTGATACTTGGCACACCTTGCTGACTCCAACTACAACCTTGAATCTGCAGCCAAGAGCGAGCATACCCCCACCCCCCCACTCCTGTAGTCAGTTGACCAAAAGATGCAGAGAAATGTTTGAAATGAAGTGTTTGTGTATGGAGGGGTCCTACACTGCCCTCATGTAATTGTGTGGGACCATCATTTTTCAACCACAGCTTTGCTTCTTCATCCCCAGGAGGCATTTTTTCCTCAAACAGGGATCATTATGTTATATGCAGCTGCTGGGAAGGGCTGAAAATGCAGTGGAGCCAATGAGCAGAGGGGTACGCTCCTTGGGGGTACACTGGCCACACACAAATGGGAGAGCCATTGAGGGGACTGGGAATTATAAGAGAAGTTGAAGAAACTGGGGGGCCAATTTGAATCTTTTGCACTCCCTTGAGATTTATTGATTCTCCAGTCTCATCAAGCCATCTTTTGAATAGCTAAGTAAAACACATACATCAAAGATCAACTTGTTTTTCTTTGCTCCCCCTCCTCCACACATGCCCTTACTACACCCACTGTTCTATTTAAAGATGTGCATCTCCCAGTACTCAATATGAATATACTTAAAAGAGCATACTTGAGTGAAGGAGAGCACAAAAAAGCACTTAAAAAGAGCAGTGGCAGGATGCAGCTAATAGCTGTCTGATCAGCCAGCGTTTCTTCTTCGCCACATTATCTCCAAATTCAATATTGACTCTTCAAACAGTCTGAAAAAACGACGAGGCTGTTGTGTCTAAACTCTCCTGCTATTTACGCGTCCAGGCCACACTTAGTTGGTATTCCACCCCTTTTGCTGGTGTGTCCTCAATCCCTGACAAAACAATCCATAATATGTAAAGGACTGATACAGAGACAGTGACGTCTGGAGAAAAATTAAAGTTTCTCTCTATGTTAGAGGCTTGTCCGTCAATGCACAGCCAGTCTTGTTATTGACTCTGACAAATTCTACTGATACCACTGATAACGGTTTGACAAATGGGCCCCAGTCTTCCTACTTCAGCAGCCAATACATCTCCTGACACCCCCCTGTTTCCCACCTCTGTTAGATTCTATTATGTGATATGATATCACTCTGCCTAAGTACAACCAGGAAGTGCTTGAGAAAACAGAAAGGTATTTTGGGTACGGAAATCCAAAGAGCATAAAGAGATACAGAACCTCCAGGACAAATCTGGAGAGATCAGACATCATCAGTGTCACTTGTTGTGAAGTTTTAGCAATCAATCTCACTGCTGAGAAACTGAGACGCAGTGACTCTGCTGGACACATCTTGCATGAAATATGAACGGTGATATAATTAAATGAATCCCAGGGTTGACTCAATTACTAACTTGACCTTTAGAATTTGGAAATGAAAATGAAGGTGATCATTCTGAAGACTTGTGAAAGATGGACCTGGAGTTACTTTAGCTTCACAGAATCTTAAAGGATGTTTCCATGTGGCAGATTGGAAAATACCTATTATTTATTATTATCTATTATCTATCGATTGGTTCTGATTACATTGTTTTTTAAACTAGTGTTGGAGGACTCTGTTGCTAAACTGTGCTGAGCAAATCTCTACAATTAATCCACTTCATTAAATGTTAACAGTGACTGAGCGAGGATGGATTAATAGTTTACGTTCGAGCACTTTCCCAACTACAGGTCTGCAAAGTAGGAACCTTCCAGTCATGACACCACTTCTTTAACCTCGAAGAGGAAAAGAAGATCACATACTAGTCACTAACAGCAAAAGATTTGTCTTCGATGATTTGAGGATTTGTTTTTGACATAACCAATAACTGAACTCAGATTTGGGCGGACTTATCCAAAAAGGTATTTCGGGGTTCACTTGACAGCAGTGCCTTTGGCATAAAGACAGACTATGAGCTATTACTCGCCAATACCAATCTACTTCATAATCCAGCTGTGGGAGGCAATTCCCAATTTCTCTGTGTATGCTGTTATGAACAGAATTACCTGACACCTGTCAGAGTCTGCTGGATTCACTGTGGAGTGAGTCCTCTGAGAGAGGCCTATTTAGGAACTTTCCACAGACGCACACATACAGTGTGAAGACAATGCAGAACTGGTGTTAGATTCAGGTGAAAGCTATTATCACACTGGGGTAGTTTTCTTTACAAGTCATCATCACAGTGGGGTAAAACAAACATATGTTTACATAGTGAGGAAATAGTTGCATGCCACATGTGCTAACAATTTATCTCACAGTCATGTGGCTAACTAAGAGAATAATTCAACACCTTTTGTTTGAAGAGGAGGGTGGTATGTGGTAATCATAGCAGCAAAGCAGCAAGAAAAATCATAGTAATAGGGACCCTTTCTTGAGCTAATGTCAGAGTGGACAAGAAGTAAGCTACACCCTGGATATGTTGCCAGTAAATCAAAGTTAGATCCTCCAGTGTGAGTTTTCAGGTAAAAGTATATATTGAAATGATTAAGTCACTCAGTTGAATGGCCAGACTTATATGGAGGTGGTGATGTGTTCTAGTAATGCTGAGCAGGGCTAAGGAAGAGGCAACAACTATTTTTAAACCTGAGACAGGCTCCGTAATTATTCTTCAGGTAGGCTACACAAGCACTGATTGACACAAATTCGGTGAGCTTTTTCAATGCCATGTCACTTAGTCCCCAGCATTCACCTTGAATGAGTATCCAACATAGAGTCAGCGGCTTCTCTGCAAAGCTCTGCTCCCCAGCAATGTTGTTTGCGACATCAGTCAGCGGCTCCTCCAATTCATTTGACATTCCTATCAACTTTGTCACTGCAAAACGATTTCTAATCCACTCCTCTGTGCCAGGCACTGTCTGCTTGGGGGAAATACTCACAAAACTACATGCACATTCCACTTAGATGAGCCCTGACGACACCCCACAGTCGGCTCTTGACACATTGTTCTCCCTCTCAAAATCATCCAATAATGGGAGTGCATAGCATTTATCATTGCCCAGACGAGTGAACCATAATGGCAGGTCTCTGATCCATGCTTCAATTTTGCCAGAGAGTGTGAAGAGCGATACCCTTCATTTAGATCACTAAGTAGGCTGAAAATAACAGCCAGGCAGGGTAGGAGGTTAAGCCATTTTTCATCAGAAACGTTTGCAGCTGGAGTTTTTTTTTCCCAAAAAAAGAACGAAGCTCAAAAAGGGGACTGAGAACTTTCCCAGTGGAGAGCCACTAGTGGTAGTCATGTATGTGTGTTTTTCAGTGCCTCAGTGAAACTGTAATGAGGGACCTGAGTCAAAAACACGATTTTTGGGCACCACTTAGATACAGATTGCAAATGGTGCCAGAATACTTTCTCACAAATGATTCTTACTTTCTGCAGTCCTCTCCTGTGCTCATACATCGATCACAAATATGGAGTTTCATTTTGATACATTTAAAATGTCAAAATTAATGTGAGAAAGGATGATCTCATGTCAAAAGTCAGTATCTGTTTGTGCATTTCCTGCTTTTCCATTTTTTTGCCATGTCTCTGGAAAATCTAACCAATGAATAAAGTGCAAACTGTTGCTTAAACTGCACTCACATTATAATTTAGCACCCATTTGCAAAAATGTGACACATGTACTGCTAAGACTGTCCTTTTCCTTAAAAAAGAAAAAAAAAGATTAAAACCTCCCGCTTTGTCCATATTAGTATGTAACAGTGATGAATCTAAATCCTATGCATCAGCAAAGACTTGCCCATGTACTCATTGGTCTCATATGACCTTTCAGAAGCTGCACACTGGTGGCCGAAAGGCACGACAGCTTTAGAAAGGCGCATGCTAATGTTAGGTGTGGTTTGTGCCTCTTGGTGCTATTTAGCATAGCGTGATGAGAGTTCATCTCCTCCCATCCTGCTCATCTCTCTGTCTGAGAGCGAGTACAGAAATAGTCTTTGTCACCAACCACACAGCGGGGCACCTTTCACACACCGTGTCCAACACGACTGGACCGAAGCACCGGTGTGTGTGCCAAAGTGTGTAGCTGTGCAACGTATTGTCTGCTAAACCATGCATGTCTGTGCATGCCAGTTAAAATTTTAATGAAACACGCTGCGTGCCATCAACAAATTATAATCTTGTTTCCTCAGGAAGCAGGAGAAACCATCTTCAGCTTTGTTTCTTTCGTTTATGTTTAGCTGGTTTCACATAAAAGGACACTGATAGTATCTCCTCTCAGTTTTAATAGATTAAATGATTGATTAACTTTGCTATGTGGGTGCAGCTGATTTGGCACAGCATCAATACCATGTGATTTTTATCTGAAATGATTATTTAAGTTTTTATTTTCATAGCACTTCAAAATCGGAACCTGAACTGAGCCGAACTGTCCCCCAAAAGTCAAATGGGAAAACATTCAGCACTGTGCCAGCTTAGAATGGAATGATACACTAGAGCTGAAGAAAAATGATCTGCGAGGGTGAGGGAAGCAGCAACAGATAAGAGGATTACTCCATTACTATCTACCCCAGGGGCTGTTACCCCAGAGCAGAAGAACACGGTTAAAAAGGGCAAGACCTTGATTTTTTTTCACCCCCCTGACATGCTCATATCGTTGGAGTGAAGCAAAGTCGCTACATGACATACTATCCCGCTCCGTACAGGGCAAAGGCATGTTTTAGCCCGAGCTCAAATGCGGCATCCTGAGGTGTGACCTTCCTCTCCCATCCAGCCTCCCTCTAACCTTCCTCCAGAGACACAAGATGGATGGATATAATATCTGGTCTGAATTTTGTGGTTTAAACAACCAAGTAAAAATCAAGTAAAAACAGATTTATAAAGTTTGACAAGTTAAATGTTGCATCTTGAAGGCAGACTGTAATTGTTGTCCAGCTGGATGTTGTCACTGTTAGAGCTCCTAAGTATTGCATAGGCCAGAGGTTTACGATGTGATGTGTCCCCTAAAGGGGTTCACATAGGGAAACTCCATCATTCTATATGAGGTAAAAGACAATTAAGATACACTGAGGTACTTTAGTTTTCAACTTTTTCTGTGGTGGGGTCCATAGTGTCAGAGTTTCTGGGATGTACTATATTTTTTTGATCAACTAAAAAATAAATTATTCCTATATCCATATAAACATGACAAATATAGGTGACTATTATGTATAAACATGTAACGCCTTCATTCTGTATAGATACCAAGTCTTGCAAACACACCAGCACAGATACATTACTCACCATTCAATGTTCTCTATGAAATATTTCCACAGAAAACCCACAACAGTAGCAAATTGTAATTTAGTCACTGATTCTCTCTCATTAACGTCAAAATTCTGCACACACACAAGCACATAAAAATTCACATTGAGGCAGACAGCTACTTGAGCAGTGCAAGCTTGAGTTACGTTTGTGTGGGCGATTGAGGCAGGGCTCTCACTTTGGTTTAAACAAAGACATCAAGAGTGTCGGTGTCTCCACGTCAAGACTGAAACGATAATTACTGTCATTCAAGCAGAAAGCTCATAGCACAGGCGGGAATTAATGCGTGTTAGCTAGTGACTACGTCTCTCTAAGATAAACTTACACCAGCTGTCTGAGGTTTCATTTCAGAAACTGTGACTGTCTTAACACTTCAATTCAGCTGCGTTTGCCTCCCGGCCACGTTGACAGTCCAGCCACAAGCGCCGTGTGCATCCTAACTGCTCCTCTGAATTTGTGTGGCAATTCGTTTATGTGTCTGTCCTGATAAATTTACGATGAGAGAAGGTAGAGTTTTGGTGTTTAGCTTAAGGACACTTTGAAATGCCATACTGTTAAAGAATAAACATTAGCTGCTGTGCAGGCTCCTGGACCATAAACAAACATTTCACATTAAAATTTTAGGAATTTACCTGCTATGAATGCATGCTGACTGGATGCCTTTGAGTTTATATCTCTGGCAGCAGGAGGTTTACTGACTTTGCAGTGAACAATTAGGACAGCCTATCCCCACATATAAGACTTAATAGCGAAACAAAAGGCTTTTGGCACCATGTTAAACAAATTACCAATACTGTTATTTATCTTGATGAGAGACTCCAAACACAAAGATATAAATGAGGAGCAAATTAATCTTTGTCCAATGCTGGCACTCGCTCGCAGATGAAGAAGTATTGACGCACAAACCTTCCCTCACCATGTTGCTGCATTGTTTCAGTCATTAGCCAGATCAGGTTTTTCAGCCTACAACCAAAAACCACAACTTGACTCTTGTCTAACCTTAAACCCAACAGCAGATTAACCTTTGATGCTCCTAACATTACTGTCACTCGAATGTTAATTTAGTATCAGCATGGGATAATGGAAGTTAACTATGATCCATAGTACAACTAGGTCATAGGGCCCCAAGGGAGGCCCAGAGGCAAATCCCATCGGGCATTCTTCAGGAGGCAGGGTGGCTTTCAGGTCACCGTGTACAACCTTTAATCACTCCAACCATATTAAAAGTGTCTCTCAGAAAGGTATAGCAGTTCTGTGGTATCATTTAAAACAGTTAGTAGTCAGTTTATTAATGCCTAGGATTAATAACTAACTGATAGGCCTATTAAAACTCATTGTAGCCTGACTTTGACAACACGAGCAGGATATGTTCTACTTCTTTTGTGGCCATTTTCATTTTAAACCACAAACCTGCAATAACACAATTGAGGATAGCATATGTGTGGGACAGTATGAAGCCTAAATCTCTGTTTTGCTGAGAAAACATGAAAAAAGAACCTAAAAAGACAGAACCACAAGGACCAGACATCTGTGTGGATGGCAATGTATGAAAGTGAAGTGCAGAGAGATTGAAAAGCTTTAAAGTGTCAGAAGAAAGTTATAGGACTAGTGAGTA
This sequence comes from Dascyllus trimaculatus, assembly GCA_024666655.1. Classification (NCBI taxonomy): domain Eukaryota; kingdom Metazoa; phylum Chordata; class Actinopteri; family Pomacentridae; genus Dascyllus; species Dascyllus trimaculatus. The sequence continues at coordinate 12,642,038 of CM045446.1, read as the reverse complement.
GTTTTTAGGAAGTTGTCATAATAACTCAAGCATTTCAACTCAATTTAGTTTCAGAAGATAGTAGATGAGAACAATAATCAGAGTTTCTTCAAGAGTTAGGGTAAGTTTTTACCCTCTTATGAAAAAGCAAAAGCTAGCAAAGCTCATGATAGAGGAAATTTTAAAGGAAAATGATTGGTATGAGAGCTTTTCTGAAAGATGTGTATGTAGCAGGTGTGATTAACTCTTTGAAAGCTCAGGAGCTCCATAGCTATCTATAAATGCAGGCTATCAACAGCAAGGGAAAACACCCAAACGAGAGAGCGGGTGTATTTGGGAGCAATGTATTGTGGAAAATGGAATTTCCTTTATCCCTTTTACAAGGCGAGTGACCTTTACCCTCTGGGTGGCTCTCTCCTCCTATTTCTCCATTAGTACATGGAGACAGACAGCCACAAGACACACATAAACGCACACAAAGGCATTTGCAATTTCTCTCTAAAGCTGCCCTCCAAACACACACATGCGCGCACTCACTGTCCAACAGTCAATATTTTCTGAGGGATGGCCTCCCTCGAGAACTAGCAGGCAATCTGAAGGGGACCCTGCAATGAAAGGGCCCGTGATTGCATTCGACCGTAGCCCGTACAAAGATGTCGTACATCAAATGCCAACAGATAAAAAGCCATCCGCGAAGAGTTAATCAGCAGAGTAGCTTTCATGGCCACACAGCAATTTGTCTCAATATCATGAAAAAAGAAGACAGGCTCTCATAAAAAGAGCACCAATATAAATAAATACATAGCAGAGTTTGTGTTTCATGTAGCGCTAAATGTGATGTTATCGCAGGCGACTCCATGGTTTCAAGTGATGCTCTGCTTTTATCTTACCATTTGCCAATACTGCCTGACCTTGAGAGTGAGGCAGGTGTGTGTGTGTGTGTGCGTGCATGCATGCGTGTGTGCATGAGCGTTTTTGTGTGTCGGCTTTTGTACACTTGTCTGTGTGTGTCACTGCACTGACGTCCCCTCCTTCCCTTTATATTCAGCTGCCTTTGAGAGCCCGACCAATTTGTATCTTGAGCCACAGTGGTGTTGCATAAGAGGCTGTTGAGCAGTTTGCATACTTGCCACCTCATACCTGATAGGAGACATGGGTGTGATTCTTATAGAGTGGCACACTGGGTGAGAATGAGACTTACTCACAATAGCTGTTAACCCCTGCCTCTGACCCCTCGTATCAGCCACCACATTTCAATCAAATTAGTACGCCGGCCTCGCCGAAGCCAGTGAAACAGGCAAAAAAGAGATCAATGGAGGAACAAGGTATTTAACCTGGGCAAGGCGCTTGCCAAATACTCCAAAATGCACAGTGAGCCACTTCAAAGACTTCTGCTTGGATGAGTGTTTCAAGGATTATCCAGCAGAGACTCGTGAAACAGAATGCCATTTTAAAACTTGCAGTTATAATATGGATTGTGATACATACTCAAATATATTTTAATATGTTCAGGAAGGTTTTGATTTCAACATTTTGGATGAAGTTAATTATTTTCTGCACAAGTATACATCAGGGAAGCAAACGGCATCAAATTATCTTGAAAATCTTGGCAGCCAAGGACAGTTCTTTTGTTCCCGAGAAACCTGGTTGTCTGTGATTTGGAAACTGCAGTAATCAATACTGCAGCCTGCACACAAAGAAAACCTTTCATTTTAAGCATTACAGTTTTGTTAAATAGTTACACATTATTTAAGTCAAAAAATAACACCACCAGTTAGTCAAATACCAGAATACACTGTTGTACCGTTAACTTAACTAATTAACTAGTAAGCCACTTGAGCAGCCATATAGCTCACTGAGTTAAGGCGTTACCACATGTGCGCAGGTCGCCAGCAGCTGTTGTGAGTTTGAGTCCGGCTCACGATCCTTTTCCACATGTCTCTCTCCTCTCTACCCCCTTTCACTCTGTCTATTAATAAAAAAATTTGACCCCCTCCCCAAAATAAATAAATAAATAAATAAATAAAAATAAAAAAATAAAAAAGAAACTACTGAGCTGCTTTAGGGAAAACAATTTCATGGCGACATTAAGAAACTCTAAATTATATCAGCTCCAACGTTACAGTAAAATGCCAGATTTCTATATTTATATTTATTTTTTAAAGAAGAAAAAAAAGATCAAATCTTCTGTTTTTAACTTAATTGCAGCAGTTATCTGCTGTTATTGTTGGAAGTAATGCCTGTTCCTTGTAGTTTGGCATGCCATTCACATTCTAACCTTGTTTCTGCTCTCTTTGGAGCAGTCCATCCACCTTGGCAGTGAACGGGCTCGATTATTTTCAAGGCTGAAACACCCCTGGGGTAAAATTCTTCATCTGTACCTGGAAATCTAGACGGTCGTTACTTCGCTCTCAGGACACGTCGACCCGGACCGTCACCATCAATTGTGTTAGTCTGCATTGACACAAGCATCTGCCATCATCTATTTGCCTATACAATGAAGGAAGGGCGTATTCACACTGTAACTATGAATGAATACTGCTTTAGGTAAGGTTGTGGATTACAATAAATGACAAAAGTGCATGTGCACTGTTGTAAAATACTGGCTGTTGTGTGTTTCAAATGTCATGTGAAGGAATGTTACTCTGCATATCAAGTTGCACTGTATGAGTAAGCACTTTAAGTTGTGTTTTCTTTTCTGTCCTCTCTTGGGCCACCAAGCCAGATATCTGTAAACACTGATTCTGATTTGATATTTCAAAGTCTGATTCTTTGCACTGACACATAAACATGCACATCCTGTCACAGATCCCAAAGGTACCGTGTCCTTGGGAGATCGAAGTTTCGTCAAGCTGTACATCAGACATCTGCTAAGCGCCTCATCATGAAAGTGCCGAGGTTTATTCCCTTGCGTTGCCGTGCCAAGAACAACTGGCAGGCGCCAAGAAACCTTCCACTCTGCCACCAAGGTTAGGTGAATGACAACGCTGAGTTACTGAGACACAAGACGGGGGAAGGAGACAGCCATGGATGGAATAAAAACAGGGGAGGAAGGATACAGTCACGTCCATCTGTATATTCTTCTCCCCTTTCCTGTCCCTTTTTTGCTTCCAACTTTCACTGAGTTCCTAGTTTCCTTCTTACTTTTTTCCTTCTGTTTACATTTCTTCACCATTACACTAAAAAAACTCAGAGAACAACAACCAAAACAGAAATACTGTGTGTTATTCTCTCTCACACAGTCTTCTCTGGCTTACATACTGACTTGTCCCACCTCTTTGTCTTGCTTCAGTAAAGAGAAGAGCTAATGCTGCCTCTGCCTTATTGGGCATCAGACAACAACTAGCAACAGGTGCTTCAATATCATCCACAGGAAGGTCAAACAGGAGTCAGGTCGGAAACCCAACCCAGCTGCCCCCTATTTTCTCTTTAACTCTCTTCGCTTCACTAAGCTAAAAGACAGACAGAGGAATGTGGGTGGATGAAAAATTATGTGAAATACGGAGGCATTTGCATTGCAAACAAGTCCAGAAATCAATTGCCAAACAGTATCTGACTTTTGTACAACTGAAGAGATACTGCCATTGCCTGCACAAATTACTAAATTCTAATTGGCTGTACTTACCATTTAACATTCATCATATATATGTGAACTCAGAGCAGCCTGTTTAATTCATTTGCATGACTGAATAAACTTGCAATTCTCTATAAAAATATTATTAATATGACTTTTCATGAAGTATAACTTGTTTCCAGAACCACACTATAAAAACTGTACCGAAACAGATAAAGTTATGATTGTGCTCACTGTGCAAAAAACCACATCAATTATTTTGCCAGAGGAGTTGGGAAGATATCAGTGATCCATAAGTTTGACCGATCAAAAAACTGAGTACTTTCAAATGAGAATAGCAGGAAATATTTGGTCCTGAGGAGTTTCAGAGATTTGTGTTTAGATATGTCCATTAAGGGGGTGAAGTGTGTGTGTTCAAAGTGGAGGTTTTTATGGGTATTTATCAAGAACTGGTTGATCAAGATGCAAGAAAGGAACAAGAAATTTGCCATATCATTTACAGTGCTTCCATACTGCAAAAGCTGCAAGACTTTACTAAACAGAAAGTTAAGACCTTCATACAGACATCTTGTGGATGATAGATACTCCATAGTTGAGATCAGCAATATTTTGTAACTGTTGCTCATCCCCATCACACATTAAAATTGCACTTAACAATTTAATCAGATTATCAGTGAGTGATAATGCACCGAGAACAGATGTGGTCCTCCTTGACAGCCCTCTGTGCAATGTCAAAGACATTTCAACCAGCAAACATACTGTGCTACTTCATTTGCATGCATCTCCAACTGAGGGCTTCGTCAGTAACTCTTGAAAACAGGACACAAGAGTAAGTACATGTAAAGGTCAAGAAAATATCAAAATATTGAGAAGCATCTTTAGCTCATCAAATGACAAACTGACCATTAGACATGCAGTTTCTAATATATCTATGTATCTGATGGAGACATAAACTGGTATATGCTCTGCTGTCAATCACAGTCCAATAAAAAGGAAAGTTCTGGTTTAAAGCAGCGGGGGTTTGAAGCAATGTGGACATAAACCAACAGTTTCCACACATCAGGAACATTTTTTTGTGATATACACTTGATTATAGGACTACTTTCCATGCAGACAGTGAACAGACATTGTACCCATTGCATGTTTATGTACATTCAGTATACTGCATGGAGTCAGGCGGGTGAAAGTTGAAACCATGAGTTTTGGAATGAAGTTATGTCCATATAACAGTATTCTATAAGTCTGATTGGAACCCACTCCACTACAAATTGCTGATGCCTAACTATTTTTTAACAACTTTCTAACAGCAGAGAAAGGATTTTGCTTTTTTTATGCAACCAAATCACAAATTTGCACAAGATTACTCAGATCCTGTACACTCACCAACATCCGCATGAAACCCAGATGTTGGGAAATCGTCTTTGGCAAATCCTTTCATGTGGAATTCCGTCTTTTTCTTAAACACATTCCAGCTATTTACTGGCACAAGGCCACACGTTGCAACAAGAAAACAAGCAACTGTTTCCCCCAGCAGTTTTAAAGACAGGGACAGTGCATCCACCATCTGTGGAAGAGGAGCCACACTGTGTGTCTAGAGATGTATGGGTTGTCGGGTAAGCTAGGGATTCCCCGAAGGGTCTCTGGCCTGTCGATAGGCTACAGTCTTTCCCCAGGAATCAAGGGTGAGAGACGAACCATCCATCAGGCCTCAACTCACACTATACGAGGCAGAGGGGGTAGGAAAAAAAGAGAAAAACAGGATGATTAATGTGCCTTCTGTGTGGCCGGTCTTTTCCCCAGCACACACACAAGATGAAACTCAGTTGTGAATGTACTCTAACACAAAAATGCATGGACATTTACACACACCTTCCTGCACAGGTGCTTGCACACAAACAGAAACATGCACACACACACATCAGCGAAAGGATATATTCCAGGGAATAGGAGATGAAAAATGTCTGAGCTCAACCGTGTTCTTGGCTAACTTCTGTGGTGAATGGAAGGGTATTGACTAAAGAGCAGGGCAGCTAGCCCTTATTTATAAATGCTTCCACTGAGCCAACTGCAAGCATCACAGCACAATGAGCACACACAGCTTTCTGAAAAAAAGTCAGACTCATCGTACTGTAGTTTCTATCACCACAACTAACCAGAGCTCATCACCAGATGATGAGCACATATGTGATTGTCTCAGTTCCTGAGCTCACACTAACATATGAAGGGCTTAATTTCAAAAATGTCTATTTGGAACATAATTACTATGTGTAATTCAAGAGTTAGTATTTTGGAAACAGGATTTAGCATTGAGAAGCAGCACCGTGATAATTATGTTTTGCATACACAAAAAAAACATCACAACCCAAGGTAATTTATAACAGAGAAAAATTTATAGAAGAAAGGAAAAAGGAAATCTGAAAAATTGAATCCTGTTATATCATGCAAAAAATATTGTGAAGCAGGAATTTGGCAACTGTATACCACTTAGTTTTCAAACCTCTCCCACAAATCCACCTCTTAAATACTTCCTTTTTACAGCCGACAGGGGCCCAGGTGCTTGTGAAATGAAGATTTTTTTCTGATTCTTCTATAATGGTTCTTTTCCAGGCTTTCGCCTCTATCAACTGAATGAATACAGTGGGGATCTGTCCCATTGTAAGAGAACAGGGTAGTTTGGCCATTAAAAGCGCCACACTCAAGTGGATTCATTTTTGTCTGGCCACAAAGGATGCTGGCGAGCTCGTAAGCCGCACATTAATATGACCACAGATCAATGGAGCTGTGAGCAGTCTGAAGGTATTGTTGATGCATTGGCTGGATTTATGAGGGTGCAGCCATGGATATGGTCTGGGGTTGACTGCGAGACCACACATCCTTCCGGTAGTGCTAACGCAAAAACTAGCGTTTTTAATGAACGGTATGTAGGAACAATTTATGTTAAAAAAAGAGAATACATGCTCCTTTCTGAGCAAACCACCATTTGAAGTTTCCACTGAACGATCACATGAGCTGATTAATTTAATTTCCAATTTGTTTGCTGGTTACACAACATGATTTCTGTGTCTTTTGTATAGTTAAATGACTCAGTGATCTTGTCAAGGCTTTACAGGCTATAAAGCACAGCTCATTTAGAACTGTCATTAAATTATGTATTTTATATACAGTACTGGACGAAAAGCTTTCCCTGCATACACATATCAGCCACAACATTAAAACCACCAGCCTAATAGTGTGTAGGTTTCCCTGGTGCCGCCAGTGACCCATCAGGACCTGGACACAGGGCCTCTGATGGCGTCCTGTTGTGTCTGGCATCGGCATGTTGGCAGCAGATCCTTTGAATCGTGTGGCTTGAAGGATGAGGCCTCTGTGGATCAGGCACATCCTGCTTGTTTAGATCGAGATTCTGGGAATTTGGAGGCAGGGTCAACACCTTGGGCTCTTTGTTGATTTCCTCAACCTGCTTCTGAACAGTTTTTTGTGGTGTGGTGTATTCTTCTGCTGGTGCGACACTGTGAGACTGTTTTCATCAGGGAATACAGCTGCCATGAAGGGATGAACATGGTCATAGGTGGGCGGAATGTGTCAAAATAACATCCACAGGAACGCCAAGACACAAGGTTTCCCAGCAGGACATTGCATTGTATGTTATCCTCTCCACCTGTTAGCAATTTTTAATGTTGTGGCTGATTGCTGTAGGTACACGTAACTATATGTTTTGTAATAATTAATTAATTGGTATAAGAGAAAGAGAAACAGTCCTATAAACAGTGTATGTCAGCAGATCATCTGCATGCATTATTGACTGAGTTATAATACTGAAGAATTCCTCTCTGCTTGAGTTCAGGAAAATTGCTGAAATAACCTTGAAGCTGCATCAGAAACAATACAAATCAATACAATGGCATTTCCAGACTCCTCATATGATTAAAAGAACCTGCTAAAACACGTTGTCTTTTGTATATTAATTCAAACGAAACATGTAAATTATCATATTGCAAATCCTACTGTGACAGACATTTTCTCCAGAATTAAGAAAAATAAGACTTTAAGACTAAATGTCACATTTAATGACTTCCCCTTTCTTTCCATCCTTAGCGCTGAGCACTCATTAGTTTTTTCTGTACACTGTTTTCCAGAGATCACCTGTCAATCAAACAGTGTGAGCGCTGCTTTGACTGTGTGCTACTTTTTTTTCCCTCAGAATTTTCTCTTGTATTTTTGCTCAGCTGCAGTGAATTGTTATTTCAAGCAAGGTGATGTTTGTGGGTGTTTTGAGCCAGTATTAAGTTTGACATATCAGAGGGAGTAATGGAAAAATATCCAGTGGTACCCAGACTGGAGTGGTTTTTAGGACCGTTCTGTCTGTTACTCTGTCCCGGTCTGGGCGGGGCTCCGCTGGCCCCGGGCCCCGGACTATCAGTCAGGCTGATGTATAGGTCCACAGGGTACAAATGAAACCTGTCACAACAAGGGTAATGATGTCAGAGTCACTATAGCTCACCGCTGGAGGAGCAGAGGGAGGGAGATGAGGGGATAGGAGGATGTGGGGAAGAGGGAAGAGAAGAGGGCTGGGTAGAGAGAGTGGTAAGGAGGGAGCAGAGAGGGAGCTGGAAGAGGAATGAGGGAAGTATGCAAAGTATGGAGGGAGGAAAGGGACTGTACAGTGAAGAGGAGGGAGGGAGAAAAGTGGAAAATAGAATTATCTGAGGGAATGTGAAAGAATAAAGACAAAGACGAGAAAAACGTGAGAAAGAGCAGATGAATTGAAGAGGAGGAGAAACAGGAAAGCAATTGTGGAGAAAACAAGGAACAGAGGGATATGTGGAATGAAGGAAATGGAAAAGGAGATATGAGCAAATCATAGGGAAAGAAAAGGAGCTATGGAAGACAAGGAGACGTTTGAAACAGTGGGAGACAGTGGGATTTTATGGGACTGACGGAAAGTAGTCGAGAAGTGCAATAGGGGATGGATTTGTATTTGTGCAAGAGTAAAACAGCTTAACTGAACACGAATGTTCAACCTTGACCTCTTTGTTTTTGTAATTCAGTGTTCATTGATTTTGTTGTGCAGTCAGCTATGGACGTAACAAGAAAATCACAGTGTTGAGTCAGTGTTTTGTTGTTTTTTTTTTTACCAAATCTCAACTCACTCCGCTGACTTTGAGGGAGTGAAGAGGAAGAACGAGGCATGTGAGCAAGAGGGTGTCATTCATGGAGGCGTACAGTAGCTGACATGGACAGGATTTTAAAAAGACCTGTGTCCTCTTTGTCTCACTTTTTCTTTCTCTCAATATCACTGCATCTCTCTCTCTCTCTCTCTCTCTCTCTCGCTCACGGATACGTCTGTGTTGCCTCAGCCTTTCTCTGTCTCTCTCCTTCATTCTCTCTCTGTCCTCATCCTCCATTATCATTGACATCATCCTTTCCATTCCACCGTCCCAGCCCTGCCCGCAACACATACATACACATACACACAGACGCTGCCTGCATCCTCCCTGCCTTTGCCTCTTTAGCAATCTCTCTCCATCTCAAGACGTGGCCACTAATGGATTGAAAGTCTTGGGGAAGAAGCAACAGTCATTTAAAGATTAATGTCAGGCCTAGTATTCTGAAGGGCAGTCAGTCCAGCCTTTGTGTGTGTGTGTGTGTGCGTGTGTGTGTCCAGAGGACGTGCGCATGTCATCTCTGCAAAGATGCCCTCTTCATTATCAGCCATTAGGCAAAGACTCAGAGCGCGAGAGAGAGGAAGCCAGAGAGGGTTAGCTGGCTGGCCCGTACAAGCACATATCACAGCTTGTCACCTTCTTCTCAATACCTACTACTAGATAGCCATTAAAACCAAGGACTTTCATCAATTAACATACCTCACTTGTGCATAAATATGAATAGGCTCTTCACAGTCTTTGAAATATGCCTCTTAGCTGCAACCAAAGTCTGCTTTAACGAGTGATTTAATCTCCTATTGAGCTTTGAGGCTGCACTAGGTGTGCTTTGTATTCATTCTTCCAGTTTCAGCAGCATCAGAAGAAGCCTGGCATTGGGAGACAAAAGCACAAATGTGAATTAGTCTGGAGTCTTTCAGTTCGTATTTAATTTCCAAGAAGGGTTATTGGCAGGTGCAATTCTTTCGACCTACAACCAATCACGGTACCAAAATGCGTGCGCAAAAGTGCCTCTGTCATGGTATGAAACCCACCCTGTGTTAGATAAATGAGTGTGATTGGCCTGGCACGGGGGAGGCCGGGTGGAAATCTGCTTGAACAGGAGGGGGGCCAGACGCATTCTGCCACAACAAATGAAACATGAGCTGCGAGATTCTTCTGGTTCTCAGGCGAAATCATAAGTATTTTATGTGTAACTTGCTTTAGATTTTTGTAGTTGCACCAGCAGTGACTAAGTGCTCCACACCAGTGAGATGTCGACAAAGTCACCCATTGTCTTCCACAACAACCACTAATTGGGGAGATTCACATATTCAGTTCAGTTGCGGTTATGACTTCACTGGAGCCTCTTGGAGCAGTTGCAAATTGTCTAAACAGAAATTTAATAAACTACTTCAGCTGTTAAAACCAGAGATGTGAACATGGGAATTTAAGGTTCACTGTGTCCTGGGGCCTATTGATGCACACACTGGGGCGGACACAGGTTCCACCAGTACAAGTTGCTAACAAGACAAACAGAGTTTCCCATTTTAATTAAGCTGCATCTCCTCGGATTATGGGAAGAAGATATCAAGAGGAAGCCAGTGCAGACTTGAGTGAACATATGAGCCATTTCCTACTGAATCAGTGTTTCTCACTTAAGTTGTTCCCAGAAAATGAGGTTCCAGTGGAAGCAGGCAGCAACATATTATCAGATGTAATATGAGGCGCAGTTTCTGGCAGGGCTTGACATTTCTTGCATCTCTTGCAGTAAAAGTGAAATTATAAACTGGTTGGGTGGACTGGCAACTTTTACGTCACCTAACTGGCACACCACATTCCAGTTTCAGAATATCCAATACATCCTTTAGCAAGGCACCGAACCCCCGCCTGCTCGCTCAGTTCAAATCCTTCTCAACAGCTAAGACAACAAGGCTCTATTACGCTGCAAGGGCATGATGACATCAACAGTGAATGTTGCAGCCTTTCTGCTTGTAAACCTTGATCCATCAAATATTTTTCCACTGAATCCAACCCTGAACATGGTTTAAGAATGCCAAAAAATCTAACTTGAAGTAACAATAAGAAATCCACACAGACTTTACACATCAGTGGGGTAAAAATGGAGCTCTACCTGATTAGTAGCAAACACAGGAAGGCATACATTAAATGCATCTATTCCGGTATAGTTATACGGTGTCGCCAAGGCTGCCACTGCCTGGATTTGCACTTTTTTTTCTGAAATGTAGAAGTCAAATGAGAAATAATTTGTGAAGCTATTGTCCTCCAGTGTTTTTAGATAAATCAATAGCAGAGGAGCTTATTTATTGTTCTCTAAAGTAACTGATCATTTCAGTTCTTCCTGCAGGGGAAATGGAGGATGGACTTGCATATAAATTTTCTAATATTGAACAGCGAAGTAATGTGAGGGGCAGTCACTGAAAAATACATATCCACAGCAGACAAAGGGATGATTATAGCAGTAAATACAGCACAGAGACCCCGCAGAAATGCACAACACGTTCACACAAACACTGAGGAATCTCGATGCCAGAATCTGAAGCAAAAAAAGAAGCAAACATACTTGAGCAATGCCCTTCAAACACTCACGCTCTGCACGCACCCTGTGTCAAATGGCAGCTTTTATTTAATTGAGCAGCTGCCCCCCGAAATATCTGTGCACATTCCTGCTGCAGAGAAAGAGACACTTTGAACATCTGTGGCGTGTGTTCCTGTGAAGCCCGTGCAAGCAGCAGCCTGAGCTCTGCTAAATATTTAATGGGCCTGTCTGATGGTCATAATCGCTTTTAAGAACAATAGATGAAAACAAAGGGCGCCAGTGAAAAACTGCACCAGAGGTTAAAGTCACATCTCAGAGTGACAGGACAGGCTGGTTAGAGGGAGGAGAGAGGCAAGGAGAGAAACGACGGCTGGGTGAAAAAAAAAAGAGAAAAAGAAAAAAGGAGGAAGCACTCAGAGCCATAAAAAATACATGACAGGTGACTATCAATGTTAAGCGGGTCTGGCGTTTGACCCAGGAGCAGTATATAGGTCCCATGACAGGCTGCACACTTAAGAGCTATATTTGGACGTGACACACAGGAAGAAGTATGTCTACAACCTGCAGTGGCATGATACAGAGGTAAGCTATATGACATGTGATGCAGATTCTATTTTTATTTTATTGCAATTTCTGCCATATTGAGAGAAGAATTTGACTGATATACGTTTTTCGAAGATCAGTGCAAACCTGAGCAATTAATTTGATATTCAATCGTCGGAAAAACAACCATCAAGAATTCTGACAATCGATTAATTATTGAAGTCAGAACATTGTGCGATTTCCATCCTCTGTTTTATATCGGAGCAGTTTAAAGGCATAACCTTGAGCTGTGGGAACTCGATATGGTCGCTTTTTCACTGTTTTTGTGACATTTTATAGACTTGCTGATATAAAATGTCAGTTCACCACATATACACAATGAAGGAGAAAAACCACAGTTTGCCCTTATCTAACTGTCTATGAGTGGAGATGACAGGTAGAGTGAAGTCTGACTTCATCACTCTTACATAAACTCAAAGACATTTTGTTTGTGCCACTGAACACGCCCAAAAATTAGATTTGAAATATGAAACGACCGTATAATATTTGTGATGCTCACGGACATCTACAGGCAGTTTGAATGAGAAGCGTTTTCCTCTGAAGTACATTTACCATCTGTCCTCTGGTTCTTACCACAGGAGACAAGGACGAGATTCACCTGCTCAAGAGAACACTGAAATGAAATGGTAAACGTAGCACTGGGCTATGGAGGTACGCCTCAGGTGGATCTCTTAACAGATCTATGTATTACTCATATGTTCAGTGCTGAAGTGCCTGAACATGGAAAAGACATATAGAGGTGTCAGTCAAGCAACACTCTTCATGCACTGCAAAGCGAAGGACGGATGTAGGAAGCTTTCTACTGCTGACTTCATCTCTATGATGTCTGACGGACACGTACGGATATAGCTCAGTAATGGAGGAAGAGCTGGTTGAACTTGTACTAATACTGCTGAGGTAACATTCAAAAGTCATTTATTAACTATCTTGTAATCAATTATTAAGAATTGTGTATACAGAATTGTAAATAATTTAATATATTTTGTTAAACTATCATCAGCGTGCTGTAAGTCATTTCAAAATCCTTGCACATTGTTAGTAAGTGATTCTTAGATATGCTAGCAATGTGCAAATTATTCAAAGATATTACAAAGATTGCAAAACCATATCTATAGGCCACAAAATCTTAAATTTTAGGGTGATTTCTAAGCAGAAAAGTCCACATATTACTAATTTAAGCTTCAACAAATAACACAGTCACCATTATTCACCAGTATTTTATCCATAGCCAATGAAAACTACTTCAAATGCATGTGAAATAGTCTAAAAAATTCTAATAAATTGAATTATTTGCCACTTAAGCATTATGAATAATTAATAAACCTTCATCACAAATATAAAAATACAAAATGTAAATTATTCAGCAAGAACAAATATGTCTAAGTTGTAATAATTTGTGGAATATATTATCATTCTTTTTATTTTTGATATATATATATTTTTTTATTCATGAAGCAAATTTATAGAAATTGTAAATTCAGAGCTGAGAACAGAGAAGCCCCAGTGAGACATGTCAAGAGAGGGAAGGACAACGAGGAGACGTAAATAAGCAAAAAACAATCAGTGGGAAATGGGTTGGTGTTGAGCTGCAGGAGACGAAAGACAGAGAGAGAAAGAACACAGAGAAAAGTGAGGGAGAGCCAAAGAGGCAAAGGCACAGAGAACAAAAATGATGGACAAGGTACAAGAAGGGGAAAAAAAATTAACTCATGACATGAAACAGGAGCAGGCAGCCAGATAACCATGGAGCTTTTTTTCTTTCTTTGTGTCAATTAAAAGTGGACCTTACAAAGGTATACAGGAGGAAGAGGAGAAGACAGAGGATGTAGCTGATCTGAGGTGGCAAAGAGGTCGACATTTCAGCTCACCCTGTCTTTCTCCTGTCTGTCTTTCTGGGTGCTTTAGAGCCACTGGTGCTGCACTGAACTGCCTGCCCCCTTTAAAACGCTGAAGACTGGATGCTGTGAACTAGCCTCTCCTGCTAAGTTCCTGACATAAATGTGTTTGCGTCGCAGGCTGGGGGGTTGAAGAGCGGGGGACATGGGAAGAAAAGATGCCGTCCGTCCCCGGGAAAATGAATCAAAGTGATGAACGGGACAGCTTTGAGAAATCAGCAGTCCTATTTGGGGTTTGTCAAAGGTCTGACTGATTTATTTGGCAGGAACTGATGGCAATGAGGGTTCTCCATTTCCATGTTTCAATGCCAGATAAGCAGAGCAAGCTAGAAGCAATTTGAAGGAGATTTTCTGTACATTTCTTGCTTTTCTGAATCCAGGGCTTGGTGTAGTGAAAGAGAGAGAGAGAGAGAGAGAGAGAGAGAAAGGGAAAAGAAAGGGCAGTAAAAGAGGTCAAAGAAGAGGTGGGGGGGGGGAAGTAAGAGGGACAGGGGCAAGAAGTGTGAGAAAGCAGGGAGAAAGTGCAAGGGAGGCAGATGGAGAATAAGAAGCAGACAGGTTCACCTCTCATTAACTCACCTGCCACACACCATGCCACAAAGCAATGCACCTCCCAAGGACATGAATTAAACAGAGAGCCAACTACCTCAGAGAAAAGCAGCCCTGCCAGCACTTAGCCAGGCCTCATAAACAACCAGCTCGCATTTGTCACTTCCTCTTCACCCAACAAAGCGACAGCAGAAATAAATTACTTTTAAGTAGACCTTGTTCCTCCTTTCCCTCAGCATGCTCTTCTTGCCTCAGCAGCTGATTTGAGCTAACAGTGCAAACTGTCAGACGGCAAGAAGGTAAAAGTCAACAGCGCAACTCAAGCAGCAGATTGAGGCCTTCAGTTAATCCTCGCAGTGGCAGAAAAATGCACCATTACGCTCCATTTATTTCTATTAGATATTAAGTCCTCATCGAATCAACTTACAAAGAGGACAAAAGCAGAGATGGCTTAGATTCCAATATGAGCAAAGAAAAGGAACAAACGGGCAATTTGATCAAGACTTCAATTCATTTTGCTTTAAAAAACAAAGAAGAGAGTTTCAATGAAAAGTAAATTTATTGACATATAATAGAATTGGTTGAAGTTTTTTTTTTTTTCAAACGCCCAGTCAAAGCCAAAAATGAATCACTGAGAAGTCAGGAAGGAGAAAAGTGTAGTCAGGTGGCTCAAAGCGGCATCCTGCATTACCAATAGGTCAACAGTGCCCTGACAAAGGCAATGTGTTTGAATAAGGGCTGCTATGTGGGGATGTGTTGCAACACTTATTAAAAGCCAACAGATTGCACTGCCAGATGCAGATCTTGCCTCGCATTTTCAATTTCTGCAAGCCTTCACTTTTTACCCAGACAAGCTAGTTTAATGTTGACCCCATAAGGTGCAGGAGAATCAGTTCATACATTATTGTTGCATGGCTGGTGCAGACTCTTTCTTGTTGAACAGCAACAAAATATTAACACTCTTCCAGAAACAAGAGTGTGTCTTGTAGCCTGTGACCACTCAAGAGAATACTTTAGATTTTTCCAAACATTTTCTCTTGGGATAAGTCAGGGGAGCTGTGGGAGTTGGTTGGGGATGGCAGGTTCCCACCACTTTATCTGTGAACAGCAACAAAAGTCAGGTAGAGGTCTGACTTCTATCAGTGCTTATGAAAGGAGATACACAGAATCTGAGTAATAAACAAGTACACTCCCTCCCTTATTCCCTCAAATCCTTCAAACCCCTGAGCTGCAAAGCACGACTTGAAGCTGCTCCAAAAGCTCTCCATCACCCCTCCTCCTGTTTCTCATTATGTATCTATTCCTCAACAGCTGAGATACACACTCTCTCTTTTCGCCTCACATCCCTGAAACCGTCCTCAAGAAAAAAGGGAAAACATCAAGAAAATAAGCAGGGTACTGAAATTCCTGGCATGCCATCCATGTCATGGTTTGCACTGCCATCCAAGCACCTATCATCGATCATCTTGCGCCGTGCTGGATGGGAATCACAAAACACAAAGCACCTGGATGCGTCAGCCAGAGGGACCACCCAGGCCCAAAGATTTGTGTATGGAACTAATCACTAAACACCCTTGCCATATTTGATGAATATACCTGTCTCGCTGGTGTAAGACAAGGACCCTCTTTTGACATAAACATGCGAAAATGAAGAACGTCTTTCTCCCCCTCCTCTGCCCCGCTACACGATCCTCCAGTGCAACTGTAGTAAATACCCCATTAGCATTCCAAGTTTGGCTGGAATCCTACCGCTAAAGGCTGCTATTGAGCTAGTCTCTGGAGAAAACATAGGTTTGTTAATCAAGTGAAGGCAAAACAATTACTAGAATCCAATAATCAATGTCCGTGGCCAAACAATAAATCCTTGGTGGCTGCTTGGGAGAGCAGCAAGTAGTAGGGAAATGGGATGCTACTAATTAAAGAAATCTACTAGTATGCTATCATTAGTTAATAGCTATGCTGCTACACCATTTAGCCCATCTGATTAGGCTGTTTGACATAGCCTATATAATAGCCACTATAAAGTCCTTTTTTTCCTTTTTCTTACAGGGATGCTTGCCCAATTAATACTTGATGAATACTTACAATCCTTTGTTGACTTTGAAGTTGCTTCCACGTGTTTGCTGTCAGAGCTTGTGTTGGACTATGTGGTTATTACTGTACATATCATTAAAATGTGTGAAGCATTAATGAAAGATAGCTAAACACAGATGGAGTTCTATATGTCCTTGATTTAATGTAAAAAAAAATATACTAATTAATTAAGAATGCACATGTACCTATAGATGATAGAAAAAAACACATACATTTGTGGAAACTTGACTGAAAAAACTTGTCATGTTTCAGCAAAAGCTAAAAAAAAAGGTCATAAGGGTTGGAGTCACTGTGAAATAAGGATATACCCTCTCAGAATGTGCCAGACATAATCTCTCAGCCGTACAGATGGAAATTTCAATTCTAGTTGTCCTCTGTGGGATCAAAAATCCGGATTCGGCATCAGGCGCCGGGTGGAGAGCCTAATAGGGTGCTGGGATTTACACAAAGAGAATCAGGTGAGATAAATCTGTCTGGATTTAGGAGAGCCGTGTGAGCTGCTAATTGCAGAATATAGACCAACGGGGCGAACAGAGAGGAGCTCAAGATGTGTGCAGTAGTTTGACATGTGCAACATCAGTGTGCTGTGAGGGATGATTGTAGATCCGGTCCTCAAACTATGAAGGACTTCTGTCAGTGGGTTGAAATTAAATCTTGCCTAAATCATCATCATTGTTTTTGGTGACATCTTGAAACAGGTAAACAGTGTCAGTGATCAGATTTTCTTTGACTTTGTCCTGCAAAACTTAACTCTGAATGCAAGACTACTGTAGATTTTTTTTGTGAATACAGCACAAAAGGTGAGTGCAGCAGAAATAATGATCTACTGTGAAGGCGGTCATGTTGGCATGTCTCCACTTAGCACAATGGCAACCATAACTCTGCCATGATCAATAGATGTTCATGACTCGCTTTAAAAAGGTTCCATCCTCCACCCTCTTCCTATCCATCTATTCCTGCCTCATTTCCAGTCAACTCTTCCTCCCCTTCTCATCTATAATTCTACTTCAGATGCTTCCTTACCTCATCAAGATAATCTCTCCTTCTCTACCCTTTGTCCTTCTTCACCTACTTTTTCTTCAGCCCGTTCTTGTTTTCCTTTCAAGCCTTATATCTGTCTTATTTCCTTCCTTCAATCTTTTCTGCTAATTCCCCCCACTTTTCTTTCATCCACACAGCATCTTTTACTTACCTCTTTCACTTCCTGCCTGTCTTTCATCTCATTCCCTCCATTCATTTACCTTTGCATCCACCTTCCTCTCCTTCCTTCTTCCTCTATCATCCCTTGCACCTGTCTGTAACCCTTCATCTCCTTTTTCTTTCATTCTTCTTTCACTCTTTTTCCTCACCTCCACACTGTCATTGCTCCTCCGTTCTCTCCTTTTTCCCCCCCTGGCATCCTCCTTCTTACTCCCTCAACTCCTTGCACTTCTTTCACCTGCCCTCAGTCTCTTCCTTTCTCCTTCTCTCATATCTCTCTCCAACCAGTCCTCTCCTTCCATCTGCCATTTCTCCTCTCCCAAATGTGGTGTCTCCCCTGCTCTCCTGCAATCTGCAGTTCACAGGTTTCCCAGGGCACATTGTTGCATCCCAACGGAAGCTTGCACAGCATTCTCCCATAAATAATTGAAGAGGCCCCACATGGCCAGGCACGCTCAGTCTAAATGGATTATTCTGGGAGAGATCAATGCCGGCCTGTGAGGGTTTTATTAGGGCCTGCAGATGAAATGTACAAGGCCACCGCCAATGCTTTCCTCTCTCTGTCTTAATTCCATCTTGCCGTTGTGTGACATTCTCTCTGTCTTCTTCTTTGTCTTCTCCCTGCTTGTACCTTCAGCCATCCACCCACGCCGGGTGATGACCCCGCCACCCCTCGAGAGAAGCATGCATTGCGCCTTGCACTACTGTTCTGAATCAAACATAAATGACTAAGGCAGTATATGAATCATTCATTCTTTAAGATCTCCTTGACTATGATGCAGGCTGGTAGTAAGCAGGCGAGACAGTGTTTTGTTATTCCTGCTGTTGTCACAATGCATCAGACTCACTGACCCCGACCATCATCAGCCTCTACTCCATTCCACTCCACTCACCAGCTTGGCGGGAAACATCCGGCGATACCCACTGGAGTTGTCGGGGGCACGAAAAGGGGGGAGGTGAAATGCTACCGTGACCTTCAAGAGTTACGACCCCTGGGAGGGGATGGTGACTGTAATGGCGAATAACCCTCTGCAAAATTGTCTCCCTTAGGAGAATTACATCTGTTTCATCCAGTGAGAGGCTTCCTAATTGTCTGCTTTCCGGAAAGCATCCCACCAAGCTGGTTACCATCGACAGCTTGCTAGCTCTTTTGGGTTCTAATGGTAGAGAGGGAGGAATGTGGCATGTTGTCCCTTCGTACTTTAACTATGGTGCTGCTTTTGGTTTTTGTATCTTGGAAAATCCCCTCCATGCTTTACCTATAACCTCCTCATCCATCCAAAGTCTACATATTTCGCACTACCCGAGGAAAAGCTTTAGACTACAATCAGATGCAAACAAGCATGTTGTAGCATACAGCAACAGTGTCACAAAGCCGTTTTCTTCTCTTTTTAAAGTCTTTCGGTGATGTCCTTGGTGCCCTTTATTCTTTGAGTATAAAAACAATCCCAGTATGCACAGAAAAAATGTTAAGTCACTTAACCCTTTCAAGTTTGATTATTGTGAACCGTATGGCTTTAGCAAAAAATGAATTACTCCTTTATATTGACGTTTTTACATGTGTGATACATATCAGACATGTGTTTGTGAGTCTCTGTGTTAAAAGAATACTGCATCAGTGAAGAGTATCCACTTTAAAACCTCTTGCACCCAGTTGCTACAGTTTGCTTCAGAATGCAGTCAGTTGGAACTTGATCAAATTTGAACACAGAGACATGACAGTCGGACTTACACTTTCTGGGGATTCTCTGGTATCCAAGATGCTCTTTAAAACTACAGAACTTGCCTGAGAGTCAACAGTCTTTTAAGTTTTTAAAAAAGTAATCCATTGTCAACTGTCATTCATGAATATACTGCAAACAGAACTGAGCTGCTTATGTCTAATTAGGGATATTTTCAATTTTGTAAATTTGCCAAAATGCAAACAAATATAGGCTAAGAATACAGGTCTCAATATGTTGGTCACTGACTTAATAGACCCACTATAAGTTATATCCTCCAAAATATGACAGGAAACGTTGTTTCAAAACTTAAGTTTAAATGTTAATATTACCTGATTGAAGAGCTCTGTTCAATATATTAAAGATAAATTCCACTTTATTTTGAAACCCTGCCATATTTCCCATAAATGTAGCTACTGTGACTTAATGGCTGTGCCAGCTTTGCACTCGCCAGCCCTTTTGTAGAGATTTGCGAAAACTAGGACTCATGCAAAAACATTGGGGCAAGTAGAATGAGCCTCCTACTATTTTTCAAATAGATATTTTTTGACATGAGTCATTTCAAATGCTTGTTTCTGAGTAGCGGTCTGGAATGGCCATATATCCATTAGGGACCAACGGCTGTGTCTGACATACTGGGCTGAAATAACCTAAAATTACACTTTTCAAGAAATGCTTTTCAATTAACCAAAATGTACCGATGTCAAGTGGGATTATGTTTTCCAGTTGAGAACTGCATTATTAATTTTATTTTTTCACCTGGAAAATGCTTCATCTAAAAATAAAGTTGCAAAGAAAGCAAATATTGCACAGATTGTAGTTTGCTCCAATTTCCCGTCAACCAGTATGTCCCCTCTGACTGTGTACTCCACACTACACCTGAACACATGATTTGTTGGCACAATCTCAGGTGCTCTAAGCACACACATTACCACTGCAATTATCCTTGAGTAAAGAGCCTTTGAACACTTAACATGCTGCTTTAACCTGAACTAGGACTCCCAGTGATTATGATGTGTTCTCCTCACGAGTGAAGTGAAATTGAACCATGACAAGGTTACATTTTTCCCTCCACTATACACACTTTTGTGATTGCTGTGAAAACAACATAATCAAACCTTTCCAAGAAGAAATTAAAAGGGTACAAGATACTTCCTGCTGCCACTTAAACCCTTGCACATTGTTTTCGATTGGGATTATAACTGGCACACAACATTGCTTTATTAGACAGCGAGGGGTGGGCCCAGAGGCTTTTACAATTCTTCAAAAGCACTTCCTTCCCTTCCTGGAAATGGAGGAGAAAAGTTGCGTAATTCCTGGATCACCCATCTTCCTCCTTCCTGACATGTTGGCATGCACCAGGAAAATGTGTACATATCAAAGCCATTAAAGTGTCAAGCTCGGTGGGCTCAAATCAGGTCAGAATGTACATGGAGCACTTGTGAATAGTGCATTTTGCCCCCATTCTGACAGTCAAGACTTTCTCTAAAGAGCTTACATCAGAGCCATTTAAAATGACAAACCAGTATTCAAAAGACGCAAGGACAATTCTTTTCTTTGCTGCTAGAATATTCCAGAACTAATTTGCATATGGATTTGAGGACCATATGCTTCCTGACAAGATTTACTGTACAATATGGCCCAATTGGACATAAGGCTGAGTACAAAAAAGCGTCACATTATACTATCCCTCCTTTGCTTTTTATATGACTAACTCAGTTTAAATTGCCTCTGGACTGCCAGCTACTGGTGTCTTGGTTATAGATGTCAATCTTTCACTGTTTTGTTGTTATTTTTTTATTTATCCTGACCATTTACATGTATTGAAAACAAATTACTCTGCTGTATTTGCATGTGGCTCAAGGGGTGGAGGTGAGAGTGGTATGAGCTGGGTATACTCTGGAATTGACATTTTCCTACTTAGAATTTCAAATTCGGCCACAGGCATTGGGGGAAAATGAGAGGATAAAAAAAAAACAGCCTACTGTTTATCTGGAGGTGACAACTAACAAGCGCTCTCCTGGTAATTAGACTGCCACAGCGCACATGAGCGAAACTCTCCATAAAGTGTGCTTATGATTAAATATTTTCTTCTCTCTCTCTCTTTTCCAGCTCCTCTTGCTTTGCTCTGTTTGTGTTCCCTTAAACAGCTCCGCCAGCCATCCGCATCCATTTCCATTTTGACTGCATTAATGACATCGCCAAACACTTAAGCTTGGAGGCCTGTAATGAGACTGCAGAATGTGACTTATGGTTCATCTTGTAAATGCAATAAACGTATATGTTTGTGTGTATATGTGTGTGTGTGTGTGTGTGTGTGTGTGTGTGTGTATGTATGTATTTGTGTGTGTGTGTGTAAGCAGGTGCACATCTGTCACTATTTGCATATGTGTGGTGACCATTTTTAACAGCAGTGGTCTCTCTTGCGTGCCTGAAACTGTCTTGGCTGCCCAGCCGGTGACAGGTAAGGCATGATTAAAGGATACTTCTGCAGCAACAAAAAGGGATGGCTGAACATGTCATCCTGTCACCCATCTCATACATAAAGAAAGACAGGTTGATTGATGTCAAGAGAAGACGTATACACAGAAAAAAAACCCCCAGAGCATCTCCAACATGAAGACCCACCTTTCTAAAATGTTACCTACGCCGCCCTGAAGTCTAAAAATCTCATGGGCTTCATAATAAGTGTTTTGTGTTTTCAGTCTTTTGACGTTTCTCTGAGAACATGGTGTGAATGCAGTGTGAAGGGAAAAAAGGATTTCACCTTGCACCTCAGCTACCTGAGTTAGCAAGATCCTTAACTTAAAGGATCAAGACCCCTTTGAAGAACCTTTTCATCAAAAAGGCAGCTTGAGTCCGACAGTAGTTGAGACTCAAGTTACCTTTTTGATGAATCACATGGTTGTTCTTCAAGAAATCCCTTATTTAAACTGGTGGAGAAGAAAACGTTCGCTGAATCTTAAAAGAACGTGACAGTGCACCACGAGTGTGTGGTCTCTATGCATGTCCAACATGGGTATTTGATTGCTCTGTGAGCAAACGCTGGCTTGCGGAGACGCTTCATAAATTGTGTCCAGCCCATTAAGTAGGAAGGAGGAGGCTCCAGTAATGGCTGGCCTTCCACAGGCAGAGACAGCAGACAATGAATGACTATCTCCTGTCATGGTGATCATTGAGTGGGACCACATCTTAATAACAAGACAAGGAGCTTGAACATACAGATACATCTACGCCGGAGTGGGGATCAGAATTATAATTAAAACTGAAATATTAACATCTTACAAATCGTAGGCTAAAATCCCATGGGTGCTGTCGTGCATAAAAAAGATGAACCATCACAAAGAGAAGCCGGGAGTGAATGCAAATCTCTATGTGTGTGTGCGTCTTCTCGGCTGTATACACCAACTCATGCATTACATCATTTGTTTCATCACTGGGCTTCAGCACCACATAATTTAATGTCTTCCTTGCAGGAGGCCAAACTTTCTACTACTATTGAGAAGAAAAAAAATGTGCATGAAATATGGAAAAGGCAAAACTCAAGAAGCATGTGATTGGTTGCCAGAACAAATCTGTGGTGTCATAAGTCTGAATATAATTTAGAGGGGACTGTGGGGTGGTTCCACAGAGGTTTGGTGCAGGCGAAGGGTGTGGGCTCCCTCTCATACAATCCACTGGTTGATGGTACCTGCCTGGCTCTGATCTTCCTGGGCTGTGCGTGTGAGAAGCAAGAGGAGGAAGAAGGAGGAAGAGGAGGGGGGAGTCACTCCAAATTTCTCATGTGACGGAGCATAACAGGGAATTGTAATACACAGCAACATCATAAATTTGATTACATTACATAGCACTGCAAGCCTGTAAGCCATTTCCAGGCACCATAAAAAAGCTATAACTAAGTTACCACGGGTACAGAGAAAAATGAATAAAGCCATTTTCTTTTAACAACCCGGGCGCGGGCGAGATATTGTTCTCTCCTCCGGCTTTTATGAGCTTTTGCAGACCCGCGATGCGCTCATTGCGATCGAAACGGGAGACGGAGCAAGATGGAAAATGCACAAGTTCGTGAAAAATAATGGGCCAGATTGTTTTGCGGCAAATACATCAGCGCGCATCTCAAATCAGTTACATCCTCGCACATCAGGAGTGTTCTCCAATGCTCTGAGATAATGATGCAGAATGCAGAAAAGGAGAAGTATTTGCCCTGGTTCTGCAGAAATAAAACTTTATCATCATGTTATTCCTCTTGTATATTCTATGGAGATGGTATCACCTGGCAGCAGGTGTGCGTAATTTCGGGAAAACATCATAAAATAAAGGCCCTAAATGAAATCATTATTTTGAAGTTATTTGAAAAGGTTAAAAGCTTGAAGCTGAAATCTTCTTAAGTTAGTTTCTTTAATTCTCACAGGGCTTAAAACCCCATTAAATAGTCTGCACGACACATTTCCACGGGGACAACATGGTCAGCGTCTACACGGGAGCGAATTTCATCCACATCGGAGTTTTCCAGCATTCAACAAGGGCATCACTGGCACTTGGCACACACAAAAAAGTCGGTGTCATTGCTGTGCTGACTCCACCTCGTTGGGGCTTGTGAAAAAGCTCGAGTGGCGCACCTCGAAATAAGCCAACTCCTCTCCTACACGCCATCGACAACGTGATGCGCAAATGCAAACACAATCCAGGGGTGTAGACCAACACTACTCTCCAAAAAGTCCAACACGTATGCGTTGGGCTTTAACATCACAATCAGCAGAGAGGGGGTGGGGGGGCAGAGAGGGGGGTGAGCAACAGAAATATCGAAAATGGCATTTGCGATCGATGCTTTTGATGCTTTTGCCTGCGAGGGAAGCTGGATGTGCCAGTCTACGGACACGCTCCTATCAGTAATGCAAAGCATCTCACGATTGACTTGGTCAATGAAACACCCCCCTGTGGAGATGCACTTGCTGGATGGAGAACACCCCCACCTCCCCCCCTGCACACACACGCACGCACTCTCACATCCACACACACACACACACTCACACATACACCCGCCCCGAAAAAAAGATGATTCAGAAATATGCATTTATGTTCCAAAGCTATTTATCGTCTGCAAGGAGTGAAAGAAAAGAGACTCCTCGGTCGTCTCTCTGTGCTACGGAACCACCCAGGTTTCCTCCAATTTTGGAGATTAAACATTTGTAATTAACTCTCAGTGGGAGAATTGAAAACGGAAGACCGTCGTTCAGAATGATGGATGTCTTTTCGTATTCCGGCAGCAGATCCGCTCCGCCACCAGCAAGCAGCAGCTTTGCGGTGGTACAGGCGGATCTCCCGCTGAGTCCGGGACTGCCGAGCATCTCGCTCCATCCGTGGCAGCTTTTAAAGGAGGCTTCTTTGCAGCATTCTCAAATGATGCTCCTGTTCTGGCACTTGCCTCCGTCTCCGTGTCCGAATAGTGCACGGCTCTTGCGCTCCGAAACCAAATGCCCACATGCCAAATTTCTCACAACAAAGATCAAAACCGTGATTCACATTCCCAGCTCTTGTTGGAGGGGGAGAAAAGTCGGAAAAAGGAGACAGAGAGAAGTCTGCCTTACCTTCTTGTCAGCGTCGGAGTTCCAGCTTCTTTCCTCTCAGCTTATGAGCCCCTCACATCTTCATGTTTAGAACAAGCAATAATCCCCGGGTTTGTGTTAAATGTGTGCGTTCCCTGCGGCAGGTCCAGTGAGGAGCAGTACGCGGGTTCCTTTTCTTTTTTCCCGGGTTCAGTAATGTTTGTTTTTTTTAAAAAAAAAATCCACCCCAAGAGCGCAGGTTGCTCAGGACGCGCTGGTTGGGTACGGCAGGAGGAGTCTCTCCCTCAGCAGCAGCCGCCGTGCGCACTTGGAGAAACCAGAGCTCTGTCCGTGCGGAGAAGCTGAGGGAATGATGTCATGCGTCCGGCCCTCCCTCTCCAGCCACCCCTCAACTCACGGCTCTCTCCATCTTCCCATCTTCTCTCCCCCTCTCCTCGCATCGTCCCCCCTTCTTTGTGAAAAGCTGATTTAACATTTTTATTATAATAATAATGATTGTTGTGTTTGGACAATGAATTTACGCACGTACGGGGGAGGTACTTGGATAAAAACGCACCAAAAAAGTCCCCAAAAATGATCAATTTAATGATTTAGTGGCACCAAATTAATTTGGGAAGACTTCACTGTAACTCAGTAGCGTCTTATTGAAGGTTTCCAGAATTTAAATACCATTTAATCCGGATGCATTGCCACAACAATGTGATATTTGTTTGTGGAGCAGTGGAGACATTTACCTTTGTTGGGATGAGGTTTTAGGCTGGAAGACAACTTGTTTTGGAGGATGTATTTTTGCAGTGCTCCTCTTGACATGATGAAGTCATGCTGCTTTCCCCCGCCTCCCTGAAGGTATCGTCCAGTCACATCGTCCGCCTGCCTTTACCCGGGATGAGAGGGAAGGTAAGGTAGCATGAAACGGACCAATGCACACTGCGCACTGTGCCGAGGCAGCCTCCCCGTCGCCGGTGCAGCCAGCTCATCTTAAAGATAAAGCATCATATCTTCAGATCAGAATTAAAGGTGAAGCTTCTGCAAATAGCACAAACTACACTGAAAATTTAAAATAAAGAGTTTTCACAACTAATTGGGTTATATCTTGGGTGACATTTGTTGATAAAATTAAATTTGCTCCAGTACAGAAAATATCTAAAGTTTAGTCAGAATATGCTATTATTGTTAATACTTTAATAAAATGCTGCTGATGCTGGTAAAATGGTTTTTAAAAAGATATATACGTCCTACAATCACATTTCCTAAGGCATGTATGAAACAGCAACACACCAAAATCTTTCTGATAATGTCAGAATCCACAATTGAAGATGTGCATTATAATGGAGAACAGACATCACTAAATAACTGGCATGTTTCAATTGTTCTCACATGCATTTATATTCCTCACAATGTGTGAGCAAGCTATAAGGCATTTTCTGCATCCTGACTTTGCTGCTGGCTGCTTGCTAAAAAAAAAAAAAACAAAAAGAAAAAGACTGCGAGGGCGTTTAATCAATCAACTTCAGCTGCAGGTTTTACTTAATCAAATCTTTAAAGTGGCAGGGCCCGCTTTCCTCAGTTCTATACAGTGGTGCACAGACGCTCTCACAGGGACAAGCTGAAATGTATCGCCTGCTGGAGCCTGGCTTTTCATGTTTCCCCCTAATGCGTGGGGTTGTTCCTTCAGGGAGGCACTTAGCCTCAAGTGGCAAAGAACTGGCTGCTGATGGGCACCGGAAAACCCAGGCTCTGTGTTCAGCACATCACTGTTCTCTAGCAGACCATCCTTTCTATCATGTAAACTTTTGTGTAAAGACATTCACAAAGTTATGTCTATCAAATATTTATGATGACAGATTTAAAAATCCTAATTTTCTTACGCTGTTATTTCTGTATACTTTATTTAAAGACACATAGATAAATTCAACTTCCTAAGAAATTTTGGAATTAATTCTTCTTGAGTGCATCGCAGCACACTCCTCCTATTTGAGAAACACAATCTTGCACCACATGTTTGGTATTAGCTGTTAAGACAAATCACATACTATCAGTCCCTTAATTTGGTGAATGCATTTTACTCACAGCCACTTATTCTGTCTTTTCAAAACATTTGAGAACAAAGAAAGTACTCAAAGTGATTGATTGCCTATGTAAAGCATAAGACTTGCCATATAAAACTCGTAAGCAAAAATTTCGAAAGTGATGAAATGTCAGATTGGTTTGTGATGAATCGACTAAAACACACACACACATACACACACACACACACACGCACGCACAAACACAAACACAAATGTCTATGGTTCTTTCAAGATGGCAGACCTCAACTGATTTCCATATCATGTGCCAGGGGAACAAAGAGGCAAAGATGCATAAATAAAAATCTGGGAAATACCCCACGAGAGCCAACCGTTTCATCATTTGTGGCCCTAGAGGGGATCAGACTCCCAACCTTGGAAGTGTTGAAGCCTTTCTCTACCCACTAAGCATGACAAGGCCGTGTGTGACCTTTAAGGCAAACTAAAGCATTTGGGTTCCTTGAGCTGATAATTTGATTGTCCTTTGCCTGTCTTTGCCTCTACTTCAGATAATTGGACATTCCTTTGATAATCTGCGCTTGCGTCAGTAAGGGGGCACCAGACACTGTGAGCCAAGGGCCAGCAAGGTAAGCTGAAGAATAAGGATATTGTAAGTGAGTTTGATGTCACAATGTTGAGGGTCCAAATATACTACGATTTTAGGCTTTGC
Organism: Dascyllus trimaculatus; assembly: GCA_024666655.1. Lineage (NCBI taxonomy): Eukaryota > Metazoa > Chordata > Actinopteri > Pomacentridae > Dascyllus > Dascyllus trimaculatus. The sequence continues at coordinate 12,614,419 of CM045446.1, read as the reverse complement.
TAACTTATGTGCTTTGTTCTTGTGTGCTTCTTTTCCCTTTTTTGATTCCTGTCAAGAAGCATTTATTTTCTATGTCTTTATACAGGCATATATGAAGACATAGGAAACACAGAAATAAAGAGAAAAATAAGAAAAGAACAAAAAAGTTGCACATTTCAAAAATGCAGATTTTGGGGTTTTTGCTATAATCGTCCTTTACTCGTGGAGGTGAAATCGCTGCAACATAAATTGCTACATTTCAATTTACATCAGTGAGACCAATCAATAAAACAGTTAATGTAATCTCTGGGCAAAACGTCTGTTGTAACCTTGCCATGCCTCAGAGGCGGATGTATCAGTGAGAGCCACAGTAATGAAAAAAGGCCAGCTACTACAAAGTATTAATAGACGCCACAGTGTCTCAGCTGCACTGGCTTTTTTTCTTCCTGGGTTACAGCATTAACTATGATAAAGGCTATAGCTGAAATCCATTGGCTTCTAATATAAATCTTTCTCAGATAATCTCAGAGTGAGAGAAGCCGAATTATTTAATTTGCAATGTACCTCGAGTCAATGAACTTGTCAATCTTAAAAGCACAGTAAAGGGCTATTACACACTCTCCATGCAGCAAACCTCACTATGCTGGTGAGTTTAATGGAAGTTAATCTAATGGTATCTAAGAAACAGAAGGAAAAAAAGTCACACTGCAGACTAAAATGAAAAAAAAAATTAGCTTGCTGAGACTGACATTTGTTGTTTTTCTGGCCAATTAGTCAATGATAGGAGCTGACTTCACCTGAAGGTGAGTAGCCTATAATAACACTTCATCCAGCTGTGAACTCTTTCAGCAAGTCAGACAATAAAGCCAAGCAGCTGAATTCACTGTTACAGTACATTTGAAGAGGGCTGAAGCTGTTCTCATCCCTTGATAGAATGTATTGTGGGGGACAAGAGATAAGTAAGAAATCACAGGTGCTGATATGTCTCCCTCTTTCCTCATGAAATGGCTCATATGTTTGGACCTCATGCTCCAAACCTTTTTCTTCAGGTGTTTGCTCTTTTCTCTGTGTCCCTGTCAGCTTTCCTTCAGTCTAAATAAAGATAAAAGAATCTGTCCACTCTCCTCTAAAAAAAGAAGAGGGGCTGCACCTTCTTTGATTTTCTCACAGCATCTCTCTGTTCCTCCTATTCCGCTCCTCATCACCTACCTCTGTCCCTCAATCACACTTTTTTCTCCTTCTCCGCACATAATCCTGCTAGGTTGACCTCTCCTCTCCCTAACTCCTCTTTCCCTTCCTTAATATGTCCACCTGTGTGTGGGAAATAGACGCCAGTCAGAGTGACTGGATGAGTGGTTTAATTAAAGGAGAAGAAGTGTTCTGTCACCTTGCGCTGAGCACCGGCAATCAAGAGCCACTGACTTGAAGAAAAGTCAGACAAGGCTATTCATTGATTGGCAATGTCAGGAGTGTTACTTAGTCTGATACACGAAAAGAGCTTTGATTTAGATTAGGGATAAAGATAATTCACCACAATGGAATTTACTGTTCCAAAGGAGAGTCAGTTTGCAATTACAGTCCACATTTAAGTGAACTGTATCATCTCCATGACTCTCTGTCCTAGATTTACACTGAAACACCTATAAATAATATACTCTTGGACAGTTAAGCTGTGCATTCACTTAAAAATATCATTCAGTATTGTCACTGCATTTTTTTCCTAATTTGTGTGTGTCCTTTAAAGGCTCTGTTGATCATCAAATATTGCATTTGTTAAAATAAAACATCAAAGACATTGTTAAATAAAACAACAAGCTCTGGAACATTAGTAACAAAAACTGTTTAATGAAGAATTAATGGGCTGTTCAGCTTTGATCAGTACATCTTTTTTGTTGTCATGGCTAACATGTTAGCACAGGACATACTTCCTATACGCCCCTAAATATACTTTTTTTAAAGAAATATTTTTTAAAGGCATTCTTAAAGAGTTATAATTATAATTAAAATTATTGCAAAAATTGAAAAGCTTTGTTGTAGAGAAAATGGTGAGCTTAAAAAAATAAACGTTCCCCTTTCCGAATGTGATTCGCTTAGTGATCAAAGCATGTTACCTATGATGCCAGAGATCAGTTCCCAACAGGTCACTAAGCTGAAGTGGCTCTCCTCTTACTGTGTGGAGCTTTGGATAAAGTACCCACCAAATGGCAAGCATTTTCCAGCTGCCTGGATGGCCCTTGATAAGCCACTTGCATTAACTAAGAGTTTACCATCTCAATTGACTGGTACTTTAAAACAAAGAATGAAGCTAAATGTAGGGCATTTTATTGGGATAAAAACAACATTTCCTTGCATTTCTATATGATACTGCCAGAAGTGCAAGAAATAGTGTCTATCCTTGGGAAGTCACGATGCCAGAAATTCGGTTGTCGGTACTAATACTGATGAATTTTCACAGCTCTTGATACTGAAAAATAAACCTTTCAGACTAATGCATTTCAAAATAAACTTTTATTTAGTAAAAACCGGTTGCATATACAGTGTCCTAACACATACAAATGCAGACGCAACATTTTATTTTGACAGACTGAACAGCATTGATGTTAGCTTACCAATTCATCCATCCATTTGCCATGCAGAGGCAGCAAAGTAAGCACATCTCTCTAGACATTTTTCTCCCAAGCAACGTTTTCCAACTCCTCCAAAGGTCTCTAAGGCTGAGCCCAGCTACCCTATGGAGGAAACTGATTTTGCCCGCTTGGAGCAGCAATCTCATTGTTTCAGTGAGATGAAGCTCATGACTATAAGTAAGGGTTGGACTGTAGATTGACTACTAAATCTAGAACTTTGCCTCCTGACTCACTCCTGTACGACATCCGCCTTACTGCTCATCCATGTGCTCATGCCACACATAAATTTATCTGTGAATGTCACGCTTCATTTCACTATCACTCGTCAACAAGATCTTCAGATACTTAAATTCCTTCACTTGGAACAGAAACTCACCAAAAACCAAGAGGAAGCAATCCACCGGTTTCCAGCAGAGAAGGATGATCTTGAACTTGGAGGCTTGAAGGTCATGGTCCGATGAAGTCACTTCACGTTACTTCACACACTTACTGTAAGTTAGCCTAAACAAGTTAATGTTACCCTTCTTAAATGTTGTTTGCGGAGCATTGCTACATAATTCATAAACAATGGTGGTATCACTCAGGATATGAACATTTTGATGACATTTTATTCATATAAAGTTGAAACAGCTAAGACTTGTATAAGTTGAACTCTGAGTATGGTTCCCAATGTCTGTCTTTGAGTCACTTAGATAATTTTAAGCTTGCTTCATTCCTTAGAAATTCTTCTGGCTTTTGCTTGACTATTGCTATTCCCCAGTTTTCTGTCTCAAAAACTAAATGTTTCCATACATGACTTGGTGCGTCGTCCCCCCGACCCCACCCCACAAGTCATAGTCAACCTACTGCTGAATCTGCACTTGCTACCATCTTTTTGCATGTTGTTGTCGTTATTGTCCACTATCTCCAGAATCTACAGCAGTCAATGTCTATTAGGTGCTGTACCACAAAAGAACAGGTACTGTCATAATTTCAGAAAATTGTGCACAAACTAGTTACTGAGGTATTGGTTTCCATGACACCCCAGCCACTCTTTCATTAAGACTGTTTCATAGTTTTCATTATTGTCACCTACAATTCAAAAGAAGCTCAGAAAGTCTGTGTTATAGACCCTGAAGGGTACATAGGCTTTCAGTCATTTCTGCAGACGACTAGAACTTTGGAAATCCACACACCACACTGTCAAAAATGGAAGAACTGCTGCTTTTTTCTCCTCTTTTATGGAAAGTTGAGTATTACCGAATAATCATAAGCCAAATTGACAGTTGATGCAACGAGGCTGAGCAAATTGTTTGCAGACACGTTCCTGCAAGACTGATATGCATATATTTTTTTTTTTATATGTTTTTGATGCAACACAGGAGTAAACAGGAGTGCTTTGGAGAGAGAAGAGATTGCAACATCAAGAGTGAGCTTTACCCTAAAGCTTTATTTGTTGTTGCTACAATCCATTCTGAGTTACTTTTCACAATTTCTTTGACTTATTTTTCACACCTGACTTTTCTGGAAGATATGTGCCAGCACAAGGGCAAATTGGCCTTTACTTGGAGTGAAAATATTAACATTTAAGACGAAGATTCATTCACAACAAATAGGCTTTGTAGTAATTCTTGACATCTCCAATTATCCCAGCTTTGTTATCCAATAAACGAACTAGCAGGTTACATTTGCAACAGTCCATCACCTCAGGGTATGTGCCATCATCTAGAAATCTAATTTTACAACTTTAGACCTTCAAAAATTGTCTTAACATAACAGTTAAAAGATCCTGTAATTTTCTCATTTGCTGACATCCAAAAATGTTGTAGATATGTTTCCATTTTTCACCCCTACAAATAATTCTTGGTAAAGCATTTAATTTACCTCACACCATTACTTTCATTTCAATTCAACTTGAGGATAGACGTCATAAAAGATAATGATAATAAAAGGTTTATGTAACTTAGAAAAGGGCAAGGAGTTTTTAAAAAGATGATTTTTTTCTTTGAAATAGCACCAACAGTTTCATTTAGTACCTTTAGAAATATTCACTTCAGTGCCACTGCACAGAAATGGGCCTTTGTGGTTGAATCACATATAGAAAAGTCTTTGGAGTGACACAGTGTTCGATGTTTAAATAAAATGTTTTCTGCAATAAAAGAAGGAGAACATGATCAGATGGGGGCTTTTGTGTATTGGGGGTGGATGGGCAGCAGTGTGACCATTGGTAATATGTTCATGTTATGTTCAGAGATTAAAAAAAGAGTAATGCAGATACAGTATAGCTTTTGAGGTGAGATTTTTTGTTACCATGGAAATCAAAGCCAGCTCCATCCACACAACAACAATAGTCTCAACAGGATCTTAGACGTACTATGTGGTTCAGCAAATGTACCATGAATGGCGTGAATGCTGCCAGGGTTAGGGAGTTGTGACGCTGTGACATTTAGCAGGAAAAGAAAGGCTCTAACTCTCGATTCACAAAAGAAACAGCACTTCAGCACCAAGTAGGTGAGATACAAGTAACCATTCCTTTAAACCCACGCTGACTCTGGCTTTTCCTTTACAATTCAACCTCCAACTTGGTTCATTATTTTGAAGTAAGCCTGTGAATAAATGAATGAAATTTTCAATAGTCGGTCCCTCCAGGAATTTTTCATCCACCCTGATTTGTGCAATATTTGAAAGAGCTTGGACCATGTTTGAATTCTCAAATTTTTTTTTCCATTAAAAAATCATAACCCCTTTTTTATGAAGCAAAGTTAAGTAAAAATTCATGTCTCATCTCCACAAACCAACTGGTAAGTGTCCACAGTGAGGGATGCCTGCAGAACTTTCTCTTCAATTACGTCTCCCCCAATCAACCTGCTGCAGCTGACAATTGTAAAAGTTTCCTAAGCTGAATTATCTGTGCTCCAGTAATTTATATGGAGCTACAAAACATCATAAGAGGTACTTAGGCTACCTTAGACTCCTTTCAGGGGAAAAAGCCATTGCAGATGCTCAACAACCTTGTGAGCTGTCTTCAGAGACTAGCAGATACTACCACAAACACTGAAAATAACATAATAATTTAAACTGAACAGTAAGCTCTTCAAAAGGTCATAATAAAAGAGGTAATAATAACAGTAATAATAACTCATAACATCTCTGAAAAGCCTACAAGCTATAAAATGATATTAATTATTAATTGGGTACAAATCTAGAGAAACATTCAAGGGTTATTTTGTTTTTTACTATTCTATACTCAACACACCAAAACTATAAAGCAAAAATATACCAAACCAAAAAGGTTTATATTTTGGATTCCTCAAAGTAGCCACTGCTAGCCTTGATCACAGCTTAATCAGGAAAAAACCTGATGACACAATTTTCAGAATCTTAACTGTCATCAAAAGAGAGTTGCCTGAAATGGTTTTCAGTTATAGCAAGTGTTCATCGTTGTTATTTGTTGCCTTCTTACTGGGTTCAAAACCACTGATTGTGTTGCACCAAGGTTATGTTCGTCTACATCAAATAGCCCCATTTGACTGCAGTAATTTATATTATGACAAGAAAAACTCAACTAAGTAAAGAGAAATGTCAGTCCATCTTTAAGATATGAAGATCAATCAGTTCAGAAAAGTTTCTTCCAGTGTAAAATCCATCAAATGCTGTGATAAAGCTGGCTCTCATGAGTGCAGCCTCAGGAGAGGAAAACCAAGAGTTACCACCTGCAGAGGAGAAGTTCATCAGAGTTACCAGCCTCAGAAAAATCGCCACTTAATAGCACCTTAGATTAGAGCCCACATCAATACTTCACAGAGTTCAAGTAGCAGACAGATCCTAACATCAACTGTTCACAGCAGACTGCATGAATCAAACCTTCAAGGCCGAATTGCTGCAATTAAAAAATAAAAATCTCCGCTCCAGGAAATCTGTACTTTGGTCTGATGAGTCCAAATGAGATTTTTTTTTCAAACCGCCTTGTCTTTGTGAGATGCAAAGACAGTGAATGACTGGTGTCTACATGTATGCTTATAATTGTGAAGCATGCAGGAAGAAGTAGGATGATGGGGGTATGCATTGCTGGTGAAACTGTTTAGAACTGACCAGCGTCCAGAACACTGTGCAGTGACACACCAACCCTATCTGGTTAACACTTAGTAAAGCCATCGTTTGTTGTTCCACAGGATGAAACACCCAAAGTACACGGCCAGTCTCTCTAAGGGCTATTTGTCCGAGGAGGAGAGCAATGGAGTGCTGCACCAAATGACCTAGCCTCAACAATCATCCAACCTAAAGCCCAGCTGAGACGTTTTCAGATAAACTGGACTGCTGAGGGATGGAAAAGAAGCCAACAAGTGCTCAGCGTATGTGCTAACTTCTTCAAGACTGTTAAAGAATCAGTCGTAGTCCCTAAGTTTCCATCCAGTTTCTAGGTTTCTATATCAGATACCAGGTTCTATTGTGGTACAAACTGCAGACAACTTTTCAAAAACTTAAGATCTTTCCACAGAATCCAATAGTTGCTTAGCAACAATTTTCTTCGGAGTTGTTTGAAATAAAAGAGTTCTTAGAAATAGGGTGATAGCTAAGAAGGTCTGAGGGGTCAAACCAAAGTTTCTGAAAAATGGCAAGATTCTAAACAGGGATTCAAAAAATCAAGAACTTCAAAGAGTAGATTTACATAATTAATAATAAAGAGACTTTATTTTTATCAAATATATATGACTGTTTAAAGTAAATGCCATCTAATGCAAATTAATACAACAATCTTGACGCAACACTTGAAATTAGAGAAGAGGAAAGACTCCAGAGGTACACAGCTGTTTTGGTTTGGGTTTTTAGCTTGTATACTGTTGGTTCAGCTATTGAATCAGTTCTGGAGTATCTGAGTGGAGCTGACACTGACAGGCCAAGCTGTCTTTACGAATATCATTAATATTATTTTTTACAACTACAACCTTTTAATCTTTTCGGTGCTTGTTTTTCTCTAACCATCAAATACACAAACCACATGGAGTGTTTATTACTAACCTCTGATACGACCCTGCTGGAGTAATAAAGCATCTGCAGAGAGAGATAATTAATCCTTAACAGCCACAACTTGGTTAGATTTAGGGAAATATTATGGTTTGGGTTAAATAGCATCAAATTCAGAAAAACAGATAAAAATGCTTTCAAAAAATGGTGTGTTTGTGGACTGGTCATAACAAGATTGGAATACGGTTTCAGCTCCTATCAGTGTGTCCACAGATGTATGCACTTATGTTAGTGGAAGGTGCAATGGGTAAATCCGCCACCAAATGGCATATGCAACGGCAAAAGTAAAGTTTTTTCCGTTGACTATGGCGAAAGTCAGTGAGTAGTTAACATGACAGTATGAAGGGTGCAGGTTGTGATAACAGAGAATGGAAATAGAAATGCTGCTGTACAGGGCGATAAATCGTCTATAACACAGACTTATAATGGCTGTGTGAGGGTGCTGCTGTATACGGGAGCCACTGAGAGGCACTTGGCTCATTAGGTTGAGGCACAGAGACGAGGAGTGGGTGTGGGAGCGAACGAGTCGGTGACACGACAAGCCTTTGATGCGCTGACAGGTAGAGAGCTCATTCTCCTGCTCTTCCCCTGTCATCATTCCCTCTTTTCACTTCTCACACATTCTCTCACTCTTGATAAACTCACTACCAGATGGATTATTGTTCCCAATTCTGTGTCTCTGCTGTTACACTCTGTGTAAGCTCTCTCTCCGGTTCCTGACACTGTCTCTTTTTTTTTCCTGCTGCATCTCCTCCTCATTTGCTTCTTCTTACTTCTGCTCAGTCGTTGGCTTCTCCCCCTCACTGTGCTCGGTGTGGATATCTATAGCAGCAGCCTGACAGGACACTCAGGTGGGCGAAGGTGTGAATATCCTTCAGGAAAAAAAAGAAGAAAAGCCCACAGAAGATGATATCGGCGTAAATACAGGATCTTCACGATGTTAGCTTGTCATCAGAGCAGTTTAGAGGAGAAGATAGCCTTGTTAAAATAGTTCTCAGGTGGGCTTGTGTGAATGGATAATATACTAACAAGCAGAAAATAGTCTGAATAGGCAATGTGCGCCCACTGTGGCTGGAAACTGTAAATGGAACTGTCTAGCAGTTATGATTTTGAAAATGCCGTTACGATCTCCTCGTTATATTTTTGTCTTCATGTATCTCTTTGACAGTCCTGCAAAGACATACAGTATACAGAAATAGATTTTGTGAGTGCACACATTCAGCACATGCCACCACACCCAGTAGCAAGGAGTAGTTTCAGTGACTGAAAACGGGGGTCTGGGAAGTTTCATAGGTGTTTGTCAATAGGAGTAACTGCCTCAAGCAAGAAACTGTAGGTGACATGGTTCCTATTTCCCTGCTGGTTGGAGCAGAGGGACTTTTATGGCACATTGTTTTTAAATCCAACAGTAGAAAGCAAGACGGGAAATGCAGAATGGGAGAGGAATGTATGACATGCAAGACAAGTCTCTGGCTGGAATCAAACCAGGGGCATTGGAAGTTGTATGGCATGAAACCATTCAGCTACAGTTCCCATAAATAATGTGACATGGTAGTAACCATGTTAGTCCTTTTACTCCCCTAAAACAGACAAAGCGGAACATAACAAACATTTCCCATTTAAAATGTACAGAACATGCCTACATTTTTAATTATTTTTGTGTATTTGACATGACAAGACAGTTTTACAGCTTTGTGTAAAGACTGTCTAACAGAATTTATTTACAGCCCCTGGTTAATCTCCTGAACACAGAGAGAAACAGCACAAACAAATGGACAAAGCTCATTCTGGGTATTTAGACTACAGAACAAATACATCACTAATTGCATGGTGTATTTTACATGCTCACACAGTTAAACTGTGGTGCTTAACAGCACATAAAAGCCATTTGTTAATTAACTTTTATAACATGATTGTTGTATTGAAATGTAAGAGCCTTACACCTTTCTGTAGCTTTTTTTGGTCTAACTCAGTGTCATGAAGTGAGGTGGTATAGTGTTGGGAGAAGTTTACCCTCAGGGCTTTCTCAACATAGACGACAAGACTACTTGATTAGGTTTAGGAAAAGATCATGGTTTGGCTTAAAATATACTCTTTCACAATGTTAACCAGGTGTCTGAAAGCCTTTTGGTAGAGTGGCCTGAGGGAAAACTTCTCCTGTGTGTCTGGTGATACCAACCTTTCATAAAAATGTCACAAATACAACCCATAATTTAAAAAATTAAGAGATTACATTTGTAGGTGCTTTTATCCAAATAGCCTCATATTTTCAATGCTGCGAACACTGAGAATGAAACCTTTAACCCTGACATTTGTAGTAGCATGCTCCACTGAACAATGTAGGAGCCACCCTGACCTAGTTTAACATTATGCACAGAAGCATTATATGTTTGTAAAAAAATGTCTGTGAGTCAGAGAGCTGGACTTCAGCTCATCAGTGCATTATCACCCAACCTTTGTCTACCGCTCTTTGCTCCACTACAGCTGCCTGCAAAATAGTATCTCTCTCACACTGGCTCTGTGATAAGATCTGACTTAACCTTGGTGAGGTGCACCACCTCCAACAATAACATGACCTTGTCACAACTGGAGAACATCACCTTAAGGGGATATGGGTACCATTAGGAGAGGAAAATAGGCTCCACAGATAGGGCCAGATTTCAATTTAATGCCTGCATGTAGCATGTAGTAAGTTCAGCATCATTTCCTTCACATGGTTACTTCTGAATGATCAATCAGTCATAGCTTGCTAATAAGAAAATTAAACTATTTAGTTATTATCGGATGGCTCTGTTAGTCACATGCAGGGAATACCAGTACATGTGAAGTAAAAGAATCTTTTAGAGCTGTCAGGTTACTTAATTGGCATGTAATTTGCATAGATTGAAGGATGGAAATGTCCATTTGACAGCTGGCCAGTGTGCTCGTCCACCACTGTGCTCCAGATGGAAATATCTCAGCCATTACCAGGTGGATTGGCAAAGACTTTAAGACGACCCAACGTCTGATGATCCAGAGTCTGAGAGACATGACGTGAGGTGCATTGCTAATTTCCATTTTTGGTTTGTTCTTATGTCGCTTGAAATTTGTCATGTGAGAAACTAACCTTTCAGATTTACAGCATGTGGCTAGTTTGCCTAAATAATTTCATTTTTAAAAAATGCCAGATTGGAGGCTTGCTGGTCTGGTGAGACTTATCAGTCATTACAGAAGTAGACATTTTGATTTTCCACTTTGTGGCAGAAACCCAAGTGATGCACTCATGTCTGGGACCCTAGTGGGACTGATGCACCTCATGTGGGGGGAGCCTATTTTCCCACTGGCTTGCGGACTCTGGGATCCACAGACGTGAGGTCAGGATCATTCTCAATGACTTTGGTGTTTCCCAGACAATTCCTCTATTGCCACCACGAAGCTCACATTTGTTGCACTGACTGGGATGTCTTGATATCTATTTGACAGATGGCCATGAAATTTGGTACAGAACCTCATGTAAGTCAGTTATTAGTTTTGTGAACTTTTTAAAAGTGCTATCATTTCTTTCAATTTTTAATTTGTCCAACTTTTTGAATTATGATTAAATACCTGTAATATTAATGGAGTCCCTTTCAGGCTTAGCTGTACTTTCTTTAACAAACTGCATTTTTTTCTATAAAGTCACTTGTCTGTTGTACAGATGCACATCCGTCCACTGATTTGAAAGTCTGAATGTAAATTGAGTGACCTTGTGAAAGAGTGTTTCCACCGCAGCTACATTTTTTCCATTCTTGTATTGTGTTCCACATTTAGTGTCATTTACATATCTCGTATGATGGTGTACATTGGAAGTAAAAAGGTTGTTATCAAGCACGTGCAAAGTCAAAAATACAAATAATACCACAGATATTTTCTATTTACTGAATTTTGAACTTAGAGGGTCACAAGAGCAACATTTCTCTGCATGTATTTGTTACTTTAAACATTTAATAGCTATGGCATTGGCAAAACATTTTAATTGAATATATGTGTATTTTTCATTGCTATCTATCTTCATCTTTTCTGAAAGATCTCCTACCTTCCCAATTTTTGCTAACAATTCCCAGTACATACTGTATTTCTAAGTCTGACAAGTGTGATGAAAGGGAATGAGCTATGATTCAAGGGCTTCATAACAGATGAAATCCTGAGAAACTGAAAATTAAATGGATCCCCTTTAGCAGGTACGGTAATTAAAAGTTAATGGAAAAATTGTGAGAGTAAGTAGTTGTCAGGTGCAGCGCATTACAACATAATAATTCACTTCGGAACGCCAGAGGTCAAAGTAGAGCCTTCTGGAGGTGTAAGGGATCTGAATTGGTGAAACATATGTTGGAGGTGCCCGTTTGATAACTGAGATGATACCCTAGTGTTAGCCGCTCAGCACTAAAGAAATGCAGGTGCCAAGTATTCATGAGCAAATGCTTCAACTGTGCCATTTTCCTCATGTTTCAAACACACTATACAGATGATACAGAAGAGCAGCTAATGTAGAGTTAGTTTTTCAGCACCTCATTTTTTCCCCAAACTAAGCAAAGATAGAGCAGTTACCAAGGTTTTGCCAGCAGACGCTTACTTTATGGTTGGCTTAGAGGTTGAGACTAAGGTGAAGATGGCTACTGTAGAAGAGGTATGTGGACTTTTTTAAAAAGAAGTGGTACTGATGTGTGTTGTTCTTTGACTGCGATAGAACAAGATAAGAGTGCCAGACTCTTGATAACATCTGAGGATGGAAATAACTTTCACTTTGAAAACAAGAAAAGAGCTATGTGTAAACAGAACAGGAGAAAAGGGATAGAAATGATATCCAGTATAGTATACATCCAGGTAAATGAATGAAGGTGATGTTTAGGTACAAGAGTCCTCATTGATGTTTGAAGGTATTTAGCTAGTCATTGACTTATTAATTATTTCACACAAGGACTTACAGCAGCATGTTGCACACGAAACTTTACACTATATATGGCACCCTGAACATGCATTTTTCACACTGTGGTATTAATTGAATCACTGACTTTCAATGTGTTCACTGCTTTGAATTGCATTAACTGCAGCAGTGTTTTAAATCACATCATGCCAGTGTTGTCCTATTCAGATAGTTATGTTTTAACATCACCAACATATCCAGTGTTTCTTGTTCTCTTCTGCATTGTCTGTTTTTTTATCTGCTGTCCTGCTATCTCTCTCTCCTTTACCCTCACCCCAGCTGGTTGAGGCAGACGGCCACCTTCCCTCAGTTCTGTCAGAGGTTTGTTACTACTAAAGGTGTGCTTTTTTCACTACTTTTACCAAAGAGCTGCTTCAAGGTAATTGGATTTTTTGGGTTCTTCCTGTAAGATATTCAGCTTACTATATGAAGTGCCTTGAGATGGCATATGTTGTAAACTGGTGCTATATAGATACAACTCTATTGAACTGACTTTAAATGGACATTTCTAGCTATGAATCTTGAACACAAATACCGTTTTTCTGACTCTGTCTGCCAGGACAGGTGTGACAATAACTATTGCAGAGAAATGAAAGAATAGAGATTACAGTGTCTCTAATCATGTAATAATGCTAGTTTTGCTGTCTTATGAGGGTACCTGAAAAAGTTCTTGGCCTCATGAGAAAATGTCAAAGAAGAACAAGTGTTCTTGCATTATTTTTTAACATAGTCTCCTTCAACATCAAGGCACTTGGTCCACTGATATTCAAGGTCACATCTCGATCCTCCAGATATTCCTCAACAGCATGCATGACTTCATCATCTTTCTGAAAATGGCAACCACTCAAATGAGATGTCAGTCTGGGAAAGTCCGACAGCGCTTAGAACTGTTGATGGGGCAGCAGTTCAAAGCCGCTTTTGGCTGCTTCTGTCACCTGTTTGAACAGGTGCACTGTTCTGGAGCAGCAGCACTCCAGCTAAAAGCTTTCCTCTATTTTTTATTTGATTGTTTAAAATATTTGAGTTTTTGTGGACAGTTCTGTAAGGCTTCATAGTGTACGGTTATGCCCCAAAATTGGTGTTTCATCCCTTTTTCAAGGTGAGGTCAAGAACCTTTTCAAGTACCCTTGTACAATAGTCTCGCATATACCATCAGCTGATGTTTCATTTCTGAGGGGGAAGATTGGCTTGATACTTTTCTAAACACAGCAAAGGTTTCTACCAAGACGGAGATGGTGATACATTCAAACAAGAGCCCAACTGAGGTGCTTTAACTCATGGATGCACATCAGACAGGCTTCCTGTCTTTTCATGGAATGCAGTGTCTACTGGCTCAATAGCTCATTAGTTCAACTTTGAGTCCAAATTCTTCGACTTCATGAACCCAAGTGAATAGCAGAAGCAAGCCAGTCCTTTGGCCTGGAAGACAAGGAGAATGTAAAGTGTGAAAGCTATAGATTTGTCAAAAAGTGTGGACTTAACAGTACTACCCATAGGTCTGCTCCTTCTCTTCACCAATCTTCCTCCCTGTCTTTCCTTCTCATACAAATTGTACACTTGCAGCCCTTTAGGGAAGTGGTTGTGGTGAAAAAGAAGTGCCTTTGGAGGCCTATTATCCACAGCGTCTGCAATGTTGATATGGAGGTATTTAACTTGAGCTCCTCTCTCTGCCTCTATCTGCCTCATCTGTCTCACTCTGTCCGTGCTTCCCAGTGTTTGTGTTTGTGTCAACAATCATTAATCATGGCTAGACACTACAACAAATGCTCTGGGACACTTTCAGTTAAGTACGGCTTTGACAAGCACACAAGAGTATACATACTGTATATGTCCACACACCTCCATGTGCATGAAAACTGAAATATCAAACCAAAACATCTCTTCTGAAATGCACTTTAATGCGCTTTAATGACACTGTGCGACACATAAACACTAACCGACTTTTCTCATTGACATTTATTAAAATTCAATTCAAACACACACATGGACGCTTCTCAAAAAATGTCCATATTATTAATGCATACTGCAGTTGCCATGTGACCATGGTTTTTTTGTTTTTTGGGTTTTTTTGGCTTTACTGGAGTCTTCCTCACATATATACACTGGTACATGTAACGTGGGAGTATCTGCATTACAACTTAATATTTTTACCTTGGAAATCACCTTGGAAATGTTTGATGTCTGTATGGGTAAGTAACCAAAGGATGTACAAAGAATGGATGTTTCACTTCTTATGTTCCCCCCAGAAAAGCCTGAGGGTAGCCATGCTTTTAAGGTGTGGGAAACTTGATCTAACATCCTGGTTTTGTTTCAATTTCACACTTTATTCTGGGCTATCTGGCTCCATATTAGGAGGACATTCCTATTTTTATGTAAATGAAATCAAGAGGGCCACATAAATAATGCAAATGACCTCAAGACGTCACACAACAGCAAATGGTTGTTGTTGCTAGGCGACAGTGCCTGGTTAGGTATACACGATGAAAACACTCGTGGCTTGAGAAGAGCCTTACATGCTTACACTGTAGGCCGAGTGATGAGCCAGAGTTTGCTTCTTTATTGATTTAATTGGTTGATATAGATTTGAAGAATGATTGTGAATTTCTCTGTCATTATTTTTCTTTTGCAACAATATTTGTTCTTTCATTAGCCACTTTCATGGTTTATTGTAACAGTTATAGATTGTGTTTCATCACAGCACTGAAGTTAACAGAGCTTGCTTTTGTTTGTTGTATGGTTGGTTAGCTGATACTTAGTGAGAGCTATATTACTTCTGTTTATGTCTTAATTTTCACAGTTGGTTCACCACTTGCTTCATTATGATGAATGGGCTGAACTTGAAGCAGCAGACTAGACTGAGACTACAATGTGTTGTCATCTCTGGAGCTGTGTGTGTGCTTGTGTGTGTGTGTGTGTGTACAAGAGAAAGAGACTAAGAAAAAGGGAGCATTCTGACATTTTAATATTTTTCTTAGGATGGTTCTCAGGGTGAAAATGTATCTCTGTGTTTGCAAATGAGGCAGTATAAATACAAACCAACTTTGCCTCTGGAGAAGCAGGGGTTGGCGGTGGTGGCAGGACTTGGAGAATTCATCATTATTATTCCTTGTTTTTGAGTGTAGCTGACTTACTTTTCATTTTAATTGAATTATTAACCATGTTCATCTTCAGCTGACTAAATGATGAGGTTTCAGCACCAAAACAACTCGACCAAACCAATGGTTTAACAGAAGCTACTTGATTAGGTAAATCATGGTTTGGTTTGATAATGTAAATTATGGTTTGAGTTAAAATAGACCCTTTCCCCTCTGCAACAAGCTTCTCCTTCATAGTAATGGTTACCAGGGTGACAAATCCCACCCCATCTTAAAGGAGCAAAAGCGATGCCATCACTGCCATTCTGGATAGCATACAGCTTTCACGTGTCAGATGGTGACACAACAGGCATCGAAAAATGTGTACATATTTTGATGCATACTTGTGGGCCTTTAAACCTTTGCCAGTATTTTGAATTATTATCCTCATCCACTAAATGTGTGCTTATGTTTTCAAATTAAACTTAGGTTTTTATTTATACATTTCAACATCACCTTGAGGGTTTCTATTTTACTGAGTTTGTGTATTTGTGTGTAATGCCCTCTGGATATCCCAAGGTCTAGATTGTAGCTGCATCCCTCCCCGAGGCTGTTAAACTAGTTAATTTTGTGTCATCTGTTACATCTATTTCTTCAAGACACACTAGCATCAAGGTCTTTCTTTAATTTTAATGTTTTAATGCCTTTGATTGACCTCTCTGCATTGTATTTGCTCTGTTATCTTTTATCTCAATCTCTTGATGAACCACTTCTTAATAGCTTTTAAGATTTTAGATCCTTTCCTTGTCTTTGCATCTGGTGGTGTTTTCTTTTCCCTCAATTATTATTGTAGAAATTTGCACCACCACCGTGTCGCATTTTCATTTCAGTTCCTCTTGAAAACATTCCTCCATAAAATAACCTTTTGTATGCTTTTGGTTTATTTATTCCATTTTTATTATTTAACATTATCACTCTGATACATTTTATGACTTGTGTGAAGAAAAACTCTCTTAATATCAAAGTTACTACGCATAGTACATACTGGTCTCCACTGCTGGTAAAGCCATCTGCATTTTGTGACAACAGTAAGATTTACAATAAAACTAACATGATCCATAAGTTGCATAAAGTTTTGTGTCTGTGTTTGTTTTGCATTTCATTTTGAGCTATTGTTTTGCAGTTGTTGTTGTGCTTTTTCATATACTGCATGAACAAGTATTGCTTCTGGGAAGGTGGACAGCTAACCCTTTTCTTGAAGTTTGGTTCTCTTTATTGGTTGTTTTGATTGACAAAATACAGCTACTTTTAAAAAATATAATGATTCGAAGTGTCGAACACAGAGAATTGGTCTGATCATGGACATCTTAGTTTGGAATTTTAAGTTTTCCATAAAGTTACTCTGTTTTGCCTTCGGCTGCTGACCAAAGGAACACGCACTAACTTTATACTTCACATGCTCTTCACATGAGCATTCGTCATAGCGCTCTGCAGCAAACCTTCAAACCCTGCTCAGTCAGACGCTTACACTGGTGAGGCCTGCTGAACCCGGAGGCCACAATTCTGATATCACATCAGATGGCTGACGTGACCTCGTGTCCCACCACTGTTCCAGCAGACTGGCCTTATTACACGACTGCCATGTTAGTGCCAAATGAAAGTGGCAGCAGAGCCTGTTGCCAAATCCTAATCACAATGCATAATTGGCAGCTAGCTCAGTGTGTGGGTGGTGGAGGTGTGTGGGATATAAAAAATGTGTGTGGCATGATGTTAACATCTTAGGGTAAAAATATTATTGTGACTGAGTGACGTGAATGGTTTAAAAGAGAAGCAAGCAGAGGCATATTAAACTTCACTTTTGATTGAGAAGATGCACTAACCAAAGGCTTCAAACTTATAGTGTATATAATAATCTAAATTAAAATCATGGAGTTCCATAATAGTTTCCAAGGGGATACTGGTGCTTAGTCAGAGGCCATGTGTGCATGCTGGGGGCACACACTAGGCTGATTCAATGACATGTTGTATATGGATAGCAGTTGTGATGATGCAGTGGTGTTTGTAGTGAGCATTATAACAGCAGCAGTATTGCATGAGTGAAAGACAGTTCAAACATTGGATCTAAGTGGAGAGCTGAGCATGTTATATGTGGCAAAGCAGTTTTCAAGCTCTCTGCCTGAATTGGCCTGTAGGCCTCACACCGTTAATTTGCTTCTTGCCTGATTCAGGATGGAACATTTAAGGAGAGGCTTCCCTGATTGAGATGATTACGCTCACAAACTACTTTAAGATGGATCTGAATCATTAGCTAACCAATCACTCAAATCAGTTGGAAACAGTAAAATTAAAACATTAAATCAATATGATATGAAAACATGGCCGCCATATGGCTTGCTAAGTTAAGGCGTTACCACATGGGCGCAGATCGCCAGCAGGGGTCGTGAGTTTGGGTCCAGCTCATGACCCTCTGCTGCATGTCTCTCTCCTCTTTACCCCCTTTCACCCTATCAATAAAACTTGAAACCCCCCCCCCCCTCAAAAAAAAATGATATGAGAACATTTATCATTCTGGAGGACTAAATCTGAAAGGATCTCTGTATGATAATTGATGAAAGAACAGTGGGTAGGCTCTGTACTGATATGTGCATGGAGAGTATATCTTCAGCTGTTTTTTCCCTGAGTAACTAACAAACTCTGCCAGACTGCATATTCATTACAGTTCCAAACATTTACAACTTCTAACTGCCCAGTCCGCTCACAGTGTTCCAATGCTGGTCACTGAGCTGTTCCAGTGTAGCAGGTGGGAGCTTTGGATATGTAGCTCTGATGCAGATGAACAGTAGTTTAAAAAATGGCCCAAGATTAGATTTTCTCACCTGGTGTGTTTTTACTGTAGGAATTTTTCTCCACACTTGGAAATATGGTGCTATTAGTCTTCCTAGTATATAAGAGGAACACTTTGTTTTGTTTTGTATTCATATATATTGTAGGATGTACTTCATGCCGCTGCACGCAGCTTACTGTATCAAACCCAAATTACCCAGTACATGCACTGCAATCAAGCACAGATAGACAGATGGAGCATCTTCAGATTTTTGTAGGTCCTTTTCAGCTGAAGTAGTTCAGATTCTGGACACTTTAAAGACATTTAGAGCATCCACCCATTTCTGGAAGCTGTGCCAATGCTTTCCTTTATCCAGCTCTTGTCAAAGCAGCTGAATGCAGTTTTGATGTTTTCCAGGATAATGTGCACTCGTGAGATCTCAAGTTGGAAACTCAGTCTGAAAAACAACTTGTGTAGTTATAAGAGCTGCTGCTCTTAGAAAAAAGTACATAGTCTGACCGTTGTGCAGAGTGCAAATTCGAACAAGCTCTGAAGTGCTTTGTCATATTCAGCGCTTCTGTTCTGCTTTTAAATCTGATTCATGATGATTGGCACAGTGCTAATTCATCAGTAGCTTCGGGCACATCTTCATTAGCAGAGCTGTTATCATCAAAACCCTTCACTTTTGAAAAAAGTAAAACCTGTAACCCAGATGCAGCACCAAATAACCACACTGTGTAACTGGTCAGGGTTTAGATGAAATAACTGTGAGAAAACAATACCACCATGAAGTAAGACTAGAAATGACAACATTTTCCTCCATAATTTTCATCCAGTACACTATTATTCAATAGACCTATATTGGTAAAATAAACAAATAAACAATATATATATATATATATATATATTTTCATTCTTGACATTATGACATATGAAACGTGTTAAAGACAAATATGATGAGAAATACCAGGGAGTTGAGTGCTTAAGTGAAAAAAAGCATAGATTACACAGAGTGTAATATAATACTGGATCACTAATTATGCAAGGTGTATGTTTAATGGTTAAGGGGAATAAATAAATACAAAAATAGTAGAGACAAGACATATGGCAGCACCTGATATTAAGATTAAACAAGATGAGAAAAAAGGGTACAGTCTATCCAAGTTTGACATGGTGATTTAAAACCTTTTAGTAAAAATGTGGTTTGGCCTTTAGGGGTTTTAAGCATTTACATTGTAGTAATTTACTCACCTAATATAAACAGTTTTATTTGTGACTGATTTATATTGAGTGTTTTCAAAATTTGAGTTTTTTATTGGAATTTGTCAGTCAGTAGAATGATGTTTTGGGATTCACATGTTCCTATAGTATATCACAGCCAGTTTCTAGTTAAGATGGTTTCTCTTTGTAGCAAACCATTTGCCTGATGAAGGTCTAGCACAGAAATGTCATGAACATTGTATTTTTGCAAGTTAGACAATGTGCAGGAGTCTGAAACTTATGTGATGGAGGTACCTTATTCTAGGTATAGGAAAAAACTCAATTATAAGGAAAGAAAAGATAGCTATATGTTCCTCTGAGGCGTATGGTAATTCAGAATTATCATTATTAGATATTGCAAAATAAAAGACAAATACCGTTCATATTGGATAATATGTGCTTTCTTCACTTCTGAGAGATAGAACAGCTGAACGGCCATGATGTGCTCTTAGCTCAACAGTAAATGACATCAACTGGCATGAAACAATATTTGCCTTCAGAGTTGGGTATTCATCAGTGTTCTTCTCAAGTGACAAGCTGCTTCTATAATGTATTATTATTATGCAGTTAATATTATGTTAAATCATAATTTCAGGATAACATTATCATCTCACCGCTGAGTTTAATATTCTACAGGTTACAGAGGACTGACTCCTTCTCTCTTTAGGTCATGCTCTTTTTAAAAACTCAGAAGACAAGAAAAAGATGACCCCAAGGTCAAACATTATACTCAGTGAGCACACATGATTATTCCAGAGACACTTCCTAGTAAGCGGACAAAGAACAAACTCACTACAAAATATAGTGACTACAATTCATTCTCTTGATGACAGTGTTGTTTTTATTGGCAGAAACATACACCAATCAGGCATAACATTATAACCACCTGCATAATATTGTGTTGGTCAAAAATGGTCTTAACCATTGGGCATGGACAAGAGGACCTCTTATCCATGCCCAATGGTTAAGACCATTTTTGATGACATAAGGGGGACCAACACAATATTATGTCCTCAGAAATGCTCTGAACCATTGGACATGGACAAGAGGACCTCTCAAGGTGTCACCAGGACACTGGCAGTGGATCTTTTTGGTACTCTGGATTGTGCAGTGGGGCATCTGTCAATCAAACTTGTTCCACTGCATCCTGTTGATGCTTGATCACAATGGAGTGTAGGAAGTTTGGAGGTCAAATCAACATGCTGGGCCATTGTCATGTTCCTCAACATGTTCCTGATTGTTTGATGTTGTTGCCATGTGGTGGGGTGCATTTTCCTGCAGGGGTAGGCCAGTGATTTTTGAGATTTCCATTTGCATGAGGGAGTGTGCTTGTTCTGGGACAGTGTTTATTTGTGTGTCTAAGTATCTTTAACACAGATGCCACAATCCAAGGTTTTCCATCAGAACACCACATAGTACCAATATGATCAATGTTATTCACTTCACCTGTCAGTGGTCATAATGTTGTGGCTGATCAGTGTATAGTACATGTGGTGGGGGAGGTGGAAGAGCAAGCAGGGATTATTATATAAACCTGGACTACCACCTTGGTCATAGATAGGTCACACAAGTTCTTTAACTGAAACAAGACAAACATGTGGTTCAAAATTGGAAAAAAAAACAAAACGAAATTTCCTAAATCATTGAATTCTGGATGGCTGAAAGTGCCTGTGGAGAGAGTTGTTTTAAAACATGCCAAAGAATAAATCAAATCTTTTTGAAAATACACCAGAAGATGTATTACAACAATTTAATTGTGTTTAACAATGCAATTCATTTTAGGAGAACACTTTCAGCACAACTTAGTTAGCAAAAGGAAGGAAAAAGAAGGCTGAAGCCAGCAGCAGGGAGGCAGCCTTTTGCTAGGACTGTGTTTCAGGAGTGCCACAACTTACCTACCACTTCTGAACTCACAACACTTAGAGATTGCTGGCAACAGATGTATAATATTGCGCCCTGGTACTTCTACCACTGCAACCTGTAAAGCAAAACACACTGGAGTGCTTAGCCAGCTACATGATAGGGATGATCACAAGTACTGCTCAGCAAAAACATACTAGTTGCCAAAAAACAGTTGGGTCAATCTAAAAATACAAGGCAAAGGTGAACAAAGCAAGACTAAGGCAAAACAGTATGTCAAATCAACATGTTGGGCCATTGCCATCTTCCTCAACATGTTCCTGATTGTTTAATGTTTTTGCCATGTGGTGGGGTACATTTTGCTGCAGGGGTAGGCCAGTGACATTTGGGATTTCCATTTGCATGAGGGAGTGTGCTTGTTCTTGGTCTTTATTTGGGTACCAACGTCTTAACACAGAAACCAAAATCCAAGGTTTTCCAGCAGAACACCACATAGTACCAATATGATCAATGCTATTCATTTCACCTGTCAGTGATCATAATGTTGTGGCTGATCGGTGTATACTGTAAATGACATAATATGCATGCAGATATAGATAGACTTGACATTACACAGATTTAAACAAAACTGAGATGAAAAACAGTTTACCCTCTGCTTTAGAGATGCACTCTCTACTCTCTACTGCACTTACAGATAAAATTCCATTTCTTCTCCCTATCTTCCCTCTTTGGACGCTTGAGGAGGTCAAAAGTATCTTTGCAGCAGCACATGCTCGCTCATATGAATTCATGTTCCATGGAGCCCTTATCTACTGTATCTATCTGCTGCATGGATTGTCTTCACCATAGTCTTGACCTCTGGGGTAAAGATCAGGGGATGGATGATTATGTCCTGTACGTGGGTGGATGTGGGTGAATTTAACAACATACAGCATGCGTGGTTTTAACATTTTACCATAACTTTGTTCATGTCATGGGAACTTTTATCATTTTCATGTTTTTACTTGAGTCTCTGGGCCTTTTTCCCCCTTTTATTTCCACTGTTGTGATTCCAAAGATGTTCTTTTCCGACCTTCAACACGGAGTATAAGCTTTGGAAACATTGCCAGAATTCATGCCTTCAGCACATACAGCAGTTTATATATAAAGCCCCATTTTGTCATTATTATACAGTATGCTGTCATTATTACATGTTGTTAGGATTGAGAATATATTTTGTTGTGGGTTCTGAGTTTTGAACACCATACAAATATAGTGTATAGTGGAATTTACTGGAATATTTTTTCATAACTTAACAAAAATTTGTTATTTTCAGTTAACTTAACTTAAAAGTTAAGTTCTTCACATTTTCAGACCACTTCACTCATAAACATGAAGTCCTTTCACTTGATGCGTTGAATGAATGCACTGCTCAGAGGCCACTCATGTTATTCACTCGAGTGTTTAAAGAAACCAAACTAGAGACTCATCCTTTTGCTAGTTTGAAGTAAACAGTTTGGAAACCTGCCGTGTGTCTCGACATACATGCAATACATACAAAAATATATCTTGGTTGTTTCTTTTCATGTGAATTTAAACAGGGCCGATGAAGGTTAGAACTGAATTCATTGCTTTGTACACATTTAATTTCCAAGGAGCAGAAGATGTGTTTGAACCAAGTCTTGTACAAAAATGGTAAAAGCAGCCACAGCTTCTTAAACAGATTCATGAAGACAAGAGCACCTCAGTCCTGTTTTGACCTCAGTTTAGTGGTTACCAGTCAATTTTAGAATTGATTTTAAGATTTTACTAATCAGATTTAAAACACTTCATGGTCTTGCTCTGAGCTATGTTGCTGAACTGCCCTTTGAGCCAGAGAGCAGCTTCAGATCGTCAGGCAGGAATCTTATGGCTCTTTGTAAAAGGGTCATGAGTAATGGGTACTGGGCTGATTCAGTCAAAGTCATTTTTTTTTAGATTTTTTAATTTATGTTTTATTTTTTATTAGTTTCACTTTGGTCCCCAAAATATTTTAGTTTTTTTCTTTGCACTTTAAAACTTCTTTTTGGGTTTTATTTGTTGCCTCTTCTCTTAGTGGCTTGTTTCTATTTATTTTATTGTCTTGGTTTGATTTTGAAGTTATTATTGTTACTATTATTATTATTATTATTATTATTATTATTATTAATTATATTAAAAAAAAAACTATAGTTTGAAGAACTGTAAATCTTCCAACAATGAAAAATAACCAAGACTAACTTTACTCACCATGTCATATAAGTAAAACTAACTTTTACTACTAAATTTACAAATTTAAACCACCCAAACTGAGATAAGCTTATACAACATGTAGCATTTATTCTAGGTAAACTTGTTGCCATTAGAAAAATAATTGCTTTTTATGAAAGTAAGATTTCAAGGCAGTCATATCATTCAAAGTTGAAACAACAAGTGATACTTGGTTCAGGTTCATGTTTTGCAAACAAGAACCAACTGTCTTACTGCCATATTTAAGATTCTCACAGTTTCATGCAGATCAGACAAAGACACTCAAGGTGTTAATAAAAGCAACTCACTTTAAAATAGACAAAGTGATAACCTCATAAATCTATGCAGATGCGACAGAGATATCTCACATCAAGGGAAAAAACAGATCAGCATATGGATTGAAATTAGATCTGTCACTGTCAAGGATATGCATTTAATGAACTGAGCAAACAGTACAATTAGAACAATGCAAAACCAGCTGTTACTCATTGATGCCATGTCTACTTCTGCTGTCCCTCTAACTGTCCTTGTACCTTTGGTACCTTGTACGCAACTAAAAAAATATTTGCCAGATGATGAAAACACAGGAAGAAGATGAGAAAGGGATTGCTTTTCTTTGCTTTCCTGGTGAAGTCGAGGGCTGAGGGGAATATCATTCAGGTTGACAGAGATGGCTGAAACCCACTGCTAACTGTCTGGGAGGCTAGTGCAAGTTTAAAAGTCCGATCACCCCAAAGACTTTCAGTCCACAGTCTGCAGTGAGTGCTTAACATACACACATCCTGCTTTTAGGATGGTGGCACTGAGAGATATTAGAGACAACACAAACGCAGGCAGAGAATCCTCAAAAGTAAACAACTTGACTCTTTTCTTTGAGACTCTTTGAGACATATCTGACATGTGGGTGGATTTGCTCTGGTTCTCCCTCAGATACTGGATGCTTGCAATGAATCCTTTCATCCTGAGCTCTGAGCTAAGTAGCATTATCATAGCACTGTATTTCAGCACAGTGGATCAGATAGGAAATGCTATGGGTTAGGTTTTGCTCTAAAAACCAAATACCATTAAGGCAGTCCATTTTGAAAGCTTATGTCAATGCGTAGCAATGTATACTTTTGTGTTGCAACATATTGCAGCTCTGGAAGGTCATTACCACTATTTTAATGATGCAAGGTAAAGAGCAGAATCAGCCACAGCATACCTCTACAACATCAGTTTTTTTTCTAATATACATGGTTGCATGTTGCTGATTTGCTATATGATACTGAATGCTAAAGTGAATATTACGCCAAATCGACCCTTATGTTACTCATGTTACTCTATAGGTGGAGATCTAGCTTTCTCCTGAGACACATTTAAACAGGGAAATGGCTTTTGGCACATCGGCTGTTGCAGAGCTACTTGCCGAAGGTCTGCTGTGATTCTCCCTCACTTTAATTTTAATATAAAATGATTTCTCAAGTCCATGGTCAGTGATTCCACTTTGGTTGCGAGTTCAGCTGGTTGACAGTTGTGTTTATGATGCAAGCAGGTGAAATGTTAGCAAAAAGTTTAAAATGTATTTCATAGCCCTTGATCAGATTTTAGAGTTTTGTCATGGTGAAAGGCCTGGTTGCTGAGAGGACACGTACAGGGTGGTCAGTGGCTCAGTGGTTAAGGCAGCTGTTTTTAACCCTCTGAACCCCAAGCAGTTTCTAGCTATTTTTATGCTCCTGGCACATATTTTTTCTTCACTGTGGGCTCATTTTTCACCGTAGTATAAAGTCCTGCATTTCTGTGGAAACAGCACAACCATGGCTGGGAGAGATAACTCTAAAATATCTGCCATGTGACAGAGTTTTAGTGCCAGAAATCATTAAAAAGACACATATAAAAGCAACATTTCTTTGAGTATTTGTGCCCACAAGTGTTACCAATAATTTAAAAAAAATGGGAGCCCCACATTTATTAGATTAGCTTTTTGACAGGTTGATTTAAAATTTTACACCCTTTACAAACTACTTGGCACATCAACATCAGAAAGATATTTCACCATGCTTGTTGTATCTTTCAACATCCTGCCAACAACTTGCTCCTATGTGTATCATTTTTAAAGCCATTTTGTATTTATGTTGTTGATCAAGTATGTTTTATTTTGCTCTCAATCTGCCTTGTAGCCCACTTCCTGCTTTGTGTGAACACAGCCTGCAGTTCATCTGAAAGGTTTGTGAATTTTTGTAAGCATTTTTTGAAGGAGACATATCGACTAAAGTGAAAATATCTTAATTTTAAGCTCATTTTTGGTTATTTCTCCAGACTGAAACCATGTATCACACATGATTTACAGTTCCTGGCTCTGAAAAATGGTGTAATTTTGTAACTTTTTAAAGAAAACATGCCTTTCAAACCCGATGGCATGTTCAGAGATTTAACAGTGACGTGACAAATTAATAGCAAAGACATTACATTATTGTAGAACCTTATAAACATCACTCACTAAAAACAAGGAAATACAATAATATATAATACTACACCCATTTTATAAAATAACATTCCTATTACTGATTTATCATATTGCTTTGAAAGTGTTCTTTGACTCTGCAACAAATTGTCATGCAAAGCAAACCATTCTTAGCGTACTTCATGTCTCAGGTTGCTGTGTCTTTCTGCGCAGCTCCACAACTCATTGTTATCCCTGAATATGATTTCAGAGCCTAGTGGAGACACAAGGGCTGCCATTGAGTGTGTTTGGGCTATCGCCACAGTCTATTTTACACCTCACTAGCTTTGGATGAACCCATAAAATTACTGTGTCGGGCGGGCCTCGGCCTGGTAAACCTGGCACCGGCAATGCTCCACCGTGCTTCATTGCTGTTGAAACTCATATAAATTCATGACCTCTTCTCTTCTGTCTGTGTCATGAGAAAACAGGAACCTCTCTGTTGCCTTATCGACAAGACGCCCTGCATATCTTTGGTTACCTGTACTAAACCGGAGCGTTAGTAGCTTAGCGTGAATGTAAGTTGCAAATTATGTATCCAAGAAATGCACTTTCAAATCAAAAAGCAGGTGGCAGGAATGAACAGCAGGAAGGTGGAAATATGTTGGAAAGCGTCTTTGCTAATGATGTTGGTAATTTGATGGACATGCACAAAGAGGGAGGAAGGGAGCGAGATGGAGGGGTAGTTGGGAACATCACAAACACTTGATTTATGCATGCAATGGTAATTAGCTGCTCTATTTTCTCTCATCATTTACTGGCCACCTGAGATGTCCTTGGGCGAGAAAAATAAACAATTACACACACACACACACACACACACACACACACACACACACCTACACACTCACTCACACATTCACAAAACTGGAGTTTGGGATTCCACTGGGAAGCTGGGGCGAGGAACCTGTAGACTGTTTTGATTTTAACTGTTGATTGACCCACGCTGCTTTGGTCCTGGTACGGCACACCGTCGGCTTTGCCGAGACTTGGTAAAATAACTTCTTAACACTGTGTCTGTGCAGGAGGTGTATAGTGTGAGCAGCATGTTGGCAGCAGCAGCAGCTTCAGTTCTCTGTTTATGTTCACACAGGATGCATTTAGAGACAGTGCTGAGTGTGACTGCGGTGGCCAGAGCCAAACATACAAGCAGAAAATAGACTTGAAGTTAAAAATACACTTTGGGTCATATTTACCTGCAGGTAGCACTGTGTAGACAGCTGGATTCTTTAGTTGTCCTGAACATAGCTGAAATGCCCTCTGTCTCAACAGGCCAGAAGTAGCAAAGTAGGGCTTATTGGGAGGGACTGCAGTTATAAAGTAGAGAAAAGGCAAATAGAGATAAAATAAAAAATAATACATATGATAAATAAACAATGAAAAGTAATAAGTACCCAAAAATGAGGACAAGGATTGGGCCTTTATTATGATGCTTTTTAGAGTTCCTCTCCAGGCATTTATTGAACCTCTAAAAACTCATCTCTCTGTATCAAAGTTACACATTTAGAGGGTTTCCTTTCCATAAAAACAATCTCTGCCTGCCTCAAAATAGCTTAGATGTAACTCCACACCATTTTTTCCTCTACAATGTGAAAATCTATGATGTTTTCTACAACAACCCCTCCCCACTCACTGCGGCTTGAGCACACCAGCTCACCAACAATTCTGTCCAAACACTGTGAAACTACTCTGCACTACTCAGTGACAAAATGTAATATTGGAGTAACTTAACCAATGTTCAAACCAGAAAACCACTCTGAAGAAGAACAATACTACAGAAAGCCCCACCCTGCAAGCTGACAGGATTGGTTGCTTCGGTTTGTTATGTATAAAAGTCTGGGTGTTTTTGAGATTGTCATCAGTATATAGCAATTTTAAAGGGGAAATGCTCAGCTATTCCTCATGATCTGTCCTCCTGCATACAAAAAAACACCTTATAGACATGTTAACAAGCTAATAAACCCCTCAATTTTCACTGGAGGGGGCTTTTGCTAGGAAACAATGGACTTTTATGAATCTTGATGACTCATCTTCCCAGTGATGAGAAAAGTGAGAGCCAGAGATAGCGTCATTTCAAAGGACAACATATGTCAGAAGTAAAACATTTGTTCTTGCTATTTTAATAAATCACCATAAATCTAGAGACCGGTTACTTTGGAGAGAAATGTTACAATCATGTGTAAAATCCCTGAAATATCAGAGACATTTTTATGTACAAAAAATGAATGACTGCTGTTCTTGTTGTTCTATCATTTGGGAAAACATGTTTCAAATGCCTCTGTTGTCCTTTAATGCGTCTCAGGCCGGTTTATCTCATCTTCGTAGGTACTTTGGATGTGGTAAAAATGCAAACAGGAACACACACAAAAGGGATCATTTAGTTTCCAGTTTAGTTACCGAGTTCCTCTGGTGCCATGGTTTCTGTGACTGTCTGGTTCAAAAGGGCTAATTGTTAATTAATTTAGTGAATGAGACAGGTCTGTTGGTAATTTCACTACTTATGATGTGCATCAAGGAGATAGCTGAGTGTCCTGTTTTTTTCCTGCAGGAATTAGTTTCGAAAGGTTCCATCTAAAAATAAATGTAATTACCCGAAAGGCCATATAAAAGCTTGATGCGTACTTGTTTTTACAGTTCAGGGGAATTTCATAATCACAAACAAAAATGACCAAGCAAGAACTGGTGGTAATTGTCCAAATTCGCCATCCAAGGTTGGCCAGCATCTTTAGTGTGACGAACAAAATGACAGTTTTGGAGCACCTACTTGTAAATACGGTTGGCTCAAATGTCAAATTGAGGAGCATTACAAATGATTTTTCAAGAAATTGCCAAAGAGATATCTCAGTCTGACACAAGAGAACCCAGAATGCACCAGAGACAAAAGAATAGCTGCTGGAAAACCATTTGTACTATCGCATGCACAGTGGCAGTTAATAATCTCTCTTGATAAATTACCTGCATCAAAATATCCTAAAACGAAAAAGGAAATAAAAATGTGTAAATGGAGACTGGTGGGGGGTGGGGAGCTGACATTTGGTGAGTTTATTGTTTAATTAACCAGTCCTGATGTGCCAGTTGAATGAAAATCCAATCATTGTCGCGTTTATGTACAAGACCAACAACCACTGCCAGAATTTAATCAATGGTAATATAAATCACCATGCATCCCATTCATTCTGCTACCTATCAATTAACCTATCCAATCATTACTTTGACAGGGGTAATTTCAGTGCTCTGGAAATGCAGACATCTTCCAATATGACATTACTGTGTTTATGACCTTTGATTCAGCGGTTCATAAAGATTATTATGGTGACTATCAAATCATATTGGCCTTTTGACCCCTCTTCTCTAAAAAGTGAATGATGACCACCAGCAACTGTAAAGTCCATGCACTGATCTTCGCATGTTAGTTTGGTAAAAATGCACTGCATAACCACCTTTTTGCAATACTTTATAATTACAGCAGCTTCACTTCTCTGCAGCCATCCTCTGACAACCTTCAAATGAATTTTGCACTTGTGCTCCGGCAAACACCTGTCGGCCCCCGGATAGAGAGTGCGGCCTGCCTTGTCCTTTTATATTTCAGTCATTATTTCATTACTCATGCTGTGCTTACATTCTGTCTTGCCTCAGGCACCCCCTAAGCACCCCACTACCATCACCACCACCCACACGAACACACACACACATACAGTATGTCCCCTCCATCTTTTAAGTAGAGAACAAGTATGATATGAAAAATGAATAAAGGAGCAGTGGTTTGTTAATAAACCTGAAATTGTAAGGTATGCAAAGACAAGGAGAGTGTGTGTGGAAGGGGCAACTGAGGAGTACACACAAGGAAAATGAAGAGCAAACAGGGATTAAAGAAGAGCATGTGTAGCAGTGTTTCGGCTTTGTGCTTTTTTAGCTCAGTTGATCTTTACACAGTGGCCAAACAGGACATTTCTGAAATTAATAGATCTTATGTGTGCAAAAACACACACAAACTCTCACATCAAGGCATAAGCTTCATGTGAGTATGCAAAATTAGCATGTTTCAAATGTTTTACACACTGAACACTGAATGTAATAAAGGTGTTCCATTTCAGTAATGGTGGATTCCATTTTCATCTGGTTTTATGAGGACTCATAGTGAAGTGCATAACCTTAAAAAATGAGTAAATTGACTTAATCCCCATGTCCATAATTGATGGCTGACTTCCTGAGTGCAAATGCACAGCTCTGCAATCACTTTTTTATTATTTTAGCCAATCAGAACCACCTAATCCATCTAGAAATGGCCAGACTACAGTAACCGAGCATTAGTTTTCTCTTATTGACTGAAACGACAAAAGACTCGCTGAGAAAATTATGTTCAATTAGGTTTGGCTGTGTCACTTCTTTTTCAACACAACACCCCCCCCTAGTACCCCTGTGGTTTTGAGTTTGCATTAACTGATAATGAGGCTCACCAAAGAGCTATTGTGCTGTCCTGTGGCCAAACCAGTGCATGCAAGTTTCTATAAGTTGCTATGGTGGAGTGTGTTAACCTGCCTTTGTCCTGAAGGAATATTTATATTTTCACTCATTTCCCCATTACACTGTTTAAACTTTATTCTGGAGAAACACTAAAGTTGGTGGGTATACTTTACCCGCGGCTATTAAACATTGACACGGCTGAAGATGATGTATTTTTTAAAGAGCGCAGTGAGGAATTACAAGAAGCATTTTTTTCTATCAGCAATTTGCAATGAAACAATTCAAATATCACTGACTTGGCAATGAAATGATTTGCATTCCCGCCAGAGGTGGCGAGTATTTTGATGAAAATGCAGAAAAAGAGAGGCGACATCATGTCAGTGCAAATGAAAGTCATTACCGTATCTCGTGCGAACATTATTAGATTCCATAAAGCAGTACAGGCGTACGAAGGATGGTGACTGATCTCCGTGGTTACCAAAGACATAAATTCCAGATGAAAACCAGTTGAGACATGTTCTCTATTATAATTATAAGTCTTGGTCAATGAGTGTTTTAGGCCAACATTTCTTTATTCATACATTTCCTAGTTTTGGATTTGAACCTGCAGACCTCTTGACATACTGTGTGTTCAGCAGTAACAGCACAACCTTTACAACCGTAGCAGTGTCACAGATAAAGGTCTTGTTTCTAATATGATTGCACCATCATTAGACTACAGCCTGGGAGAGTGTAAAAATATAACTAATAAGGCTCCAATTCATCAGATGCTGGAGCAACTTGTACGCCGAATAAACTGGCATTGTACTCATGGAGTTCTAAAACTTGTTTTCATTGATGGCGGCAGAGCTGTCACAACTCCTTCACCTTTAATACCCATTTCACTTTTCTATTGACCTTTCAAGCCACTGCTTCACCCAACACACTCACCTCTACTGACTTCTGGAGAGATTTCAGTGATAGTAGGGCTTTGAACAAGAATCTTTTTTACAGTCTGTCAAGTGAATCAGACTCAACGCCCCTAAGTGAAAGGTACTCGATGGAGTTTTGACTCGGAATATTATG
This sequence comes from Dascyllus trimaculatus, assembly GCA_024666655.1. NCBI lineage: Eukaryota > Metazoa > Chordata > Actinopteri > Pomacentridae > Dascyllus > Dascyllus trimaculatus. Next base: position 12,582,594 of record CM045446.1, on the reverse strand, counting down.
GGTCACTGTGCATAAGTGGGTCCCCATTTTGTTTGTTCACTTACACACGCATGTAGTTTACATTCCTATCAGTGGCTTCATGCATAGATGTAATGTGCAAGGAGGGTAGAAAAGAACACAACTATCAGCAGTTAAACACAGATTTAAGTTAAAAAAAAACATTCAGTAAATCCACATAGTAAATGCTTTATGAAGAAGGATATACAGTTACCACCAGCATGTTGGAGCTGCTCACAGATAATTGGGCAACTTCCATGGCTGCTTTTTTGACTGCAGTATTTGTTCCTAAACAGGCCTTTATATGGCGTTTCTACCTGCACGAACTTGCAGACTATTTTAGGATGACGCAAACTTTTGTGACCGCATGAACCGGCCCTGTAGAACCTCTTTCATTGGAGCAAGAAGTGTCAAATTCACCACTTATGCTGACATATCAAACCTGATTTGCTTTGATTCTGACATAGAACTGTAGCTGAATCCAGTAGCTAGTATTTGTGCATTGTGCAACGTCAGCAGTAATACAAGTGTTGTACTGGACCATCGTAATAAAGACAAAGCTCTTGATTTATAAGTCGGTCATTGTTCCAACCCTCACCTATGGTCATGAATTATGGGTAGTAATCAAAAGGATGAGATTGCAAATACAAGCAGCTGAAATGAATTCCCCTGTAGGGTTGCTGGGATCAGCCCTAAAGATAGGATGCGGAGATCAGTCACTGCTCCTTTCTATCTATCTATTTATCTACAGCCAGCAGAGGTGGTTCAGGCATCTGATTAGGATACCTCCTGTTCACCTTCCTCTGAGGATTTGCCAGCCATGTTCAACTGAGAGAAGACCCCCAAACTTGCTGGAGTTATTGCATATCTCATCTGGCCTGGAAACACTTTCAAATTCCCCAGAAGAAGCGGGAAAACGCTGATGGGGAGAGGGACATGTGGAATGCCCTGCTTAGCCTGCTGTCACCGTGACCTGACCCTGGATAAGCGGAAGAAAATGGATGAATAGATTAAGGGATATGCTGTGAGACCTGATAGCAGGATTATATCCATGGTATACAAAGACGGAAACATTTACTATTGTCAGAAGCCCATATGCAGCCCTACATGCAAAAAATAACACAGGTCACCACAAAGTTGGAGAAAAACATAAAATACTACTTTTAAATAAAATAATGCCTTCATTACATTGTTTGCCTTAAAATTTGTCACTACAATCCCCAATTTATTTTACTATAACTGATGTACGATACTTTAGAGTTCAGATCCTTGCTAATTTTGGGATTCCCCTGAAAAATGCTAAACAAAGCTTTTTCAAGATGACGTCTTAAGTTTGAGGGCTCTTAAATTGTGATGTTTGGTTTACAAACATATAAAGATTTACAGGCACATCAGAATGATATTGCCCTTTTAGGCACATTTAGGCCTGTTAGTGGGAGTGACTCATTCCTAGCAATTAATATTTGCTGTAAATATGGATGATTGATTGCTTTAAGGAGATCTTATCTATCCATTCTTGCATAGTGCTTGGATCATGTTGTGCTTGCAGCAGGGAGCCTTTGTCAATATGTCTGTATATATAAGGAGATCCTGTGTACAGTATATTTAGCATGAAGCTTAAATTACCAAACTCATGAGTACAGTTAACCCATAGCCAAGAAAAATGAGTTTTTCAGTAAGCTAGAAAATGTCTTTAACAACATACATTCAGCACACATAGGTTTTTAGGTTGTGTAAGAATGTGGACTCTCTGTGTATAAGCTACTAAAACACTGCTAAGTAAATCTGTGTTTAGTAACAAGTTGTACACTGCAGTGCATAAACCCATCGCCTTTAACGTCAGCTTTAGTTTCACGTATTATAACTTAAATCAAGCGCTACCTGTAATATTAACACCAGCAAGTCATTACCATATTGATTTCTGAATCAATACTGTGATGATTTACTGAAACTGTAGACAAGCAAGAGCATCACTCAGGAGATTGCTATCCTGTCCCTGCCTAGACGCAGCATTTTCATTGTGTGCCACCAGGTCGGATTGGCAGGAATTTTGCTGTTTTTGATTTATGACTTGATTCTTCCAGTGTGGCCAGCTCAAACGGAGGAAAAGCTTTTAGAATTTATCGCTACGGCAGATGGCGAGAGGAGTGAAAGGCCAGAAAGAAAGTCATCTCTTAAGCATTTATCTTGTTTAGTAAAGGCAAAGACAGCAGCGGCATGATGTGAAACACGAGGTTAAAGGGTAACACAATCATACTGTAGTTTTTGAGAAACACCACCACATAACAGTATCGCTGGCATGAGAGAGAAAAGAGGTTTGTTTTTGTACCATAGTGTTATTTGTGCATAGTCATTATACAATGAGTTGCCAATTTATTAAAAACTCCTACACAATGCAAGCAAAGAAAGGGCAAAGCTGCCTTATACACTCTTGTTTTGGAGGATGGTCATACACACATGCTTAGCAGTTTTGTTTTCAGCTTAGTTTTACCTGTAGATACAGTTTTTAAAGATTTAGGAGAGTGGGTCCACATAACTAAAAGCACTTTTACCAGCTCCTGATCTTATTCTGGATATAACCAGACAGCTAGTATCTGAGGAACTGTAGTCAGCAAGCAGGTCAGAAATATATACAGGAACTGAGCCATGTAATGTCTTAGAAACATACAGGAGGATTTAAAAGTAAATTCTGCATGGGAAGTTAGTGAAGTGACTTGAGTATTGGAGCATTTCATGACTAGAAGCCTTCTTGTCAAATCTGTTCATAACCTAGTCAAAGAAGCATCGCAGTAATCTAATCAGTTTGAACTGGATACATGAGCCAGTTTCACTGAATTGGTTTGTGACTGGTGATATCAGCTATTGGTGATACGATGAAGTTCACAGAATATTTGAGATGTGATTTTGAAAGTTAAGGTTGGTACTGAGGGTGACACACACATCTCTGACATACTGACTGACATTTATGCGCTTTCCTGCTGCTGCTTTATCCATAAAAAAAAGTCTGTAAAAACTATCTGTAAAAAGTTTTTTGGGACATTCAGTGAGTGAGAGTGGCAGGGCTTAGTGTGTACTGGCAGACACATGGAGACTATTGTGTCAAGTGGTGCAGGCTGGTTTGTCTTGGAGTTGGAACTGGATGAGAGGAGCTCAGTGGCTTGTTGGTAGCAGTGCAGACTTACTTGTTAGGAGGTTGGAAGCTACCCGGGAGCACAGAGACAAATAATGTTAGAGAGAGCTGAGGAATACAGAGTGCAAATTTAACTTGGAGAGTAACTGGCCTCAGTGCCATGATGGTGAACTGAAAGATCTGGTGAAGAGTGGAGTGAAGAGCCGGGATAGATGTACTGCATGGTCTCAAGTGTGCTGGTAGTCAAGCAGTAGAGGAGATGGAACGCCACACCCAGACAGACACACTAACACAACAAGAGAGTGACAAACCAGGGACCAACAGGGGACACAATGGAGTGGAAAAACATACAAGCACCATGAATGGGAGAGGGCTAGGAATGAACCATGGCAACTATGATGCAATCTAAAATCTGAATCAAGAACACTGTTATCTCCTAGAAATTTAAATAACTGTTGGTAAACAACTTTTTCAAAGATTCTCCCTAAAAAATGCACTGTGTGCTTTGCATGCTACTGTTAACTTGTGCCAGTGACAAGTTAGCAGCGGAGTATCAAGATCTAGGGCAAGTCTGCATGCAGAACCTCTCTGGAGGAACATGTCTGCCTTTTTAGTTTTATACAAGACATAGAAAAGGCTAGAAGGACAGGAATGTAAGCTTGTTTACCACAAACTCAGTGTCGCTTTCTCTCAACTAACACATACGCACACTAACATCAAACATGTACACCCATGCTTCCACACAGACTTGCAACCAACTGTGCACTGAAAAATACACATACAAACATGTGCACATTTACTTCTACATGCATGCAGTGAACATATACAGAGTTATAGTAACATTTGTGAAGACACCCACATCCACAAGAACTGACATACAACCTGTTTTACAAACATACATAATGTACCAAACCCCACAATGTGCTTGAAAAATTATATGACTAAAAATCGGAACATATAAACCTGCATTATGCACAAAAATACTTCAAATGTGCACATGCTCACACACACGCAGCACAGAGGCCTCCTAGAAATACGTGCACGCTCACATTCAGACAAATCCACTTTTGCTCGCTCCAGCTTTTCCTTTCTTTCACTTTGTTCTCCTCTCACCTCTGAGGCATAATCAGCCTCTCTAATCCATTCCCTTACATTAAGTGCTGCTTCCTCCTCCGTTTGGCCTCTAGCGCTCACTGCACTAGCTGTTGACAGCGCCGTTGTTTTGCTCAGAAAACCCCCTCCCGGTCATGGCAGGGAGATGGAAAGGAAAGAGAGGCAGATCCCTCTGGCACCTCTTGGAAGATATCCTCATATTTTGTTTCCCCCCTTAAAGAAGATGGGCTTCTTTTTCAGCTTTTGTTTGGGGAATGTCATTGAACAAAACAAGCAAGTTCTGCCAGCATCCCTGCCTTTGGAGTTGAGCTATTTCTAGCAACAAATCGGATGAGGAAGCTTTGTATAGGTTCTTAGTATTTTTGGTGAGATGTATTAACAGTAGCAGAGTATGGCACATGCCACATAAGTAGAATTATTACAAAATGTGGCTATGGTATAAATATAGATATATGGAAGAGGATGAGGAGGCCTTAAGGCCAGTTCAATGTTTCTGTGTCCGTATATGAAAAGAGCTCACACGCACAAGCCTTTGTACATAACACAATCAAGGGGATGCATATACGTTCCACACATCTGCAACAGCAAGAGGAAGCTCATTTGTTTGCTGTATTTAGCTGAAAACATGGAAAACATTGAAAAACAAAGCAGTAAACATGAGTGCTTAATGACAATATGGTGGCATATATACAGTGCAATATACAGCTACAATTCAGTTTGTTTTTCTAGCCCATCGACAATTATCATGACTGGAGTGCAAATAGTTCAAGCAGTCTGGAATGTTGGCATACATTTCTGACTTTCATACAGGGGTTCATGTTATCCAGATCATGATACCACATGGACCCTCACACTAATGCAGACTCCATGACTCTATATTTTAACAATGATTTGTCATACTGGAAAGTAAACTATACAGGAAATGCAAAAAAGACTGATGGAGGATTAATTTACCTCCATGAATGATCTTCCTCAGCACAGCAATTACAGGATTGGTTGTTTGAGAAAGGAGACCCAGACATGTCCAACATTTACACGCATATTCCTGACAAGCGCATTCTTGCAGTAAACAGCAAACTTTCGTCGCAACATATGGCAGTGTAAATGACTTATCACCCCACATTCATTACTTATATATATAAGTGTGTATAATATATATATATATTTATATACAGAGCTGTTATAGCATCTCCATATTAATTTCTCGGTTTCTTTAGCAGCCTTAGAAAACCCGATATTTTCCTCAGGAGTTTGTGGAGAGTGAAACAGGTGGTGAAAAACTCAACTTTAAATGCATTCGATTGTTACTCCATGGAATTCCAAATAAGTAACTGTTGCTAACATGTTCACCTTTGTAGGGAATACTGTCAATACTATCAGCTATTATAAAACACCCATGGATGTGTCCATTTTTTGGGTCACTTAGATTATTTCATTGCTTGGATTATCATTTTTGTAGCTTGTATGAGAACAGTTAAAACTATTATTGCACAGCATGCACTGTATTGTCTTTTAGGAAACAGAGTCTCCAGATACTGTTATAAATAAGACTGGAGTAGTCCTGTAAGCAGGGAGCATACATTTGAGACATTATTAACATTAAATGAAACTGCCACATCTAATCTAAATCCATCCATCCATCCGTTATCTATACACCGCTTAATCCTCTGTAGGGTCGCTGGGAGCTGGAGCCTATCCCAGCCGACTCGGGCGAAGGCAGGGGACACCCTGGACAGGTCGCCAGTCTATCACAGGGCTACACATAGAAACAGACCAAGCACACTCTCATTCACGCCTACGGACAATTTAGAATCATCAATTAACCTCAGCATGTTTTTTGGACTGTGGGAGGAAGCCGGAGAACCCGGTGAAAACCTGCGCATGCACAGGGAGAACATGCAAACTCCACACACAAAGATCCCAGGCGTCCTAACTGGAACGTGAACCGGGGATCTTCTCACTGTGAGGCGACGCTGCTAACCACCGAGCCACTGTGTTAGACCCCTAATCAAAATCTCCTCTGTAAAACATAACACTGTCCATTCCGAGTGTAATGTATGGCCATCTGGTTTGTAGCTGCTACTTGCTACCCCAATACAATGGAGCACAAAGACACATCCCTACCAGACATGAAGATTTGAATCGTGGTCCCAGGTGTGTGTCTGCTTTAGTAATACAGTCCTTTTCAAGCATTTGACACAATGGGGACTGATGGGTCTTCAGACATGCGTCAGCAATAAAAGTTTAATATTTGATGTTCAGCACTGTACCAATTTTCCTGTCATCTTGCATGTCACCTGTGATCCTAACAAATAATTCATTAGTGTTATTATTCTATCAAGGTGTTCCAGCTAAAACACGCCTGAGGGACTAATATGTCCGTTGCAGACAGTTGCTCTCAGAGTTTTGCTGTGAGCTGTAGTTACACAACATATTTAAAAGATGTAGCCCATGGGATTCATATTAAGCTTCATAATGTGTAATAAAATAATGGTGATGGATTATTTTTTTCTCTGCACTACAGCGCAATTCTTTTAAGCCTAGAACTAAAAAGGAGGTTGCGTATTAAAAGAAACAAATCTTTTATTATGGCATTTATTTGATCACATACACCAGATTTTCTTTTATTTAATGATTATTGAGTTGAGTTTGAAAAAAGAAGCCCATGTGCCATTTATGAAGCCAATCCTCCTGTTTCCTTCTTGCCAAGGCCAGTAAAGCAGGCAGAGGGAGTGTTGCCATAAATTATGTCATATATGCAACAAGAATTTTGTTTGTTAGTTTTGTAGTTTTTTAAAAAAATTTCACCAAAACTGTATTTTAGTTTGTATTATATCACTATCATGCCATAGAAAGGAGGGAGACTGAGAATATGATAGATGACAACTTTATGCCATTCATGGAATCACACACTTATGTAACATTCTGAAAGGTGACAAACAAACTAGGACTTTTTCAGAGTCTGTGTAGCACATCAAGAAGTAACACACCGTCAGCACTGGTGAAACAGTGATTAATTTTTGGTGTTTATGTCTTTTTGTCAACGTTTTTGGTACAGTAGACCTCTAGAGACTGGTCAGCTGCTAAGCCACAAATGAATACAATAAGTGCATCGGTTTAGTCACAGTTAAAATAGCATCCGTTGGAGGCAGCTCCCAGTTGTCTATGTAACCACTGAAGATCCAAGCTGCACCAAGATATGCCAACGCAACTCTCAACTCTCTAACTTCACACTATTAATATAGATTTGGTATTTTTTGCTGTGTTTCCCACCCACTTGAATAGCGAGTAGATCCAAAAAGTCCAAATCTGGAAGGTTTGAGGCTGTGCCAAAGAGACGGGTGGGTGGTGTCAAGTTCTACACGTCTGCAATACACTTTGCAGTTTTCAAGTGAATGATTTGATTAAAGCAACACTGGTTGCCATAACAGCACATACTTTAGTTTCCTTTAGTAAGACAACGATGATGTATCAATTATGTATTTTTCCCTTAAAAAAAGGATAGGAGGACAAATTTTCAAGAAAAACAATATGACAATTTGAAAAGAAAAAAATATACCAGGTTACAGATAAAATAATTCAGTACAATAATTTAAAAATCAGGTCACTAAAAGTACAAAGAACAAATACTCTTTATTGCTATATTTAAAGGTGTCAGTGGGTACAATTTACTCACTAATAGAATGCATTCATTGTCAGGGTACAAGATACAAGGTTTGTTTATTTACTATTCTACAACACATGATTGTGTAATGAAATGCTACTTGTAGTCTCTTTATGCTGCTCACAAATGACAACAAAATTACATAATGATAAACTTTATTTTTCATCTATATTTTCTTAATGAGACTGCAAGGTGTTTCCCAGAGAAAAATAACAGAAGATAAAAGATAAAAGGTGCAGACGAAGAAGAGCCGATGAACCGAAGAACAACACAGGAATCATAAAGCACCAGGGGATGAAGTAAAGGTAAAAATGTTAAATGTGTAAAATTGTGCCATCTTTCCTGGTCTCTATTTCCATTGACAGCTCTGTGGCACTAAATAGGAAGAGGAGGAAGAGTACTTTAGACTATTCCATAAATGTTTATAGGCTACCTTTGAAAATACTGCAGCTTTGAAAGGAATGAAAAGATAATTTATAAAAAGAAAAGCCATTACAAATCTATATGATATATCTATTATGATTTACATAGAGCCAGAAGAAAAGTATATTTTAATTTTGTATATCATTAGTCATTCTCCCAGCTGGTGAATAGCTATGCATTCAGCCTCAAGGGAAGGCTATACACGCTTTGTGCAGTCTGCAGTGTTTAGTGTGTGTTGGCATATCAGAGTCTTCTGCTGTGTGTTTATTTTTTTGCAACAAGTTAGTGGTCAGATGCGTGTGTGTGTCTGAATTATGAATAGAAATGAGAGAAGAATAACCTAGGTTTAATATCTCTCATAATAATTGTAAGCCACAGGGGCGGGTGGTTTGAACAAAATAAATAGACTAGCTAGTTATTGCTTGGTGCTGTAGAAGAGTCATCTTCAAGCAGTTGGTGAGACAGCCTTATGTTTCGCGGAGGCTCTATATTGCTGTCAAACGATGATCCATCAGCTCCAGAATCAACGAAGGACAGATCACTCCGTCCTGAAACCTCTCCACCATCAGGCTCTTTTTTATGCAATGTGTTGAGCAAGTCCAATGCCTGATTTTCATGTCTCTCTTTCTCATATCCATATTGACCGACGATGCAGGTCTATCACCCATGGTAATAGATGAAAGGCAATTTTTAAAATCTGACTCTATCTTGGCAATTTTTAACAATAGGAAGTGCTACATAACACACTTTTAGGAAAGCATTTGAATATCTTATTGAAACCAAGTTACACACAATTGAAAAACAGCCACAGGCAAAGCTACAAAAGACAAATACTGCATGAAAACAAACTTTAAGCACACAATGTAAAGAATGGGCTCCACCAAGGGTATGCCTTCTTACCTCTTTTGGTTGTGACAACTTTCAACTGGATATCAAATCATGGGTTTCCGACATTAGGGTGGTATTTATCCTGTTTGCTGATGATATTATTCTTTGTGTTCATTAAGTATTGGCATTTGATGTGCACTGTAAGAGTTTTCCACCAAGCCTGAAGTGGCCGTGAATAAAGTCTGACAATTCTAATTTAAGAGACAGACAGGGAGAAAGAAGAGAATAGTTCTATATTCCAGAAACAGTCATTTGCAGAATTAAGGTGAGGACAGCGGACATCTGTTACATCTACCTCCTCTGAAACCCTCGCCTTTGGATAAACTCTACTGCAGGCCTACTCTACAGATGAACTACCCTTGTGTATGAAATGTGCAATTCAGATGAACTTGCATCACCCTGCCTTTCCCATAAAGACTGTTTATTTCAGAAGGCCTAGGGGCACTCCTTTGCAGGATAAGCTAAAGCAAGTTACTATAGGAAAGGACACTCTAGCTTATTTGCTTTCCTTGCTGCCATTGTGACTGTGATCAGGAAAAAAGCCAGTTGATAATAAATGGCCTGATTAATATTCTTTTCTTTCTTCTCTTGTAACAAATCTGAGCTGGATGTAAAGGTAGGGTATTGGATTATAAATTGAACAGGAACAGCAACGTGAAAAGGCACAGAAGAAAAAAACCCTTCACCAACTCGTCTTTGGCCCGGCTCAAACAGTTCCTCTGTAATTCACCGTCATGTCAATCCCAGTGTAAAACTCTGGGGAATGAAAGGGTTGTCAAGAACAATTAGGACAGGTGATAAGTCTTTATTCAGCTCTCGCTAATCTCATTTTTAGTCTAGCTGCTCTCCCTTCTAAATTAAAGAAGGGCTTCTAGTTAAGCCACAGACAGAAGTAGCCCATTTGCTTCAGACCTTTTAGCATTGTTGGACCTCACACTAGGCAGCAGACGAGACATGGATTAGCAGAGTATGAATTATTTATTGTAGCTCAGCATGCACTGAGGGCAGAGTGTTATTGGGTATTTAAAAATTATGACACAATCAGCTCAAAGTGTGTAAAATGTAGATTTAGTTCATAGTTTGATCCACAAAGGATTTTTTGGGAGTGTGCACGCTTTTCGTACAATGCCCTTCTACATTCATCTAATCTCATCTATGAGCAGAGTCCACAGTAACTGTTGTCAAATGGCCTTTCTGAGAAGACAACAGACTATTGCAATCATTAATCTTGCTAAGGAAGAAAGCATGAGTAACTTTCTTAAAGTCCTGAATTGTGCTATTCATTTAAGATGACAAAATAATGACATTAGAGTCTATTTTCTTTGCTTTGTCCTCAATTATTTATTTATTTTTTTTAAATTTATTTATAGGCATTTATGCCTTTTATAATGGTGATGGTGGAGAGACTGACAGACAATGTGGGCTGAGACAGGTGGCTGTGACATGCAACAAAGCCAGCTGGGATTCAAAGTGTGGACTTAACCATTAGGACACCAAGTAGCCCACTTTGCCATTTAACTGTAGATGTAGGTGAATCTACATATCTAAGTCAACTCTTCTAAGTGGTCTTACTTTGGTGAACTTGATCTGAATATGTGAAATATCAAGTAATAGGGGGTGAACAATTGGCCAGGCACAAGTTAGTTCATCTCAGAGAAAAACAGGTCCTGCAGGGATGTGCAAATGTTGTTTTGGTGGAGGTTTAATTGTATCCCCCCCATCCCCCCACTGATGTGTCTGTGATTGTTTCTTGCTAAGTACAAGGGTTGAAGAAATAGCCTGTTTAGACAGTCGTGCATAGGAGAAGTCCCAGGGTTATGGGATTTAGATGCCTGTAATTTCTCAGTTTCCCAGTGGTAAGACACATTCTCATAGTTCTCGGGATGGCTGACAGTTTTATTGCCAACAGACAGCTCTCCTGTGTTTTAGTCTTAGTTAGCATTCTCTTGTTGCACAGTGTTAAGCATGTAGTTTCTATGATGGCTCCCAGTGCCTGTGAACTTGCACATGGATTTCAAGCTGGTGATGCAATCCTGCTACTATAGACGATGCCATTTGTGAAGAAAAAAAAGGCATTCTGTAGGAGCATCAAAGAACTGCTAATAGAAACGTAATGCAAAGCAGAGAGGAAGTGGGGAAGAAGAAACCTGCTTAGCTGAACTAATGTTGACTAATCCTAAAGAAGTTCTGTCTTTACTACCTGTTTTTTGTGCTTACATTTGTTTGTCATCATTCACTGCAGTCTCTGAGGAGTGATAAAAATCTTCTGAGCAAAAGGATTGCATACCTTAAAATAAAACGTGTCTTCAAATTCTGTCAGCATGTCATTGCAACAAATGCCATCCAATAAACAAACAGTCCAAAAAAAAAGAAAGCAGCTTGACACTTCCACAAGCATCGTTAACTAAAATTCAAATCACTTTTACCATCCATCACTTTCTTTGTCGCTTCCCTACCTAGCTTCTGAAATTACATAAGGCCCTCATCTCTCTGTCTTTGCTGTCGATCTGTGCCTGCCGACCCCCCAACACTTAGCCCTTTTACCATTCAGTCACCTTTGTGTGCAAGAAAACCATGCAACCATCCATCGTGTAGCAAGGAGGTGAAATCCTTGATTTGAATTTTGCAGAGCTAAACAAACAACAAAAAAAACCCCATTGTATTTCATGTTTCCTGTAGTGTTGCTGGTTTGTTGCCCCACTCCCTGAAGAGAATTCTTTGAACTTTTTATACAGGACAGTTTTACAGACACATAAAAGGAACGAGAAACAATGGGACAAGAGATGATGTAACAAGTATTCCATCGGCCTGTGTGATGAAAATATGCAGCTATATTAAAAAAGGTTAGGAGTAGGCCATAACAGGTCTCAATATATCAGGAGATTGTTGGATAACCTCTACATCAGTCCAATTCCACTCTATTGACATTTGGGTGGGTGGGGGTTGGCCTGACTGAGGGTTGAAATAATTGCCCTTGAAAGAAAGCGAATGTTCTTCATTTGAACAGAGAGCGTGTTGCTCGCTCAACCATGTAAAGATCCTGCCACCACCCAAGAGCTGCCACACTAATAATTACATTCTGCTTTCATCAAGATCGCTCACATTTGGGGGGCTGTTGCGACACGAGGCAGAGTTGACAAAAGAAAGCCGCGGCCTGCAGAGGGAGAAATAGCTGTGCTTAGACAGATTGCAGCTGTAGAAAGTTCATGCACCGCTAGACTCAATTATAAACTACCCCAGCAAATCCTGCTTGCAGAGAAAAAAAGGATGTAAATTGTGTTTACTGTAGCCTTGTTGAGTACACACAGTTTAAAGGTATGCCATGTATGTTAGTCAACACCCCTACCGACTTTCCCTTCATCTGTTGACTCCCTTGCAAATGAGTTTCGTGCAAAAAACATACAGTAATTGGCCTTGTTACACCATTAAAAGTAAAGAAACCTGTTTAAATATGTAAGCCACTGTTGGAGAGTGGAAGCATTATTAAACTTCAAAGAAATTGTTGGAAAGTCGAGTGTAGATGGAGGAAAAGTAAACTTCAGATCCACTAACACATTGTACATGACCATCTTAAATATAAGGCATGAAGCAATGCCCAACTGGCTCACTTCTCTGAACTCATAAATAAGAACAAAAACAATTCTAGGGCCCTTTTACAGTTGTTGACAGCCTGACACATTCCACATCACCTGTGACTCAGGTGGTAGAGTCCCTAGTGCAGACCATTTACCATTTAGATCTACATGTCTTAGTAGTTTTTGTCAACTAAGCGTAGCAATTTTTTTAGTCTGCATCAGACATAAAATAGCAACAATTAAAATGAAAATGCATCAAAAAAGGTTGGATAATGTTTACATAAAGTTATGTATGAGTTAAAGCTGTCTATTAGTTAATTTGACCTTATACCTACTTCATTTTTTTTAGCTTTTTAACCACTTCTTGTTAACAGGAAATTCCCCTGGTGCTCTAAAGTGCTTTAAAGTTACACTACATCTAAAAAAAAAGTGATTACATTTTCTCAGTTTTTTGGTGACTACCAGCCCATACCAAACAAACAACAAACAACAATATCCTTGAGTCCTTTCATTCAGGTTTTCAAGCTCACCACAGCACAGAGTCAGCACTTGTTAAAGTGGCACATGACGGAAGAATTAACAATGCCTAAGAAAAATTTATCTCACCCTAGTTCTCCCAGAGCTCAGTGTTGCATTTGGTAACATCAACCATTAAATCCTACTGTATAGACTTAAAAATTGGTTTGGTCTTTCAAAAATAGTGCTATGGCAGTTAAGATACTTTTCTCTGGGTGTTTTCCCCTCAGATAAAACAATCATAACCTATGATGTCCCACAAGGTTCCACTCTGGGCCCAGTTCTTTTAAACCTCTCTTTTGTACCACTTGGCAATGTCATCAGAAAGCATAAAATTGAGCTTTATAATTATGCAGATGACACCCATCTATACATTTCCCTATTCCCAGATGATATGCCAGTGATGTGTTCATGCAATGTTTATATGAAATAAATGTATGGATGTTACACTACTTCCTATGGCTGAATCAAGACTAGATGGAGATCCTAACATTTGAGACAAAAACCCAGATAGAGTAATTGTCCGTACACTGTTAATCGTTGGTGCTTTGAACCAAGGTGCAGTTCAAAAACCTGACCTCAGTTTTCAAGCTTGTGTTACAAGATTGCTAACGTGTAATTTTATCATCTTAGAAACATTACTAATATTAGGCAATTTCTCTCTCAGGCTGACAGAAAAACCAGTGTCTGCATTCCTCACCTCAAGGTTTAACTTTTGCAATGCTCTCTTGTTTGGTCTACTTCAAAAAACACTGTTGGCCTTCTGAAACTACTTCAGAATGCAACAGCCTAAGTATTGATAAAGATCAGACAGTAAGCACATACAAAACCTGCTTTAAAGTCACTGCACTTATTAATTTCTCAATAAAGCTTTTTTAAAAGCTATTTTAATTAAAAGGCCCGGCACTAGCCTACCTGTCAGTCATGCTATATATGCAACAGATCCCTCAGATTCTTGTTGCTGTTTTCCTTACGCCTTTTTTTATTTTACTGAACTTTAACTTGTGCTTTTTTGAAAAAAATGAGATTGTAAAGTATTATCATTGCATTTTAAAGACTTGCAAATTTCTATTTTTGTTTTGCCTTTTTCTGTGCTGTTTTAATATCACTCTGTGAAGCACTCAGAGCTGCATGTTTGCATGAAACGTGCCATATAATTAAACTTGAGGTAAGCTGTGTTCCATTTCCAGGCTATCACAGAGAAACAGAGAAGCTGGTATTTTTTATAATCATGTCTGAGTTAGGTTTGCCAGCATTTAATTGATTTGATCGGTTTTCTTGCCGAGACTGAATACAGCTTAAGTAATAAATAATTGGTAGTTGTGCACTGCTCAAAACATCGCCTCACATCATGTTTTCATTTCCCTCTACACCTTTGTGTATATAACTTAAGCCTGTGGGGAGTAAGTGCTCAAATCATTACTGATCCTCCCTCAATTAATTCTGCATCACAGGAAATGATAAAATCATTGGGCAGACATTTACACACAACCATTCCTCCCTCTTATTTTCTGACTTTGGGATACTGAGGCGTAGAACAGTGTGAGCTACACGTCACACAAATCCACTCCATGCACCAAATGACCCTATACTATCATGTCTATATCCCTCACGCGGGTGAAGGCAATATAGCCAAGGACATTTGGTGGAGCTGCGTGATGGATTTAGCAAGCATTCTCACTCAGGTTACAATAATTGTAGGTTCGGTCTCTTGTTCAAGCACTCATCAACAGATGACATACAGTAGCTGCAGCTGGGGAACATACGATGTAGCGGAGATTGAACATTTCTCACTACTTGCCCATCCTACAGCCAAGGAGCTTGCAGTAAATGACCCGCTGTAACAAGACTTCTAGAGATGAAGGCAATGTGTGCCTGAAAAAACAGATGAAAGGAGGGTTAATAGCAATATAAGAGGAGAGGGACATGAAAGAAATGTAGGAGATGAAAAGAGCCGGGTAAATAAGGGCAGTATAGGGGGTGAATATGTGAAACAAGGAAGCATCTGGATTAAAATGCAAAAAAACAAGATGGTGAGGCCTGAGAGAGGTTTGGACTGGAAGATTAGGCCAGAATACAACTTGGTTTCAGGGACAGAATCACAATTTGCTTAAAATACAATATGCATCTCTTAACTCAAGACAGTACATCTGTTATTGGTTTATTGCTCCTTGTTCTTTTTTGATGAGATTTCCAGGCCAACAATTGTCATCGCTCTTGCTAAACTGTCATCTATGAATCTGAGGCTAACTAATATCTCCATCTACATGAGTGCAGAGGAAGCAGATGGTGAAGGCATCATTTGCAGTCGGTGTTGCTGAAACTTCAGCCACCTCCTACAGCCGTTATTAAACTATGGCATTAAATTCAAACAGTCAGCATCTCAACCACGGCCTTCTCATAGCCTGAGAGTTTGAGATGCTGACTGCTAAGTCCTTAACTTGTTGGGATCAATCGGTGTACGTCTTTGAGACTACAAATTTAGTGGGAAAAAACTGACATGAACAGGTAATGAGGAAAAATGTGAGGTGAGTAGAAATCCCTTCTGCATGACCGGGATTTAACTAAGTAGCACCTCCTAAAAGCTAAAAGCAGATTAAAAGGAGTAAAGTGCAGCCGTATTAACACAGCTGTTTCTTTTCATTTATCTTCTGGAGGTTTGTTTGCATAGCTTTAATCTCTTAATTTGTGTGATGTCATTATGAAGCAGCCCAGACGAGGGCACGCAGACGGTAGTCATATGTACTGGCCAGAGTGTGGCAAGGGGGCACAAGCTCTCACTGGAACTATATTTTCTTACATGTGTTATTTGTATGTAGGTGGAATAACTGTGTATCGTAGAGGCAACCAATAATCAGCACATGAACTCACGGAGGGCACATAATTTATATTTTCTGGTATCCCTTAGGGAAACAGTCTCATTTCTCAAAGGAGATAGCATATCTCATGTTTTTCACATTTCTCTGTTTGGAGGTGATCTTTAAAGCTATAGAGACCTGAGAGATTAAAATGAAAACCTACACATGTTGGTGTGGGTTATAGCCCTAGAAATACTGTATCTTTGCATCTTTCAAGCTTCTTTTTCTTTGACCTTATTGGTTTGGTATACACATAAAAAAAAAAAAAACTCTGCAAAGAGCCAAGGAGCACACTTAGGGCATCACAGAGTGCTAGCCTTTAAATGAAGGCATTCATTTTAAAGAATTTGCTGCCTTGTGTGTCTGTTGTGTGTCGCACTTGCTCAAAGAAATTGGATTTAAATTTGTCCCACAATGGCCGTCGATATATTTGAGTCTAAACATAAAAGTCTGACTAATTGTAGTGACAAATGTCTGACACAATCAACTGCTCTAATGTAAAACCACCTTAAAAGCAAAGCCTTTAAAACATCAACATATCTTAAAGTTCTTGTAGCCCACCTGGATCGAATTTGACGCACATTCACTTTCAGCAACATTGTGAGCTTTCTCAGGAAAGTTATAGCTTCGTAATGCTACAAACACTAACGGAACTATCAGACAATCCTCTATAGCATCCTGCTGTTTAGTTCAGTGCACACTAGTACCAATATAAAGTAACACCAACCACATTCCTCCATAACAACTTTGCAAAATCACTTTGTGTATGCCATCACAGCAATAGGTGCCTGCTGCCATTAATTCTTACATTGCTGCCTTTGCTAATTATCCATATTTCCTCCTACAGTAGAAGTCATGTGCAGTCTGCCTCATGCTTCATTCTGAGCCAGCTACTCTTGACAACTAAAGATGTGTTAATGTGCTGCAATTAAAAAAAAATGTCAAAAACAATTAGAGTCCTCTTAGACAGTCAAACCGTGACAATCCTTAGAGTGGTAATTATCTCTCGCTGAAGATAACTGTGTTGTGTGAAGCCGTAATTTCTTTCAGGATATTATTCATTATAATAAAAAAAGAGAGAAAGAGAGAGAGATTGCACAAATAAACAAATAGATAGAGGCGAAGAATTGAAAGATGCTGCCGAATCAGCTCAGCGTTTGACAACATTGATGGGTCAGATGCTACAGAATATTTACATCCAATGGATGGAGAATCTAACTTGATGGAGTGAATAAATGTAATAAAAGTCCCTTGTTTATCTAAACTACATCAGTTCTTTACACCTTTTTAATAATCTATCATGTAAAATGTTAAACTGCCTTGGCAGTTCCATTTTTTGCCTCTAAAAATATATAAATGAACAAACCAAATATGTAAATAAATAAATAATTAATGTCATCAATTTCTCAATTTGATTTGACATTTATAGAACCAAAACTACAGAACGGAGTCCTAGAACCTTTCATTCCTCAGACTCCCCCAGAAGTGGTGTGCAATGCAATGCTGCACTCACTAACAGCTCGTCACTTACTGCCGCCTTGTCAGGACTGCTTGGCGTCACGTTCGAACACACTGGGTTCCCATTAGCATCATTTTATAATTCGCAGCATAGTCTGACTGACCTATAAAATACCCAGAACATCAGAAACAGATGCCATGAGTCTGTAGCCAAATGGTCTCAGCTGGTGTCTTTGCTGATGCTTCTTTTCAGGCAACAAAAAAGTGAAGTTTGGCTGGAAACTTCAGTTTAATGTTGTGAAGGGGTCTGTTTTAAACCAAACCATGACCTTTTCCTAAACTGAACCAAATGCTTTTGGTGACTAAATCTGTGACTAAGTCACATTAAAATAAAACTAGGTCGACTGATACAAGTGATAAATCTCGGTCACCTGGGTGAAATTCCTGTGACTTGCTCCACCAACCCTTTCAAACTGAAAAATTCATATACATCTATTGGTGCTGAATATTGATGCAGGTGGCACCAAAGTACATCTTATGTGCATCTCTCAGACACCAGCGGCTTTGACATAATGGAAGGTTTTTGATACCCTGGGAGTAAGAGCAGGTTGGCAACGCAGATGTCACTTGCCATCAGAAAAGAAATCCTTTCTACAACACAGCAGCTGCTTACATTGGCGACTTCATTCTTAAAGGTGGACATTTCACTTAAAAGCTCATTTAAGTGTTGAGGTAATGAAACTATTTCGCAAAGAGAGCCACGACAAGATGGGTCCAGCCATGTTACCAAAAAAAAAAAAAAAAACAGGATCAATTTTATGTAATGTTGGCAATTTCCAAAACAACTCTGTGGAAAGTGAAGAAGTTAAACTTTTTGTCATAACATGAGATCAACACATTTAACCTTTACAGTGTCACAAAGGCAGATGAAAGACTTTATATCAGAATATCATGGCAGTAAAGATAGGTTTAAAGGCAGTATGCAAATAAACTCCTTTAGTATTTTGTAACAAGGATAGCATAGAGTCCATTATTTTTGCAAAGTTTTGCAGAATTTTGACATAAAGATGTTTGTTATTTAATGTTAAATACACTATTTTTTTTAGAACGTTATAAGCTATTGTTTATCCAAAAATATGCTTGCTTGTCACATGTTTCAAAAGTGATAAGGGTTATTGATTCACACTTTGTTGGTACGAATGTATTTGGCCGGCATCAAAGCCAAAGTTCCATTTTTCACCAAAGGATCATCAAACATCTCATAATGCACTTTCAAAGCATGAATTTACATATTGCCCATAAAAACAATACAATAATGAAATGAAACTACAGATTAAGTTCGTAATGACTTGCGGATGCTTCATGCCATCTGAGAGAAGTGATGCATGTTTTGACCAACTGAAGGACATTAGCAGTCTAAGAAACGCCGAGCACAATGAGAATCTGAAGGCCTCCACAAAGTAGTTGATTGCATTATGGGCTTGCTATGCAGCTGGCAGCTGCTTCCTGACAATATGATGATGGAAAACTCTTGTCGCTCCACTTCAAAATAGTCAATTAACGGAAATGAAATTGTGTGATGTCTGTTGCGACACAGATGCTGAAGGCAAAGATGACAAACTGGGACTGCAGAGGAAATTCTATTGCCGGTTAAAATTTACAAACATTTATTGATTAGTTTTTCTATAACCCTTCTTAAGACTGTTGTTGGACACTGTAGTAAAACGTGTGTACTGAGCTTCTGATAAGAATGAAATACATGAATACGCTGTATGTGGTTAATGAGAACTGGCCACTAATGTTCACTGCATTAGCATATTAACAGTATTTATTTGCATTCTTCTTTGCGATATCTTGGTGCTATGTGGTAAGCAAAACACTGCCCAACTTTAAATCATCCTTTCAGGAATATATGTATTTCTACATGTGAAGTAAGGAGCCCATACTATATTGGTATTGAGTGCTCATGGCTGGTTCTCAGAGAGCAGTGCCCATTCACAGTGATTGATCTGATCAAATATGTTCATTTCCCACAAATGTAGAAACACAAGTCCTGAATCAGTCTTCTTCTGCTGACAACAATTCTCACATCCCCTACCACAAATTTTGGTATTGCTAAATACTTAAAGAATGAAATCAGGCCAGTGTTAATATACAACAGGCTAGAACTATATTTTGTATGCAGGTATTAATGTGCAACCTGAATGTTTTCAGCCGCTCAGACTAAACATGTGAAATAAATCATCAAAACCAAACAAATACAATTAAAATCTCTGTAAATCAACAAAAAGGAAACGTTTCTATCAAACGTCATGGTGTTAAGCCTGTATCTAAACCAGTCAGCTGTTAGATTATGTCAGAGCCAGCCAGGTGTTTCCCATCATGCCAAGAGGCTGTGCAGTTGCTGGAGAGAAATGATGGCATCTGACTCCGAAAACTGTAGCCATCTTGGTTTCATGATGATGATCGTTGCCTACATTTGCGTGACGTCAGAGCAAGTTGGGACCAAGTCAGACAGAAACCTAACTGTCATGCATTGTGCTGTGATTGCTGGTGATCGAATCTGTGCAGGTGTGACTTATCTCAAATGAGTGTTGTATCTGTTTAACTCTGATGAAGATACAGTAATGTTAAAATGTTAAACATGCTTGCTTGCACAATAAAAAAAACCTCGAACAGTCTGTTCCATTCCCTTTTTGTTCTAAATTCTCTACCAGTGTTGGTCTTTATATATTTCTCATTGAAGAGAGTAATCACATCACAAAGTACTGATCAACAAAAGTAATGCAATATATTACTATTGTGTTATCCAACTGTGTCAATTGAAGTTGGAGTTTAAAGGACTCCAGATCCTTCCCTTATTCATTCACTCCATACTCAATGGTGGTAAGCTACGTATGTAGCCACAGCTGCCCTGCAGCTGACAGAGGCGAGGCTGCCAGTCTGTGCCATCAGCCCCTCTGACCACCATCAACAACTCTCTCTCACGCTGCATCATCTTGTATTGAACATGTAGAAATAGAAAACAAGTGACTGTGGTTTGACCATCTGGCAGTCTTTCAGGCTTTTACAAACCATCTACCAGTCCCAACATCAGCTGCATGGTTCACACACCCTTTGAACAAAACCAAGTGGCTCCTGAATGTATGCAAACCTATGACTAGCATTACCCATCCAGCTAAGAACACACAACACTCCAAAAGAGAAATTATTGAGAGTCACGTTTCTCCTCTTTGTATCCTCTCCAAGCTTGTGTGTTCTGGACCAGTCTGTCAACTGAACACAGAGCCAAAATTATATCTTGTTAATTCCTCGTAAGAGAGTGAACAAGCTGACAAAATGTCAAAGTAACAGAGTGTTAGAGGAATTAGTAAAAATAAAGAATCATATTACATTACATTATTACACTGTTCCTTAGCGACCTTTTGCTAGATCTGCTGTCTCTAACACATTTCATGTACATATTACGTACATATTGTGTGTATGTATGTATGTATACACATACATACGCACAATATGAATTCTGTTCTGTGTGGTGTGGAGTGCATCAGTTTGAAACACCATAACTGTCTTGCATGTGCATGTAGTAAGCATACATGCTGTCACTCACACACACTCTCAAACCTTGTCTTCAATCTTTTTCTATAGAAGAAATTGAAAGAAGTCTAATTGGCTGCATTACTTGTTCCTATATTTTCATGGTCACTGAAGGAATCTTATTGTACGACAGATGGAAGGTATAGAACTGCACCAGACGCACTGAGGGAGGCAGACAGGGAGAGGGAAAATGAGGGTTTCTTTTTCTTTTTGCAGAACCAATTTTTTGAACATGTATTTGCTGCAAGGTCTGTATTTAGTCCTTTACACTTCAAAAAATTAGAAAATATGTAATTTGCCCTAGGAGTGCACCAGCTTTTGTATGCAAGAAATCCTCCACCTTTTGAGAAAAAAGAGTAAAGAAAAAATAATGCCATCTTACAATAGGATTAGTAGGACAAAATTTAAACATTTGCATTCTTAAAGGTCTCTTTCATAATTATCAAAATGACTGTACCGCACTTATAAACTGAGGTTTATAGTAATACGTTCAGAGTATTCCTGTTGCATTCATGCCTGCACCGAACAGCCACAACCTAAACTCTGGTGCCAAAAACCTCTTGAGAGTCTCCCTAGAGATTCAGACGGCCTTGAATCTCTGCCTTTGTGTTCATGTAAACAGCTTAACCTGAATTAGGCTAAAAACCTGAGTAATGACCAAAGGCCATTCCCCCTGTCATTTCTTTTCATAGTTGTGTCGGTCTGAAGTGATTTTAGATTTTGCTCCATTAAACTAATTGCTGACTAAAACAGAGAGTGCTTGTGTCTGCCAAAGGCCTCGTGGATCCCAGGGGCTCTCTTGAGCAGTGCAGCTGACGTCGAGTGCTGCTCGGTGGGTCTACGAGCTCCATCTGTGCCAGAGTCTCCCATAGGATGCCTTGTACCCAACCAACCCCCCCCACCCCCACCCCAACTGCAGTGCTGGACTGCCATGCATCTGCTTCCCCCTCTGACAGCCTGTTACAGTGAGGGAACACATGATGTTGTGCTTAGAAACGCGAACACAGATGCACACTTTTACATAAAACGTAGAGACTAATCTGTCGGATGATTTATGTGTCGCACTTTGTAATGGCTGCGGTGAACACGTTTTCTTGCTGACGGGGAAAATTTGAATGTTGTTCAGTCTCAAAATGCTGTTCTGAAATTTGTCACGATTTAGGAGAATAATCCATGAGAGTCCTGGCCAGCTTTAGCTTGAATAATTTTCTGACTTATGATTATAAAATAACAAACTTGCAATGAATGGCAGAAATTCTTGTACTGTAACCAAATGGAAAACATTATTTAATTTTTAAAAAATCTAAATTTGTGAAAATGGTATTCCCTTCATTGAAATCTACTACAGACTACCAATGTAAAGTGGGACAGAGTTTGGGAATTGAAACTGGAATTCCATGGAAATGATACCTACTGGAGCAGAAACTTTGGAAAGTTTTTTTTCTTCTCCCCGCAATTGATGGTTACTGTTAGAGAAGCCCAGTACAGCATAGTTTTGGGATTTTGGGGCTGATAAATATATATCTGAGCATCTTTTGAAACCAAATTAAATAATAATATTAATGTTTTAAAGCCACTTTTCATACAGCTGGATGACACATAACATCTATGCACTTTTTTAGTCTTTAAAGTTTATAATTAGGCATATTTACATGTGTAAAAAGAATAAAATTACCTACATGAATGATAGATTACTGATACTAAAACCTATGTTATTATACTAGATATATCTCATTTAAAAAACTGTAAAATTACAGAACCAATATGCCTTTTTGTTATTTGTCATTAACTTAACTGGATTTCAGAAGACTATTAAATCATTTAACAGTCAGTATCATCTATTGAATAAAAAGGAAATATTTGTAAAATTAAAATAAATGTGCTATTGTATTCTAACTGAAAAAAATATTCTTCTTATTATTGTGTTTTTCAAAAATATCTGAACAATTTGTTAAAACAAATCCATTAAATTACAGGTCTTTTACAGTGCATATAAAAGCAGGTAAAACACATCCATACAAGACGGAGTTCAAGTGGTTTTTAACTCAGATTGCTGCTGTAATGGTGGCTTGTTTACTTCCATTTAGAAACAATGTTAGTCCATCTATAAAAGCATTCCTCCAAGTTTAAATTGTAAGTGTCCATTGTGCCCTGATGCACATTGAGTACTCAGCATTGTGATTAGCTCCATATAGACATATGTCGTAAATGAAATGATAACATGTCCTCATTCACTCATTTTCACAAATAAAATAAAGCCTCACTTTGACATTCAGTTACACTGTATATCCATGTTGCACATTCATGTCTGCTTCTTTTGAACACAGATATACTCAAGGACACACTAACAGTTATGTTTCCATCACTCCAGAGCACATCTCACTGAGCCATTTTCATTTCCTTAAGACTCATCCAACCATAAACATAATCACCACTTGTCTAACCCATATATCCTTTACCTAACCTGAAACCCAGCTTTCATACTAATATTCGATGATTTACATTACAGGGGCTTGTTGTTTGTCCCTAAAAGGAAGCTAAGTCCTTACAGTGTGACTGTAGAAACAGATTTATGCCCCCACAACGTGACTAATTCAAGTCTACACACTGCACAACCTGCACAAGTGCAAACACACACGTGCAGCCTGTAAGATTTGGCAACTGTGCCACCCGAGTCTCTGATTAAATTTGGCATAAATGTGCTGACTCCTTGGGAGTTATTTGGTATTTCCCAATCTTATTATGACTGCCTCCCATCTGTTTCTCATATTTTAGAATACTTTATAATACCGTATAGCTGCAACCTGCATTTACACATTTTTAAACGTGCAGCTTTGTGACAGTTCAAGACAGTTTCTTTTTTTTCTGTGACTCATCTCCAACAGAGATGAAACAATGGTGTTTGCCAATTGAGCCAGATGTTCATGTTTAAACAAGTGCTTACATAAGAGGCACCCCTCAACGGCAGCCATTGGAGAGAGAAAGAGAGACTGAGGAAGAGAGCGAGGCAAAGAGAAAATGACAGAACACAATGTTTAACAGAAGTGGTGTTCATTTCAAATGGTGTAATGTTACATTTTATTGCCTTGATGGTGCTCGTTCTGCCCATCCTGCCTCTTGGTCCTACCCTCAGCCATATTCCCACTTCATGCATGTCTTCATTGTTCTTGGTCCTAGTCTCTGACCTGTTCACCAAAGTCAATTTTCGCCACACCCTTGCAAACTCTGTCGTCCCTGTTGCTATTCATGCTGTTTCAGCTGTTAGTTGTCAGTGTCTTTTCTGTCTGTAGGTTTTCTTTTTTTGTGTGTGTGTGTTGACATGTAAAGACTTATGCCAGCTTTTGAAAGTGATATGTGTGGTGCTTCTTTTCACTTGGGTCCAGTTAAGCAGAAGGGTCCTATTGGGATGGTGTTTGAAGGTCAAGTTATGACAGTATAAAACTGAGAGACCGCTTTAAAGCTGCTGCTCTACACTGTTGTTCTGAGTGCGGGGATCCTAATATGGGTGTATTCCAAATATTTCAACTCCTGTTCAGATTTGACCAATGCATCACCTCCTCTGGATGGTTTTGTCTCAGGAGTTTTATGGTGCAGAGCAGGACCTAGCGTTCTTTCAAACACTCATCCAGAAAGCGACTGGGACTGATCCTGATGGGACTGAGAATACTTATCAATTCCACTATGTCTAAACAGTTGAGATATTAGGCAATATGAGGTGAACTGCCATTACAGGGTATATAGGTCCAGCTCCAGACCTGGGAAGCAGCAAATACATTCCCATGGTCCTCCCGTTGGCACAGTGAAGGTCGGTGGAGCAGCTGGGAAACTCTAACAGCTGGGATCCTCCTCCATCTCCAGCAGACCGCAGATGTCCCTCCCCAATCCTCCCCAGCTTTTCCTGTCTCTTTTCTTGCTCATCGTCTCTATCTCTGTCCCAAGTGTGGAAAAAGCTGGCAAAGCTGCGATCCAGTTGTGAAATGGTTGTTTTCGCCAATTACTTCCCTCCCCTTCGCCCCCTTATCCCAGATGCAGCCAATCTCGAGTGAAGATGTTAGGGTTATGCAAATGATATTAGTAAATCTGGAGAGCTCGATGGTGGGGAATTGGTGTTTTTATTTGTCCTTTTTTTCCAAAATGTTTCAGCTTTTTTCATTTTGGATGCATGATAACACAAGATTCATAATTTTATTTGGTTAAATTAACATAATGTGAGAACACAGTTTGAATTTGGACGTGACAGCGGAAACAATTAGTGGTGTCACAAAGTCAGAGAATGTTTTGTCATCAAATCTGACAAAATTAGGTCAGCCATGTAAACTGTAGTGGGGTGAGTGAGAATGAGTTAAAACACTGAGTGAGGCATTTGCATGTGACTGAATACATACATTTGCTCTTTTGTGGGTATTGTTTTAATGACTCAACAGCTCATTTTCATCAAATCATCAAAGATGAAAATTCAATAGAAGCAGAAATCACAGCAGTCAGATGAAACTGCAGCCAACAGTTTGTAGAAGCCAATTCTAACCGTAAGTGCCATTAAAAAGTATATCTATGCTTTGACCCAGTTCGGAAGATTAATTTTACAATGGATAACCTGCTTGTTTGACGCAACAGACCCACTTTTGAATGATCGCTAAATGTATGACTGCATCTGTGCCATTTACTATTTGTCATGGTCACCACTCTATTCTGGGAAATTAGAATTCTTTCTGAAAACTCCCTAAGCTTAAACAGCATTGTCCTAGGGCTTCCAGAGTGCAGGGCTGTGCATATAATAGCACCAGGAGAGATGGGTACCGTCTGGCTGTCAGTCTGAGGTGAAGGAGTGAGTTTACAATAAAGCCTCAGGCTCAGTGATCCACACTCAGCCGTCCTTTATCAACGCTGGTCTCCTGGGCCACTTGGTCAATCCACTTGGTGTGCTCCAACTCTTACTGGCTTTAAAAACAGGAAGAGTTTTCCCCATTGTTCTCAATATCATCCTGGATGTCTATCATTGCCCACGTTACAGTTAGGATGCTCTTTTATTTATGTCTGAGAAATCAGATCTCAGTGTGTCTTCAACGGTCTTGGGTGCATTCACAGCCTTACTTAAAGTCAGTTCATGCGTTCTGCATCTGCATGTCCCCAAGGGTGTTCACTACGCAAATTTCACCATTCACCAAATCCAGGAAGGTCCACACAGACTCCTTTGTGGATGTCTGCATGCAGCCCAATATCTGTGACTGCGCTGACTGTCTGCACTGCAAGCAGATGTGCAAGGAAAACAAATGGTGCTCTGTACAAGAAGATTCTCTGTCATCCACACCTTTATAGTTAACCAGTTGTAAATTAAAGTAGTCGCTTCTGGACTGTGAAAGTATTCTGATTCGTACATGCTTTCCATTGAAGGAGCCTGAACACTTTGAAAGATCCAATTTCTCCAGAAATCCTGTGCTATATTTACCCACTGTGCTCAGCACACCTCAGGAATATTTATTTACTGAAACAGTGAAACAGCCCAATCAGTAATTATCTGCTACATCCTATAAAAATTGCCCCTTAGAGCTGTCCTTTTGTGATTGGATCATACAACACACATGTTAATGCTGAGTGTAGACAAAGCCTATGTCAAGGTTTCTTTATAACTGACTATCATACACCCTTCCTCAAACTGGACAGCTAATAATCTGTGTGCAGACCTATCAAAAATCAAAAAGGTAAAAACACAACTCTTCCTTTTTTTCTAGATCCACAAGTATTGGGCAATAAATCACATGCAAAAGCTCTGGTCAAGTATTTTCATTTGTATTCTCAGGATTGCAGGTGCTGTGTTTTCTGCTGGTAGAATTGCTGCCAACAGAAGCAGAAAAACTGTCTAAATGAGTATTAGACCTCCACTGTTGTTTTGGTTTTGGTTAATTCAGAAACAGAGGGAGACATTTTGCTTTATTTCAGCTTTGGGAGTTACCTTCTGGAGTCAAGATTTATCAACTGACATTTAAATATCTGGACTTTATTGATCTGACCTTGATGACTTGACAGAAACTACTCCTTTGGGACTCTGCATGATAAAGATAATTAATCGCATAGCCCATGGCTACAACTGATAAGTGAGCAACTGGTAGGTTTTTTACACCTCTTCAGAAGGTCATAAACTTTGGTCTAAAACTTAAGCAACCAACTTAAGCTGACAATAGCCCCAGCTAGCACTGTACAGAGGTGGTAATAAAGCATGCTCTCCTCTAATTACAGCTTCCACATGACAGAATCCCACTTGGTGTGCAATGGAGAGTTTGTAAATCATGCATGTATAATTGGTGTGCATCACACACAACACTGAACAACAAACAGTACAACATATTAATTAGTTAAAACCTTTTTCATAATATGAGAAAATACAATAAATCCCATAGCAGCACAGGAATGTAACATGATTGCATATTGCACAAATTCCAGATATAATTAAGCATAACACACAAATGTGATATTCTATTATTGTTAAGGTCAATAATTATGGTTAACAATGGGAAAACATATTCCTAAGACATCTAAGATCCTCCCAAAGCAGATAGAAGCATGTAAAGGTCACATTTGTTGTTCTACTTCTGACAAAGTCCGATGTTTTTCTCTCTTTGCAGATATGTAAAACTGTGAAATAATGACTAAAGTCCTGTTAGTCCGTCCTTGGGAAAAAAATTATTTGAAAACCAAATTCTGTCGTTGCAAATATTTTTGTAGAACACAATCAGATCTAATTAAATTGTGGTCTGTCTTTCATGTGCATTAGTGAAAAATAGAATGATGAGCTTCACTTCGCAAAATGGCTTTTGTCTCACTCTTGACTTTTGGATTTGTAAACTTAGACACATTAGACAGCTCATCTATATGAGTGGCATGCACCGGAGTAAGACTTTGACTAAACACTTCAAGGTGAAATGTTGCTTATTTAACAAAACTGAAAGATTGAGCATTCTTTATTATCAGTCTGCAATGCTATCATACTAAACCAAGCACAGAAAAACAAAGGCATTTGTAAAGTATGAGTAGCAGAGTATTCTTTCATTAGGAGGAGGGAGATTGAGGTCGTATAGATTTTGTATTATCATAGTGCCTTCTGTCTGTGATTTATTCAATAGTGAAACAGGATGTTTGTTGTAGGAGACTTTGATTAGCTGCATTTTTGCGCTTTACATTGGACTTACTTTCTACTTTGCAGTTGTTGAAGTAGACTAAATGTGATGTAACAGCTACATATCACAACTGTGCTTGTACCTGTGTCTGGATGATACTGTATTGAGCGAACAGTCAGATGTGATGTGATAACTTTTGAAGGGTAATCTATGAAAAAGCCTGGTGTGAGACAGGCCAAGGTGGGGAGCCGTCTGGCCATGCAGGCAGTAGGAGGCAATCCAAAGTGGAAAAAATGGCATCATGTGTACAGAATCACACAAACGAGGTTGCTACAATCCTCATCTAGACACTAAACCTTTATAAATTTGCTAATAACGTTGAGTTTGCATTTTATGACACTGGTTTCTTCAATAAAATACTTGAATCATTTCTCTTTTGAACTCTGCCTGGTTTCTTATTTTACCTTTTGAATCTGCTCTCCAAAAAACAAATACAAGAAAAATAAGGGACCCCTGATGACTCTTCAGGAAATGTGGACAGAAAAAAAAATCATATAAAGAAGAAGAAAAAGAAAACAGACCCATGCAAGTGTGTCATACAGTAACAAAGACATGAAGTACAGGTGATGGAGGGATAACCCCAGAGAAACGGATGATTTTTTGATATTTTCTAAATATTGAATCAGCACAAAAACTAAAAGGAAAACAAGACATGGTTTTAAAAGCAGACAGCAGGTGTAGATCCATCGGGGCAAGAGAGAGCAATTCAAGACAACTGGGTTATATCACTGCAGTTTTTCTAGCATGCTGATTCTGACATCAAAGCCTGCACACCGACTACCTGTGAGTGTTTCCACCCAACACAACAATGAAGTTGAATCCTTATGAACTGGCTTACTCACATTCATGAGGTACTTTATTAACTCAACAGATAAAAGGCGTAATGTGATTCTGTGCTGAAGCAGTATAATATGATAAATCATCCTGCACAAATAAAGAAGCAGCTGCAAATGCAACATCTAAACATTACTACCTTGTAAAACTGATGTACACTGTAAAAATAACCTAAAATTTTACAAAATCATTCCTGTTTCCTCATGGATTTTTTCTGTACATCTTAAATACATAAAAAATGGGAAAAAAAGAGTTTTTTTTAATGCCAGAAGACTCACTGTATATTCAATATAAGACACACAAGACACTTTTAGCACAAGTGTCTTGTTTTTAAATTAACAATATAAGAAGCAAATTTTCAAAAAAAGTTTTTTTTTCTTATTTATAAATAGATTTGTTTGACTATCTATCATTATCATTGTATATACAACATTTTTCTTATTGTATATTACAGGAATTTTGACTGTTTTTATGTATGTGTCATTATACATTAAAAGCTCAAAAATTCTGCATGTAAAATAAAGACTATAAAATGTATTTTCTTCATGGAAACTTTCTGGTATATTCTGTTATTTTACAAATGTTTTTTATTTGTTTGTTGTTTTGGTTTTGGTGCCGCATCTGCTGAATTATTTTTATTTTTATTTTATTTATTTATTTTACAATTTTACTTTTTTTTCTTGTTTAAAAAAAAAATGGTAGAGATTATGCTAGCTGACTAAATGTTATTTTGGTCCTCATCAACTCTTGAGGGAAATATGTAGCTGCTATATATCCCATGAGGTGTGTCATTTTGAGTTGGGGTGGTAACATACAGTGAGTGTATCTGTTTTAGTTTTTTGCTGATGTAAATTTTGCTTTCAGCAAGGCTGAAACCAAGATTGGTGAGGGCAGTAGGTGGTGGGCCAGCCAAGTAAAGCTGCAGACCATAAACCCAAAACAGTGAGCTGAAATATGTTAAAATACCCCATAAATCTGAGGAATCTGCAGATTTTGTGAGAAAGACAGCATATATCTTTATATGAGCAAAACCTGACTCTTACAGCTATTCATTTGCTCCACTGTTAATGTAAAATAGTTATTGGTGAAGCTTTTAGTTTGATTTACAGGGCAGAAAAAATACAATATGTATGTGGTACATTGCAGGAGAAGTTTAAAACACCCTTGCAAGCTAAAGATTATTGTACTGTGAAAAAATAGATAATATGAGGTACTTTCATTCCTGACCTGGCAGTTCCATGTTGGAGTGACAAACCATTGCAACTTGAACCTACCAGCAGTGAAATTTCTGACTTCTGACTGGACTCCATCATAAGGTCATCTTGACCCGACCAGGCCAGCTGTGTGACCCCATCTGGAGAAGTGGATCTATAAGTAGCAGGAGTGCAGTAAGAATACAGAAGAAAGAAAAGAATATGAGCGGAAGCTGTGAGCGTGGCATGGCAGTTAATCATGCTAAAGCTATACACTCCCTCAATCTGTCCATCCATCTGCCTCCCTTGTGTTCCTCATCCCTCCCTCTGTCTGTTTGTCTCTGAACTGTCCATTTCTGTCCTCTCAGCTCATATTTCATTCTCACGCACTCATCTCTCTCTTTCGCACACTTTGTTCATCTTTCACCTCTAACCTGCTGCGGAGAAGTGGGTTATTTCTCTGCACTTCTTCAGTCTGCCCCTAACAAACAGAAACATCCACCCGAAAGCTCTTTGCATTCGTTGAATCATAGCTGACCTCACACAGCTCACCTCATCTCCATAACTCCTCCCTCCCAGTTAGGTTGTCCTCACCTAACCTCTCATCTCTGTCCGTCCTTTGTGCATTCCCCCAACAATACCTGCTCTGAACGCCCACTGAGAATTTATCCATCCATCTCTTCTTCTCGACTTTATCCTCGCAGTGATTTCTGGATGTTCACAGTGGGAGGTTGTCAGGGCCAGTCAGCTCCTGGTGGGTGGTGGTCGGGGTGTTGATGGGATATGTGAGACCAAGCAGCCCTGCAGGTCCCGGTGAGCCATGCTTTGCCACAATACAGAGAGAGGAGAGGCAGAGTCTGAGTGCAGCCAGTGATGCACCTATTGATCAAGCAAACGTGAGGGGAAAAAAAGGATGAAGTTACAAGGCTAGTTGAAGACTAGTTGACAGTTAGAAAAGTTTTAAGTTGAGGCTCAGTTAATTGGTTTTCCAAGGGCTGGATGAATTATGCTTGTGTGTTTGTTGTTGAGCCGCTGTGGAAGATGATGCATAATTGCAGAATTTATAGCAGATTGGAAACGACATACTTAGAAGAAAATCCTCAGACTTTTTAAATGTTTTTTATGATACAATTCAGTTTTATGTTCCATTTATTTTGAGAATACTGAGGGGACTGTATAGGTCTTTGTTCATATGTGTGTGTGTGTGTGTGTGTGCATCTACACATACATGCAAATTATTTACGAAAGCTTTCAGTTGCGTTAGGGAACATTACGAGCCACTAGTTTGCAAGGCAGTTTCCAATAGCAACCAAACTTACTGGCTTCCTACTCGTGGAGGTTTATTATTGGTGTTATTTATACCAGTGTACATTTATTAGACCCACGTGGGCATTTGCAGTGTATCTGTATTTGTTTAATCTCTGTTATCTTTCCAGTGAGCGTGTTCTGCTTTATTATTGACGGCATTAAGCCAACTCCTTTGACTCACTGTGAGTGAGTAGTTAGGGCTTGTGACTAACTGACTTACTGTGGTGAGGGTGAAGCAGCTTTCGGTTACATCATGGCACCTCTGTTAATTCTGCTCCAGATCCTGCATGTTAAGTTGACATGAACTGAAAAACTGAGATTGTGTTTCATCTGATGTGATAAAGTAAAAATAGGCAGGATTCATCACACTCAGTAATATGCAGCAATGTTCTGGACTTTTTTGCAGTAGTATTTATTTATTTTTTGTTGTCAATGGCTTCTTTTTAGGCATCTGTTCACAACCATTTTATATCTTTTGCATGTATGCTAGTTAGGTAACTAAGCTATGTATCAAGTGACTGGTGATTGCATTCATTGGTCTGTCAACTCTTTGACATTTGAATATTCACCACATGTCTGGTTTTGTCATATTGCTTTATTTGGTGCATTTTGCATAAACAACCTCAAGTTGCAGCTTAAACAAGATTCTTTCATAAATGAGATTGTCCAGGATTTTAAAGAGTTCTTGGTCCAATGACCTTTAACAACTGCAACTTTGCCATTGCCATTAGACTGAAACAGATGTTGTTTTCAGGTACAAGGACAAGTGAGCCATAAACCACTCAAATCCATATTATGTATTCTATGGCATTCAGATGGCCGATTCCATTTCTTCCTTTCTATCTAAGCACTTTGGTGAAGGAAGGAAGAAAATACTATAAGAAAGAGACTGGAGACTTTATTCCCTCCCTCGTCCTTCTCTGAAGTGACTACAATGCCCCCCCACCCCACCCCTGCCTTGCTCTATCCTGAGTGTGTCTTGAATCCCAGTGAATAACACCCAGATATTTTCAGACCACCACGTTCAAGCCATACTGAGAAAAAAAGAGAGAAAAATATAAAGCTTCTCTTTTCATCTCGCTGGAAAAATGACATTTGAGGGCTTCAATTTTACTCCCAATTTCCCCATATCTTTCATTTCTGGGAGAAGTGGCTTTTCTGTGGTCTGCAGCTGTGGGGCCCCCATGGTGCCCCTTCATGCCCTTCACAATAAGTTCAAGCACATCACATCCTTGACATGATGCAATAATCTTTCAATGTATTAAATGACTCTGGTGGGTTTATTTTTTCCTTTTGACTTTTGGTTTGTCACATTGAAACACAGGTTTTCTACATGTGTATTCATATATATATGCAAGTGTGATAACTTTAATTGATAAAAAGTTTGTTTCCAAGATTTCAAATTGATTGCATTTTTTCTATATCCTATATTATAGCCTCTAGCATTTTTTTCTTGCCTCATGTAACTGTGATAATATGATTCCTTTTACAATAAATAAAGTAGCTTTCCATGAAGCTGTCTTTGCTCTGTCAATGTTGACATGGATTCCTTTACAGTCAAAAGAAATGGAAAATATTTGAGATGTTCTTTTCATGGAGATTATTTCATGCAGTCAGTGATGGCTGAGAAAAAGAGTAAACATACTGTTTGTACGATTACTTTATAAATATGAATTAAAAGAGCTTTGTGGAGGCAGCACATGGAACATTTCTAGCAATGCAGGCTGTATCAAGTGACACCTAGCTCTTCAGTCGAGAGGGCGAGAGTAAATAAAGCAGTCAAGATGGCACAGCAAGGAATTTTATAGCCCAAAGCAGTAAACAATTACTGGCAGAGATATAGACGCAAAGTATGCAATGATGAATGTGTAATACTCAAGTGAACAGTAGACGGTAATATAAACATACACATACTTTACATAGATGAATATAAACATATTTTTATACTAATGAATGCCAGCACAAGGGTCTACAGTCTATTAAAGTATATACTGTAGGAACACTTGTGCTCAGGTGAATTCATGAGTCTCTGAGAGCTGTTGAACAAACCACCATGGCTGTCTTCAGCCACATGGGCTCCTCTCTGTGACTCTGAGGTAGGCAATGCAGTCAGGATTTGTCTCAGGATTGAGTCAGAGGATTGAGTCAGAGGATTGTTTAAAGTTTTTTTATAGATTTAGTTTGTCTGTTTGCATACAGGCTCGGTGGTTAGCAGCGTTGCCTCACAGCTAGAAGATCCCCGGTTCGCGTCCCAGTTAGTACGCCTGGGATCTTTCTGTGTGGAGTTTGCATGTTCTCCCTGTGCATGTGTGGGTTTTCACCGGGTACTCTGGCTTCCTCCCACAGTCCAAAATCATGCTGAGGTTAATTGATTATTCTAAATTGTCCGTAGGTGTGAATGTGAGTGTGCTTGGTTGTATGTCTATATGTGGCCCTGTGATAGGCTGGCGACCGTCCAGGGTGTCCCCTGCCTTCGCCTGAGTCGGCTGGGATAGGTTCTGTCTGCCTTTAGATGATGTGGATGCTGCTGAACCTCTCACATCTGCTTAGCTAAGGCACCATTATGTTGAGATATGGGTTATTTTAATGGTAAGAACGGTATGGGTATTAAATGTTATTAACCTGTTGTTAATGTGCAATGTTTTTTTTAAATGCAGGTTTTAATCAGCTGCTGTTTTGCCTTTGTCTTGCTTTGTTCACCTTTGCCTTGTATTTTTAGATTGACCCAATTGTTTTTGGCAACTACTATGTTTTTGTTGAGCAATACTAGTGATCATCCCTCTAATGGAGCTGGATAAGCACTCTAGTGTATTTCCCTTCACAGGTTGCAGTGGTAGCAGCACCAGTGTGCAATATTATACACCTGTTGCCAGCAATCTCTAAGTGTTGTGAGTTCAGAAGTGGTAGGTAAGTTGTGGCACTCCTGAAACACACTCCTAGCAATAATCTGCCTCCCTGCTGCTGGCTTCAGCCCTCTTTTTCCTTCCTTTTGCTAACTAAGTTGTGCTGAAAGTGTTCTCCTAAAATGAATTGCATTGTAAAACACAATTAAAGTGTTGTAATACATCTTCTGGTGTATTTTCAAAAAGATTTGATTTTATTCTTTTGTATGTTTTAGAACAACTCTCTCCACAGGCACTTTCAGCCATCCAGAGTTCAATGATTTAGGAAATTTCTTTTTTTTTTATAAATTTTGAACCACATGTTGTTTCAGTTATAGAACCTGTGTAACCTGT
Source organism: Dascyllus trimaculatus (assembly GCA_024666655.1). Lineage (NCBI taxonomy): Eukaryota > Metazoa > Chordata > Actinopteri > Pomacentridae > Dascyllus > Dascyllus trimaculatus. The sequence continues at coordinate 12,547,632 of CM045446.1, read as the reverse complement.
TTATGACCAAGGTGGTAGTCCAGGTTTATATAATAATCCCTAGGAAATTGTGAGACTTTGTCATGTTTGCTAGATTGTGGTTTGCTTGCTCTTCCACCTCCCCCACCACATGTACTATACACTGATCAGCCACAGCATTATGACCACTGACAGGTGAAGTGAATAGCATTGATCATATTGCTACTATGTGGTGTTCTGTTGGAAAACCTTGGATTGTAGCATCTCTGTTGATGAGACTTACACACACAAATAAACATTATCCTAGATCAAGCATACTCCTTCATGCACATTGCAATCCCAAATGTCATTGGCCTACCCCCGCAGGAAAATGCACCCCACCACATGGCAACAACATCAAACAATCAGGAACATGTTGAGGAACATGACAATGGCCCAACATGTTGATTTGACCTCCAAACTTCCTTTGGTTTACAGAGGCCCCAATGCACAAGCCAGAGTACCCAAAAGATCTACTGCCAATGTCCTGATGCCAGACCCGATACCCTTAGAGGTCCTCTTGTCCATGCCCAATGGTTCAGAGCATTTTTGAGCACATTAGTGGGACCAACACAATATTAAGCAGGTGGTCATGAAGTTATGCCTGACTGTGTATGCTATATAGTACTATGTATATGTAACTATAGACACTATAGGAATGGATTATGAAAAAAAACCCAAAACAAAACACATATTAGAATTGTTAAAAAAAAAAAAATCAAATATGCTCCTTAATCATTTGTACATCTACCTCTTTCCTCTTTCTCCCTTCACTATGAGGTCACTGGGACACTTAAAAATCAGCTTTATTATAGACAGGAGACAGTTTAAAAATAACCCCACCCTAATATAAAAATGGAATACTGTGTGTAGAAATGAACACATGAGCCGGGTTAGTTTTACAGCAGCTACCATTGAAAGGGGACATTAAGAAATTACACATTCATGGCTTTACCACAAACATTTGATACCACCCACGATGTGGGAAGACAAAATAGGTGCTGTGCAGGAGAAAGATGAAGAGAGGTGTCAGGGAAGAGGCTGCAGAGTGTGAGTGTGCATGGAATGAACAGACGCAAACAGGCAGACATACAAAATGGGTGAGTCTGGGTTATGAAAGAGAGCAACAAATGGACAAACTTCAAGTGTGAGGGAGGTGTAGGTTGTCACAGATGGATGACTAAAAGGAAGGAACAGAAAAAGGTGGATGGGAGGCGGATGAGAAATGGAATGGAAGACCAGGCATGAATGGATGGCTGGACAGAATAAGGAAAAAAAACAGGAAAAGACAGATGTCCAGTTGGCTAAGAAACACATTTTTTAAAAGGACGGGGAGGCAATTTCTTGAAAAGAGTTAACTGCAAATATGCAAACGAGATCAGCATCATTTGAACAACTGTGTCTCGATGTGACAAAATTAAACCCCAGAAATCATTTAAAAGCATTGGCTGTCTTGCAGCTGCACTAATCAAGATTTTATGCAAAAATGCTCCGGCGACATAAATCACAAAGTGAGGCTGAAGCAGACATTAGCCACTAAATAATAAAATGACACCCCATAGATTAGCCCAGTTTGTACAAACAAATTTCAGGTGTTACCTCACTCCTCTGCTAACAAGGCGGAATGATATGTGGATAAGTCATAAGTTCATCTGATGTATATATAGTCAACACAAGTACAAAAGGTGAATTTACAGTCAGCCTGATAAAATGACTCATCATCACTCCTGGGATGCCAGTACATATGGCCTGTGCAGATGTGACCATTTGAAACATCTGGCATGTAAATATTATGTGTTCGAAACAAAGGATCACTAGAAAACTGGAGGAAACCTGACCATCGGTGTGGTTAATGTCTTCTTCGACATATAATAAGAATAGAAAATAAGATGTTTCAAATCTGGGAAAAGTACTTTTTAAAAGGACATAACATGCTGTGACTTTAGGTCTCAGGAGAAGCTATTTTGTCATTGAATGTGCTACTTCTTAAACACTCTTCAAATGCACAAATGACTCGATAAATATCCCTTAAATGCACATGTCAACACATCAGTTATTACAAAGTGCAATGTTCACATCTAGCCGATTACAGTCTGATCCAAACTGCATGGTTGGATCAAATCTGACGTCTATGAATTGGCTTGACATTTACAGTGGGGCTGTCTGCAGCAGCCATGAAAATAGAGAATAGTACTCGTTGTCTATTTCACTCTTCCTTTCTTGTCACAATGGAGTCTGAGTGAATGAGGTGTTCTACTCGCACTGCCTTGATGAAAACTCACTTCGACGGGGATGAGCTGCTTGTATTTTTTTATTCAGTGTCTCATCCAATCCAAGCATTTTGTTCCTGCCACCCCGCCACCATTCCCACTTACATGTTTAACATCCAGAAATGGATTTTCTCGATTCACTCGTTCTCCATTGTCCAGTGTGGGGAAGCTGGCGTGAAGAGAGCCCATTAAAATGTGACGACAGTGTTTTGCAACTGTCTTTGCAACAAGCAGCAACAGTACAAACACATAATCAAGATATTTCCTCTTGTTTTGAACGGGTGTTCCAAAAAAACATGCATGAGTGTTGTCCAATTTACCATCTCTATGGTTACCAGCTGCAATAGCGTCTGTGTGTGTGGTTTTGATCACTTTGGCAGGAGTTTATGTCTGTCTGTGCACAGATTTCATTAGCATTAAAGTGTTACAGTCGTGCAAGACGCAGTCACAAAACTTTACTGGTGTGCAGCTGAGATCAAAAAGAAAGTAGAGCTTGAAGGTGGGCGTGATCCAAATGCTTACTGAGTTCATGTGGATTGGAAGATGGTCTGTAGTTCAAAAATGGCTTAATTTAGTCAAACAAAACTGCCTTATTAAAGTTCACAGGTCACACTCATGGTATAAAGAAGGTGCTGTCAACTGCTGATAGAAGACGGACTGCAAAATATTGTCCTACACTTTGTATTGTTGAACATTTGCTGATCATTTCTGTTTTTAGGATGAACGCTGGCCTTCAGTCTGATGCCTCAAGATATCAACTATTTCCTGCTTTGGTATCTCGACGTAAATAATATCAGCTAAGATAATACAGGCACAAGAGAACCTAACATTCATACTGGAGAGGTTGTGATCATATTCAGGTGGACAATTAAAGTCCAGCCATGGGCTTCTCCTCTATCTATGCATTTTGTAGAAATATTAGATTGTGACATACAGATTCTCAGGCAGTGGAGTTAAAGGAAAGTAAAACTGAGTATTTACAGTCCCAAGGAAGTGGGGAGCTTTTCAGCGGGCGCCTTGTCTGCTGTGATATCTGTCAGCATGCTGAAGGGCTGCCATAAGGCGTCCTCTGGGATTCCTCAGGTGGAAAATGCCAAATACTTCCTGTCAGGCAAGTATAAATATTTCCTTTGTGTTTATTGTCCATTATGCAAGGGTTGTAACATGTTCTGGGCTGTGTTTTTGCTTCTTTTTTAACCGCTTCAGTCTGTTTGGTTAAGTCAGCGCTGTGTAGTTACTCCACCTGTCTCGTCTGGTTGTGCTCCACTGAAAAGATGAAAAGCTGGTTTGCATGTAGCCCAGTTTCTTCTTGTTCTCTTTTTTTTATACAAAGGAGTGTCATGTCTTCCAGCAAAATGGATTTTGGCAGGGTTTTTTTGTTTACTAGCTGATACACATAGATTATACAGGAACACATAAGATCTTTTTTCTGCAATGTTTCGCAATAGGATCTAAAATCTCATCCTCTAAATAGTGCTTATTTCACTTTAAAAATATCATTTTAAACGTTGAAAGTCAGTTTTGGACAAATAAGCAAAATCCAACTCCTCTGCCTGGTCACCCCTGAATGGTTAAGGCTAGAGAAAGACTGTAGTTAGGGCAGCTTAAAAGATAAACAACTGAAACACATGAAAATGAAGGTTTGGGAAAGACCAGTGTTAGGATTTTTAAAAACGCAAATGTTATTGACAGGTTTGAGATGGATGTGGTCTTGGGCATGAAAAGTTAGACATGCTTACATGATCTTCTATCATCCTGAGCTACGGTATTCTGTTGAAGACGACCCAAAGATGTGACACATGGCAGGTAAGTATACATTACAGAAACGAAACGAAAAGGGGAACTTTGAAAGAACTTACTGAAACTGAAACAAACTCAGACAGGCAAACCAATACAAAGACTAGCTGAAGAAGCCAAGAAAGAGCATAAGCCGAGTCCAACAAAGGATATGTCTGCTAAATGAAAGTCCAACTAAACAAGCAAAACAACACCTAAAAGGTAAAACCAAAGAAATCACACAGGGACATAGAGAACAAATGCAAATACAGATGACCTGACAAAGACTAAGAGGAATACACAGAGACTAAATACACATGAGTTAGAGCAAAGGGTGTGTACTATGAAGCGGGATCCAGAGTTAGCAAGATAACTTCAGGTTTAACTCAGGGTCATGATGGAGGCTCACTTCTTATCGAGGTGTATCACCATGGTAACTTATGCTGAACACATACACATAAACTGCTCCAGAGCAGATCAGGGATCACGGATCAGCATTTATGAACACTGTCTACTGACCAATCAATTCTTTGAGCAAATAGTATCACTATTCCTGGAAGATCCTGTGTAAATCAGTTCACAGATAGAGAGGAGGGTAAGAATTGTTTAAGCTGCAAGTGATTTCAGAGCCATTTGAAAGTTCCAACTGCTTCTATAGACTGATATAACCCTAAAACAGAAAATGATTGAAACACTAAATGGTTGTAGTCTGTTTGTTGACCTTGTAAGATTTGCAGTAAGTCTACATATTGGTTTGAATTATGTTTTTACATTTGCTCTTTCCTTGTTCCCAAAGCCATTTAACACCACCAAAGTTGCAGCTGAAAGAACAAGGATGAAACTGTTTGATACTCTATGAGAATAAGACTGAATGTGAGACTTTTAAGTTCATTCCTCCACATCATCGTAAAAGCAGTTTTGTTTTTATTTCTTGATTATTTATTCTTTTAAGGATTGGTCTTTTTTGTTAGGTTCATAAAATGATCACATTTGTAACTTTGTTAGACAGTCTTACGATGCATGGTGGTAATTAAACTGTGCTGTGAACAAGAAAACTACATCTAAACAACTTCTACACAATGTGACAGTGACATTGTTAAGCCTATTAATTACATATTCACTCAGTCTGCAGGTTTCTTTTCTGTATTAAACTCCAGCAGCTGTGTTGCATTTAGGCTGTATTATATTTTAAAGCTCCTCGTATTGGTTTGGGATGATAGTATGTTCTTCCTGTGTGAAATATGCAGCTATAGAATGTTTGCAATTGGTTTTCTGGTGCCAAAACCATCAATTTTATGTGAACAACCTCATAGCCAGATTCCAAAACCCTGGATAGACTTGCCGAGTTGATAACCACATTTGTGTGTCTGCTTAGTTGACTAAGGATGCTCGATTCTGTAAAGACAGATAACAAAAAAGATATCCTGCTTAACTTGAGCTTGCTCAGTGGTAGAGGCCCAAAGGTAGCAAGGAATGAAACATAATGGCAATAACAAAAGAAGCCCAGGACCATGACCCTTTCTGCCTTGGCATTGAACTTTAGTATTGGACATAAATATTGAGAAAGGAAACTGTATAGTATAGATGTAACACTTAGGATTCTGAACTGGTCAGATAGATGCTGATTTAACTGAAGCTGTAATTCTTGGTAATGTGATTTATCTATTGATACTGACAGAAGTGGAAATAGCTTGGTGTATTTACTGTTTCTCATATACAGCACATTTTTTTCTACAGCTGTATATATATATATATATATATATATATATTATTTATAATTGTAATTTATAACATAGTATTTCATATTCTGTCATTTAGAATATGTCACAGTTAACACGTGTGGTCAGCCAGAGGTTCAGTCTACAATAGTTACTCATGCTTGTGTTTGAGGATAGTCATACCCTATAATGTGTCATGATTTGTTCTGACTATGCACAGCACCATGCAGGCCAGGCACTAATATGATGACCTGCGTGGGTAAACAAACATGCTTGGCTGCACAGGGTGTTGGGATGCCTGTCTCAGGGTCTGAGTACACATGATATGACTTGGCATTTGGACCCTGCCAGTGCCCCTTGGCCTAGCTACCTGCTGTCCCTCTAAGCCACCTCTTGCTGGGAACAAGATGGATTGAGGCTGAGGAGGAGGCAGTAGCCATAGTGGCATTGTTTGGCTGTCAGCCATGTTGAAAGACAAGCTGTCAGCTGGGCCTGCAGACTTGACGTCAGGAGGCGTCGTGCATCACAGCATTGCTTCATCCTCTAACAGTACCTGTCTGACCATGAACCAAGCTGGAGGAGATCTTATTGGCATATTTGTTTTTAAGGAGATTCTTCATATTCTTTGTTGACTGGCCAGTAGGGCAACATGCTTAAAAGGGGATTTATTGTCTTAGGTCAAGGCTGCATGTATATTTGCTGCTCATGCAGTTTGTGCCCGGAGTCATGTGTATTCTACATGTCAGGAGTAAAGGGCTATTTGTCTGTAATCACATCTACATGAGGACTGCAAAGTTACAATGAGATATGATAACAGAGGTCCCACTGGAGACTGTGAATCACTGTCAAGGCAAGTAAAAGTTCTGCATTTTTGAAGAGCAGGTGGAAAAAGTGAGGCTTAATGTGAAATACTACATTATATGAATATTTATTCTGTAGAATTTCATGTATGGTGCATAAAGAGAGAGTGCACAGCAAACATATCCAGGGATACACTTAGGATATATCTGTAAATAGAAAAGGGATACTTAAAACTGGAATAGCATAGCATTTAGACCACTTTCTGAAACAATGCACAAAGCAACAGGAACTCTGTGTACTCATTTTATCTTACTTCATACTGCAATCCACCTGTAATAACTTTTGACACAACAAATCATGTGGAGATTAAATACAGATTGTGAGTGCAAATTGATTCCTCACAAAACTACCCTTTTTTAAAACAGGTATACATGTGAAATCTGAGCCTTTAAGAGACATTTCTAACCAAATAATAGTTTACATAAGCAAGCATCAGTGCAATGCAATGCAATCCCATTGCCTATTTTGAGTATACGAATGTTCTGTAAATAGACATTTCTGGATCTGACAGAGAATGACACCCACTCTTTGAAAGTAGGTTATTTAAAATACCATATTATGAATGCTATACACCCACAAACACTGTGCTAAAGCTATCGGCCCATTATGCCAAATGACCATTTTTATCCTCCTATATAACGAAAGTCTAATAACCTGGTCAGAGGTATGGTGGTGTCTGAAGAAAGTCTTTTCTCTGATCAAGTAGTCCCATTGAGACTGAGCTTTCTTTTTCAAGAGAGACCTAAGAATAAAAGAAAACAATCATGATCAGACAAAACAATCAGCAAATGCAATTGACAGAAATACAAATTATCAAAGAAAACAATTACAAGAATCAGAACAAAACATCAAATAGTAAATGGATAAGTGCATAAATGTGCATAGTACCTAAAACTGGTTCTGCCTACAGTTTGTGGTTAGATAAATGACAGATTAGGCAGTTATCTGGTGTTACAGTTAGAAGACTTAGATGTTAAAAGGTATATGAGATAGTTTTGAACCTATAGCAACAGAGCTTTATAAATTATTATGGGTATACACCGATCAGCCACAACATTGTGACCACTGACAGGTGAATAACATTGATCATATTGGCACTATGTCATGTCCTACTGGAAAACCTTGGATTTTAACATCTGTGTTGATAAGACTTAGACACACAAATAAACATTGTTCCAGAACAAGCAAACTCCCTCAAAATCAAACTCCCGCAAATGGAAATCAAAAAATTTGACTGGCTTACCCCTGCAGGAAATTGCACCCCACCACATGGAAAAAAACATCAACCAATCAGGAACATGTTGAGGAACATGACAATGGACCAACATGTTGATTTGACCTCCAAACTTTCTACACCCCATTGTGATGCAGTGGAACAAGTTTGACTGACAGAGGCCCCACTGCACAAGCCAGAGTACCCAAAGGATCCAGTGCCAACATCTTGGTCCCAGACCCCATAGGACAACCTGAGAGGTCCTTTTGTCCATGCCCAATAGTTAAGAGCATTTTTGACCACATAAGGGGGAATAGCATAATATTAGGCAGGTGATCATAATGTTATGCCTGTTAGGTGTACATAATACATACATCTATGGGCAAAAGGATTTATTGTGAGGATAAACTCAGGGAAAAATACCTTGCCATGACCATGGAAGTGTCACAGTTCAGGTAAATACAAAGATGACACAAAAATGCAATTTTAAACTTCTTTACCAAGAAAAAGAAAGCCTACCGAAGTTTACAGACAATTGTTGTGAGATAAAGGGAAACGAGTTTCTGGAAGGAGACAATGCAACTGATGTAACGTTAGATGACGACATTACAAAAGGGCTTTCTGATGATATAATAGCTATGCTGCAATCTCGACTCAGAAATCTGCCCCTGTGAGTTTTTGGGTTATTACTGAATTAATAGATGAAGATGACACCACAGTATGTCACCAAAACTCGTCTTCGCTTGTCTCATTCCATTTTGTTGTTTGTTTTTTTATATACACTCTTGACCTTACCATGGCAGCAGCTAAAAAAAAAATGCTGAATCACATCATGGATATGGTCACATCCACCCAACAAAAGTCCTGGCACTAACAGGAAGTCTGTTTTTAGTAGAAGTGGACACTTTCTAAAAGTTGATGGAGGAGGTTTGTCCCACATGAGCTGAGGAATTGTGTGGGGAATTGGTAGATTTAGCTGACATTACAGTCCATCTGGTAGGCAGAGCTATTCACCCTTACACCATTATATACAGAATAAGATGATTTATGCTTAAAACCTGTATGTGTGACAGTTTGTCAGAAGGACAGAATTTTTTTTTATTTTCAGCTCCTCAGCATCCACATTGAGGGATCCCTGTAGAACACCATGTATGCGATGTCACATTGTGAGTCTTGCCTTGTCCCTGCTGGATATAATACTGCTGCTTTTAACACCTTTGTTGAATTTGATATAAAGATTTTTCAGTGTTGCCTGCAATTGGAATAGAACGTACTGGGTGTGACTACATATTTTTCCTCCTCTTCATGAGAAACACTCACCTGTATTGACATTAGAGTTAATATGAACAACATAGTTTTTGTCAATGATTCTACCTATGCTTGTGATTATTCATAATCCAAATTCTCTGACAACCAGGTAGCCCACTAATGTATCATTCTCCTCCACAGAGCAGCTCCTGAAACTGTCTTGTTTCATGAAAACAAAAGAGTTACAAAACTATAGTTCTGAGTGAAGATGTTATCTCTAGCTCATTCCATCAGAGGTGTTTTGTCTTATTAGCAACATCCCCTGATACCTGCCGACAGGTGGTATCATGGCTCAGATGTCCCTGATCATTTACATAATCCAAAACCCCATTCAGACAATCAAACTATCACCGGATGCCCCAATAAGTTCATAAGAACATTTGATAAAATGTTAGATAAACTGATATTTGACTCACAGAAAAACACATTTAGCACACCTGTAAGTAATCATTTTCCAATAAAATCGATAACTTAGGTTTTCAGTTGAGAAAACATTGTGTAAACTGCAGCAACAAAGAATCCGTACAATTTCTGAGTGGAATATGTCCATTAAATTACAGCTATGCTTATGTGCGTGCTTGACCTTATAATATTAGTTACCTTCAGTTGTTTTGTTGGTTTAAAGAAACTGCAAAAATGGCAAAGATAAGTGAACTGAGCTCACCAAAAAGCAAGGAGAGCTTGTAACAGATAACTAAAGGTTCACAAGCAGTATCAGAAAGAGCAGCAGCAGCAGATTGGGCCATGCAATTGTGAGTAAAAGTAGCAATGATCACAGGCAATAGCTGTGTAATTTCTTTCCACACAAATGACCATTTGGTAAAGGCTTTTCATTTACTCTTTGTGACATACAGTGCATTCAATTTAAAGACAATGATTTATTGTATCACACAGCAGAAGATGTTGCATACTGTTTGCTGATTTCTTATTTTAAAGCTTGTGGGAAAATAAACTTATTGCAAATCTGAGTGAATAATAGTCTCATTATGATGTTGAATTAGTCTGAGCAGTAAAACGCCTGTGGCGAGAGGAAGTCAAGGGAGTTTGTTTGAGAATGCTGACCACATACAATGCTTGTTTTGGCCACAGAGACTGTTTCCACAAATTAAATGTATGGCTTCATTCAGACTGCAGGCAAAAGTCTAATCGGATTGCTCATAAGTGATTCCGATATATATATATATATACCAATCAACCACAACATTATGATAACTGACAGGTGGAGTGAATATCATTGATCATATTGATACTATGTGGTGTTCTGCTGGAAAACTTTGAATATTGATGTTGATGAGACTTAGACACCCAAATAAACCTTGTCTCAGAACAAGGACACTCCCTTATGCAAATGGGGAACATAACAATGGCCCAAGATGTTGATTTGACCTCCAAACTTCCTACACCCCAATCTGATCGTATGGTTACATTGTAACCTTGATTCTCTGAGTGAGAGAGAGTTCCATTTGAACAGTCCACATATGGACTGGATTCAGACCTCCCAGTAGTCCACTCAGTAACTGTGTGGACTGGATTCAGTCCTATATGTATTTAGGTGGACTGGATTCATGTAACACATGAATCTAGTTACATATGAAATATGTAACTGGGTGGAGAGATAGTCTTGAGACAATAGAGAACACTCATCAACAGGATGCAGTGGAACAAGTCTGATTGATAGAGGCCCCACTGCACAACCCAAAGTACCCAAAGGATCCGCTGCCAACGTCCTGGTTCCAGACCCCATAGGACACCCTTAGAGGTCCTCTTGTCCACACTGTAAAAACAAAAACTTAAAATTGCTCACCTTACAATGATTTAAAGTAAGCTGAACAAAAATATTAAATTGTAGTGCAAATAATGGAATATTAATCATTTTTACTAACATTATTAAGTTTATTGTGAAAGTTAGTTACAAAAAGTTAGTTATCATGTTATGTGGTGGTAAAACACAAAATGCCTTGTTGGAACAGAGCCAACACTTATTGAGGACCGGGTCAAGTTCAATTCAATTAAATTCAATTAAATTTTATTTATATAGTGCATATTTACAACACAAGTTGTTACATAGCGCTAAACATTGTAAGAAAGAACAGGAAACAGAAAAACAGGAAACAGAAAACCCAACAATCCAAAGATGCTTTTGGATTCCCTATGAGCAAGCAGTCAGCGACGGTGGGAAGGAACAAAAACCCCCTAATAGGGAAGGGGGAAAAAAAACCTCCGACAGAACCAGGCTCAGGGAGGGCAGCCATCTGCCTCAACCGATTGGGTTGGGAGTGGGGAAGAGGAGGGAGGGAGGGATAGCAGGAGAGGTTGGGGTGGGGATGGGAGGTGGTGAGGCCAGCGGCTCCAGATCAGAGACGTTGAGCTCCAGATCCAGAGACATCCACATCAAGTATGTGCACAAAACTGCGCATGCTTCCCGAAACGTATGGGGTCTCCTAAACAACCTTGCAGGGGACTGAAGCCTCCATTTCCAGTCATCATGTGACAAGCCTTCTTTCAAACATAAAAGAACCTGCTTGGGGCAGTGTGTGGAAAAAGGCAAAAGCTCTATGTTGCTTGCTCCAGTATGTTAACTTTATGTTCGCAAATTTACTTAATTCTTTATACTGTCAATATGCAAATTTGTGCTAATAAAAATTCAGAATTTGAAGTTTTTATTAATACAGAACTTAAGTTCTACAAACAAATGATTATTTGTTAGAACAACTATTGAGGAGTTTTCTTCAAAATTTAATAATTTGACATTTATGGTATTAATGGGAATATTTTAACATTCAAAGAGATGATCAGGAAATACAATATCCCTCGCAAACATTTTGTCAAATACTTTCAGTTAAGGAATTTTATTAGAGCATATCAAAATCAATACATGTCTTGCCCACCTCTGACCCTATTGGAAAAAACTCATTAAAAATCCTTTCGGTAAGGGCATCATCTCTGAATTTTACGATTTATTGAAAGCCTCCTCTACTGAGTCTTCTCACTCTAAATTTAATGCATGGAAATCTGATTTACAGGGGGATTTAACACAGGAACAGTGGCACAGCGCATGTAAGGCAGCCCAGACAGGGACGGGTAATACTCGCTTAAAACTTTTACAATACAACTGGCGGATGAGGGTGTATATCACTCCAGAAAAATTGAAGAAATTTAATGCGAATATTCCAGACACTTGCAATAGGTGTGTTATAGATAAGGGTGCTTTTCACTGCCTATGGCAGTGCTGAAGAGTAGGGGAGTTTTGGGAAGAGGTTAGATTAAATGTGCAGGACATCCTCTCAATCAGATTAGAGCTAGATCCCAAACTCTTTCTACTTGGCCTCTACCCAGATGTGCATAAAGTAAGCCGTCACGAAAGAATCTTTCTAAATATTTGTTTCTTACAAGCAAAGAGAACAATAGCTTTAACATGGAAAAGTACAAGAAAGCCAGGTATTGCAATGTGGTGTAGGGAATTATCTTGTTGCTCACCTTTGGAAAAAAATTCATACATTCTTAAGAACAAATAGAAGACATTTCAAAAAGTGTGGCGTTGATTTATCCAATATACTAAAAACAAAGATCTATCTCATCTGTTGAACGAACGTGGAGTAGAATAAGTGCACCCTCTGCTTAACCCTGCTCCCCTATTCTGAAGTCACTGGATGGTATGGCAAGGAAAGTTGTATGGACTCATGATCTCACATCTTTACAGAAGCATTCTGTTAACCACCATGTTCTGTTTCTTTTGTTCTTCTTTCTTTCTTTCTTTCAGTCTCATTTTGTCTGTACTGTTATGGTGACCATATGTGTGTAAAGGGGAAAACCTAATATAGGGTTTTAATTTTTTTATTTCATTGTCCCCGTCCTACAAGTACCTGTGTGTTAACACACTGTCTCATTCCTGTCATTTTGATGGCGTTTTCCTTTGTTTTCTACATTTGGAAAAATTCAATAAAGATATGGTTGAAAAAAACTTAATAATTTGAGTTGGCCACAAAACTTAAAAATCTAGTGCAGCGAGTTGCTTTGAAATTTTGAGTATTCCTAAATTTTTCATTTTTACAGTGCATGCCCAATGGTTCAGAGCATTTTTGAGCACATAAGGGAAACCAACACAATATTAGGCAGGAGGTCATAATGTTATGCCTGATCAGTGTATATATATATATATACTATAGTGTGAACAGCACAAATCATATGGAATCTGATCTTTTCAATTCTGATTTGGACCACTTCCACAGTGACGTAAAGCAACTTTTACGCTACCCACCTGAACTGAGTGTCTTCATGTGAGAGCCTTGTGGAGAGGTGCTGACGGAAGCAGATAAAAATAGCCTTTGACATCCTGAAATTTTGGATGAAACCTCTTTCACTGAAGCCATTCACTTTATCATCCCACCACTCCTGGCTTTGACTCCACATTCAAACGCACCTCCTTACAGAAGCAGCAGCCATCGTTCCACAAAAAGTCCTTTTCTCATCCTTGTTATCATCTGCTCACAAATTTGCTGGCTTCCACTGCACATCAGCTCACACATGAATCCATAAATACAGACTTTAATGGTCTCCGTGTTTACCTTGGTACAACAGCATGCAGGGTGAGACATCTTGTTATTGTACTTTTAATAATGTGGGTCAGGTCAGGAATGGACCAGGTCACACTGGAATCTGATATTGCCCACAAAAAAATAATTGATACAGCCAAACAAAAGCACTGGTCCTAAGGGCTATACTACGAAGAAAAATTAGTCAGATAGCGAGGTATGTTGAGCCTAAGCCAGAATTTCCATTGTCAGAAAAGTGCTTCTCTCTTGTAACCTGACTAGATCACCATGGTAACTGATGCTGCAGAGCTAACGGGATCAAGAAGAGATTATATTTGGATTTAAATTGTCTGTAAGAAGGATATCCCTTTAACTAGTTAGTTTCCTGATGATTCTTTACAAGCAATACAGATTCTTAAGTAAGGGAATATGATATATCTGCAGAATTGTTGAGCTGTACCTTACCAATACTACTGAATAAACCCGTTAAGTTACAGTCTTGCACACTATATATGTGTGATTGCCACGGGTATCTACATGCATTCAGTTGGTGAAGCATAAACCTCAGTTTTACACAGATTTTTAAAGAAAAGTACTTTTCCATTGGTATTTATTACAGAAAATATTCAACCAATAACACTGATTTGGCCTAAAATTAAAGTGATAACTTGCATTAAACGACATGCATCAATCAATAAAATGAATATGTTAACACACGATTACCAGTTTTCTACCGGCATTCCTGTCTTGTATCGTTTGTATTAGCAGTGCTTTTTACTGTCATTAATCTTTATATTCCTCATAGCTCTCCACACAAAGTCTAAAGCAGAAAGCCTGAGTTATCTCTGACTTGTGTTTTAGGTTTTGTCAAGCTGGCTTAACAAACTTGTTATGTAGCCAATGGGGGAGAAACTAGACTCTATGGCGGGTTTGTCATTGAGGAACTAACTCCATTCAATACATCTCCTTGTCCTGATGGTACTAAATTAATGATCTCTCAGATAAATACCTTTCCTCCTGTCTGATTCTTACTTGTAATGAGTGGTTAGGTTAAAGCACTGCCTACCAGCTCCTGTATTTGAGTTTGAGTGAGCTATGACTACATGCTAGAGGTCCTCACAGGTCCATTAAATTCTGAGAGACCCAAGACCCAACCCATTATTCTCAGCTACTGCTCTTGGGTCTGTGTGTCTATATATGTATAGTGTATATGTGCCAAAACCTGAACTGGATCCGAAAGATCTGAGCATTTGTGATGTAATCATCTCTTATGTATTCACATTTGTTTGCTGGTTTGTTGGTCCTTCTAGCTGTCAGTGGGACTATGTAAAAATATGTAGCTGAATTTAATGGAGCAGGGCAAATGAAGAACCAATGAAATTTTGTTGCTGATCTTAAATAAGCTGGTAACGTCAATTGTTGGGGTTAGGAGGTAGAAATAGAGATTTATGTAGATGTCTTATCTACATAAAGTCTAAAATCTAATAAAATCGTTTAGTTTCTATGACTTCCTACTCTTTCGTAGATCATCATATTGCTGCTCTTTCCCTCTACGGCAACCAGTATATTGATCAAATTGATTGATAGTGTGTCAAGCGGCTGCCAATGTTTGTGTTCCCTTTCCAATCAGGTCAACCGCATTTTGGAACACGTCTAGTTATCCTCAGGCCTGTTCAGGTCAAATGTGGTGGTATTTGGGTACACCAGATCTGACCCAATCTGTTCAGACTTTTTTAAAAAATCAATGTATGAATATTGTGGTTTGGGTAGTTTTCTCTGTGCATACAGTTTGACTGGTGTACTAATCATTTCATATGCCTTTGGGCTGGAAAGCTTTGGACATCTCGGTGTAGGACTATAATATTAGGAGGATGATTACCTCAATGGATCTCTGCTTTACCTTCTCAACTTGGATCTGAGAAACAGAAAACACACCCTTTACCACCATCCTTAGCCTCCTGTTTAACTTCTTTACCTAGATCTTCTGTTTTTGCTTAATAACACTGGACGACTGAAAGCTCTCATTATTATATAGTTAGTGGCCTGTAAAATGAACTAAGTTTTCTGCAGCACTAAGACGTGGCCTGTGCCAACTGCGTAGTTAAATTCCTAAAATGAGAAACAATGAACTGTCAGTTTCTGATGCAAATTTAACCCTTCCATATCAAAGCTGGCTGTCTTCCAAAGCACCTGCATTCCCAGATGTAACCATATGTAATCCATGTAGGTATGTTTGATGTGCTCCTGAATGGAAACCAGGGCAGCAGCAAGAAGCCTTGATTCTACTTACAACACATAAGAGTCCCCCATTGTGAATAATGCCTACACACTCATTATCTTCTGCATTACCACACCTATGAAGTTCCAGCTGTGCCATACCACCTTTTACTTAAATCAAGGGGAGATTCCCTGTGAATATTTTATGGAATGTAATTGAACAGAGCTGCGGCACCACATTAAAATTAATGTCATGTTTGTGTCTGCCGCATATTTTCACCCAAATGATTGTAATGGAAATGATCATGTGCCTGAGCCTGCATATAAAGAGAGAGAAGCTGCTGCACAGCTAAGTGTCTGGGATGCTAATAGGAAGATGTTTTATGGCCGGAGACACACACAGGAGGGAGAGGGAGGGGTAATGGCATGAGCTGAGGTAAGAATTTATGAAAATATTTTCAAACGTTTCAACACCATCAGTGACCAGATTCAAAATCAAATCAACATGTGCCACAACTATTTATCTTCATGATTTAAAGTGAGGAACTTTAGGCAGCTGCTATTTTTCACCTCTTTAGTGGAATGAAAGTTACTCATTTCTGGCATTTACACTTTTTTTCCTTCAATGCAGAAATTGAAAATGCACATAAAAGCAGGTGGGTAGAAATGTAGTCTTTTAGATTGAGTCAGAATGTTAATGAGTCACTTGTACTGAAGTGGTGATCAATGCTTGTATTTGGCCAATTTGTTGGACACTGTTGTAGATTTCCACAGCTGACATTCTCAGTGAAAACTAAACATATTGTGAGGGACTAACAAGCTGCCTGCAACAGTAAATGACTTTAATGTTGGTTATTCTCCAAAAATGGGCTTAAGCTAAGTTTTACCAAACTAAAAAAGTGAGTTTTGGTTTTGATGCAATTGATGTTTCATCACTGTTTTAATGCTGCAGCACATGACTTGATTTAAAAAGGTTATAAAGTTATACATAGAAAAATGCTTGCTTGCTCATTGCATTCTATTTTGACCTTCACATTAACGTAGTTTTCCAACTTTTCACTTTAACTGTAATTCAATAGCAAATATAAGGAAGCAACCCCCCACCCAAGCCAATGCACTGCGCATCACCATTGCTAATTGTCTTCCCTTGGAGACACTGCCGAACTTTGTTGCAAAGTGGGGAGGCATGTTCAGTGATGACAACCATATGGCTGTTATTACTGAATGAATACACAGTAGCGCCTCATTAAACACAAACCCAACAGAGTCTTTTGTCACTGCGGCTAACAGGGGCTGCCTGTCTGCATCACGGGTCGGGCCGGGCAGGTCTGTGCTGCAGCAGGCCTCCCATGGCATGATGCTCCATCAGGAAGGCAGAAAGCAGCTCGGGGAGCAATAGAGTAATGACAAAGACCAAGCAGGGCCTGACTTAGTTGCAAACATGTGGCCAGAAGTGTTTAGTGGCATGCCAGCATTCAAGAATATGATGCTCATGACAGTAGTAACAATGAAATTTGAGCAGCAGATTATTCAGATTCGATGTTACACAAAGTGCCTTTAAAAAAAATCTATATTTTTCCCCCAGTCCATATGTCACTTTATGTAAAAGGCTCAGTGTCTTTTCAAGGATGCTTGAGAAAAGCATGTGCCCTTATGAAATATCTTAAAGTGAAAAATAAAGGGTGCTTGTGATGTGCATTTATTTTGCTGTCTAATTTCCAATAACACCACCAGAACTTGACGGATGTGGCAAAAATTTGAGTCCCAGACTTGGCTAGAAGACATTTTTCTCTGTCAGTATTTGTCAATATAAGTGTAAATTTTTTTTAAAAAAGTTTCTGAATCTGAATGAAATTGGTTTTAATTTAAGTCTCTTTGCCCTTTCACCAGTTCAGTGTTTTAAACCCTGCCACTGCAGTTAAAGATAAACTATTCAAAGCTTCCCAAATCTCCGGAATATTTGGACTTAAAGCTGGACAAATGAATTCAACCATCTTTATGGAACATCTAACTCTAACTGTAATTGTAAGGCAGCCATCGGCCATGTTTCCCAGTGTTAACATTTAGCATTAACTTGATTTATGCAATCTAATTAAACCACTAAAGCGATCAAAAGTTACCGTCCATACATTCAGAGTTCTGGGTCTGCATTCTAATTCTCGTGAATTAAAACATTAAGCCATTCAAGTGTAGTGCACTTATGCCCAAATAAATGCCAAAGTAGTTCTTTATTACTGACACAAGCAAAACGCTTGCTTTAATAACACAAATGGGGATGCGGCCAGAAAATGCAACATGCTGGGCAGTTTTAGGCCCTTAGTGAGCAATGTACCAACAGCTTTGTGCTCCTTCCTGTTCACACTTCCATGAAAGGAAGCTTCCTTTAAGCAGCAGTATAAAACACGAAACTGTTTAATGTTTTTGTTTAACTAGATTCTAGAAAAAAAACAATGAGAGAGCTGTGCCCAATCTCTAACTGCTTTCAAAATCAACCACATCAGTTGACACAACAGAAAATTTCTACTCCACGTTGAGAAAATTTGATGCTTTTTGTTCAAGGCCTCGTTAGCTGAAATGCACTTCACCTGGAGCTGGCAGCTCAGGTAATTAGAGGCTTGTGCAGCCGAACACTTGAGCTGGAGAGTGTGCTGGAGAGAGGGCAGGCCTCACGACTGATCTCTTCTTCAAAGTCTAGACAACCGTTTTGTGTTTGCATCGCTCTTCTCTCTCGCTCTCTCCTGCAGAAAACAGATTTACCCTTGGTTTTCAACACGGTCTCCACAAAATTGTGTTCCTATACAACTAAACTACAATCTCAAATATGTTTTGAAGCGCCCGCTGATTTTCCTGCTTTCCTGTCACTTCTTTTAAACCAACCAATCATATATTGGATGGGGTGGGGCTTGTTGCCCTGGTAATTCAACAAATGGAGAAGATGCTTCAAACATTTGGTTGGATCTTAAACCTAAATATGATCTTCATCCTAACCGATTAATTTTAGTGCCTAACCTTAACCAAGCTTCGAACATGTGAAAGTGCCTAAACCTCACCATGTAGTTTAGTAGAATAGAAGTAGAATTCCTTTCATCATAATTGCACATTGTGCAATGAAATTAATCAGCAATCATGTAAATGCATCATAAATAACACAAGGTGAGTAAAGTAGTAGATAAGTTGCTTGTAAGTACTCAGGTCCAGACAGTTGGTGTAGGTTTTTGACAGAGTTCTGTTCTCCTATGGCTCTGGGGTAGAAGCTGTTTTTCAGCCTGTTTGTCCGTGATGTGATGGACCTGAAACATCTACCTGAGGGTAGTGGGTCAAACAGATGATGTCCAAGATGGGACTGGTCCTTAAGAATGTTTGCTGCTCTTCTGAGGCAGCAAAAACTGAATGTCAGTGAGCAGTCGATGAAGTTTGGCGGTGCTGATGACCCACACAGTGATACAGGACACCAGCATGCTCTCGATGGAGCAACAGTTAAAGGACACTAGCAGTTTTTCCTGCATGTCATTTTTTTTCTGAGGATCCTACACTGGAAAAAATGCCCCAAAATAAGTGAACAAATCTGCAAATAGAACAAGTGAAAAATTTTTCTAAAAACAAGTCCCTCCATCTTGCTGAAATGTTACTTTTAAAGTTAATTTATCTTAAATCAAGTGGGTTGAGACATTTTGACTAAAAATAAGACAAAAATACTTGGTAAGATGTTGAGTTTTTGCAGTGTAAGGAAGTGGAGTCACTGCTGTGCCTTTCTTCACTTAAATAAACAACTGACAACAACGCACACCTGGGTTTTTGGGTGAAAATCTGGTTGCTGGTTTATGTCACTGACCACCCCTCCTGTCCCCTAATGTTGACTTTGTCACTTTCTCAAACTGGCCATTTTTTTACGCCACATCGTAGGTTACAAACTATGTTTTTTCAAAAATAAATTACCACCCTCAAAATGTATTTGAAAATGCAGTTTAGCTGTATAGGAACGTAATTTTGTGGACACAGGGTTGTTGTTTTTTACTTAATAAATATTTTAAAAGGTATGAGCTCACACTAGTTTACGGGTTAAGATGCTGCAGCTGACTTCTGACTAAATTGTGAATCTAATTATAATAATTAAGCAATCAGCATAGAAAATAACTGCAACCTGCCAACCTATGAGATGGGACAAACATTACTCTCCATTGTATATGGTATAATTAAGTGAGTGGCAACCAAGTGACTCAGAACATGACAAATTTTAAAAGAGTTTAAATACTAATTTATTCTGAATGATCTTAGAAAGTGCTACTGCGGAGGTTTATAAAGACTTAAGAGAATATTAATTTTTTTGTGTGATGATGGGGGTTAGAAACAGATTTGGTAACTTGGAAGTGCACTGTAACATTTCTTTCATTTATATTTTGTTTTCATTCATTTATTTCATAGTTTAGCAATTATTTTTTTAAAAATGTCAAATCTATTAACACATATTCTTTTGAAGACACCTCTATAAAAACGAGCAGCTATGTAACAAATTTCAATTAAAGAAGGCATTGCTGTCTTCTATTAATTTTGTAATGCCAGAAAAAGTTATTTATTATCTGACAAATGTAACAGTTGTTAATTAATGCACTGCTAAAAGTGCAGTGACTGCAAAAAGGACATGTGGTTAGTTTGCCAAAAAAATGAAAAGTGACAGAAATAAATGATCACACAAATTCCCAGCACAGTTTAACTGTAAGTTGACTGCTTGCTCATAGGGAATCCAAAAGCAACCTTGGATTGTTGGGTTTTCTGTTTCCTGCTTTTTCTTACAATGTTTAGCGCTTTGTGACGACTTGTGTTGTAAATATGCGCTATATAAATAAATCTGAATTGAATTGAATTAAGTTAACACTATATACAGATCAGCCACAACAATGTCATTCAGTTCACCTGTCAGTGGCTTCAGTGTTGCAGCCGATATCTGTCTGACTGCAGTAGTTAAAATGACAAAGCAGCAAGTCATATGATGTGATTGAACTATTTAAAATAATATTACTTAACTGTAGAAGCTTTAACAGTGCAAGTACACAAGTTCTGCAAAGATAAACTTAACAAGGAAGTGGTTTCTCACCTAATGTGATTTATGGGAGGTAAAGTCATCGTCAGTGTTGCATCGAGTTATCAGATTACTTTCAGTGATAGCTACGTGGAAATGTCATTGCATGACGATAGTAGTGATAATTCCTCTGCTGAAGAGTTTGCTGTCAAGTCATTTGACGTGCCTCTTTTCAGTCCTCTGACACACCTGTTGTGTGTGTGCGTTGTGCAGCTCGGACATTTTGGGCCTTCAACTTGAAGTGAGTTAAAGTCCAGGCTCTCAAGGGATTATCATGCTTCACTCAGTCTAATATTGGTGAAGCGACATAACCGTGATCATAAAATCAGTCATGAACCGGTTCTGTTAACTCTGGGGTTACCTCTGCAGCTGCAGTCACACTTATGTGAACAAGGTGAAGCGGTTAAGTATTTGACAGAAGCACAAAAAAATTAAGGAAGGAAGGCAAGAAGAAAGCCGGAAAGGAAGAGAAAACAACTTTTCATTCACCCTTTGTGACCCACAGCTAACTTACACAGATGCTACACAGCAACGTTGCAATCAATCCACATTATTGTCCAACCATGCCATCCACCACCAAAAAAGAAAACATTTTTTTTTCTAAATAGCTGCAAAAATGTCATTACATTACAAATGGTTTCAATTCAGGTAACATATACTACAACAACAACAATCCATCAAGTATTATTTGTGAAGAATTTGCTGATTGACACACCAGTGAATTTTTAATTTTTGTAACTACTGCTGCTTTGTCAAATTTAGGATGAATGCATTTTTTAAAAGCAACAAAAAGTAAATTAAAGTAAGTAGGTAAAGAGACCAACAAGCATTTGCACTGGTGTATTTTAAACCAAACAATGACCTTTTCCGAATGTATTCATGTAGGTTTAGTGCCTAACTTAATCAAGTAGTTTGTTTTCTAAACAGAAGCAAAAGCAACTGAAAACAACTAAAACAGTGAGTGAAAATGTCACAAAACAGCGATCGCACACTTGACTTGGACCCTTAGGCACCTGGGTGAAAGTCCTGTGTTGTATGCCTCCCCCTCTCATCTAACCTTCTCAGTTGGACTTCGTTGCTCTTTTTTATGTCTAAGGTAAATTTTAATGTGAGGCTGCATGGCAAGTGGCCCCAAAAGCATGATTTAGAGATGAACAGGGACGTAGATTGTTCAAGTTTGTTTCAGACAAAGGTCAGTACCAGGGAGGCAAGTGATGAAACAAACAGAACGAGCAGCTCAAAGGCTTTTGCAAAGACATGGACAACAATCTGGCAAATGGTGACTTGCAGGTGTTTGGTATACAGGAAGTTAATGAGGGAAAGCAGAACAGGTGAATGAGTGGGCAGGTAAGATCAGAGAATGACAAGAACAGCAGAGTTACTGAAGGACAGGCAGGAGTGACTGGATCTGCACTGATAGGACAGTTTGAGTGTCATCAGGAAAAAAGAACACTCAAGACAAGAGTGAGGTTATGAACAAAATAGGGACAAATATGAGAAAAACTTTGTAGAAAAGACTTTTCAAAAGAAACATCTGGAGGTATTTTTCATCTCTAACCAGTGAAACATCCTCAGTCGACCTCCTTCAACATGTAATTGCACATTTTCTGGTAGACCTATAGAACATTACACTATGTAAAACAGCTATTAATTATCACAGCCACTTATTCCGACTTGGCTTGTGTATTCCACATGTACCTGACCCATTTAAAATCGTAACAACTCGACAGGAGTAATTATTACGGGTGTGTTTCATATTTGAAATGTATCTGGGTTAACTGACTAGGCAACGCAGCACAGTCATCAAAGTGCCTCTTTTAAATTGCTAGCATTCCAAAAGTCGTGAACACTCTTTGATAGCTGTTAAATGAGTTGTCCAAGCAGCTCATGCCCATTTTGATGCCTTTATTGATCTTTCCTGTGTGCAGTAGCTTCTTATTTAATTGGCAAAAGTCTGAAAAATACTCAGTTTAAGCATTTTAAACACGGCAGCAAGAGCTTTTTGTTTAGTGTGTTTCAGGTTTAGGAAATAAAGTGCAATTTTATAGCACTTTTAATCTGCAGTTACAAAACTTGAGTTGATTGTATTGTCAGTTCGGAATTTCAGTCATGTAGTAGTAAAACTTATAGATTGTTGAAACTGCAGCTGTCCAGAAACCACATTATGTCAAGCAGCAGCTGCCCCAAATGGTATTGATAATAATAATACCAGTCATTACATTTCACCATTATGCATCATAGCCGTTGGTATGAGACTTGCTTTGTTAGCAGGTGTTCACTGATGTACAGTCTGAGGTGCATTCACACCTACATTTTCTTTTTGCTGGACTAAACCACTGTAGAAAAGTGTCTGTATTTTGGATTTCTGGATCCCTCTTTGGTTTCGCACTCTCCAATTACTTTCACACCACTAGCCAAATGTGTTAAATCATGTGTTAGCAAATATGCCACTTTACACGCAGAAGTTTGAAAAAAAAGAAAAAACACATTAAGAAGAATACCTCCATCTATATTTCCCATCAGGGTACATGATTAGACAATGGGAGCAGTTGTGTGACTTTGCCTAGAGCAAGAAGATGCTATTTGAAAGTCTGAGTGTCAGTTAGTGTTGTCTCCCACGACAAGATTCCTCTAATACTACTCCCAATGAGCATAACCCTTCATGATCTATACTGCACATACTGTAGGCCCTGTGTTTTAATGCTGCTGGCCCAAAATGAATGACCCAACAGGTAATGTTTTGCTTCCTGGAACCAGCCATATACTCACACAAGAGCCTTTTCCTTCATCTTTGGCTTTTATAGGTAACCAAACTAACTACTAGTTTTATAAATGGAAGAACATACAACCTCTTAAACTTCTTTGAGTACAGCATGACAAAGTGTAGTCTGCTATAGTGCAGGTGGTGACTGATTCATGGTTTCCCCTCTGAGATTTCCAGAGCTGCTGTTCAGTACAAACCCTACACAGCTCAGCCAATGCTGATACCAGCTCTCAGGCGGACTGCCCTCCACACGTCCTGTACGTGCCCAGCCAACATGTCAGAGAATACCAAGCAGACCTCTTAGAAGCACAGGTAGACAGTGTTTGTTAGCCTGTTAGCTTGTTAGCTTGTGAATAGTACATTTTTATTTAGACATATAAGATATAACTTCATTAACTCCAAAGGAAATTTTTGATTTGTGATATAAATAATATACACTGATCAGGCATAACATTATGATTACCTGCCTAATATTATGTTGGTCCCCCTTATGTGGTCAAAAATGCTCTTAACCATTGGGCATGAACAAAAGGACCTCTCAGGTTGTCCTAAGTGGTCTGGGACCAGGATGTTGGTACTGGATCCTTTGGGTACTCTGGCTTGTGCAGTGGGGCCTCTGTCAATCAAACTTGTTCCACTGCATCCTGTTGATGCTTGATCACAATGGGGTGTAGGAAGTATGGAGGTCAAATCAACATGTTGGTCCATTGTCATGTTCCTCAACATGTTCCTGATTGGTTGATGTTTTTTTTTATGTGGTGGGGTGCATTATCCCAGTGACATTTGGGATTTCCATTGGCATAAGGAAGTGTGCTTGTTCTGAGACAATGTTTATTTGGGTGTCTAAGTCTCATCAACACGGATGGCAAAATCCATGGTTTTCCAGCAGAACACCACATAGTAGCAATATGATCAATGTTATTCACTTCACCTGTCAGTAGTCATAATGCTGTGGCTGATCGGTGTACATAAGGGTTAGTAGAGTTTGTTTATTTAATGTAAAAATATGTACACTTCATCAACACAATTGTCATTCAGAAAATTTTCAGCGAAATGCTTCTGGACTTCATGACTGATCAGCTCTGTGTAGCTAAGAGGTAATATTTTGTGAGGATAATATTGTATATTGTTTTCCTTGAACTCAGTGTAGCCAGCCCACTGTGGCCTGAAAGTGTGCATAAAAACACAAAATACCCTTATTATTTAGAGGTCTGGACCCAGTACAAACTGAGTGGAAAAAACAAACAAGGACAATGTACTGAAGGTAACAGCAGTTAGAGTCTTTAGGTGTAAGTTAAAAAAGAGAGAGACAAAAACTATTTATGCCATGTAGGTTTAACTAACCATCAGTGATGTGTCTGCACTAGTAATGATAATTAACATCATACCAGTCTGCTTTTAGATCATTCCAGTCTGCACCTGTTTTTTTTTTTGCCACATCCTGTACAATTATTATTATTATTGTTGATGTTATTATGTGAACTTAACATTATGTCAACATCCATCTTCGTATAACCACAGATCTGTGTGTCTTGTGGGCATTTTAGCTATAATCCGTTCTCCTTTGTGATAAACCTCACTGCAGCCCTCTTGTGAAACGATAAAGAACTCTTATTTTTTCTATTTATTTGTAAATGTGTCTAACAGTACACACATGGACTTTAAATGCCACGGATTTATACTGTGACTAATGTTCCTATGTCATGTGTATTTTACCATCTATTTCCCTTCTGAATGGCTCTTATTTTATATTCATAAGACGTGATAATCTAAGGACCTGATCTGTCCAGTAAGTACTGCCTAAAATAACATTCAGATTTAACGGTAACCCTTTGGCAGTCACTTTAACTTCTAAATATGCAGAAAAAACATTATATTACAGCCAAAAACATTACATAAATCAGGCCAGTCTGCTGACATTAATTGAGATTTTGAATTTGATGGAAAAAAAAGTGTTTAATAATTATATTATACAATAAAGAGTGTGTGGCGATTTGTGGGAAGTAGTAAAGTGTGTTTATTTTGTTTACCTGAGCCGTAGCACACATTAGCATATCTCCAGGAAGGGAATCCAACAAGGCAATATGAAAACAGTCATCTGCCTCCACATTCCCACTGCATAATTTGCACCTGCATTTACATATTTTTTTGTATGCTAACTTAAAATATGAGTCATCTGGTGCCCTGCCAACTCAAAGTAGATGGATTTGTCACTAATTTGAATAAAATGTCACAATACCTATTTTCCCACAGTTTTAATTCATTTCTCTGTTCTCTTTCTAAATCTCTTTCCCCTCAGTTCCTTTTACCCTTTTTTTCTTCTCTCAGTTTGTTTTCACGCCCTTAGTTTAAGAAAAAAAAGACAGCCATTGTTAGCTTTCTAGTTCATTCTGGGTTCACACTAACTTATTAGATGAGCTCTTTCATCGGGGTGTTTTGGTGGATGCATCATCCGCACTCGTTTCTGGGGGAAATAAAGGAGTTTATTCCATGGCAGGCGGCACTGTTCTGCTCTTTATCTGACATCTGTAATTCATTAGCTCATAATGGAATAGAAGGAATTAAGCATGACAGTAGGCAGGACTGTAACTGGTCATCCCTGTAGACCTTTAGCTTTCTGACAATTGTCACATAGTTTGTTTCCTGTAGAATACGCACTGAATACAACAATGATAGGGATTCTAATAAAATAAGCAACTTTAACAACAAATGTAATGTGATTTTTTACATCTGGGAAGACATTTTAAGCACCAAAGATACTGCATTAATCCAATCAAAGATCCTGCAGATAGCTGGTTTAACTTTGTCTGCTCTGTGGTTGGGAGAGTGGTAGGGGTGCCTGACTCCCACTGTTCTATAATTAGAGCTCTAATATCCAACTTATGGAATGCTGTAAGTTCACTTAACTCATCTATACTTGAAACAGTGAGACATTCTTAATTATCTCTTTATGGGGATGACAGAGAGATAGATAGAGTGTAAAAGGCAGAGGGGCTTGCTGTATTATTTCACACTATAGCACTCTGACCCCTCTAACGAAATGCACTCATGCATATACTATGTGTCTGTGTGATATGCAAAGAAGCCTTGTGAAGCGTGCACAGTGTGATGAGTAACAGCTCGATCTATAAAATGTAAATGTTGGTGTAATTTTCAGTTTATCTACCTTTTTACTGTTGTAGGAATTTATTAATTTTGGGGAACTATTCTGTTATTGTGGCGTAATGGTATATTGTAATCACCCACTTGAAAAAGATCACTGTGTGGGAATGAAAGTGTAAAATGTATGAATGCACAACAACGAATGTGCTGTAGTCACTCCAGCTTCAGGGATGTAAACAGAGGCAATCAAGCGAAAACAGAAGTATAGATGCTTCCTGTAAGGCAGTGCAATCAGTTATGAGATGTTTTAGACCGAGTGTGGACGATCACAAACTGATATGTGAAGAACTCCAGTTGAGCCAGTGCACTTATTCACACTCTGCAAGCCAAAGATGTTTCATTGAAAGCAACGCAAGCCAGCGCATAATGACTCACGCTTGAAGTGCTATGTTTAAAAAAATCGTGGTACAACTGAGTGTTTGTAACATTGAGTGTACGAATGAACAGTGGTCAAGTGCTGCAGTCATGGTCTGAGTAATTTCTGTGAATGTTTGGATACACGTGAAAACTTTGATTAATCCAAACTATCAAGTTTTGGATTAATTAAGTTATTAAGTTTAACTAACAACTCCTCAAGCTCAGAGAGGGTGAGTCTTTAATAAAACTAAAACCCACTTCAGTTCAAAAGACATGTATTTAGATCTCTAATCTCAGAGACTAAAATAAATTTGTTTTAAATTTTCAAATTGCAGAATCAAATAACAATAACTGCTTATAATATCAGTTGCATCCTTCCTGCAAAATCCATTTTATAATTTTGTCTAAATGGTCATAGCTTCAAATTTAAGTTACAACTTGAGTCCTATTACTGATGTGTTTGTCATTTAATGCCCCTGCCCCAGCTTAACCTTCATTTGTCAGGCTGTTATGTGAGTGTGGGGAATATAACATACAATGCAATACCTATAAATAAGACAAGCTCCTAACAAAGAGCGTGACAGTCACATTGAAAGAAACCTGTTTGTTTCCTATAATAACGTTTTGTCACACGCACACACGCGTGCACACACACACACACACACACACACACACAAAGAAAGAAAATGTCTGCTGTGCAGTTCTGCATGGACGAAAACATTCATAACAAAGCATATGTTATGTCACCTTGAATGGTAGCAGGTGAACTTGATATATGATCTTTGTGCAAGAGGTCAGCTTTCACTTCTGGCATTATTCATATTCTCTGATGCAAAACAACCTTCTGTGTTGCACAGTACATGCACAGGCAAGCTACAAAGCATAAATATTCATGGAAAAGTGTCTACACGGTGTTAAAGCGTACCTTTAGTCAAACTTGCGAAAGACATCTAAATCTTACTTTTGCATAGTAATTAATTCTGAACAGCCAGCTACAGAAAGGCTGAAACTATCAGTTACAGCTCCGGTCTACAGCATATGGATGCACACAGCTACGGTGAAGACACAACAGACTTACATAGGGTGTATACTTTATATCGACTTAGATTGTCAGTAAAGCCGGTTGTTGTAAAGAAAGAGAAATAGCACTCAATAAATACATAGAGAGACAGACAGACAGGAAGGGAGTCAGATGGAAGGGAAATTGGATGTAAAAAAGAATGAATTATTAAACACATCAGCTGACGACACAGTGCTTCCTTTTCTGCATGCTGACCTTCAAAGAGTGGTTGTAGACTTGCTTCGGATCAAACCGTGCAGCACAAAACCCCTCTGGATAGCCTAATGATCTAGCTAATCAGGTTAAGAAATGTTTTTTTTTAAATAAGCCCTTTAATTTATTCAAATATTCAATGCACATTCCTCATTTCATTTGAAATAATGAGCGACAAGGAGAGAGGGGCAGAGTTGGGGAGGGAGGGCTGGAAACAGTGTGAGAGAGCAGCTCAGAGAAGAGGAAGAGAATGAATCAGAGAGGACAAAATGTAATTTGTCATCCTATTCAGACAACCAGTGCCTGAAATGAGAATTAACAGAAAATGTAGAAGACTGCTCTTTAATTGGACAAGGCCACTCTTGACATTTTCAAGCCAAACTTCAGCGACGATGATGGGAGAGAATGTGTCATAACTACAAATTATTCTCTCTGATGAGCAGATTCACAAAGCCTGTTCTATTCTTTCACCATATTTGGATTATCTTTTATCTTGGCTGCACTGTTCTGTAAAATAATGCTGACGAGTCTTCCAGTTTTTCATAAATGCATCAGTGGTAAACGCAGTCACATGGGGCCATGTTTACTCTTAATTTCACTTTCATTTGAACTCAAGTGGCAACATTTCACTTTACAAAGATTTCAGGGAAAATATGAGTCTTAAGTACTTATGAAAATTGCTGTGTTTTTCAGCAGGAGAAATGATGTAAGTGCAAGTTGGATGCATTTAAAAAAAGAGACACTTTAATTTGCACAACAAAATAAATCACAACCACTGAGTCAAGATTTTTTGTTTCTTTTTTAAGTAACGCTGCTTTTTGTTTTCTACGCAGCATGTCTGGAGGCCTCAAGTGTGATGCCCAGCCGAATTGATGTTCTTTGTATCCTGTGTTTTCATCAGTTGTAATAGTCTGTATATACTGGAACCAGAAACAAATAACCAATCAAGTGAAGTTGACTGAAGATGCATTAGCATCTCACATTTTTTCATGACCAGTCACAAAAGCACAATGCACCATATGTTTTTCGCAGCTGCCCTTTCTTTGAGTGAATATAAACTTTCTTCAAGACTATAAACCTGCAACTCAAGTTAAATCCAGTATTCATGATCGGAAGCCAAGTTAAGAGTTCTCCCTGCCTAGGTTAATCTTGGAGGATGTGGATGTGTGACACGCTCTTTTAGGAGTGCAGAGCATCTTTGAGTTATAATTGCCAAGTAGAAAAATGCAGTTGTATGGGAACTTCTCTGAACTATATGAAATATATATGTGTGAAGCACATAATGCAGGCTCTGCAAAATGCGGGGACAAATCAAGGTTTAGACAACCATCACTGTTTTTTTTTTGTCTACACACACAGACTCTGTCAGGTAGTCAGGGAAGGAATGTTTCCTGCTGACTAAGAAGACCTGAAGCCCAAATAATAGGTCTCATTTGGGGTTTACGAGCCTGCCAGATGAAATGCTTGGCCAGATTCTCAAAACATGAGCAGAGCAGCTTCAGATGCTGAGTTTTGTTGAAAGGGCTGAAGTTTGGAATGCTAACTTGGATTTTATTTTTCTAGAGGGATGTCCCATTTTGTTCTTGTTTCTGATGTGTGTGTGTGTGTGTGTGTGTGTGTGTGTTTGCTTTTATACTCAGGAAAAAGTATGTCATTTTCAGTCCCCATGTCACATAGATTCTAATGTTAAGCACACAAATGGTTAACTGTCAACAGCAAGAGAGCATTTGCTTGAAGAAAGAGTATGGCTGGATGCTGCAAACTATAGAGTCTATTGCTCAAACATAACAGACCAAATACACTCAGGCAGATCCAGGGAATGAGTACGAGTGTCCCAGCACTGAACTGTCCTGACAGAGAAGCAGGAGGCTGGTATATAGGAACTCAGCATGGCTCATCTCACGTCCACCATCCTCAGCAAATTTGGGATAGTGGAGAGAAAACAGCTGGATAGCTAGTGAACGCACCAAAGCAATCAATAGTAAGAGCAGCTTGTAAAGGTCTTTTCTTGGTTTAAAACTACAATGTCCCTGGGAAACTTCTTGTCATGTCCAAGGAGCTGCCAAACTCAGCACAGTGAGAAAACGCACGACTCTGCAGGCCAGAAGTGCCATTACTTGGTCCAGATGTAAAGGATATGACTTATTTCTCCTTATAAAATGATTAAACCAGACATGCATGCTTTTATTCCATTTGTAGTGTTATGTAAGATTTCTGGATACATTTACGAGATTTTGTTGATACATTAAAAAATATTTTCCATGGTTTAATGGGGATTTATTGCGGGACAAATGACATTTCCATGGAAAAACAACAGGATCACACTGAGGAACCGGGTCAAGAGTTGAGGAACAATTCCAATCATTTTTTTTAGAGTTTTCAGCAGTTTGGTGTCCATTTGAAACACACCAATGCTACAGCTTCATCTTTGACTTAAAACCATGGTAAGCTCCCATTGCCGCAAAGTGGTCGGCCCTTTCATCACTTCATTAAAGCAGAAAGGCATTCAGATTCTATTTCACTCTCCAGAGGAAGCCAAACTCCTCATAGACAACGTATCCTAAATTATTAAGCTAAATTCTGTGAATTTATACTCTCTAGCAGGGGTGCAGTGTGGGGGTCCTCCCATCCATCTCTACCTTAAGGGACGCCGTGATCAAGGAAATGGCATGTGGTATGGCACTCTTTATATGGATTTTGCAGTGATCAGTTGCTGCTTTCAGATGGTATGCTGCAGGTATCCCACCAACACAAACCACTTTCCACTGGCAGGTGTGGCTTGACACTGCCAGAACATTTAATTAGTTTTTTTTACTGACAATGCAACATGAAAAATGCACTTGAAAACAAACTCCAACAAACTCCTATTCGTGTCTTTTCTATTGTTGACTTACAGCCATATTATGACTGCTGACCTGCAACCTCCTTGCCACTGCTTCTTTGTGGCATGCTGCTTCCAATGAGACCGTTTCCACTTTTTATTTACTCCACCTTACTTGCTCTCAGCTACATTTCAGTCATTCTTTAGTATTTTTGGTGCAGAGAAACCTCTTTGGCTCTGTTTGTTCAGCCCAGCTCCCTTCAGTAAGCTCAGCTAGGATTTTGTCCCCATAATGTCAGAAAAATGCAGAAACCTTTTGTAATCTCAGACAACAGACCTCCTTTCCCCACCCTTACTTTTTTACTTCAAAATCTTACTTAGCTTAAACATAGCTTAGCTAACGTTATAGCTTAAGCTAGCTTGTGTTTGTCATTAGCTATCCCTCATTCAGTACTAGTATGGTGGCGCTCTGCTGTTAATGACTAACAGCAGCATGTATGTTAACGTAAGCTGCTATATTATGCCAGCCAGAATATTGAGCAAACCATGATGGAGTAAAGTTACCAAGCGAACGGCAGTTTACTGGCTTCCTGTCTTACCGACTTAACACATAATATTCAACACTGTTGCTGCCCCTCTTTGACTGATATTTCTTTTGACACTTTCACCTAAAGTAGCTTTCTAGATGTTATTAACTCACTCAAAAACATTTTAATTAAAAAAAAAAAAATGTGTACAACAACCTAAACTATTCATTTAAGAAAAAGCTATCAGACTGCAAAAACTACAGATTTAGCCAAGTGCAGCGGTTATATTTAGATTCAAAAATGAAGTTGACCTTTTGTGTACAGTGTATCCTTTGACTTAATTCAAGCAAATGTCACTTTCCGAGTACTGATGAGCAAGTTCGTCTTGATTTGAGTAGTTTTAACTAAATATGATGGACATCTCTGTCAATAGGCTTCTTTTGTGTTATTTCGACAAACTAACTAGATTGCTTGAAATTAGTATTTTTGATCTTATTTCAAAAGGCAGTTGGACAGCCTAGCTTATTTTCAGCCATCTTCTTTCAGCCATCACTAGCAGTCAAATTTGCTTTAAGTGCAAGCATATTTAAAATCATATCTAAAAGCATTGGACAGCATAGAAAGTGTGGCCTCAAATTTGTATCAACGTTTCTTAAATTTGTATCACATCAAAATGTTTGAAAAAGAGAAACACTCAGTGTCAACTATTTCTATGAAATACTATGATTTTACCTCCTGGTCCAAAAACACGACTTTCTTCCACAGTAAACTTGCAGGGCAATATTGGTCAGAAGTTTCATAGCAGCATGCCTCGACAACATGTGGTGATGAAACCAACTGCAGCATCGATGTGGAAAAGTCAGCGGTGAGTGAAAATGAGCGGCAACATCCCCAGTGGGCACAGAGGGTCACACCCCTCTCGCTTCTATGTTGTTACACCACCAATGTACTGGGAACTATCCAATACTGGAAAATGTAGAAAAACATACTCATAGAAAATACAAAAATAAAACAAAAATAAAGTGCTGTGTGGATTCTTGTTTCTACCTGCTATCTGCCTTATCTACTATAAAGCACAGTTTAACAAAACTTTATTTGAAACCTCTAATTTTTTAGCCCACCACTGTGATCCATCAGCCTTCAGACAGTCTAATCAAAGTTGCCTACAGCTCCTGCCAAAATTCCAAAGGATAACTGCATAAAACATGACACACACTGTCAATGTCAAATTATTTTTTAAAAGGTCTTTTTAGGCATTTCACCTTTCTAAGAAGGTAGACGGCAGAGAGTTGACAGAAAATGAGAGGTAGAAAGAGGAGGAGACGCACGATATCTAACACAGTTCCACAGCCAGACTTGAACTGCAGTTAACATGCAATTTAATTTTAATCGCTATAGCATCAGTACACTAAACATGTTTGCTTCATTTGAAGAAAAAAGGTATTATGCCTTGCATGCCAGAGAGAGCTCGGTTAAAATGCATGTGACATGTAAGCAGCTTCTTTCATACATGCTTGTCTGATGGCTACATAAATCTTTTTGGTTAAAGTTTTTCTCATCTGATTACTTGATTACTTGATGGAATATTCAGCAGAATACTCAATATTAAAATGTGAATACTAATAAGGGTGGCTGGGCTTAGCTTCAGACATGGCTTAGAGATGGGGGGAGACACTTGGACATTCGAAAGAAAGCTCAGAGTAGAGTTGCTGCTTCTTTGCGGTGAAAACAGTCAACTGAGGTGGTTCAGACATCTGATTAGGATGCCTTCTGGGCATCCTCTTTTGGAGGTTTTTCTCCCAAAACCCAGGGGAGACCAAGAAGGAACCCAAACATACATATTTTTTCAATTTTCGTGAAAAAATATGTATGTTTTGCGATCATTATTCATGAGATACAGTAATATATATATATATATATATATATATATATATATATATATATATATAAATAAATATATGAGATGGTACCATAGTTGCTGATATATAGTAAACCCTTCGTCATCCTCTGCCCTTGCCCTCTTATTGGATCCACCAGGAAGTGGTGGATCATTGGTCTGACTGACTGCCTTCATCTACCTCCTCAACTTCAACATCACCATCAGAAGAGTCAGCGTCAGCAAACTTATGCCACCATTGGAACTGTTTGTTGCTTGTTTATTCAACTTAATTTTTCCATCCAACTCAGGAAGACAGAACTCCACATTCCTGCCAGTAGTCTGCATTTCGACTGTTACAGTTTTCCGTGAGTCTTATATAACTGCACATCAGAACATGGAATGTGGGATGACGATGCCTTCTTCTCGATCCCAATTCCTGCTGTTTAATTGAATTAGATTTGGCAACACACAAGCATACATGATATTCACCCCCTCTCTGCTTTTGCACTGAGCCCAGTTTCTCTTTGTCTTGTCCTACATGGAACTAACTATACATGCTCGGCTTTCTTTCCTCCTCTGTCAAAGTTGGAGTAACTTTAACTTGATTTGCAATAAGAAAAGAGCATTACAGTCATGCTTTCCATATAAATACATTTCTTTTTGGCAGGTTCAAATAATGCAACACGACACTATTTTGGATCGTTTTATGCAGGTTTGTCCTGAAAGAAAACGAGAAAGAAAATTCTTTAGTTGCTTCGGGCAAAAGAAACCCCGGTTTTCTCTCAAGGAGACCAGCTCAATACTTTTCATAGAAACATTCATGTGTCTTATGATTTCGGTTAGATTACTTCAAAGGGGGCGTGTTTTCATCAAGCATGCTGGTGCTCTGGCAAGCTTGAAGCCGGCACAACTTTTGCATTTGAAGTGATAGTATAATCCAGTTTGCTGGAACATAAACAAGTGGGATCAGGAAAATTGAATGTTTTTTTATCACTTTCTTTTCAAATTACATTTAGCAAGCCAAACTTCCTTCTGGCTGCTGGTACTTCTGTAAAAGATACATATTTCTCATAATATGACTTAACAGCTCTACCAAATACACTTTCAGGATGCACATTTTCACTTCTACATACAGCACAAATTAACAGTTTTATTTGATTTCGCATTGTTTTTTTAATCTTTTGTTATTATACTTTAAGTGCATGCTTTATTTAATAACTTAAACAACATAACTGCTATAAACTATTCTATATCTGACGCATAATTGGTTGCAGTAGTACATTTTCTCAGCTTAATTGCAGCCTCAGTGAATCTTTTGGCAACGCTGAGACTATGCTTCATTGCTTGTATTTTAACAACATTATGTTCTGATTTATTTGCTGAGCTAGCTGAGCTCTTGCCACTGAAGTGCACCTACTGAGCTCTTTATAGAGTGCATCCATAGAAGGCATGCATGGTGTATAATTTGCCTTTGCTTTCGAAAAGCAACTGCAGAGATGGCAAATGTAAATAAAATGATTGACACAACACAAGTTTCTCCTATATTTTTGCAAACTTCTTCCTTAAATACATCTGAATCAAACCTCTCTTTTAAACTTCCTACTCTATTTGCACATATTGCTGTCTTTTGCATGGTTAGGCTGCATTTTTCTAAGGCATGCTGCCAATTAGAGAAGCTGTGTATGTTGTGCACATGCATACATAATATGCTGTGATAATTTAAGTTTTTGCACACCTTTTATTTCACTGGTAACAGCATTTAGTGGACAGTAATGTTCAGCTTAGGTTACCCTGAAAAAGAATGGAGACAAATTCATTTTTCACCCACCCCCCTCCACACCTCCTCCCCTTCTTATGCAATAATGACTTTATGTAAATATATTCAGAGAAACTGCCAAACTCCCTTCAGTGATTAAAATAGAAAGTGCAGCTGACCACACTCACTCTCTGGTTCCTTCCCTCGGCCTTCTCCATTTCCCATTTATCTGTTTGCTTCCTCCATTTTCTCTTGCTTGTCTCTACTTTCCACATACTTACCCTTGTCACTGTAGCACGATACAGATACCGGTTGCGCTCATACATATTCATGTCTACATATGGCCATATTTAGTAAGACATATTTAGCAAGCAACTGATACTGTAACAGCTGCTATCATGCTCTTGTACCTATGCAGCGGAATACATTTTGCTGGTGTCGAGTTGTCACTTGCGCAATGGTTAGCATTTTTCTATAGCATCTTTTACCCTTTTTGCTATGGAATTAACCCAGTTTTTTTTTTCAGAATCTGTGCTTCAAATAGTAGCACATCACATAATAAGTTCTACTGGTAACATGGGAAGCAAATGAGAGGAAACCACCATCTCATAACCATTCTTGCTGCACCTTTGATGGTTAATTAAAAACTAAAAAATAATATTTTTAATCTGTAAGTCAAACATTATAACCTTGAAGCTTAAATTCTCAAAAGAATTACCAATTGAGAAGTTAAATGTTTTCCTACACCCACCACTTCTTTCCGTGGATTCTTTTCTTCCCCTTTTTAAATCAACTGACTCTTTTTTTCTTCCTCTGTACCCAGATATAACCTCCTCACTCTGCAGGCTTTACATTAAAAATCCAGTAACACAGGTTGAACAGGACACAGCAGCTTGCTGTAGCTGATGAACAGCGCCGCACCAGACAACCAACGTGCCTTCTGCTGCCTCCTTTCCCACACAGTGCTACCAACTCCCCTTAATAAAAGCCTGCTGAAGGGAAGAGCCACACATGCACAAACATGCACAGATTTACAGTGAATGTTGCATACACATTTACACCAGATAGGCGTGAAGGTTTTTCTTTATTAAAATACCGGAGTGACTGAATTAAAACTGGTTAGTGCATGTTCACGCCATGTCTGTGTAAAATACACACATCACGGGCTATGGTCTTTAAAAATAAAACTGCTCACAAATGCGCGCACGCACGCACGCGAGCGCGCGCACACACATACACACACACACACACACACACACACACACACACACACACACACACACACACACACACTCACACACACAATTGCTGTCACTTCAGCACCAGTGCACCCATTTTTCTGCAGGGCAGTGTAGCTCATTCCAGCCCTGTGTGGTAGAATACTCTTACACTCCCTTAATTTGCATGTTGGATACAAGCACCTGTCCATTTGTGTATCATCATATCAGAGTCATTGTACAGCATGGGGAAGACATGAAACACTATTCAGGACAGATTACTCTACTTTTCATGTTATGTAATGTCTAATTAGGTGCCTTTTATGGAGATACTGCTCGCTAAAAAAAGGAGACTCAAACCAAAAATGTGGGATAAACAAAATGTGACAAAACTGAAAAAAGAAGCAGAAGGAGTGCGTACAATTTTAAATTATGAATTAAAGCATGATTCCAGTTTCTTCCTTTTTTACCTAGACAAAAATGCCAAGTCTAAAAGTCATCTTATTATTCACTGTTATTCATGAGAATTCTGTGGTACACAGCCAATAGAGACTAACAGCCGACCTCAAAGTACCTTGACTTTATTACTGGTACCTCAGCTTTTCACTTTGCGTCACATTTTGTGATTAGATTAAAAGTTGCAATCAGTGTTTTATTTGAAGCACCCAGAGTCTATAGTTTTGTTCCGTCTTAAATAAGAGAATGCGACACACATTATTCAGATTTCACCTCCCCCTTTCCTTCAGGTGAGGGCCAGCTCTTCGCCCTTGGTTTGTCAAGTGCCCACTTCACTCTACAATGGTAGGGAAGTACTGTAAATAGTACTGGTATTATAGTAAGTCACTCGGTGTGGCATTCAAGTGTAAAACTCATTGAGATTATGTGGTAGCGTAATATGTGCAATCAAAAAGTAATGGTTACAAGATTAAACTATTTTCTACTTTGGAGGACAATTCTAATCTATGTAAGACTGTCAGATTTCCACTTGGTACAACCAAGTTGAAATAAACCACAATTTCCTTTAATTTCTTCAAAGGCAGACTCAGAAGGAAAATTGTATGCATTGGTAAATATCCATTTTTACAGTTAAAGTTAATTATTGGTGAAGAACCTCTTCAGACATCTCTTGCAGTTCAAGAGGAGAAGACTGTCTGTTGTGTTTAAAGGCACAGCATGAAATCGACAAAAAAAAAATCTGTTCCACCAAAGTGTCTCTCGTAGCAAGTATGCTCATCAAGCACTTTATTAGGAAGATGCACTCCTGCTTTTTCATGCAGTTGCCTAAACAGCCAATTGAATGTCAGCAGTTCAAGGCATAAAACTATATAGTTACAGGTCAGGAGCTTAATTCAATATTTGCATAATGTGTTGCAGAATGTGCAAAAAAAAATCTGATCTCATTGACTGTCACAGGGACATGGTTGTTGGATATCAGACGTGCTAGTTTGAATATTTCTAAAACTGCTGATCTTCAATGAGTGGAGGAGGAGAAAAGAATGGCAGACGGGTTCAGGCTGACAGAAAGACTGTGACAACTCAAAGAACCACTCTATAGAACTGTGGTGAGCAGTAAAAAACCCATCTCTGAATGTACATCACGTCCAACCTTGAGGCGGGAGGCCTTCAACAGCAGAAGACCACGTCAGGTTCCATTCCTGTCAGATAAGAACAGATATCTGAGGCTGCAGTGGGTGTAGATTTACCAAAACCAGACAGGTGAAGACTGCAAATACATAGCATGACCTGTTGAATCTCAATTTCTGCTCTGGCATGTCTCAGATGTTAGAATTTGGCACCACGAGCATGAGTCCATGGATTCAACCTGTCTTGTGTCAACAGTTCAAACTGCTGGTGGTCATGCAATGGTGTAAGGAATGTTTTCTTGCAACACTTTGGGCCCTATTACCAAACACTTATGGCCACAGAGTGACTGGTAATAACCACAGCCTCTATCAGTATTATTATAATCACAGTATTTTTCAATGGCTACTTTCAGCATGATATGACAAGTGGTCTCCCCAGTACCTATATTCAAAATTCCACAGAAACCTCTCAGGATGTGACGGAACTTGCAATTTCCAACATGATTGTGCTGTGATTTGGTGCAATCATTTCAGAATGGAGTAAATGTCCTCAATATCTTGTGAAATCTATGACATGAGTATCTGAGGGAGAACCTATCAGGTATTAATATCTGTGTTCGTAATAAAGTTCTTTGTTAGTGCATGTCCTTGTGCAAAACTCTTTTTTGTGCTTATTGAGAGGTAGTCTAAAACAGCAGACACAAATTTATAAGATGTAAATCTATTTTAAAGTTTTGACAAATGATTGATGGTCTCCTGAAAAACAGTGGCCCCAATCTCTCTTAGTCACAGCGTTTGCAAGTACTGTACAGAATAACAAGCCTTTTCATTTTATATTTACAGGAATGTGATCCTAAACACACCTGTTTGCTTTAAGAAATCATGTAGAAATCTGTTCCATGTTCATAGCTGGAGGATGCTTGGATTTTATTACGCTCATAGTGGCCATTTAACACATGTAAACATCAATATATTCTTATACGTCATTGCCCTCACTGTAGGCTTTTTTTGCATTTCCTGCTATGGCAAGTCAGACTTGTCTGTTGAGACGCAGGTCCAGTTTGTGATGTGCTTCAAAGAACTATCTATAAACAGCCTCATTCATAATATGCCTCCAACAGAAACCTCTGTGAATTATTGCTCAGTTAGAGTTCCAATTTTGAGGAGCTAAAGGATGTTAAATTAAAATCCTCTCTGGTTGTTTACGCAGGAATGATGAGCTCTTACATTCCACTTTATCTGCACTGTGACCATTTAGCTATGTTGTAATTTAATATGGTGTCATATTGGTGAATTAATTCCTCTGTTCAGAGACAATGTACTCGGGTCCGGTTGAATGATAATTGATTGTGTCTGAAGAGTATGACAGGAAATATGTCTTTCCTTTCACATATGGCAGTGGGTGTAAATGAGGTTAGGTATGCCTTTTTTCTGTTTTCTTTCCCTGGAATGTAAATATATGTAAATGCATACACTGTTTCATAGTTTTGTTTTGTACGTGAGAGTATTGTTTTACCAACAGATTCTTTAAGATAAAACCATCACATTTAAATTATTGGGTTGAAATGTGTTTCTCTGCTTTGATGAGAATTTAGGACTCTGGTAGAACACTGATTCAAAAATGCAAAACACTTTATGTTTTAAAAACTACTTTTTGCACTTGTGCGAATAACACTTCGGAAATGTTGTGACGTTATTACAACACACAAAAAGTCCTATTTCCTACTCACCCCACTCATTCATTCGCACATTCTCACAGAATAGATGGTGATAGACATTTGGTGACATAGCATCAAGTCATTAATTTGCATGAGGTCAGTCTGGCAACACAGCGGGGTGTCACTGCAGAGGGCACTGACGGGGAAAAAAAACAGGTTCATCCAGTGAAAAAGTTGAACCTGGCTCAACTTTTTGCTGGACTGCAACACGACATCGTTTGCCAAAGTGCTGCTGTGGCCAACAGAATACATGAAGGCACACATTTCCTGGTAGATTAATTTGTAACATGAACAGACAGACTGAAATTTACCTCCCAGCCCTTACTGTGAAAGATAAAATACTTTTCTTCCTAGATTAGATTTTGTCATTTCACTAAACCCTAAAGTAAGACAATTCTACCTATGCAGTCCCTTGCATTATATGTTATATATACACTGATCAGCCACAGCATTATGGTCACTGATAGGTGAAGTGAATAACATTGATCATATTGGTACTATGTGGTGTTCTGCTGGAAAACCTTGGATTTTGCCATCCATGTTGATGAGACTTAGACACCCAAATAAACTCCCTCATGCAAATGGAAATCCCAAATGTCAGTGATCTACCCCTGCAGGAAGATGCACCCCACCACATGGTAAAAACATCAAACAATCAGGAACATGTTGAGGAACATGACAATGGCCCAACA
The DNA here is from genome assembly GCA_024666655.1 of Dascyllus trimaculatus. NCBI lineage: Eukaryota > Metazoa > Chordata > Actinopteri > Pomacentridae > Dascyllus > Dascyllus trimaculatus. Next base: position 12,506,914 of record CM045446.1, on the reverse strand, counting down.
TGTTGATTTGACCTCCAAACTTCCTTCACCCCATTGTGATAAAGCATCAACAGGATGCAGTGGAACAAGTTTGATTAACAGAGGCCCCACTGCACAAGCCAGAGTACCCAAAGGGTCCACTGCCAATGTCCTGGTTCCAGACCCCATAGGACACCCTGAGAGGTCCTCTTGTCCATGTCCAATGGTTCAGAGCATGTTTGAGCACATAAGGGGGACCAACACAATATTAGGCAAGTGGTCATAATGTTACGTCTGATCAGTGTATAACACAGGATGGATTTTTTTGACACCAACGAAATTTGCACGTCACACAGATCCACCAATAGTTACACTCCCATTGAAACAAATTCTTTTCAGTTTGAAAATCATCTGCTGTTATAATTTTGCATTTGACCAAACTCTGGTTGAATGCTGCTGAGCCTACGTGCTTCAGATTTGGCTAACCAGCCCTCTCACAATCAGGGGACCCTCGGGAACAGCACACACATAGAAACCCTAAGGAGTTTGTGATAGTGGTACAATCCACCACCCTGGTGCAACTTTTGTCCAAGTAGAAGAAAATATCAATACCTATGCAAGAACATGTCAGTTAACTGTTCAGACTGCATGGTACTTCAGGTACATCTGTAGACTGCATATACTGAGGAGCATCTGTTCATATTAACAATATTGTGAACATGCAGTAGCATAAGAGTATTCGTGACTCTTCTCATTTAGGAAATGATTGGTCCCAAAGGTAAATTTTTAAATTATTCATAAATGACTAAGTCCTTAAATGAATTAATGCCTGATGCACTGACTCAGTTCCCACCAAGGATCTGCCGGCTGTAATGATATGAATGTCACATATACAGTTTTTTTTTCTAGTACTCAAATGCGTCACTAACAACAGCACTGATCTGCCAAGCTGAGCCATGTTTCATCGTTGCAGTATATGGGTCACGTGGCAATAATACCGAGCACTGTCAGTCAGTCCAAGCCCCCGAGGGAAAACTGTTGCCACCCACACCGTTTAAGCTAAACTATGTCATAGCAAGTCAAACACTGTATACAGTCAGTTTGTCTACAATGGATTAAGGCTGTAATTACTTCCATTGTGATTATGGCAGTGTGTGGTTTACTTGGAAGCCCCGAGTAGGCAGTTGAAGGTGACTAGCCAGGATAGTAGGAGGCTGATTTATTCCAGCACTACAGCCCTTTATTGATTTGGTATCTATCAAACTTGACACTAATAGTATCCAAACCAATTTTGCTCAAGTTACTTGAAAATGGTAATCAACTTTACATTACACTCACTTCCACTTATTACTCAAAAGTAACTGTATTAGTTTACCAGAATGCTGATGTGCGATCACTGGCTGGTTTTTATTGGTATTGTGCCTTATGCATTTGCATACTTTTCCTTGATGTTCGTCCATGATATTCCAGCAGGTGTTAGGACCTCTTTCTTTTTTTTCTTAACAATCTTCCGTGATTTTCTGCTTTTTAGACTGGTCCACAGTAATGCTTACATTCAGCCTTAATTACAACAGAGAGGCAACTACTGAGTAATATCCCGGCTGCTCCTTGTGTCAGAATTTATTGAAAAGGTAGTTGCCAACAGGTAATGTAAATGCATGAGGGTGGCAATACATTATGTGCAGTCATTTTTAGTAAATGTCAGTGTTGAAGCTGATGATGTTGTTATGAGTCAGTTATGAGAGTTTTTTCTTTTATTTAACTTAGATATATAGCTTTACAGCACTTATTATGTATTTCCACCAGTGGCCTGAAATGAACCCTCAACTCTTCAATTCTTTATTAGCCATTGTGCCATACTTAGTATGCCATTTGGTGGTATTATTTGCCCTCAATGCTCCTGTTTGTCACAGCAGTGACCCTTACTCAGCCTGCTTGATCCCTGCTGGTCCCCTGCTGATGTATATGTGATCAGAATGACAGGCCTGCGAAGGTGAACGCCCGCTTGTCCTCTCATTTCAGCCTGCTGATTCATTTGTGGGCACTCAGATCCCCTGTGGTTGCTGGCTATTCTGGCCAAGGTTTGCTGCGGCTGTAAAGAGGAGTGGCCCGGCACATTCGCTCTCATTAAAGCATCAGCTGCACTCACAGCTGGAACATGAGGCTGGCATGTCTCGGCATTCATCTAACTCGGTCTTTGTTGTTTCAAGCTAAAGCATCAAAATTGCATACTACTGTTAATGATGTGATGAAGCACACGGTTGTTTTGTGGAAATATAATGAGGAAATGACTCTAACAATGGGTTGGAGCCTATACATCGGTTTAGTAGCACAAATTCCTCGCCTCGCTCTACAAATAGCATTCTCTCGGCGAATAATGGGTTCATTGTGTGCACTCTCACTTTGCGTTGCTTCTTTGTTTCAGCCAGCATAGGAGTCACTGCATGTGAATGTTGCTGAGGAGCATCCAATTATACAGGGCTAATGGAAAACACTTAAAATAAAGAACTGCTTATGAGACCCTAGTAAACGTGGAGTTCATGATGAATTAATGAGTTCATGTGGAATTAATGAGAAGTTCATCATCTATCATATAATGGTTTATCAGGTCTTTACTGCTATATTAATAGATTAGTAGCTCATTAACATTCATAGAATTGTTTACCTAATGTATAATTTGAAGAAGAAAAAAAAACATCAAGATCAAAGACAGTTTTTCTTCTTTTTCTCTTTTATGTAGTTAAAATCAGTTTTATTGAAACCAGCTTGTGGTATATTTCTAAATTTAGGGGGATGAGGTGGTTGGTAAGTGAATCATGAAAGTTGGTGAATTTGTTGGCACTATTTTTTCATGGTGCTTCAGCTACCCTAGAAATAATTATGAGTAGAAGTGTGCAAACCTGTCTACTAATGTCATTGACCAAATGCACAAAGGGCTCACTGCACAGTTTTTTATTCCACCATATAATGCCATGACATTTATCAGACACCCGCCAAGAGTTTCCACTTTGGAATTCAGCCAGCACATACAATTAAATGATAAGACAAGCAAATAAAGCCTGAGCACAGCTTGCTAATATTAATAATATGAGAAAATGCTACTCGTCAGACCTTCGTGAGGCAAAGTTCATGCAAATTGCATCTGCAAACTATGCCTGAAGGACTGATATTAGTGAGAAAATACCCAAGCAGGTATGTCGAGAGTGCATAGGGTAATATTAATGCTCTGACTTCATTCTTGTTTCAAAATGGAAGGCAAGAACTGAAAATGAGGATTTTGCGCTTCTGTTTCTTAAAGACTGAGACATCAACAGCAGACTTTCAGGTTCACTGTGACTTCTTGTTTTCAAAAACACCAACTGATGAGTCTCCGCTTCTTTTAAAAGGAGAGTTTTGAAATGAGGCCCTTTGTATAATTTAGTTATTCGCTGGGTTATTTTGGCCCACTGCTTCCCTCGCAGGGCCGCTGAGGCTGTATTGTGGGCAGAACAATGTGATGACAGGGCTGTCCTTTGGGAACATCTAATTAGTTCCACTAGGGGAGCAAAGCGGCACCGCAACGTGCCCTGATATTTGGCTTGTGCACTCAGCGGAAAGATAGCCAGAGGGTCCACTTTAATTGCAAAAATGCCACCAGAATGTGAGTCTGCAACTTCACCTGTCCCTGATCATGAGACCACAAGGGAGTGCCCATTTCAGTGTGTGCGTCAACACACACAGCATCAGTGTGCATCCATGTGTGCAAATGTGCAAACCTCAGTCTGTATAAACATGCACCTGAGTGTGTGGATGTTCCTGTGCTCGTCCACACTAATCAGTGTTTACTTATTGATTCCCACAATGCACTCGCACACAAGCAGGGGTTGATTAAACATAAACTTGATTCAGTTTGTTCAAAGGATGTTTTAGATATGTTGTTTTTCTCAATACCTTCCCCAAGAGGGCAATTCAAATGAGGAAAAAAATATCTTGTTTCAGTAGTTTAGATTTATAGTGTATGTAGGTTTACAGCATTACAACAGGTGGATAACTAACTAAACATGTGACTGTATTTCAGTTTGAATTAGAATCTTATGAAATCCAGTTGGGCTAATCATAAAATCACACCTACACCACAATCAAAGTGTCACCTGGTTTCCTCACTTATTTATGCTCTGGGTGACACTACAGTGACCTCTCGCTGCCAATCGAACAGACTAAAAAACTGTTTTGTTCCAACCTCGATCAGGCTTCTTAACCAAGACAGAGGAAAATATATCTGTCACTTTTAAAGCCACTGTATTCATGGAATTAATTGTCTTTATGCTTTTTGTTATATATTTACAATAGTGGATTGCACAATGTGTTGGCTTCAGCATGGGTGAATAGCCCAAGACAAAATTCTCACTTGTGAGACAATAAAGTTTATCTTATCTTATCTTATAATAACACAGTTCTTCATTCGGAAGATTACACAACTGAACTGTAGCCAAACAACACAAAAGCAGTAAAAAAAAAGAAACAGCTGAATATCACATATGTGTTTCAAGGTTTAAGCTTTGTCATTGCATCACTTATTTTGCAAGAGAGAGAAAGTGCACAAATCTTTGACCAGAGAAGGTGTTGGCTACCAATATATCCAAAGCCAAAATTGCAAACACTTCACAAAAACTTTAAACTCCTTCTCCTGTCGTGTCACAATGACATATTTAGAATTTTTTCCATGAAAAATAATCCCTTATTTCCTTGAAATGGCTTAGATGCAACTCAGTATATTACCTTTAGTTGATTGATTAAGTCCCCACATCTATTTCCCCTCATTCCTCCACCCATCACTGCAGCTTGTGCATACCTGCTCACCTTTCACTCTGCTCAAACACTGTACAACTACTCAACCCTATACAATGGAAAGATGCTATGTTGGAGTAATTCAGCCTTACACACTTGAACTGGGAAGTGATTCTGAAGAATAATGATATGGAAAGTCCCACCCTGTAAGTTGATGGGATTGAATCTACATTTTTGAGTCTGTCATGGAGGTGCACAGGCATGGCACTGACTGCTTATTTCCCTCATGATATGGATTTTTTTTTTTTTTAAAAAAAGGTTGACAATAAGGATCTTTAAAATATTGCTTCCTCCTGGGCTTTTGTTGAAACAGTGACAATATGTAGAAACAGCAGACAGTCTAAGAGAAGCAAATACAACATAGTCCCATAGAATTATGTTACTATGTGATAGAATGTCAGAAAAACTTGAGAGCAGGGAACAACTGATATGTTTTTTTTCTTTTAGGGCCCATACTGATGTTGATTATTGGTAATCAAGAAAGGCAGATAACTGAGATTCGGAACCATTGTACATTAAATATAATGCTTTAATAGTGTGTGATAGGAGGGAACCAGTCATTCATAACTAGGCTTTTTCATTAATAAGGGTGATCATAACTGAAAATGTAAAATACTAATAGGAGTGATTAAATTAGGATGCTCTCCTTTGTGACTGAGATTGACCAGTTTGTCTCCTACAGTTACAGTTATTCTATTAATCTTTCTCTGTTCTGTCATGTTAATTGCCCATTATGATTCAGATCTTAAAAAAATTATCAATTATTGTTTTCAAGACTCTGTTTCAGGGTAATTTGTGGCTGCCTTCTAATTTAGACACTAGCTGTTAGCATAGTCTTAGCCACTGTGAGGGTAGTTGATTCCCCAGTTTGTGGCAACAGCTTGTGTTTCTTGTTCAGTTTTTGAAGTCTCTGCTTGAGAAACATTTCTGAGACCACAGAGTGACTATCAGTGCTGTGCATGAACACGTTCAATGAATGGCGTTCACTGAACGCGTTCATATTTTCGTTGAACGCTGAACGGAACAGTTTCCAAATAATGAGCGTGAATGCGAACGGCTCACTCTCACATGAATGAGCGATGCGCACCGTTCACGTTCACATTCACATTCACTTGAAAACACTCGCAAGAGAAAGCGGTTTTCAGGTTTTACAACAGTTTATGGCAAACACTGGTGACAGTCCAGCATGGCTAGTGCCACAACAAGTTTAGCAGAAGACCTGGCGAAGTTTTATGAATTAACAAATGAGGACACAAACAGCAAGAACCTCACATTTTATGCAAACTGTGTCCACCTGGCATGAAAAAACAAGTGTGAACGCCAGACTGACATCTGCACTTAGTTCTATTGAGTAACATAGTGTCTTATCTATTTAAAAAATGTAACAAACGAACGTGAACTAGTTCATTTTTACGACTGTGAACTTAATTCAGATTTTTTAAAAGTGAACTATGAACGTGAACTAGTTCATTTTCATATGTGTGAACTGAACTTTGAACTAGTTCTTTTCAAGCATGAACTGGCACAACACTGGTGACTACAGATGGAGAGAGGCGACTGCATCAGACCTGATAGCCCATTTAATTTCACAGTAATCGGTCAATAAAAATACAGATACTGATAATTGAAAAAATACCAAATATCTGCCACAATAATCAGCAAGCGCTCTATCCCTACTTGGGAGGATCAAAATAACCCAGTCTCAATGCTATGTTGTTATTATTTTATTTTTTAACCCAGATGCCCACTTATACAATATATTATCTCCAGCAGTGCCATACATTTTGTCCAGTGTGATGGAGTAATACACAGAAACTGTTAAAGTGGGTTGATGAATTCAGGCACTATCACAACATTTGCATATTAATTCATGTATTTCTGATGACTTTCTTATGACACCTGACTCTAATGATTCATGTGTACAAAAACTTTTATGTATCAGTGACTATGTTAAGTTTTAAATACAACAAGTTGCCAACATGGCAAGAAATAAAGTTGATGTTAGTTCTTTAAATGCAAGATTAGTTGTCTATGGCATGTGTGTGTGTGTGTGTGTGTGTGTGTGTGCACGAGCACGCACTCTGATATCAGGAGCTGAACATTCCTCCAGTACATGAATAAAAGATGTTTCCAAAGTCTTGGGAGCAGTGAATTATTGAGGAGGCAGTAACAAGGTAGACGCAGGGGCCAGGTGTGGAGGTGTGGGGTGTAGGGAAAAGTGTGAGTGTGCAAGTAAGAGAGCAGAAGAGAGAGAGAAACACTGAGGGAGAGCTCAGGGATTACTGAGTATTAGATTGACTTGGTCAACACCAGCTTCGGGCAAACATGGCAGAAAAATATTTTCTTATAAGAAGAAAGAAACATCTTCACAGTTGACTCTTTTGATAATATAAGCACACACATACAGTATATTGATACTATATACACTATACGCTAGCAAAGCGAGTCCTGGTGAGGCAAGAAGGCAAACATGGGGAAAGACTGAAAATGTGTGGATTAGAGAGAAGGGTCTTGTAAAACCTCCAATGTTGAAACTGAGAAACAAAGGAACTGTAAGGTAAAGATGAGAGGAGAGAAAAGACATTTGAAAAAGAGACTGAAAGAGATCAAACACATGGCTGAAAACCTAAAAAGGACCTTAGGCAACTCAAAATAAAATTATTTCTGAGTGAGCAAACCACACATACAGTTTAACCACACAGTGACAACCTTCCTTCTCACACTCAGTGGCAAGGACTTCCTATAGGCAGAAGCTGCTTACGTTGTCAGCCATCGTTGACTTTAGTGTCCTGTTGAATAAAACTAATCAACCACAACAATAAAATTAGCCAAGTGAATGACATTAATTATCTTGTCACAATGCAATGCCCTGCTGAAAAACTTTGGGTCCTGGCTTTAGTCTGGATGCTATTTTGACATGTACTAGAGCTCAGGAATAGCTTGATAAGCATAAAAAAAGAGTCCATGGCGTTGGCTCTGTCTCCAAACTCCCCAGATTTTAATCCAACCAAACAATCATGAGATGCTTCAGTACAAGCCTGATCCATGGAGGCCCAATCCTGCAACCCACAGGAGCCGAAGGATCTCCTGCAAACATACCAGTGTCAGATCCTGCAAGACAACTGCTGGTGCCACAAGGCGGTAATAAGATTCTTAATGGCAACATTAAATACTACTTGTGGGAGTCTCCAACACCATTATGTGTAAATAAATGCTGAACAAGCAGATGAAGAAAAGGCCTAAGTTCACTGATGAGTTTTACAGCACTGCTTGATGTGAAACAGCAAACTGTGTTTCTCTTAAAAAGTACGAACAAAAAAAACTTGAAGAAACCAGACTATTGGAGATGTGCTCTGCCCTTAAAAAACTATCAGCTTTCAAATGCTAAATAGTCAGCCTCTTTACAAGGAATAATGCAAATAGCTGATTTTCCAATGTAAGTGCTGGCACCGAGCACAGAGAAAATTAACTACCTGAGCAAGGTATGAATAATTCTGATTTCAGTTAAGCTTACTAAAAAGCTAATTTTTAAACAGTTATTCCCCAAATAAGGAGGCCTAAAAAAAATCTATCAGCCTTCTGCTCAGACAGTGGTGGAACTGGCCCTAAAACTGTGCTAAATTAAGAGTGCTAAAACTGACTACCTTACATAGCAAAGACATACTGCTTGTGGAATGTGTTTCTAGCCTGGGTGAGTGGACTCAATGGTAAATGAATAAGGTTGCAAATAAAATTAGACAAAATTAGAGTCTAGAGACAGACGGATGGACAGACAGACAGACGGACGGACGGACGGACGGACGGACGGACGGACGGACGGACGGACGGACGGACGGACAGACAGACAGACAGACAGACAGACAGACAGACAGACAGACAGACAGATAGATAGGATAAGATTTAAAGGCTAGTAACATGAAGGCAGGTGTATAGAATCAAGCCAATACAACGAGCATAAAAGGAGGACAGGCAAAAAAAATCACAACAAGTGGGCAATAGGCACACAATTGTTCACAAATGACAATTCATATTACAGAAACAGTGCCCACAGATAAACTAACCCAAGTGCATACCAAGAAACCAAGGAACCTAAAGCAAATGACGAGCTGCAGCAGAGGCATGTGGCACATCAAAAAGACAGCCAGATGATCCACAAAGGAGGGAAACTTGCTGAGGGCATTTAGTTGACAGGTGATACACCTGAGTTGAAAAAATATAAAGAAAAAGAGAATCTGAGGCAGGACAGGACAAAGAAAGACGGTGTACGCATCTATATGAGAGCACAATAAAGTGCCCTTAAGCAGAACACTGAATTCCTACCTGTTACCGATGCTGTGTGGCTCTGCTATCCCTCATGTAAGTACATGTGCAGCATCGGTACATTGCTGTAAGTCAACTAAAAAAAAAAATCTGACAAGATAAAGAAGTCAGTTAAATCTATGTTATTGGCTTACATGCTTAATATTCTGGGAAGATGTTTGATGTTTTTAAACCAGTTGGGTAGAGGTTAAAAGGACTGCTTGATACTTGTAATATTGCTGCAGACAGTCACAGTCTGGGGTAATCTTTTTTGCAGTAAATTGCATTACAAAATGTGTTTGTCCGCAGGAAAAAGTGACACCTTCACCTCCCAAATGACTGATATGAGGGATAAATCAAAATTACATAAACATGTCATACCCTTTGAGCGGGAGCAGGTAACGGCATAACACATTTGAAGATTGCATTCTTTGCTCAGAAAAACTCAACCAACTATCAAAATGTCAAGGTATCCCTGTGAGATATATTTTTCCCTCCTGCTTATTCCCCGCAGTTGCCAGTTTCGATTCTGTTTCGCTGTATTTTGTTTTGGTATAATAGAAGCATGCCACTCTGGCATTGAAACACAATTTGGTACTGATTCATTTTTAGAAGGTGCTGGCAGGGTTACATGCTGCTCTCTGTGTGGTGTTCTCCTACACAAACAGACCTCACTTGTTTCATAGTCAAATGGAAAACCAAAGGGTGCTGATGCTGGCCCACAGTCAATACGGACTGTGCAGGTGCCACGATAAACCCATTAAATAATGGTACCACTGTTAAAAAAAGAATTGATTGGTTTTGGGAGAAGTGAGGCTACATATGAGTCACGTCGTCTGCTACCTCTGTGGGCTGTTTGGGTTAACTAAAAGCCCAGAGTCAGCAGGAAGAAAGGTTGCTTTTCCAACACGCAACATGAAACGCCTCGGAATATTTACTGGGGCCCGAGGGGGAATGATCTGGCATCTGGCAAAGTCATACAGCTCACCTGAAGGAGTCAGGTCAGTGTGAATGCAGCCATTCTGCAAAAAAAACCTCCCTTCTCAAGAGGCAGATTAGCTCTTCAAGGGGGAATAACTTGGGATCATCTGGCATTTGTTGTTTGGGGAGGATTTACATTTTTATGGGTATTTACACACCTAATTGTCTTCTTAATAAGTACCAACACTCTTACACCAACTAGAAGTGAGTGCAGTAGTTGAATATGTGTTCATTCTTAGATCACTCCAAAAGCCTGAGATGAATGGAATTGCAGTATAAGGCGTTGGCAGGAAATATCAATCAAAATCATGGTCATATATGAATATAAGGCTCTCTATAGTCAGTGTTGATGTAAGATATTTCCCAGTTGTAAATAAATATATGAGTCTAAGATGGGATGGATGGATGGATGGATGGATGGATGGATGGATGGATGGATGGATGGATGGATGGATGGATGGATGGATGGATGGATGGATGGATGGATGGATGGATGGATGGATGGATGGATGGATGGATGGATGGATGGATGGATGGAATTGCTGATTCAAACCTGGCCCCTCCCCTTGTGCTCAACACAACCAGATGCCACCTGACTGCAGCTGCCAGAACACACACAGCCCAGTGAACCACCTGCAACAACACATACACTCACCAGCCATATCATTAAAACCACTTGCCAAATACTGGGTAGGTCTCTTTTGTTCCGCCAAAACAGGGATGACATGTCTGGGCATGGACATGGGATCTCTGTGGGGGTTCTGTGGTGTCTGGCACTAGGACACTGGCAGCAGATGCTTTTGGTCTTGTGGGTTGCAGAGTGGGCCTATATAGATCGAACTTGTTCCAGAAATTCTCAGTTGGATTGAGATGTTGGGAATTTGGATGCTGGGTCAACGCCTTGAGCTCTTTGTCGTGCTCCTTGAGTCCTTACTTGCAAGCAGACACTGAAATGTTGTGCTTGCAAGTATGTACATGCAAGCCTTTAGTGTTGAATTCATTACTACAAATATAAATGTACAAATTTACAAAACCACCACATGCAATGAGTCTACTACCCATGATACAATAAGGACAAGCTTTGCCTGTTTGATGTTTTGTTTTAAGTCTTAAATATGCTCTTATACAGATGTGCACATGGACAGCTGTGGACTTACACTGTTCTTGTTGTTTTACTACTTAGTCTGCATGGAGTCCAATCAGACATACTCAGATCTACTCCAATTCCTACATATGCAGCCGGTTGGTATCTATGTATTCTGTGCATGAACATTGCTGCAAGTCTATGCACTATGCACACTACTAGCCTTGCAGAATGGTTTTTGTACACACAAAGTTTGGGCTTCACATTAACATCCACAGAGAGGTCAAAACTTGATGACAAAATTCAAAAGTCATAGCATCACTTTTAATCACTCAAGAGCAAAAGCAATGCATTCTATTTCTTGTTACTTTACTTTTGCAACTTGTTTGTAAGTCGAGAACAAGATATTTTAGTCTAACAACAAGACAACCCACAATTTGAAGGGATTTACTGTCCATCCAGCGACAGCTTACCGACCATCGGTGACTGAACACAGCCTCCCAACTCTCCCCTGGGCCTAGCTAACATGTTCTGGACCAGTCTGTCAACTGAAGAGAGAGAGCAAAGCTGATATCCATCTAGCCTTAACTCTTGGTACAATAGCAAAGGAGCTGGCAAAATGTCAACATTATGGAGCATTACTGAAGTTAGGCACTTAATTGTAATTGCTGAATTTCACGCAAGTAATGTGTCCCTGCCCAACATTGATCGTAATATATAGTATTACAAGTCAAATTCTAGAAAATTCAATATTATAAAATCAAGTAAGTCCAAGAAATATATCCATTGAGTACAGTGAAATAAATAGTGGCTATGATGCATATTAGTCTGAGGGGTCAGGTATAAGTGGAAAGGAGGTGCTTGGAGTAATTATAGTGATGGATCACATCAGTGCAGGCAGCTTGGTAAAGTAGAGTAAAAGGTAATGCAGAGGTCACTGGCAAAATTGAGGAGATCAAACTCATACAAACAGCTCATGACAGTAAAGCAAAATGGAGGTTTGTTGTGGAGAGGAGCCACTTTGAAGAATGTATACTACTGTGTATACTTCAAGAAGGTTATGTAGAAAAGCAAATTCTCCATCTGGACAGCTTTCATACTAACAGAGGAAATTAGTTATAATGTAACCACTGAGTTCTTGTGGTAAATTAGTGAGCTGTCACATAGCTGTCACCTACAGTACAAAAAAAACCCCTCTCTAATGGCTTTATATTTTTGTAATTGAAGACACAGCAGCACCCGCTTAATGTTCTCTCACCGCTTTTTCTTTTTTTTCCCTAGAATACAATCTTAAATGCTTAAATGAGCCATTTCTTTTATTGATTCATTTATATTCTGTTTGGGCTTTTGTGCTGGATATTTGCGTTTTCCCCTGCTGGATCTTATTCCTTTTACAACAAGTATCTAATTTACCCGCTGGTATCATCAATCATCTAATCAAATCATAACAGTGATGTTCATCTCCACCAGTTAAATGGCCCTAATCCAGATGCTGGGTGTGCTAGTCGCTAGGCTAATTGTGTGAAACACCAGATGTTGGTCTGTGCAGTGTTAACTCATAATAAAGTCAATACTTTCAATCTGAGGGTTTTCCTTTTTTCTCTGTTGAGGCTAGCTGGGGAAACATCATTTGGTTGTTTGTTGCAGATGGGATGAAATAATGAGTCACTGAATTCACTTAATAAGGCTAATGCTGTCCAGAGAGGGCTCTCTTCCCACTTTGATTTAATTAATCCCATGACCTGTCATTTAAATCTGCTGATGACCCACCAACAAACCTTAAGGTAGTAGAAGTATTTGTAGTTCATTTTATGTTTGACAGGTGTGTAACAGTCTCACTATTGCCTTACATCTGTCACTATTCATAATCAAAGTAGTATTATTAAAAAATATTATGTTTATTCATGGTTATAGGCACTGAAACTGAAATAGTGTTTTCTCATTTGATGTCCCTGTCAGCAGGATTACATAATTTGCTTGTGCCTTCCAAAACAGTTACAAATAAGGAACTATTTCATGATGTTAAAACTCTACATGCAAGGCTTGATAATGTGGCAGTACCACAGGGGTAGATTTTTTGTGCCCAGTTTACCCACATTGAGACTGGGCACCCATGTTCAAACACACTGAAGACTTGAGATGGGATTCTGTGTATACAAATTTTATTCAGCTTCTTCTTTGTGTTAAAAATGAGAGGCGGAACAAAGAAAATAAAACTTCCCAGGTTAGCAATCCAACCAAAATCAAAAGCAACTTAATGCAAAACAATGAATAATAAAAAACAATTTGTCAAATGACAATCAGCCTCGAACAAAAGAAAAAGGAAAGTACACTTCTTACACTGTTTGTAAAAAAAAAGGTCCTAAATGCACAACTTAATTTCAGCCTCGGCAGAGCCAAGCGCAGACAAAACCTCAAAATTAACAAAGTGCAGTGTGAAATTAAAGAACACAAAGCCACAAAACCAAAAAATAAACTGTCAGATTTAAATAAATTGTTTAAATACACTTGTGCCAAATCAAACTCGATGCAGAAAAACACAAAGACAAAATAGAGACGAGACAGTTGTTACACAAGGGAATGGAGGCCAGGGGTTTGGAGAGGGCCACCCACTATAGGAGCAGAGGTGCAGTTTACCAGACAGTGGGAGGATAAAGATTAAAAAAAAACAAAAAAAAACACTTGATTTCAGCCCACCAGGGAACTAAAAAACTAAAATGACATTTAGCTGGGAGCACAGTGAAAGCTGAATGAATTTGGCAAAAAAAAAAAAAAACTTGAGCCAGGCGGCTTCAAATGAAAGCAAATCTGAATGAAGCAGAGGCTAATCACTCTGTATACACAGTCAGAAAACATGGCAGCTACACTACACTACTCCAAACAATGGAGAAATATCTAAGCAATTAGGGTTAGGGTTAGGATTAGGGTTAAACCTATAAACTGCCGGTGCAGGAAAAAGGCAAGAGTGCCAACCTTACAATCTCTTTGGAACTGATCACAAAAGGACAGGGTTAGGGTTAGGGTTAGGGTTAGAACACACCAACTGTGGATTTCACAAGCAACTCCAACGCCAGTTACCAGGAAGACAGAACAGGACAAGTAGTGGACACATACCCAGATTTATAGTGTTGAAAGTGTGCAAATCCCAATAACTAAAGTGAAGGTGAATTCTGGTATGGTCAAAAACGGATGTCTAATCTGCTACATTTAGGTGTAGAAACAAAAGTGATGTGCTTAATTTCAGAGAATGATTGTGCTTTGGCTTCAAATAAATACTTTGTTAAAGTGGGGCAGAGTTCTTTCTAACACTCCAGTCCCATATCCCTCCCAGATGTTCAAATGGTAAAGATTCTGCAGTCTGACAGAGCCTACTTATTGTATACACCAAAACTGTATGGAAATTTATCAAAAACATTATCATGAATGACTTACCTGTCTAATTTTCTGTACCCCTATTATTAACCTGAGAGTAGTGCCAGGCATTAATGACATTTTCATGTTCAACTGAACAGTCAATCAGCCCACAGTTCAAATAGTCCTGTTGAAGGCTCTCTATAAGTTTATTTTTTTCACTCATCTATTTACCCTGGACTTCTCCCTATATGCATGTTGGCACTCTAAAAGTTACCTGACTTCCTCTTTTGCTCCCTTTATGATCTCCACAGCCACACTAGGACTTAACCGACTCTATCATTTTTCTTTGATGGACAGTATCAACAGAGAACCAGAAGCAGAAAACATCAGACTGGGAAGGGGTTGCAACAATTGTCATTCACTCCCAACTACCAGATGACCTGCTTCGTATTAAAATCATGCAAGTTTTCTAACTGGGAAATCTGATTGAAAACTCTGAAAATGAAGTAGTCAGTGTAACTTGACTTGAGGGTTTTTACACTAAGTCTTGAATGTTTGTCTGGGACAAGTGGAATGTTTTTGTATTGCAAGTGGAAGACAAATAGAGTGAGTTTCTTTCACTTTACACATAAAAAAGCACCAAAGCCAGTCTAAGATGGCTAGATGGGTGAAAATGGGGGGGGGGAAACATGGTTCTTTCATCCAGCAAACTGGAGTTTCAGTCCTGTGTTTTGTGGTGTTTTCACTTGTTGTAGACTTTTTTTTTCCTTAAAAAAATGTAAAGCTCTACCAATATCATAGCATTTTTAATTAAATATACACATTTTGCACTGTATACCAATATAGTGACAACACTGTTTTTCTTTTTGTTGTGTGAGACTGGCTTATTCGTCACATGTACCAGTAAATTATTAAATATGTAGGAATGCTTGACTAATATTAACACATCATATAAAGGATGTTGTGGTCCTGCTGGACTGAGAACAATCAGTGAAGATATGGCAGCTAGTATTCATCAAATTCAGCACTGCATTAAATACAACATTCATAACTTTAAACTGCATTCCCAGCATTGTTATCAGGCTATCTCTTCCTCTGACTCACTTAGACCCACCCCTGCTGTTGACTTACAAAACCCAGGCCCACATCAGTATAACTATGTGCCAGCTCAGCTCATTTGAAAGGCATGCATCATCAATATTACTTATTCCCTTTTGAAGCGCTCCACTAAAATAATTCCACTTTGATCAGTGAAACACTATGACTGTATTTGTGTAGCTGTTTGAAACCTTTGGGTAACAGTGTTTCTGCTGTGGCCAAAAACACCAGTCTGTTGAATCACAAAAGAAACACCACAATGTGAACCTGAGGATTTAAGAGTTGGCTGAATATCTGCAGACAAATTAAAGGAAAAATGACCACAAACTTAATTAACCTCCAACCCCGCAACAATGCCTCTCACTCTGCTGGAGAGATGTCATCCTTCCAAAAAATATTCACTTGTTTTGATAAAGGTGGTGCAGAGTTCTTCCTAACACTCCACTCCCAAATATATCTCAGATGTTCAAAGGGTTAAGATCCTACAGTCAGACGGAGCCTACTCATTGAATTTATTAACAATAGACTAAAATGTATCTAAATCATTATTATGAATGACTTACCTGCATAAGTTATCTGAACTCCATATAATTAAACTAAGAATAATGCTAGACGTTAATGACATCCATTTCACGCTCAACTGACCAGTCAATCAGCCCACAGTTCAAACAGTCCCATTGAGGTGATCCTTAAAGCATTATACAGAACAGTGAGAACAAGTGTAAGTCAACTCTAGAGAAGCAGTTTTCATGATTTTTCCTTAAATTTATATTATCAAGGTTTATGTGACAGTCACAATATGGATGTTATGTCGTATTTTCCATTATTGCTGCCTAGCTGCCCTTAATAAAACAACTTTGCAAAATCCTCAGTACTTTCAATGTTGTTTCAGCTCACTGATCTGGTCAAGCTACTCCCAGCATCCACTGGATTGCCCACTTTCTGGTGCACCACCAGGCAGGTAGATCATCAGATATCTGGACTGTGAGGCAGTGTGCCAAGTCCAAGAACATTAATAGAGTCAAAGTTTGATGTGTTAATGTGTTCCACTGCCAACATCAAGAGCACTGCAGGGCAAGATCAGAGGATGACAGACATAAAGAGAATGAGAGGGAGAGGCTGGCAGAGATTGACGAAATCTGGGGAGGCAGCGGTAGGGATAGAGTTCAATGGTATTTCATCGAATCTGAATCCAATTCTGAAATCTGCTGGATTTTTGTGGTGAGGAATGAAGACATCGGCTAGTTAAAAGATATGATGAAACTCAACTGTTGTGTGTCACAGAAGCACCGTGATAACAAAATGGGTCATTTTAATTGTGATTTAGGGAGCAATTACCACACAAGCATGACACAGACGTCAATAAGTTACAGTTATTAACTACCAAATTTAAACAATAAACATCCTGTTGTACTGAAGGGTTGTAAAGCTTCTCACTACATACACTGATCATCCCAAACTTTAGGTAAAGTGGCGAACATTGATCATCTGATTACAATGCAATGTTCTGCATTTTTTCTTCTTTTTGCTGTGAGAGAAAACAGTATTTACCCATCGGTGGGTTGGGTATTATTTTGATTCAGTTTTGTAATTCTGCAAATATCAGTTTAATAAAATGAACTGTTGTCGTTTTTATCCACAGTGGACATAACATTACCTAAAGGGAAACCTCATTGTTGTATTGCTACAGGTCACAGAATGTAATGTTCCACAGAATACAGTGCAACACCAGCAGTAGGCTTACAGATGGCACATATTTAAACAAGATGTGTAATTCCTCCTACAAATGTTTTTTTTTTGCAGTGGTTTTGTTGATTTTGTAATGTTTAAGCTGGCACAAAATGTTTGTTGATCACAGTGTTGCTGAGCTATCACACATTTCTATATGCCTGTGACATAAAATGTAAATGAAAGATTTGATGGAGGATTCATGGCAGCAGAGCCTAATGAATCCAGATTATTTTACCAGCTTGGAAAACGATCCAAAATGGAATTGAAATGAGTTAAGATGAGCATACTGATCAGGGACACATACAAGTCTTGTTGCATCTGTTCTCTCTTTGCAGAAAGCAAGCCTATATAACAGCCTCACCTTCAGGTATCGACAGCTGTTTACTATATTTAGCTGATTTAAGACTACGTTGGAGAACCAGCCACTGAGCTCAACTCTCTCCACCCTCCTCTAACAAAATGCCCATGAAAACTGGAATGTCCTTGGCAGCGATTTACATTTTGCATCTTTTGCAATCGAATATGTGTCCTAAATTATGCCTTTACGTGTCGCAGAACTGTATGGAAAACAACCAATATTTTCTTTCAAATACTATTTATAACCTCTGTACTGTGCTTATGGTCCTCCATGCAGAGATAATGGAAAACAAATTATTGCAAATAATTTCCAACTGATGCAAAGAAAAAAAAATGAAGAGGGAAGATCCTGTGTGAATAAATACTGAGACTACTCTTAATCTTCAGTGTGCAGCCCACATCAGTTTCCCATAAGCAATGGCACTTTTGTTGCCAGACCTTCGACTTGACACTCTCTGCCGTGTTGATTAATTCTAATTTTAAGACAATGATGAGCCTGCCACCAAATCAATGTGTCAGTGTTAATTGGAGTTTCTTGGCTCTCATGTTAATTTGCCCCCTCCGGCTCTAATTGGGTGCTGACAGGCGATGTGTCTCTGTGGCTCAGAAACCAGGGTGAGGGTGGCTCATTGTTGGTTGGAAGTTGTTCATGAAGAAGGTGACAGTGTTGGTAGATTTTCACATCCAGCCATTGTTGCATGAACAGAGCTCACTGTCGCTGTGGGTCCTGGCTGACGTGATGCCAGATTTTTGTATTTGACAGGCTGCTCAAAACATATTTCAACATGGAACTTGTATGTTTTTTTTCTGTTGTGGTATAAATAATTGACAGGCTGAATTGGAAAATCTCCTGACTGGTAAGAAATATGTGTACAATGTGAGGCATCCAGGGAGCCCACTTAAAAATACCTAAGTTTATATGTAGATTTTGTTTTTCAAATATACTGTATTAGACCTGTGTATTAGACCATGCCTGAGAAGCTCTGGTTTGCAAGTTGAGAAGTACGGAACAATAAGTGTTTAACAGTTGTAGTGTACCATACAACCAACATTATTACCTAGAAATTAAATTGCAAGAGCAAATTACTAAAACACAAATCAAGTTAAATGCTCGGATGTCAAATTATCAATTTAACAAAAGTCTACAATTTGATATTAAAAAATGTTAGGTTGTCGTTAAACAGGGAGAAGTACGCTTCACAAGGCAGACCTAGGAGTTTTAAATTCCTGAAAGACAATGAAATTAAGAGGGTATTCTGATTTTTTATTATGCTTTACTGTACACACACATTCATATATACATATGCAATAATTACAATCTAATGTTTGTTTTATATACTTTGCTACACACACACACACACACACACACACACAGACACACACACATATATATATGTATGTATGTATGTATGTATGGAGTAAGGGCATCCTTGGCAGAAAATGCAGTGACAGTGTATGTGCTTCTCCATTCAATTTGTTGGTAGCATGTGCATGTGAATCCCTCCTTTTGAAACAGTTGGCTTTCCCGCATTTATAAACAGACTGAAAATGACCTCCCACGGCACATTGTACAAGCAAAAGTGCAATCTGGACGTTCAGCCAGTGCCCTAAAAATGTAAAGAATTTTAAAGCAAAGCCTTTTAATCATGCCATTTACCTAATATATGCACAGTAATGTCATGTCAGCTCAGTTTAAGCCTCTCCTGCTGCTTTGTGTCATTCCTCTGCTATGTCATTCTGCTCCACTGTCTGTGTGTCTTTTTCCACACACAGTTCCGTGTGCTCCCTGTGTGGATACAGATGCACAGACAGCAGAGCACAACAGACATGAGTGGAGTAAAGGTGAGATCAGTGAGGTGATGATAACGTTAAACAAGGTGTTAACAACTTGTTACAACCATTCTATATGTTCCTAATGGCTGTGGCTGCATTATTTCCCATTCTGGTTGTACATGAAAATGAAGGCACTCACTGTTTGGTTCAGTTTAGGCACAACAACTGCTTGGTTAAGTTTAGGAAAAGGTTAAAATATGCACTTTCACAACATTAGCCACCTGATACAAGGCATATTTCATACAGGGGATTTTATAGGTTTATTGGATTACCCCATATGGTAAAAAATGATGCTAAATGGTACTCAGTTCAGTTCGTTCTAATTTGTTGCCAAGAGATCCTGACAAAGTTGAGGTAAGTAAAAATCCTGTTTTTCTGGAAAGCTGCAGGGAGCTTGAGTAAGCCACCTCAAAACATGTTGATCACACTGTGCAACTTGTCGATTTGAAATGACCCATGCTCAGCTTCTCACTATGGAAACAAGCAGGTATTGTCTTCTCTTCATAGACATGTGAGCATTGCTTCAAAAACCCCAACCGTCTTTAGCAAGGCAGCACTTACAATGATAGAAAGGAGTTGGAAATCTATTGCCAGCTGTCTGATCAAGTCTAGCGGGGTAACAGCATGATGGTTCTCTCTTCTGCAGGAGCAGAGTGTTCCTCTACTAAAGTTGTTCTTTATCATTATTATCAGCTGTTACATTTGATTTTTATTACTTCTTCCCATTGAAATGTGCATTTCCATCTCTGTCATCTATTAAAACAGAAGGGCTGGCACACATTGTCCTGTTCTCCTGGGCAGTGAGTGCAGCTGTGTCAGACTCACTTCACATGTCTCCCATCCTTATCTTCAGGTCTCTGAAACAGATTTTTTTAATATACACAGAGGAAATGTGCCTCCTCTTCTTACCTATCCTGTCTTAGCCTATACTTTAAGCCGACAGTGGCAGTTTTACCTCAAAAGATCGGCATCCTTTCAAAGTTCAGAGCAGGTTTGGGAGGTCTAGTTGGTATTTTGTGCATGTCTGTGTCAGGTGTTTCCCCAGGTCTGGTTCTGCAACGGCATAAAAGCCATGAGTGAGAGAGAGTGTGCTTTTGTCTTACAGTGTACTGCACTGACACCAGCCTTGTGTCAGCAGGGTTCCGCTCCACCTTCTGGATAGCAGCAAGGAAAGCTCGGGTGTGGGAGTTATCTTGCCTGACTTTATGTGTGGTGACAGTCAATCAGGATGCAGTGGGGCATTGCTGCACTCTCAACATTGTCCTGAGCAGTGGATTACTTTGCAGCCCAAATGTTCCTGGGTGTTTGGGCCCCAGGGACGGTTACTAGACTCGCCTATATGGAACACACAAGACTGAAAACTCCCTGTGTGGAAAATGATGCAAATGTTGCAAATGCCTTCTTTCAAATATATATTCAAAAACAAATCCAGAGAATTTGTGATTCAAAAGCAGTTTCTATTAACCTAAGTGACTACAGCTCATATTCCAAGGTGCCGTGGCATCAATACCTCCCATATCAAGACAAACAGGTGCAGGTTTAAAGCAGCTTCCATGCAACCTTTAGGAGTGCTGATAACAGAATTATGAGACTAATCAAGAGGATCATACTTCATTCCCATCTGAACAGTGTGCAACAAATAAAATCCCATCAGCCTGACCTTTGTAACGGCAGACAGGCGAAGACTGTAGAAAAATTAAATTCTCAACTCCTGAGTGGACGATTACAGAGGCAGTAAAGCAGCTTGTTCATCAGATACAGGCGGAAATATTCAAATTTGACATTTGAATCAGGATGTTTTACATTTGCAGAGGAGTGTCCAGCTCCTTTGGTATGGCGATAATGCATGGAATACTAAACGACCAACCAGAAGAGCACAGAGCACCAATGAATAACTAAATGAGAAGCTGCTGTTTTTAATGCTTGTTCAAAACAATTTCCTCATTACGGCAGAAGCAGATGCCAAAACAGAAAATCACCCTGTGCTGTGGAAGAAGTACCTGGCAAATTAAATTGGGCATCTTTCATAGAGTTGGCATGCGATGAGTTGTAACCACTTGACCTAAGAATTATTGAGGCTCCACCGCAGTTTAAAATAAATATGTGTTCATTTTCTTCTGACTTTGCCTAGATTTAACAAGGTGTCAGAAATGCGTTTCTTATAGGCTTTCTGTCCCATTTCTCTGTCTTGTTTCCCATCTCCCTGAGCCTTTGCCTTCTCCCTCCATGATGGCTCTTTTAGCATCTGACAGAAACCTAGACCCTCCCTGGAGGCAGCAGGTCTGCCCTTTGAAGACAAAGACATGCACCATGGGTAGTCCTCTACACACTGTAAACACCAGAGACTAGACGGATGTGAAGTGCAGCAAGCGCATTCATAATACATGGCAACAGGGTAACAGCATTGCAAGTAATTACCATCTCTGGGAAATTATACCCCTGCAAGTATAACAATGTAATTATGAGAAGGTAGTGTGGGCTTTTGTTAACTTAAGTACGGTGCATGACAAAAAGAAAGTTAATGAGTGTTTGTGTGTCTCCTGTCTGATTCCAGTGGCTGACCTGAGCTGAAAATGCTGACACCCACAAAGCAATCAGGAGAGTGCCTAATTGTAATCACTGTTGGCTCGTACATTATGATACATATGTAATTATCTTGACAAGCAACATATAATTTCCACCTTCACGTGAAAAAATGACTATACAACTCAATTCTTCATTCAGACGAGCTTAGAGCCACTCTAAGTAGCATCAATTAGTAGACGAGTAGTTTAAGATATTGTCTTGACAACAAATGAAGTCCATTACCAGACATTTAAGCTGTTGATGAGAATTAAGAAAGGCCGACCAGCATTTTAAAATATTTCATCTGAAACCACGTCTCAATGACAATGCAAATTTGTACAACAACAGAAAGGCAATTAAAAGATACAGAGTAAGACATTACAAGATGTTGCTTGTTCGGGAGGCTCACCTGCTTGTTAAAGAAATAGCATGTTGGAGTTCAGGTGCAGCAAAAAAACAAAAAAAACCCCACAAGGTTTCTTCAGAACTGAAAAAGTGTCTTGGATGAGAGGTGAAACATCTTCAAGAACCTAAAAGAGAAGTCAGCTGCTTTTTAACCGAAGCTCCTAGGATTACCATGACCTGGATAACGAAGAATGTACGCAGACAGACAAAGGAGGGATATTAATATTCTCATTCGCATCGAGACACACAAGAAAAACTGAGTTAATGTCAAGTTGTTGACTAGGAAAATTTTAGACATTCAGTGTCTCTAGAGAAACCCTTAAAGCTGTAAATCTATAATTTTGTCATTAAATGCAGCGCTCCTATAAAGTAAACACTACCTTAAGAGAGCCCCTGCAGTGTCTTTACTTTACACATGCATGCCACTTGACAAAAAAGAGCTCTTGGTAATATGTTGTCAGTTGACATCAGGAATTGATGACAGCATCCTTTTGGAATGGAAAACAATTTGTTTTGGGCCCACGTAGTCTTCATTGTGAAAAACAGTACCCCAGAAAACGTTTTAGTAATTTGTGACTTTAAGACTACCCATCTCCTTAGTAGTTTCATTGATTTATAAGACTTATACAAGAATAGCACAACTGATTTTAAACACGCACCATAAACATTTAGTTCTTTCTGGAGTCTTACATGGCATATCACAATAAATAAGCACAATACATGATTTGATAATAGCCACTAAAAGTAAGCGCATATAAAGGATTGCACTCATAGAAAATTAGCAGGAGTCATTTCTCAATATGAACATGAAAATGGACACATCAGAGACTTTGGGAAAAGAACCTGACTCCAGCTCTGACATCTGAACACAGACCGCAGCTTAAGGCCAAAGAGCAGCTATAAAAAGCTTTTCTCCCTCACCTCATATACAACGTCAGGACTTCCACTGCGGCCAGGGAAGCTTAAAAGAATGCCCACAGATTGCCATAAGCTTAGAGTGGGCTTCTGTGTGTACAGCAGATATACACACACCATTGGGTTGGGTGTCTGTATGTTGTTATGAAGTGCAGTGGAGCAAAGAGGCCTTATCTAGCCCTGAGGTGTGAGTTAAGGCCCGGCAGCTAGAGGAGGAAATGTCTTGAAGGACCTGGACACAATGTCAATATTGGGAAAAGGAAACATGGTCTAAGGGTAATATATATAGTTAACCGTGGGATGCTTTTATATGACCAGTGCAGCAACGGCAGATGCTCGCTTCAAGGTCTCTCTTACAACCTTTAACGGATCTTATTTTGATAAGTAATACTTAACAATCAGACTGGGTATGTGTGATATTATGGAAATATTGTCAATGATATGAATCTCTATTTAATGAGTTTCATGGAGCCCACTCATTTGTCATGCCAAGTAATAAAAAATAAAAGTTTGATAACGATCTGAAGTTCAGGACGAGCAGAACAGTGGCATGACAGTAATTAAAATCGAATGTTGTTTTGAGAAATGTAGAAAAATGAAAGTCATGGTCCTTTAATAAGCGCGTGTATGAACTTTAGAAAACTGACTTACAACATAATTACATTTTGTAATTATGAAATTATTAGAGCTTCACTACAGACACTGTCTGTAATAAAGAGTGGGCTGATGGGTATTGTTAGTGAATCTGAAGATACTTTAAAGGTGATTTGAAATTTGGAATATTTAATATAGACTGTGGCAGGGAGGAAAGAAATGGCAAACAAACAACAACATGATATGTTAGCTTGTCTCTTCAGAAAGTGGATATTTTTCTGCCTTCTGTGTGTCTGGGACTTCGTGTCATGAATACAAATTCTGCCAGTATCACCTAAATGCTGCTAATATCGTGTGTCTATGTCTATTACGGAGCCTGTTGACTACTGATTTTAACCACAGTGAAGGACCATGGGTGTTTACCAATCTGATTGCACGGCGGATAGTGACCCCCTTTTAGTTCCTCCACCATGCAGATAAAACTGACAGAGTGGAGGGAAGGCGATGGGAATGGAGGATGTAGGGTAAGTGAGTCTGTCAAGTACAGATGTGGAGGAGTTGAAGTGGGAAGAGGGAAGGGGTGGAGGGCAAGGGTAGTCGAAAGTCAGACAAACACTCCTTCAAACGGCTCTGTGCTGCAGACTCAATCAATAAGTAGATATGTCAAGTGAAGTTGTAAAGCCATAGAATAAGAGGCAGCAACAGGAGTGAGGGGAATTAAAAGGTTCAAGGGCCTGACACAAGAATAAGGATATAGAAGTAAGAAGAAGAAGAAGAAGCTAAAAAAGAGCTTATTGGCAGGAGGGAGTGAAACATTAAAATGCCACAGAATGACGAAAACTTGCAAGATCACAAGATGTGGTTCTATGGTTTCTTTTTTAGTTTCTGACATACAGTATGTGTCCAAATTATTTAGTGTCACTAGCAGAGAAGTCATGACATATAACTGTTGTTCCATTTTGACTTTTAAGATGGGGTTCCATAAGTTTTACAGGCATTGGATGAAACTACACCGATCAGTCACAACATGATGACCACTGACAGGTGAAGTGAATAACATTGATCATATTGCTACTATGTGGCGTTCTGCTGGAAAACCTTGGATTTTGCCATCTGTGCTGATGAAACTTAGACACCCAAATAAACATTGTCCCAGAACAAGCACACTCCCTCATGCCAATGGAAAACCCAAATGTCGCTGGCCTACCCCAACAGGAAAATGCACCCCACCACATGGAAAAACATCAAACAATCAGGAACATGTTGAGGAACAGGACAATGGCCCAACATGTAGATTTGACCTCCAAACTTTCTACACCCCATTCTGATCAAGCATCAGCAGGATGCAGTGAAACAAGTTTGATTGACAGAGGCCCCACTGCACAAGCCAGAGTACCCAAGGAATCCACTACCAGCTTCCTAGTGCAAGACCCCATAGGACACCCTGAGAGGTCCTCTTGTCCATGCCCAATGGTTCAGAGCATTTTTGACCACATAAGGAGGACCAACACAATATTAGGCAGGTGGTCGTAATGCTATGCCTGATCGGTGTGTTATGCACATTTAATCTGTCAAAACACTACATACGTGTGTTTGTGAGTCAGTATATTCACTACACATCACATATACTTTTTTTTTCACTTACCATAAGTTGTGCATTACAGCTTTTCTGAAACATGCTGTGCTATTCTTCTTAATGTGTTTTTCTACCCTGCAGGCTGTCATTATAGTTTGACTTTATTCTATTATACAGAAATTTCAACCCACTGAGAACTGACACTTGATCAAATCAGGCAGCCCATTTCAGGGAACCAAAAATCTGTTTTATTGTAGTCAAAATTATGTTATTTTCATGTGATAAAGCATTTCATATGCAAGTTTGATTGGCACAATCCAAACAGCTGGTGTGGAGCTGCTCAGTAGCCGAAGCTCAATTTATGTAAAGCTTTGTTTTATTGTAAAGGGGCATGACATACTGTTCAAGACATATGTAAAAAATTCTTTCTAGGTTGTCAAATGTAATGCATTAGCATAACTAAACTGCATCGCAAAGGACTCTGCTCGCCTGCATTGCAGAGGACACTGAGGGAAAATTGAGATGTCATACCTTTGTGAGATATCGACTGACATTTTCCACATCTGCACACCCTCATAACCAACCCTACAATAACCAGAGCTCCCCTTGGTACCAACCATCAGTCTCATCTCTCCTTCCACTCATCTCAAACACACACTCGTACATCCCCATCTGGCCCATAAGAATCAGAACACCCCCATGGCCCCTCGCTCAGCGCCGGGCTCAATTGCTCCTAGTCAGTTTGAGTGCTCGGCTCTGTCCTGTATGAAGGAAGAGCTGTGCCACCTATCTGCTGTTGTGCACACAATTTGAGATGACAGGTTAAGTGGCTTACCTACCCCCGGGCCTGCTAATACAAGGAAACGGAGACCTACAGACGTCTTAGATGGTGCTGTGCCTCACATGTAGAGGTGGGGGGGCGTGAGGGGCGGAGTTAAGATAAGGTGAAAGCAGGGGGGGGGGACTGGGAAAGATATCGACGATCTTTTCACATGTAACCACCCGAACTATAGTAATGAGGTTGGAGTGTAGTGTAGTGTAGTGTAGTGTAGAGATTGTTAAACCACGTCTCTAGAAGGTTGAACATCACTGGCCAGCCAGCTAACTCTAAGCACTTAAAATATACACTGTGTTGCCACTGTCAAGAAAATAGTATTTAGCCTAATAAACCTCATGGCCATATGCCAACATACTACATCAGTTGTCATAAAATCAGTATATCAAATAATACATTTTACAGTTCTATTGTCAGAATGTTGTACTCAAGTTAGTGAGAGCGGGAAAAGTCAGACATGAGTCAGAGTGAATCTGCAACCCTGCAAGTAAATGGTTGATTTTCAGTGATATCTGGGATATTTTGGCTCGATTTTGTGGCTCTCAAGGACAGGTTACAGCACAGACAAGTCGTATCAGAGAAGTCAGTCAACAATGCCAGAAAGAAGAAGAGACAAAAATATACGGAACCTCAGATGGTAGCAAACAAGACCAGGGCAGAAGCATGACAATTATGCATATTTTTGTGAATTTCAAAAAGAGGAGTTTGTCTTTATCCACTATCTGCTTTCAGTGTCTCTCCTGTTAGCTACCGTAGCCTTGGCCCACATACCTCCAAGTAAACACCTCATCCAGATGAGTGACAAGTGCTGAGGTGAGAACCTGACTGACTAGGAAGGCACGGCTGGAAAAAAATGCTGCTGCCTCAAGGTGAGAGGTTGCATATTGTTGCATGAGACAGTGGAGGAAGTGAATGTTGTGATTTCTCAGACAAAAAAAAAAAAAAAAAACATTTAAAAAGGTTTGAATAGTATTGAAAATGTAATATCAGAATTCAAAAACGAGATGTTGACACAGTTTGCACACCTGAATGAAAAGGTTCCCTTTTCTGTGGCACATCGACCCACTGCGGTGATGTCATACCTTATCTACTCTTCCACTCAAAAGCAGAAATACGGTCTAATTCCTGATCATTTGTTTATAGAGGTGCAGATTAAATTCATAACCAGCATTTGTGATATTGACGAGCATATTCAAATCTATTTTTCATGATCTCGATGTTTTTCTTCTGCCTCCCTTCGGGTAAAGCTTTCTTTTTTCACTAAACAAAAAGACATCTGGCATTCACATAAAAAACATACAGTCTGAGTAAAATCATGAAAAAGTAATTCCCAGTTGTTGGTTTGTTCTTTTCAAAGCTGCTACAGCTTTTGAATCAACCTGCAAGTTCTAGGCAGTATCAAGGCAAAACTCTATTTAGCTAGATCTACACTAAAATACACAGTGACATTCAATTTTTATTTATTATGTTTTGTTTAATCTTTCATAATTAAAAACGTGATTAGACAAAATTTTGTTGATATCTTTTGTCAGGTGTTTTACCATTATCCCTCTAATTAACAAAACAACAAACAAATGGGACAGAAAACATAAATGAAGGCAAACGAATTACAAAAACAATATTGACTGAACTCTCCTATCTGTCCAGTTTTAGTTTGCTTTATGCATACATTGGTCTAGTCCAAAGCACAAAACAAGCACAGCAACTAAGCTGTGAATTACACTGACAAAAAAAGTACTGTGTAGTATTGAAATGTTATTTTATCAACTATACTGTTCAATTAAAGCGTCATTTAAGCAGCTCTACCTCTGCTCCTCATACTAGTTAATGAACTTTACTTTTTTTACTCCCTGTAATCCCACAGACCTGCTACACTGCACTGCCACAGACTGTGGAAACTGACACTGGAGCACTTGATGGGTTGCGATGCACCCCATCGCTCTTTGCTTGTGCTCGCTCTCGACCGCAGGCAAAACAGTAAAGCAAACACATAGGTGAAGCATTTGTCTGCAGCCCCTCCTGGATCGTGTGACAGGCAGCAGTTGTGGGGAGATTCCATCAATCTGACAGCCTGCTTCTTGCAGGAGAAGAGTTAATTGCTGTGGGACCGGAGCAGCCTTCAACATCCATCAACAAAACTCCTTCCTGCTCCGTGGGGTTGGAGGTTGGGTGAAGCTTTGAAAGAGGGATACCAGAAAGGGCTATAGAGGGCAGAGAGATGTGGGAAACATCTGATTTCCTTTGACATCTTGGGCAAATAACCTTCAAAACAAAGCACTGCTGCTGAACTCCTGTCCGTTGTGGGCGATATTGGATTTCAGCCGGAGACACATAGTTCAGTGAAAAGATCATTACAGGCAAATTATAGAGCAACTACTAAAATTACAGACATAAAAGTTACACTGTAGATCCATTTTGTTAACCTGACAGTATGATGTCATTTTTTGTTGTTTTATTTTTTTATTATTATTTTCCCCTTCACTTTGTAAAAACAATATGATCTTATACCTCAGATTTTGCTAATGATTATGATTATAGAGACTGCTGGAAAAATGCATATCAGGAAGCTGATAAAATTAGTGCTCCAGCAGACAGAACAACTGAGGCAAGTTGTAAAATGATCAGATCTTGAGTACACAATAAATTGTTTATACTAATGAAGACAGCCGTCATGTTGAATCTACTGAGATTGTTGACTTTGTGTCAATTGAATCATGACTTTGATTTATTTCTTTTTAAAAGGAGAATGTTCTCCCCAGAAAACCGACACTTGGTGTATTTACATTAAAGTCACAAGGCAATGTAGTAATTATGACTCAAGCAAAATTATTTTCAAAAAAAACCCATGTGAGGAGGAGATCTGGGTGGACAATTTGATGGGTCAACAAAACATTAGACTTTAACATGGCTGTTGTTTGTTTCCCCTCTTCTACCACAAATCATTTCAGTTGTTTTATTTTAAAAAACATGGCCACAATCATTCCATAACATCAATCTCATATTTTTTATTGCAACTACAAAAGAAAGTTTAAAAAAAAAAAAAAAAAAAAAAAACTTAAGTATTTGGGGTGCTTATTTAACTCAAACCACAATCCTTCCTAAATCTACCAACTCACTTTTGTGTCTAAACATAACCAAGCCCTAACAAATTCTAAAATACATTTTTATCAGCTTTGGAAGACACAGACAAATGCTGCTGTCCTGGAAATACTGGCACCAGACAACACAGCATCTGTAAGTGTAGTTAGGGGGCATCTACAAACAATGTATTTTGTCATTTTGACAGACTTGCATAAAATATAGATGCAGATTAACTTTGATATATTAAGTTGTAGTTGTTGCTATATAATGAACACCACATGTACAATCTATTTATAAAAATGCATTGTTTAAAATTAAAAAATAATCTATAGTTATAACAACTGTACTCAAGCAGCAACACAGCAAATGAGCTGACAGTACTTAGAGACAGTGAAATACTAATTATTCAGCTATGAATTATATATAATTCTTTGCAGTTGCCAAAAGATATACATTTAGTAATGTTGTCAAAGTAAATAGATGGTTGAGATGATGGTGCATTTAACAACTGACCTACAGAATCAAGGGGAATTACAGCAACCCAATCAAGTAGGGCTGGATATAAATTATATGGGGAAGAAATTATAGACTAAGAGCTGATGAGGGGCAGACGTGCTTCAATAAGTAAAACATGAAGAAGAAGGTGATAAGAAATCAGTCATAGTCTGTATAAGGTGACCTGAGAGATTTTTTTTTTCCATGTAAATGCCAGCAAACTTAATGTGTTGGCCACAAGGCCAGAAATGAGTGGGTTGCTGGGGCAGTGCTATGACAGCATTGAACAATGGTTTTGCTGCAAGGCATGAACGATACATATGAGCTGTGCAGGACAGGAGATAACTGATGGATGGAATGAATGAAGGCGGATGACATGAGTGAATAATGTAGGTTTGAACTGTCATTTGGTGAGGGAAAACTTAAATGTAGGCTGCAATAGAATAGGAGACTTACCAGTTTCAGGAATTAATGATCTCTGACCACCGAGGAAAGAACAGTGATCAGACCAGATGTAGGAAAATGGTCTTTTCTACAAATATCTCATGTTGAGGAGATCATTTGATAATATCATTTTACAAACCACAAAAACAAAACAAAGACATTAGGTAAAACAGGTTAGTATTTTTTTTCATAGTGGACTGAAAGCCATCCTGAAAAATATCCTGCATTTAAAAAAAAATGAATCACAGTATTCAGCATGTTGATAAAAAACAATATTTTTGCTACATTGTGGCTAATTTAATTCTTCAAACGATTTTACATTTCACCCTCTTTCTTTGGCATTTTGACTAAACACTACCTAAAACCATGCAACCACAGTTCTCTACACATGAGAGAGTTTTTAAGTGACCCCCAAGAAACTAAATGAAGCATTCAACCGAGCAGAAATGGCTACGTGGTTGGTTGTCAACAACGACCCAGTGACACTCACAGCAATTTTGAGCAAAGTCTTTGTGAGTGCAACAATAAAAAAGAGGATGTGTCCATTGCCAATGAAAGAGTAGGGAAGAAACATTTGTGTGAAAGAGTGAGAGAGGAACTGAGGGGAGAGAGGGTTTTATGGGATACCCGGCGAGCCAATTTGATCATTTTTCAATATTTGCCTCCTTAACAAGAACTCAATCCCACTTGCTGACTGTTTTGTTTCAGAAGTTAACAATGACAGCGGAACAACAGGGTGAGAAAGTATGGAGTCAGTAAAAATGTAATACAGTCCATAAAAACACATCAATAAGCTAAGACAAAACTGAGTCAATATGTATGTACGGGAAAGTTAATGCCATATCAATGCCCTATTGAGCAGCACTGCAGCATAGTTTATGGAGTAGAGAAATAGCCAGCAGAATGATACAATATGAAGAGACTTTAAAGTTACTGTACGGCAAATTCTTTATACAGCACTTTTAAAATGAAGAGGATCAATAAGGAGCTTTTTCTCTTTTACTATGGCTTCTTCTGTATGAACAATAGAAACTTGGATGTGTTGAAATTGAAAACTTAAATAATACAGTGACTATAAAAAGTATTCAGCCCTCTTGGAAGTTTTTCCCTTTTATTGCCTTTCAACTTTGAATAATGGTCAATTAAAATGACTTTTAGGACAATAATTTACAAAAATGTGACTATTTAATATCAAAATGAAAGCAGATTTCTACAAAATAGTGTCAATTAGTTTAAAATATAAAATGAACGACCTGTGATTGCCTGAGAATTCCCCCCTTTTCAAGTAGGATTTCCTTGATTCACCTTTGGCTACAACTGAAGCATTGAACCTGTAGCGGATAGGCTTCAATCAGCCTTGCACATCCAGACACTGCAATTTTACCCAGTTCTTCTTTGCAAAACTGTTCAAGCTCTGTCAGGTTGCTTAGGGGTTTTGAGTACACAGCCATTTTCAAGTCTAGCCACAAATTCCCATTTGGATTGAGGTCTGGGCTCTGACTCAGCCACTCCAGAAAGTTTACCTTGTTGTCTTTAAACTACTTCTCTGTAGCTCTGACTGTTGGTTTCAGGTCATTGTCAAGCTGGAAAACAAATAATTTCCCAAGTCTCAGTTCTCTTCCAGACAGCATCAGCTTGTCCTCCTCCTTCGCCATACTTTGCTGCATTCATTTACAAGCTTTACAAATCTTCCTGGGCCTGCAGCCAAAAAGCATCACCACGTCATGATGCTGCCACCACCATGCTTCACTGTGGGGATAGTGTGTTTGTGATGATGTGCAGTATTTGTTGTCCACATAACATTTTAGTTTTTCAAGGTTCTTTTCTACTTGCCACGCTCTTATAAAGCTTTGACTGGTAAAGATCTGGCAACTGCTGTTGTTGTATGACCAGTCTCTCCTATCTCAGTCACTGAAGCTTGTAACTCCTTCAGAGGAGTCACAGGTGTCTTGGTGGCCTCCATCACTAGTGACTTACTTGCACAATCACTTAGTTTTTGAGGATGGCCTGATCTAGGCAAAATGACACATTTGCCATATTCTTTCCATTCTTTCCAATTTTTTTGTCTTTGTGACTGTACCCTCCAGATACAAGTGTCTTTGTACTGAAAGCATTTGAGACAGATTCACTGCATTCAGATGATCTCCATTTCATCGTGTAGCACCACCTGGCTGCATCTGTGCTGAATTAGGTGAGTCACGTTAAAGCAGGTGAATACCATACTTGAAATAAACTGACATTATTTTGTAAAAAGTCAGATTTTACTTTGACATGGAAGTATTTTATTGTAAATTTGTTTCAAAAAGGCAAATTAAATTAACAACGTTGAAAAGTAATAAAAAGGGGAACTTCAAAGGGGGATGAATACTTTTTATTGGCACTGCATCAGAGCGAAGTCACACGATTTGGCCTCGTTCCATGCCTGCTTAACTGTCACGTTTGCTCCCTACAGACTTGGTGACACTGATTCACAAGTGATCAGAAATGTGCAGGAGCTGGCACAACATTGGCTTCCTCACATCTGTAGCTACTTTTGCCAATATGCTGAAGTGTTTTGGACCACACTCTACAATCACTGCAGTGTATGCTGTTTTGTTGTGAAGCAAGTAAAAGGCTTAGGGTATGAAATAAATGTGCACTGGGCCTATTTATTTTGCCAGCTAGCATGTTGATAAAGAGTCTTTTATGCTGAAGGATAAATCTCTTAACCCTATTTTTTCATTGGAAGCAGAAGAAAACAGATATCATACACTCCCGACTCTCTTTCACCAGTAAGAACATTTTGTTTCTTAGTATTGCATTCCTTTCATGTTAATATCGAAATTTTAGATCACAGTGTAAAAAAAAAAATGCAATTACATTACAGTTAATAATCTCAGTAATGCTCCTTTACTTGGACATTTTTGGGTCAACTTGTATTTGTTGAATAAGGAGTTTGATGGAAAATGCCTGCATTTGGAATTAGTGTCTGAGAAGTAGACTACACTAAGTCTGTGTCCTAAATGTCTTCTATTGTTCTGTCATATTTATTCACCTGGAGTAGCCAGCAGCCAGTTTTAACTGATACAGACACCAAGCTGTTAGTTTACAGTTCTGATTAAAGTCAAAGTGTTCCATTATTTATCGCGGTGCGCACTTTCCTAATTTTGTTTCAGCCATGACCCCTATGGGCACCTCTTCCAAAAATAAAACTGTTTTAATCACTTTTTGTTACCTTGTGATGGGATGACTGTGACGCCTCAGCGGTGATTTCATTAGGAAGCTATTCAGCTGGTGGATGAGAGAAAGCCGGTAGGCAGCGTTAAAGTGTCTTAGGTTGTAATTGAATCACCTTAGATGAGCAGGAAAAAAAGAATGATGGTGTGGTTTCATCTGATTTTGATATTAATTAACTGATTTATTGTCCCTTTTCCAATTATCTCAGTAATGGAACATATTTTTACTTCGATTATGAACTTTTGTTATAGTTCATGTGGTAGATGCTAATTCTTTTACAACGGATCCAGATAGCGTCTTAGTATCCTCACTTTCACCCCACCTCTCTGTCTACCTTCCTCTCCCAGCTGAGGAGCCAAGATAAGCGTCAGACTCCTGTAGCATCCATATCTTGGGCCATCGCTGCTCTGCTGATGTAGACACTAAATAAACTGGTAGCTTTTAGCCGATGTAATCAGAAAGATGTAGCTGACCTGATGAGGGAAGATAGCCAGAGGCTGCTGGCGGGATGGACCACACTGCTGGCTTGCTCTCACTTCAAAGAGGAATAAAGAAGTAGTTCCTGTACTGCTGCACCTCTGCCCTCACGAACATTGTCTTTTACAACCTCTGTTCTCCTCTATTTTTACACAAAGGAAGGATATTTGCATGAACCAGCAGTCAGCCAACTGTCTCCAATATCAACTTTTAAGTGGCTGCAGGCTAAATTATACTCAAGGTCAAGCCAAAGCCGTTGCAGTCTGCAAATTTTATTGTAATTTAATTTATCCCGAGACAGAAGACAGACACATATTATAAACCATTTCAATCTTTCACTTTGATACCATTGTGCATTTCTGTGTGGAAGATTTCCTGGAAATATCTGGTGTTAAATGCACCTGGACACCAAGTGGCATAACAAATGAAATGGTCAGTGTATTTGTACTGGCGATATTCCACTGCTCTACTGGCCAGGATAAAAGTGTTTGACAAGAAGAAATAGACACATCCCTAATTAATATCTCAGCTCCAGCTCCCATTTGACATTCCTTCATTTTAATGATGTTCTCAAAAAATAACTTGTGCCAATGTTTACCAGCAAAAAATGATCTAGTTCGTGCCATCACATACACCGATCAGGTGTAAAAAAAAAAATGCTCTGAACCATTGGACATGGACAAGAGGACCTCTCAGGGTGTCCTATGGGGTCTGGAACCAGGACATTGGTACTGGATCCTTTGGGTACTCTGGTTTGTGCAGTGGAGCCTCTGTCAATCAAACTTGTTCCACTGCATCCTGTTGATGCTTGATCACAATGGGGTGTAGGAAGTTTGGAGGTCAAATCAACATGTTGGGCCATTGTCATGTTCCACAAGATGTTCCTAATTATTTGATGTTTTTTCAATGTGGTGGGGTACATTTTCCTGTGGGGGTAGGCCAGTGTAATTTGGGATTTCCATTTGCATGAGGGCGTGTGCTTGTTCTGGGACAATGTTTATTTGGGTGTCTAAGTCTCATCAACATGGATGTCAAAATCCAAGGTTCTCCAGCAGAACACCACATAGTAGCAATATGATCAATGTTATTCACTTCACCTGTCAGTGGTCATAACGTTGTGGCGGATCAGTGTATACCAGAACAACTGTACTGTGACACTATTTTATGAACTCACGTTTTTGTTTTTTGGGATTTCTTTTACCCTTAGAACTCAAAAGATAACATTCATTGACTTCTCGCTCCATTAAAAGCCACTTAATATTCCATACAAACCTGGCATTTGGTTTGATTGAGAGGCTGTCCACCGGCGCTAATTGATCTGTAAACATTTGAGCAGACACTCACTGAGTGTATTGGTGAGCGCTAAAGGTAGCTCGCTGTTTCACACATCGGCCCCCTGCCCGCCCACCTCCTCTGCTCTAACCACTCTCTTTCCACTGGCCTGGCTCTTTAATGTATTTAATTGTCAGAGTAAAAATGTTAATTGCATTTCATTATGTATAATTTATGTAGTTTCAGCCGAGGGATTCTTTAATATCCAGCTAATTTGAATGGCATCGCCGGGACCAGCTGCTGATTGTGTGGGCACGCTCAGAGTTGATCTGTCAATTAAAGCGGAGGTATGATAGACAGGTTGTGTTTTTCACACCTCTTCTCCATTTCTTTAACTCCACTCAGAGGCATGTGTCAACACACAATGTTGGCTAAAGAAAACTCCATGTTCCTCAGTTTATTCAATATTTTTTGTTGTCATTCTTAGCCATAGCAATCCACTGTACTGCAATTACCAACACCATGACTTATTCTAAATAAGGTGGTAATTAAATTAAGGGATTTACATTTTGTAAATAATTATTCTATTGAAGTGAACATTTGAACCCAACAAAAAACTGAAGGTTCTCCCCCTACATTAAACAACAGCAGGCCTTCCTCCAGAGTGAATCTTGGGTTGAGGCTTTGCACAAACCTTTGTAAATTTTGCAGGGTTTCAGCCTACTGTATGTCCACAGTTCGTCCATTTCCCATGCATGTCAGTCCTACCCATCCTGTCATTTCTAATTCTCTCACTACTGACTTGCCCAGTAGTATGTTCCCCCAAGTTCTAGGCCTTTTTCACACTGTAAAGAGTGCGATATCTGCCACTGTGTTATTTTGGTTGACACTACTTTATTATGTGTAAGGTACAAATACAACCCATTTTCAGTGCATGTTACTCAGACAAGGGAAGCACTGACCTTTACTGAGTTCAAGGCAAGACTGAGAAGTTTTGAATGTTTTGAATGCACACTGCGATACCGCAGCAGGCCCCGAACAGACAAAGTAATGACCGCAAACTACAAGGTGTCCAAACCAAAGAAAAGGATAAGAAATACTTATATGGAGAATGCTTTATTTGTGAGAAAGCAAATTGTCATTAAGCAAAAGACTAACGGGACACCCGCTGCAGATGAGCCAACACACACAATGTCTATTTTGCCCTCACAGTCCTATGGTGGAGCCACTGTCATGGCTGCTTACTTGCATGTTCCCTTTTCTGCTTCAAACCATGACCATGTAAACTCCATTTTAATTAAACTTACTTTGCTTTCCAATCATGTTTTTGAATCCATGCACTGGTTAACGTATACAAAGCTAAATACAGTAACTTTTGGTGTCATCTGCCATGAAAATACATATAATTTTGATGAAGGTGCATTTGATAAAGGCAGTCTGCCTGCTATAGTGCTGCCTTCACAGTTTATCATGAATATCCACAGGAAACTTCAAGGAAATTCAGCTCTAAGGCCTCAGGAAGCCTTGATGGAACCAAGTTTCTTTACAAACTTTTATTTAGTTGAAAAAATACAAAATTTATCTAGAGGGGGTAATTGTTTTTTGCAGTTATTTTATTCAAAGAAACAAAAAAGCTTGGAAGAAGTTTCTGAGATCAAACTCTCTGAAGCAGCTGGATAGCAGCCATAAGATCGGACTTATAAACACAGATTTTAACAGAATCCACTGGGTTACAAAAGTAACTGAGGGTGTTATTCATTCCTAGCTTACTTTTGCCTCCAAAAATTCAAATAAACAAATCAAAAGAAAAGACTCGTGTTTTCACTGTGCGAGTCGCTGCTTCTAACACTGGTGGAAAATGGATGTAACCACATAATATGCGCTCTGTGTCAGGGAATTTCCAATCGATGTTCTTCATATTTACTTTAGATTGTACTCATAATTGGTACAAGATGAACAGGTAACTGTGTGCATGTTTATTTAATGTTCTGAGTAGTATATCCCGGTGAATCAATGCACTGATTTATCTCTTGATGCCACAGAGTACAAGCCTTATCTTAGCAAATACATCCCTGGATCCTGGATTAATAACTTCTGTATGTATGCACATGTGATTACTGTGCATAGCCTGTATTTTTGAAACAATGTATTCAGTGCCTGATGGATTTCATTCACCCAAGAAAATGGTGGATGCTATTTGTTTGAGTCAATCAGCTGAAAAATGGGGATTTAATCATCAGTTCTTGGTTATTATAATGATTACAGGCTTCTTGTCACATCTTACCTCTGTTTTTCGGTTCACTGACATGTCTATGACCCTTCGATGCATTTTACATTAATCTATTATTGGACATGTATGAATAAACTCAAATACAACATGCACAGAATATGAATTTACTGTCAATATAGCCACGTTCCATTTTAAGAGAAGCTGTTAGTTATATACAGTAGCCTGCATGTGTGCTCTGTGAGGATGTCCATGGATGAGAGGGAGAGTTGAGCAAGCAGATAGTGATTGAAACCATTAAAAGTAAGCTACAGCTGACAGTATGGCAACAATAAGCGAAAATGAACAAAGCTTGTTGGACTGTAGTTTGGATGGGGGTTGCAGTGGGGTGGGAGATGGGGGTGAAGGGATGGGCTCTGCTCTTCTTTCTCTTCAAAGGGGCTGAGATACTCTAAAAATATCTCCCCGGCAGCTAATCAGAGAGAGACAGGCAGTAGCAGCAGTGATGTTTGTTGTTGTTAGACTCTTTTGGCTTCAACAAGCAGTACCATGATGCACTGGGGGAAAGGGCCTGGACATGTCTGAACGCTTTGATCAATAGGGTTCCAGTCCCTCTGAAATGTGGCCTGGCTGGAGCACCAAAGAGTTTTGCGTCCACTGATCTGATTGCGCACAGGCAATGGGACAGGCAGCATTGGTATGCAATGCTATAACAAGATCTGCAAACAAATGTAACAGGATGAAGTTTGAGTGGCATTAATTGGTGAGCAGGATGAAAGCTTGTGACAATACATTCACACAGTTATCAGCTTGGCTGATGAGCTGCTGAAGCTGGCTGAAGCTTAAGCGCTCGCCATTAATAACTAGTTTATTAGCTTTGGTACTGCAATCATCCAAAAGATTTTGCACAATTATCACTCTAACAATCAGTTACGCTTTCTTTGCTGTCTCTCCCGTGGGTCTTCATCCTTTAAAGCGTTTCAAGCTTGCAAACATTACATTAGTTTGACAATACTGTCCTGTTTCAAAGGCTCAACAAATGTAATAAGGCTTCTTTATGATGGAAACTGCTGTAACCTCTGTGACACTCCGTATTTCACAGTCAAGTGCAGGCTGTTTTTAATTGGTAGTCTTGATCAACTCGCACTACTTGATATTTCTGGGAAGGTTGCCATGAGTCAGTGCATCATATGAGTTGGCACAGTGGAGTTGCTACTGGAAGGTGTAAGTAATCCAAGCCAAACGTAAAATACAAAGTTAGCTTGTACATGGTATTCAGTGAGTTAATGAAAGAAATATTTTGGTCTCTATTAGGTTAGAATGCCTCATTTAGAGAGGGGCTCTGGGTTGAACCTGGCTTCCAGGTGTGAGACACATTTTTTAGAGGATGTACGTAGCATTGGTTTTGTGGAGAGCGGAGAGAAATACAGATGGTATGTGGTTTATGAAAAGAAGAATACATTCCAATTATGATGAATGTGCTAAGTGCTCATAATTATGGTGCTTTAGCCTTGTATTGGCAAGTACACTCTTCAGGTGTAAACGTGCAAGCAGCACAATAGCTTTCAGCAATGTATGCAAATACTATTTAATGATAATTTACAGGGGCAGAATGGTGGTGCTGTGATTAGCACTGTCGCCTCACAGCATAAATGGGTTCAAATCTGTTTGTTAGTTAGGGTCTTTCTGTGTGGAGTGTGCATGTTCTCTCTGTGCCCATGGGTTTTCTCCAGGTGCTCCAACTTCCTCCTACAGTCCAAATACATACAGGGTACACAGGCAATTTGAAAAATAGGTGTGACTGTGAGCATAGATGGTTGTCTGTCAACTGGGATTAACTCCAGCCACCTGAGACCCTCTACAGGATAAAGCAAGTATAGCTAATGTATGGATGAATTACTTAAACTTTAATATGTTTCATCTACCAAGCTAACACGTTTTTTAAGTGTTCTGTTTACTTTCTCTGCTCCTCAGTAGTTGCATCCTTTTACATTAATATAAACTTGATTTTCATATCATCTGCAATTTTTTGTGTTGTAACAGAGACAGAAACCAATCCATTTGTTGTTTTCTCTATTGTGGATATTGTGTCTCTTCCGAGACACAAGACAAGCATGTGAAAACAAATTTGGAACCCTGATAGTTTGCTATGGAAAGGAAATAAGAGAACAATCTCAATATCCTTTGGCATAAGCAATCACAGACAGGCTAGGTTGGTAAACATGAGCGTGTAGGCATGCAGGCAGCTGACCTTGCATGATTTCTTAATTCTGTAGTTCAATTTTCAGCTGTTGCCTCTCAGCTGCCAACATAATACAGGGTTGTCAAAATGCTGAGTTTCTGGGCCAGCATTTCTGGAAACATGAATACAAATAAGGGAGGAAAAGGAAATGAGACGGGCTCATTAAAGATAAATAAAAAAAAAAGAGGTCAAGGCCACGAAATAAAGCACTTTCAGTGCAACCTGATGCTATAGCTGTCTCTTCTCTTAGCCATTACTATAATTTTCTTTTCCATGACCCTTCTCTTCCCCTCTTTCAGGTTGAACGACGTTTCTAAATTGCCCCACTGTAAGAGCATCCTTGGGCCACCAACAAAGGTGAGGGTGCGTATAGAAAGACACAGAGAGAGCACTTAATACTCTGCATCTTGAGCCGGGCGCACATCCTGAATCCATTAGGACGAATAGGCTTACCGACTCTTGGAGTAAACCTAAATGTAGAACTGACTTGCCCTTACGCTTTCAGGCTGCTTGGCCTTGGACCGAATGCAACTGCAAGTGAATGAAAAGAAGAGAAAACCACTCCAGAGAAGTACAAGCCGCTGGGTTGCCTCGCTTGGCTCCTGCATGTGTAGTTTGAGATAGCCAGAGGGTGACAGTGCTCAGACACAGTGGAGACACACCACATGTCACAGCAGACTGGTTGGGTGTATCTGTAGTCTGGTGCATAATAAATGACCATTCTATTGTAATTGTTTACAAACAAAAAAACAGCAAAATACACTGATTTGCTTAAAAAAGATTATTTTTACTTAGACTGCAAGTATGACGGAATATAACAGGCTTCTGTACACCCTCATTAAACACACATAGATGATCTTGTTGTCATTCTTATTTGTAATTTGACTGCAGGGACTGTACATGATTTAAGTATAACCCTGCACACCTTTGACTTGTCATGAGCCAGAATAGCTGAAAATACCTGTATGTGCAAGAGAGCCTTAAACATCAGCCAGTCATTGTGGTTTGCACCTTATATAGTAAGTGTTTTTTCATTCATCTGTAATTAGAAGTTTTTTTTTATATTGTTTAGTTCTGTCATTATGTTGAATTTTACACTTTAGAGTTATATAAAATGGTCTTTACATTTTTTTCCTTTAATTTGGGTCACCCCATGACCTGCAAGCCTGAGGTCAGTGAATGTAACGTTAACGCATTAGGGGATCATTACTGCCAAAGCAGTTTGAATGTACATTATTTGTAGAGATTTAGACCCTACTCTCACTACTAAAAGGAGAATTAATTAAATAATCCAAATAATAAGACAATAAGACTGTTTTTGCTAGAAAGACAAAACCGGAAGTCATTTCAATAAATGCCAAAAAAAACAAAAAACAACACGTCTTCACATTTAAGTGCCAAAGCCCTTTAGTGCCAAGGTAAGTACAACTCTTGTGGATTGGTATTAAAGAAGGACATTAATATATAGTCACAAGATATACACAGGAATGAAGTCAGGGTGGGGTGGACAGATGGGTCAACAAAATATTGGACTTTGGCACTGCAGACTGTACTGTTGATTCCCAGTTTCGCATCAATATCAAACCCACAATATTCAATACTGGACCATAGATATACACTATACATCATCATCTCGATAGTAGACTTTCATCTGATCCGCTTTAACAGGTAATTGGAGCATGAATAAGGAAGACAGGAGTGGAAAATGGCTTGACCCACCACCTGCAGATTGCTTCAGAAACCAGTCCCTCATGATAGGTTTTTGGCTGTCTGTCTGAAGTTATCGACAGGTATTGTTTTAATGA
Organism: Dascyllus trimaculatus; assembly: GCA_024666655.1. NCBI lineage: Eukaryota > Metazoa > Chordata > Actinopteri > Pomacentridae > Dascyllus > Dascyllus trimaculatus. The sequence continues at coordinate 12,465,243 of CM045446.1, read as the reverse complement.
GGAGTGAGCTGCAGTGGCGCTATGGAAACAGGGATCTTGCAAATGTTTGAGGTCAAAAGGAAGTTGGACTTCGTAAAATTTTCACAAAAGTTAAAGTAAGGATTTCTTGGTGAGAAGTGACTCAAGTGAAAATGAAAGCCATCCCTTACAATACTCAAATGATAATGAATATCTGGTTAAGGAGAAAAATGGTGCTCATTTAAAGTAAACCTCTGGCTTAATAATGTATAGGTGAAAAAAGAAAGCAGATAAGTTGTTAAGTAGGTTCGAAATGGAGTCTGGACCATCTCCGTTGCCCTAATTTCCAAATCAAACTTCCTCTTCAAGCATCTGCTGATTCATAAGCCAAGAATCTAATAGTTAGTTCAGCCCTATCTAAAAATAACCAGTGCAGCTAGTGTAATGAGACTGAGTCAGAGCCAGTATTCTCAACCAGAGGCAAATTATATTCAACTCTTTGGTCAGAACAGACAGAAGCAAACACTCTGTCGTGGCTAATTGTAATCATCTCAATTAATTGCAGCATACAGGACGTCCCTCATTGGTGGGATGAGTGATTATGTTGTAAGTGGGTCTGCCCCGTGGTGCACCAGGCATCCAATCTTTCCCCATCTAATTATATGGGGAGTTATCGTGTCCCTAATGACTTTGCGTGTTGCCTACTCCTTAAGAAGCTCAAGATAAAGGCGAGGACAAAATGATGTAAAGCACATTATCGTTGGCAATGGACTCCTGGCGGCATTACTTTAAATAGAGCTTGATTCCCTCTTTGTAGCCAGGCTCTTTTGTGAGATATGAGAACAGCACTAATGAGTGCCCACACTCTTGATTTGGAATTTGCCCAGTCTAATTTCTGCACAGGAGGGAAAAGGCAGCTTAACAAACGAAGGGGAAAAAAAGACTCCCTATTTTCTCGTTGATGAGAAAGAGAGGAATTTGTATATGAATGCTGACATGCTGAGGTTATAAGCTACAAGCTGAAGTGGAGGTTTGCGGTTTTCATTGAGCTGAAGAAAGAATATGACACTGATGATACAAAGGTGTTGGATACGTTGAAGTGTTTTATGGGTCATTTTTATGGGCATCCTAAAATTAAAAATTAAAAATGTCTCCAAGGAGACAGTGATCAGTGGTTTTAAGCTCATATAATAAATAGTAATCAATAAATGTAAGATAATAAAGTGGTTATTGGATGGGCTAAAACATTAAACAGAACTTCAGGCTACTATGATTCTTAGTCATTCAGGACAAACAGTATCAAGGAGTGTTTCTACACTAAACCTATTTGATGTGGTTCAATCAGTGTCTATATTTGGCTGTATATCCATTTAGAAATTTGATTAGGTTTGTGTAAACTCTGGGCAAGTCAAAAAAAGACAAAACAGTGATATCACAGAGAAAGGTAGGTCTCCTCTACTTTATAAAACCTCAAAAAACTCTCTGGTACAATTTTAAAATATACCAGAAAATCCGTTCAGATTATGGACTGCTAGATATTTTACATTACATGATATTAGCATTAATTCAAAAGCTAAGTTACTTTGCATAATCCATTTGCTGATTATGACAGGAAGTGATCCCATATGTAATCATGTAAGATCATTAATCATGTCTGCACATATGTATGTAAGTGCAGGATTTATTCTTTGATATATCACATAATGGAGAGGTTTTTACACAAAGGCATGTCTAAGTGCACATCATGGTGGATATTTTTCCAACATGAGCAGGATTACAAAAATGTGTTTGTAAATAATGCAAAAGGTGTTTTGAGGTTTGATAAGCCTTCAGACAAATTACTCTGTAACTCCAAATGGATAAATGTCATTTCATTGTCTCTCTGGTTCCTGTCAATATCCACCCCCTTTTTATAGAATTTTCACCTATTTGGCACAAACAAATGGAGAAGCTTGTAATAGAAGGAGAACTATGAGGCCAAAATGCATCTGTGAGATTTAATTTAAAAGGATACATTTTGTATTTTCTGGAAATGTTTAGCATAAGGCTACAACACAACCTACATACAACTGAACATGACTGAAAAAGGCACATCTTTGCTGTTGTCTATGATACGCATATGTGGGTAACTATAACTATGACATGGTTAATGCCAGACCTATGCTTCACACCACATATGTTCCACATCATGCCAACAACAAGTGGCTGGATTTCCTGGGCCTAACAGGATGGTAGCTTGGGTTGTTTTGTTGTGCTGATGTTGTGGTGTCACTGGTGTCCCTGAACCTTTCTAAAATGTGTCCAAATGGCTAAACTGGGCCAACTGCTTATACTCACTTCTATGACACTGGAAAACACATTAAAGCACTTTAAAGACCATTAAACCTCTTACAATCATCTAAATATTGTGGAGGTGAGCTCCTCTTTAATTTACATTAAAGAGGAGCCTGTTTTAATTTAAATTAAAGGAGAGACTTACTCATTGAAATGGCTTGGCTCATATGCAATCAAACCACCCATGCATACCACCCATACAGCCATTGACATCACCGTTGGAAAGGGAAAATGATTGGCGTCTATCATGAGTGACTTGTGCACAGCCAATCATAGCTCCTTCTACCATGAGCAAATGAAAAAACACAATGAAGTCCGTTGACCTTCCAAACTGGGAGCATTTGCTGTACCACTTGGGTTGTCATGGGATGAATGTATATATATATATATATATATATACAGAAAAAGGTGGTAACAACTCCAATTTGTAGGCAGAAAACTAACAAAAACAAGCACATTCAACAACACTGCGTAGGAAGAAAGGGAAATAATGTTTATATGGAAAGAAGTTTAAGTTAGCAAACAGTAAGCAATGAACCTGACACAATAAATACCTGTGGAAAACTTGGGCTAATTTTTATCAAAAACCCTTTGATTTGTTTGATCTTTAGAACCTTATGGACTATAGGAGTATAAATAATTAAGGGATGGACACGTAATCAGACTTCAAAGGTACTTCAAAGGTAAAGGGTTGGTCTGTTTTGTTTACCGTGCCATGAGTGATACGTTGGTGTTCATGTTTTATGTAAAATGAACCGAATGATTGAACTTTAGAGAATCTAACAACATGTAACATTTCTATATTGACAAAATTTTTGCATTTATATCTTCATACCTAACATTGCTCCATGCAATGTTTGCCCACAGAGCTGTTGTTGGTGTGAACCCATGCTCAGAGGTTCTATATGTGAGATTTTAAACATACATAAAAGCAAACAAACATTTTCCATGCAAAGATACACCAATCAGCCATAATATTATGACCACTGACAGGTGATATGAATAACACTGATCATGCTGGTACTATGTGGTGTTCTGCTGGAAAACCTTGGATTTTAACATCCGTGTTGATGAGACTTAGACATCCAGATAAACATTGTCTCACAACCAGCAAACTCCCTCATGCAAATGGAAATCCCAAATGTCACTGGCCTATCCCCACAGGAAAATGCATCCCACCATATGACAAAAACATCAAACTATCAGGAACATGTTGAGGAACATGACAGTGGTCCAACATGTTGATTTGACCTCCAAACTTCCTACACCCCATTGTGATCAAGCATCAACAGGATGCAGTGGAACAAGTTTAATTGACAGAGGCCCCACTGCACAAGCCAGAGTACCCAAAGGATCCACTGTCAACATCCTGGTCCCAGACTCCACAGGACACCCTGAGAGGTCCTCTTGTCCATGCCCAATGGTTCAGAGCATTTTTGGCCACACAAGGGGACCAACACAATATTAGGCCGGTGGTCGTAATGTTATGACTGATCAGTATATACTGGAGTAGTGATGTTTTTAGCAGAGGAAAATGTTACATGCCCTCTGAGTGTGTTTTAATTTAGTCAAATTTAGTATAATATAGTTTTTACTTTGTTGGCCACAATTAGTTTTGTACTCCCAGGGTGTATTGCTCCTTATATGGGTAGCGCTGTTAAAATTTAAATATCACATGTCTTTTGGGTGGACAAGGTTCTGTCTCACTTTGTTGGAAAAGTAAGAATAAATTTTCTGTCTGAAGATTCTACTTAGTTTTTCTGACACTTTTGCCACTGCTGTGTGGCTTCTGTACTCTCCCTGTTGGTCTGGTATTATACTAGATTTTGTTGAGGCTTTCTGCCACATCCACAAGACACTAAAGCTTCCTGGAGATGTTTTCACCTCTTCTCTTTGGAGCCAGTACGACTCAAACACTCTCAATTACCCCTACTGTGTACCAATGGGTGATACCAAAGGAACAGTCACAACAGTGTTTGTGAGTTTTCTGTAAACTAGAAGATTCCAGCCTCCAGCTGGGGAAAGACGGTCCCCTGCTTTTATGTCTTCTCATCCAAACTTTATGTTGCTGTCCTGTGAATGTATGTGCCCAGGGAAGGCTTGCCCGTCCTGGACTTTGATCTTGATGCACATATCTTCCACATATCTACCCCTATGTCTGTGTACTGTTTCCCAGAAACAGTTCAAAGCTTCCTTGAAAAGTTCAAAGTTTTTTTTCTTCTTTTTTTACAGTAATGTGCGAATAACCCACAGAGGATGAAGTGTCTGAGACTCTTCACCATTCCAAAGAACCAATAAAGCTTTGTTGGATTCATGGTGAAACATCTTCAAGATGAAACAGCGAGTCAAGTTTGATCTGATTTGGTACTTCTAGATGTGACAGATGAACAAATTAAACAGCAAAAAAAAAACCCAAAAAAACTCAGCAGAAGCTACACAACTACAGCGGAGACTGATCTAAAATTATTCACATACAAGGAATGCTTTGTTTCCTGCTACATGAAGGTTTTTGTACTTCCAGAAGATAAGACAGAGAGGTTGAACCGTCAGCAGCAGGCATGTATCAAGTGTTGCGGGTGATGCAGACTGTACGACATTAGCACCTGAGAGATCCTGCCTTTGTGAGAAACACGACAAAAGCAGATCTGAAGACACAATAAATGGATTCCCTGTCACTTTACTTTTTATTGTTGGGTTCACTGGCATTCGAAACAAGAAGTACTCTGCTGCTGCCCTTTTAACAGATCTTCAACACACATGCACACTCACACACACACACACACACACACACACACACACACACACACACACACACACACACACACACATTTTACCTTGAAGTGATGTATCTGAAGCAATAAAGTGACCAATTTAACATCCTCATCTTCAACATCTGCCACTGGGAGATAAAAGGGAGTGTTGTCAACATTACTGCAGACTGTAGCTAATAGCCTTCTAGTACAGATGAGGACTAGATTTCAGTGGCTGTACCAGGAAAGCAGTAGTTTTATCCATAGTATGCAGATCCTTTGGACTTATTAGGAATACTGCATACTAGAGATAAAGCAGTAGTTCTATCTATACAAAAACTGAGGTATCCTGCAGATCAGATGTCGGTCAGAATCCCCGACTCGTCTGAATTGGGCTTTTCAGGAAGTGCAAACTAGTAACTTCCTCCCTCATGAGGCGTTCAAGTAATTATGCCAAAATAAAGTTTTATTAACTAATAAACTGATTATTAGGTTCTAACCTCAAATCTGTTCAATAAAACGGGACACAGATGTTTAATTTAAAATGAGAGGAAAATTTAGTACAAGACTACAACATTCATGCAGTATAAAGTTTCGCTATCCTTACATGGCCTCTCTGCTCTTACCTCAGTGTCCCCTACATCCAATTTGATGCCTCTTGAATTGTTAATCAGCCAGTGGAATATTAAGAGCTGCTATTCTGCTGCTCTGCCAGGGGCAACAATGTGAAACATTAAATACCAAAATAATCAAGTCCTAATGATTCATTTAGGACGCTATTGATTTGGTGTGCTGTAAATTACAATTAAAGGCCTTGTTTTTGCATTTCAATGTGACTACTTTCCCCATTTAAAATCACAATAGACCAATCCCAAACACTCTTTTAACAACGAAAACTAGAGACAATAACACCAACTGATATAAAGTATATTTTAATGAATGTGTTTAAAAACAAGCTTTACACAAAAGTTTTTCTGTTTGTCTTTGCAATTGTCCTCTCCCTCCTCACATCAGCCTCCTGCACACCATACAATATAGCTGCAGTCTTTGAGTAGACAGAAAAGACAGAGAGAGGTCATGTGGTTGTTTTCTAAACTCTAGTAACTTTTACTTGAGATAAAAAACAACATAAATGTCTTAAACTTTATTAATCTAAAGTTTAAAATTGAGAATAAGAATCAATTATTAATGCGAACAGGTGGGTGGAGCAGGTTTTATATTTTTTGGACATTTTATGCATGGAACTTACATCAGATTTGAATAATTTATTTCTGAACAACCTACATTTATACACTTCTATCTATACAAATATTTTAAGAAAATGTGTTTGGAAAAATGCCCCAAATGTAAAATATTGTTTTCCTGTCATGCCACAAATCATGGAATATGAGAACATCCTTGTCATTAGACAACTAAACATTTCCTGGAATCATATAATTCTGTCCTATGAATTCACTTGGTAAAAGACGACACTGAAATTGCCAGATTTAGTCATTTGTTTCCCCTTTGTAACCATCCATGCTTGAAATGTGTGTAGTCATGGGACTAGTGGGGCACTTACAATAAAAGCTTTTATCAAATGGCATATGTTGAATGATATATATCAATACTCCTAAAAATACCACCTTTAATGGACATTTAAAGTGGTAGCATTTCTCTCTTCTTTTTTGTCTTAACTGAATTCCACAGTGAAATCAAAGTGCTCCCAATATGTTTTTTTTTAAATAATATATTTATATAATAATAATAATATATCTTTATTGTCTGTTCCAAATAAAAACAGAAATTCATCTTTTGTCACGGCTAGAGGACAACAAAAACCGCACTCAAGCATTACAAACACCTTCACACAATAAAAACACACTGTAGTAAAAGAAATGGAATGAAATGATGTGAAATTCAAATCTCCATACATGAGAGACACAGGTATTTGCCTGCCAAAAAACTCATTAAGATGCAGTGATGGGACCTGCATTAACAACCAGTGTGCTTTCGTTATTTTTCCACACCTTAAGATTGCGTGTGTGATTAACTTGCACACCTCAAAATTGAGCGGAAAATTGAACATCTGCATTGTCATACTCTCAGACAGATCTCCTCTATAAAATCCTTCAACCCAGTAATGATTGGGCCAAATTCACTGTGACAGAAATTAAACATGGCTCCTTTGATGCCAGCACTGACCCTACAAGGGCATCAAGAAAGAAAGAGCCTATATGGAACAGTGGGTAGTCTGATGCAGTAGAGAAATGCATTATATATGCCATAGGGGCTAAATTAGGCTCATGTGCAACAGGTCAGGTGGAGCAGTGTGCATTGGCCGATACCTTATCTTGCTCTGTCAGCAAGTCTCCACTGTCCCTGGGATTAATTGTGTCTGTCCACTTGAGACACAGATGTCACGCTAGTGTGTGCTCAGCAGCCCCCACTGCCTCGTCGTCAACTGGAAGAGAGGGAGAGAGAAACAGTTGTTTTCTTTTCATGCTGTAACTGTACTGTGTCAAGCGCACAATAGCCAGCATTTCTGTTGTTGTACTTAGTTATGTTTCAGTTCATAGTTCGAGGTAGGATACATGTGTGGCAGGAGTAAGACATGCCAGGGATTAAAGTGGTTAGATGAGTTACATAACACTAGTGAGAGGAAAAGCAAAAGGACATAGTGACAGAAACATTAACGAAGAAAGATGTGCATGTCAACAAATGCTATAACCAGACCACAGTCAACAATGGCCAAAACTTACTTTAAGCTCTGGTTATTTAGCCATAGTCTGACATACTGTATCTTATTCCTCTATGATATAGAGCACCTGTGTTGTTGAGAAACACAAAACTGAGCCATACTGTTGCACTGCACATGTTCACTCTTGTTGTTTTTAGGTCACACATCAGCTGGAAAGCACGAGGAGTCAAAGGTGATTCTCAAAATAGGGGTTTTATTTTCCAAAAACAGTAGAACAATCTATTTACAAAAGACTACTAAAATTCTTGGCCCATCAAAGAGGTCAAATGAACAGAACTAAACTCAGGCTATGATAAAGTAATGCAACAAACCAACTGAACTACTGTACAAAACTTAGACCTGACCTTATAAATAAATAAACAAACAAAAAAAAAACTTAAAAGGAGACAGATATGCTAGTTAATTAACCCAACTATGCATAATGGGGGTAACATAAAACACCTGACCTGACTACAAAGGAAACAAAACAGCACAGCCGGTCTTCTAATCAAAATATCACAGTATTAAACAAATACCTAATTTAAGAAAAAATAAATAGACAAATACAATATATTTAAAGCAACTAATCCCACTGTCTCCATCCCCATCCTGCCTCTTGGCACAGCCTCACTGGCATCTCTGGTATTTAACAATGCTACTCCTTGGGCTCCATCTTTTTCCCAGGCCTAGTCATGTGACCTCATCAGCACAAGCATGTCTGACCCCTAGCACCAGTAAAGCTACAAAAGAGTTAGTACCGCTCATTAGAAATTAATTTACCACAATGTTGAATATACCATCAACTTTCAAGAAATGCTAAATAAAACATATGCATGTAGTTGAAAATGGAGAATTATGCATCATCCTTTAAATGTTTCTATGCAGGTGCACAAAAAAAACACACTAAGAAAACGACAGTGCATTAATACATGAGGTTACCAACGTCTTCTGGTTGTGTGGCTGCTCGAGCCACAGCCCAGATTGTCAGTAGTTAATGTCACAGAATTTCAGCATTCGTCAGTAGACTTAAAACTGTTGGATGTGTTATTAGCGTTGCTAGTTGTATAAGTGGGCTCATGACAACTAGCAGCTAGCCTTTTCATCTGCAGCAGTAATACAAAGTGAACACAATGGGTAGACCTGCTTGAATATTTGCATTGCAAGGGCAACTAAAGGAAGTGTACCGTAGACATACTGCAGAATTTAAGATATAATTATATGATGCTGCCCATTGCATATGCTAATGTTAATCAAGTGTCACATACCCATCAAGTGATGAAAAAACTGTTTTTTACTGGTAGACTTGAAAGCTGAATATTCATCACAAATCCAGATTTGGTCCATGCATCCTATCCAAGTTTTTCCAAAAGTCTTCAACAATGGATGTTCAGGGATTTGTAGATATCTGAACACTGCAGATCTAGAACATTGTTGGTTTTGGCTGCTCCAACACCTGTGAAATGCACACAGGCATTATATGGGTCAGTAAAGTTTAATCTATGACGTTTAAGTAACATTTAAGTAAGATCATGAGGGCTTATGGCTAAACACCACAAACAAGGAGGTGTAGCTGATGAGTGATGGCAAGATAGACTAACAAGTTGTTGTTGATGTCTTTTTCATGGAAAAATGTAGCATTGATAGCTTTATCCTTTAATGTGCTACTGTATAGTATGCGCATGTGAGACATGGGCAACAACAGCCATGGGGAATTTCATCATATTAGTACAAACAGATGTTACACACATACTTTATTAGAGATATGAGATAGATCAAATACCCCCGTGAATGAAGAAATGACAGGCGGAAGACATGTCAAATGGTTAAGCAAAGTCATTTAACCAACTTGTCATGCGACTGAGTTTGTCCCTATACATATGTGTGTGTGTGTGTGTGTGTGTGTGTGTGTGCGCGCGCATGTTTGTGTGTTTGTGTGAGAGAGTAAGAAATAGTGAGTTAGGGGTTGTGGGAAGTCAGTGGGCAGACTCCTTGGTGGCCCTGCCACAAGAGGGAGTGTCGACAGCTGGCTGGTAATTGCAACTTGCAGTAATTAAGACCTGAAAAATTAGCTGACAGTTCTGGTGCTCTGATCTAGAGTAACATCCCATTTCCTTTAAGTTATCCAACCACAGAGCACTTGAAGGCCACGTTCATCGCTGACAACACCTTGATTAGCAGTGGGAAGAATGCTGCCAAACAAAGGCGTGTAATTATGTGTTTACTAACTCGTGCCATCCATAATCTGAACACTTGACTCTATGGATCAATGCCGTGAGCTTGCCACTGTTATATGTTGTTCCAAACAATGAGACTACATATACTGACACTACAGACTGCAGTGCTTCAACAAAAGAGTGTGTTAAAGGACAATAGAAAGTCAACATGACTTTGCTTATAATGAAGCGTGAAAGCCACCAGCTATTGCATGTTGAACAGTTGCCAATAAATTATGTCAGCTCAGGAAACTGCAAATAAATAATAAAGGTTCATTTACACCAAAATATATAAAGTTATGAAGTATAATGTCAATCAAACTGAACTATGCAATTGTATTTTGATACATCCCACAATAGATTTGCTTGGAATGTTCCAAGCCATATACAACCATGCTGCATGAGTTTACACGTTTTGGATCCAATCCACTTTTCAGCATTTGAAAAAAAGCCAGTATGTAGTAAATTGACATTAAGGATGCTTACTACTTTGTGGTGTTTACCTGTTTGGTATGCAAGATCACCCTCAAACCTGTGACCCCATTCACCACACTGGCTCCTCATGACTTGTCCATTAAATTTTAAAGCGCACTGTCTGCCTAGATGCTTCCACAGTATGTCAGCCAGGGGCAAGATGTTTGCAAAAATCAAAGCAATGCAGCTCCTCACCCTTCATTTTTTTAATTTGTGGAAAGTTTAAACCTATTTTGTCTGTTACAAACTTTTTGAAGAAGATGAATCATGTCAACAGCCTGTTGAATAGCTGTGTAATACCCTATTACAGTCCACATGTCTTCCAGCAATGGGTAGCATAGACTGGCCCTGAACAGCAGGAATATCAGTCCCTCAAGCTGTTGTCTTCAGCTTTGCAACACTCCAGTCCTCCAACCCTCCCTAAGAAAAAGTCACTACATAATAGCCCTGGGGATGTCAATTGCTCGGGATGGTGCACGGTCTCTTCTGTTAGCTGCATGCAATGGCCTTTTGTTTGCCAGATTTTCCTAGTACTCAATTGAGGCAATTATTCGCTCCACTTGGCAAATTTGTCCTCCTTTCACCATCTGAGTCGACAGATGATTTAAAAGGCACCTACAGAACCTCTGAAAGCCAAAGCATTCCTGACTGAGGCTTTAATTTGTCCAATTAGGCAGCTAATGAGCTAATTTAGAGCTCAAGTGAACCTCAATAAAGATGAGTGTAGCCGGCCAGGACGTTGTGGTTACAGGACTTGACTAAACGGAAAGGTTTTTGATTTTGGAGATGAGATTGTTTTTTGTTTTTTTTATTACATTTTCCCAGCTATTGAATATGGAAATGCATCAATGAACCCTTGAAATCTGAAGCGGCACTCCAAATAAACTAACATTTTCTAGCTTGACACTGCAGTTGTTGGGCTGAGGTTCAGTCACATTTAGGCACAAAACTAACTTGAGTAAAGGTAAAACCACGCATTGATTTCTCTTGTAAATGGTTCTCTACCATAAAATAAAACATACATCCATAAAATGGCTGAAATCCTAAAAGATGCTGTGTTGCTGCAGGGCTTTGTCACTTGATCATAAATATATGTCAGTTTTGGTCTTTGGCTAACAACCAGTAAATGTGTGCACAATGGTTCCTTCAACACTCTACACATCATGTTAGCTTATTTCGAAAAATAATTTTCTCAAACACATACAGTCAATTCCAGTTCATCCCCAACTAAGCAAGAAAAAAACAGCAGATAAATTATACATATACATGTTTATGTGAGGAAATTCCCTACATATTATCACAAATACAATTTGGGGTTGGTGCGTGGGGATGAGGGAGTTTCATTTATAGTTACTTACTCAAGTATTATTTGAGGAAATAATGTGATGCCCTCTGGCCTGCGTGACTTGCTTTGCCTCAGAGCTCCACACACTATAAAAAGATCTTTTCTCAGTCCACTCAGATCCTAGTATTTCCATCATTTCAAGAATTTCCTCCACCATCCTCATACTTACATTCACCAAAAAACAACTCTAGAACACCCCTAACTCTGCTGCTTCTAAGACATTAGACATTGCATTTCTCCTTTTTCTTTTTTTGAAATTGCAACAAAGGTCAGACATCAAAGCCAGTCATTTATAATTGTAATATTCCATTTTAAACGACACAACAATTAGATGAACTCTAATCTGTTTTTTCTGTCAAGCACCTTATTTATACATTTGCTGTAAGTGAATTATTAATGCAAAATCCCTTAAAAGGAAACAAAACATCTGCCATTATGCAAATCAAGTTGTTCTGTGTGCCCAGAGCAAATTACTGTTGTGTTGACATCAGTTGTCAGACAAGATATTTCAAAAGACAGAAGCATACATTACATGTTCTGCTTCTCAGTTCAGCAAGCCTTTACCTTTTTGCAGGTGTAAATCAAATGTTCTGTCAAACCAGTGAAGCAGTCAAAAGCAGAAAAAGGTTTGAAAATGAAAGGTCGGTTGAAGAAGAATGCTTTCAGTCTCTTGAATACTCATGAGTTTACCAACAGCATTTGCATTAATTAAGAATCCACCTGGTTTCCTACATGCTCTGTCTACTTGGCTACTGTCTCCGAATGACATTACAGTGAGGATGTCATCAGGATTCTTTTGCACTGAGCTTGAGACTTTTATTTTTAGATTTTTACCAGAAAGTCTGTGTTGCAATCTGGCATGGAGCTTTTTTTTACCCCCATACTGTAAAGTCCGGACATACAATTATACAACAGAAGTGAGCATAAGTGAGTTGACAAGTAGATTACTTCTTTGAATGAACAATCAAAGACAAATACTTTACAAAGCCCATATGGAAAATACAAGTCCCAGAGTAGAAACTCAGTGCACAAAAAGTGAAAACACGTGTGATCACTGTCACACAAATTGGACAATCTGTGATCACTGAAACAAAACAGTTGTGAATAACACCAAAACCTTTCTAGAATTTGTGGCCTATGGATTGAGCCCCTCCGCATTTCTGCATCCTCCATAAGGAGAAAAATTGTCAGAGTATCTGAAAAACTGACTTTAAGACTTACAAAGATGAAAAACAATACAGTAAGATAGGTAGAAATCTGTGAAAACACAGTAATAAGGCCGAATAAAACAAGCCACAAGCTGTGTCTCTATTCAGGGGCTGCATCCTTCGAAGGACCCAGCCTACCCATCCTTCGAAGGCTGGGTCCTTCGAAAGACAGATAGGCTGCATGAGAAGGCTGCATGAGCGTTTGTTAAATGAGACGGTCCAGCCTACAGCGGACTGCCTGCTTTCGTCATGACGTCCCGTAGCACCGCTCCTGTTGCCCAGCAACCCGGGCTGCCATTTTTTTTTTATTCTGAGGATCAGGATGAGACCACGTTGTAATTTTACCTCGTTTTTTGATTGAATTTAATCTCGAAACTGTGATTTTTGTTTTTAATATGTTTTATATACTGGAAGATTTGAGGGGCTTGTACTGTGCGATGGTGCAGGACTAAACTGTCTGAAAAACAAGAAGTGTTCACAGCTTGTTTAAATCTGCTCATATAATCTGAATCTATGATATGAAAATAAGAAAGTGGTATGAACTTCAAATATTATAGATCACCACAGTCTGTGGGCTGAGTATTTATGGTGAGGATCACTAAATACCTTGTGTCTGAACAGAAACCAAATATAGTTTATGTTAAACATGCTATCAGATCACTTGGTGGAACTAAAGATAGTCATGTTTTCACTCGTCTACACAGAGAATTACCACCAGTAGAAGCTCCAGCAGCATTTTATATCCACTTCACTTCTTCTCCATATAATAATTTAAATACGGGTTAAATATATGAATATTTATGAATGAATAAGTCGTCTGTGTGGTTGCCGCAGTCAAAAAAAATCTAACTTAAACACTGAAGCTGTAAAATTGGAAAGTAAACGTTTTAAATTGCAGTGGCTCACATCAATAATGTAACTTAATCATTTTTTTAAAACAAATTTTAATGTTTTTAACATCAATACTTATATTGAAAATTATAACCGTCCGCCGCTGATGAATCCATCTTTTCCATCAGCCATGAGCAGTTAAAACTCCAGCTGTTGATCGAACTGTCAGCGGCGCGCAATGGATCTTGGGATATTTGGGGATACGAAGGATATACCGATACATCTTTCAAATCCATGGAAAAGAAGGACGCATTCCTCGGCCGCATTTGAAGAAGTTTTCGAGTCTTAATGAAATGGGACAGCCTTCGTCGCATGGCTGTGAAGTGTATGGCCAATGAATGCAGCCTTCGAAGGATGCAGCCCCTGAATTAAGACACAGCTAGAGTAAGAGCTGCAGTGGTCATCCTCTCAAAATGACACCAAAGACAGTGTGATACTTTCACAACAGCTCTGAAAAACAGTCAGGCAAGTGCTTGGTACCTGGTACAGGTGTTATCAATCAAAATCAGAGTTTCTGTGACAGCTCAGACAGTGAGAGGGACGTTGCAGAACATCAGCTTCTGTTGATGAAATCCAGCAAAAAAGCCCTTACTTGGTCTTTGGCAGAAAATTGCAAGATGAAACTTTGCTGAAGAACATGAAAAGCAGCCAGATGAATACTGAGAGCATATTAAAAAAGATTAATTTGCTCAGCTCAGATGGATTACAGCATTGCTTAGCTTGAATCTGGACAAGGACTACCACAGTGAATGCATAGTCCCGATAGTGAAGCACCGAGGTGGGAGTGTGATTATTAGAGGCAGCATAGACAAGAGGTGTTTGCGACATGGCATTTATATGCAGCACCACGAACGCATGTGAATATAACAAAATAATGGCTGACAGGATGACTTCCAGTCTGCAAAGAGGATTACTCCAGCATGATAATGACCCAGAGCATACTGCCAAAATCACACAAGAGTTTCTGAAGAAAAAAAGTGAAGTAAGGAAAAAATAATATGTTTGAATTTCTGTAATTAAAGCTGTAGAGATGTTTGTTTTATTGAGTTCCCACTGTGGGTCCCGTAATTTAAATCTAGTCAATCTAACTCTTCAATTTAAAAGTAGTCCAATTACTGAAGGGTGATAGAATTTTGAATCGTTTGACATACCACTACTTTTTTAGAATCTACCTATTGAGTCCCAAAACTATACAGAAGTGTAAAAGCTGAATCGCTGGTGTACACCTTTAACTTTAGGTCCATGTGCAAGCTTTCTTTCAAGCTCTCAGCTGCATTATTGTCTCATGGTTCTGATCATCAAGTTTGTTCAGTTGCCATGGAGTCCTCAGTGTAGCTAAATATAAAAAGATGAACATTATTCATGACAACTGAGTAAGAAGTCTCTGGCAGTGTGGGCAGAGTTCTCATGTTTTACATACGCATATAACAAGTAATATATATTTTATAATGTGTATTTCACCCCCCAACCCTCTTTTTCTACAAATCAAAACACCAGAACTGCCTCTGGATATAGTTCAAGAGAAATGTGCACAGGTCAAGCCCCAAATCTCTCTCTCTCTTTTATTTTGAATGAATTTTCAATAAAACAAAGCTATGTGCCACATTTGACAACCTTTACCTCTGAGCAGGGCTTTGAACACATGAGGTTGCGATATAATGTCAGGCCAATTTCGCTGCAGTCTTGCCAAAGAAAACAATAACGTTGGAGGTGGCCTCTGCCAACACTGCAAGGCTTTTGTCTTTGGCATCTCATAGGCCTCTATGACAAGGTTAAACTAAAGAACATTCCCTCCCCTACATGCCTGCTCTGCAAAATGAGAGTTGACTGGCCTGTCCATGCTACCAAAGAATTAAAGTCTGAGCAGCACAGGCGAAGTCTGAAAAATCATGGCTTGCGAGTACAAACACACACACACACACACACACACACACACACACACACACACTCTGGAATAACTATGTATAGACGGTACACTATCTCAAATGTAAGGTAAGCTGCACTTTCTGTGATCAAAATATTTAACCCTCTCACCTGCCTGCACACACATAATGCACAAAGTCTCCTCTCAAGTAGCAGCTAATGTTTCTGTCTTGATGTGTTGCAAATAAATTTAATCTTGATTACATTAAACCACTGACCACCTGATGTTAATGGAGGTTTCATTCCTAAAATATCTAAAGTTAAAATATATATATTTATATATATAAAAGAATCTACTTTGTGTGCCTCTCACTTTGCCATTCATTACTCATCCTCTCTTTATTGCTTGCCTGTAAATGGTATGAGTCCATTACTGCTGAAGATTCATAGACTGTTGTTCAAGAAATCTCTGAGTCAATGATTCTGCAAAGCAGAAAGAGCTGCAAAGACATGGCAGATGGGGCGATGCTGCTCTTTGATCTCGATTCTGAAAAACAAATCTTCTGAAAGCTGGTAAGCAGAAAGAGGTAAAAAAAAAAAAAGTGCCAGAGCTGTGAGTGGATGGCTGTACACACCCAGGTTTCCACTGAGAGGCCTGGGAGACTGACACTCCAGTTTAAAGAAGGGCCTTAGTACAGAGAGCCTGGAGATAAATGGTGTGTTTCCTGAAAGTGAAACTCTGTTACAGCTCAAGAGGATGTGAATGGAGGAGAAGTTTGCAGAATCTGCTTTTATGCCTTTGAGCCAGCAATCAATATGATAAATACTAGCACCAAACTGAACTGAAAACATGCGTCACTTCACAAAACTGAAAGAAGACAGCAGAATAAGCAACACTAAAGAAAGAAAGGCAATGAAAGCAAAATATACATAAATCTGGTTAAGGTTAGCATCATTTGATGTAGAAACACAAGGTATGATCTTTGTGTAAAGTGAGCTTTGAGGTTATCATCATGGCAAATCTGTCACCCTTGATTTAATATTGGTTTAAAAAAAGTACTGGCAAAAAATGCATGACAGCCCTTGTATAACAACCTTAGCCTTACTTTTTTTAGAGTCCCTATTTATTAATGCCAATATCATTAATAAATCTGTCAGTTCTTTAGGTTCATTGGGAGTGCTACTCGTCTGTGTGTATACACAGTTTGCATTGGATGCATACTCTCTATGAATGTTGGTGTTAATCTATAGTTTACAACAGAAGTGAGTGCACCCCTGTGCAACAGTCAAATGTTCCCAGATTGTAACACCTTCCAATGTTTGCATTAGTTCCAAGTAGAGCAGTAGGGAATTTGCTGGTATGTGAAATTAAAAACTTATAATTGAGATTAATTACTAAAAACACCAGTGTTATGCTCGGAATTTAATGCTACTTTACTATGATTACAACTCAATTTTTTTTTCTAATATTTCATATGTGCACCTTTATTTTTGATAACAGACTTCATTCTTCTTAGCATGGCAGGTACCAGTGTTGCACAAGTTTCTGGAGAGATGTACTACCATTGTTCAGAAAGATTTTTTTTCAACTACTGTCTGCTGCAGGATTGTGATGCTCTGCCTTTCTCTTTAAAATACTCCAAAGGTGTTCTATTAGACTCAAGTCAGTCAACACACCTTACATTGTTACAGTGAACACGGTGTTCACTGTCTTGTTCATTAAAAACACTTGTGTGATATTGGCAGTGTGTTTTGGAATTATCATGCTGGGATATTCCTCTTTTGCCAAGCTTCAGGATACAGGGGTCATCTTATCAGCCAATATTTTGGTATGTCCACAGGCATTCATGGTGCCATCTATGAATGCTAGCTCTGCAACACCTTTGGCATCCCTATATCCTCACCTCCATGCTTCACTGCTTGGACAATGTATTCACTGTGGTCATCCTGGTCAGGATCATGCCAAACATGCTGAACTCCATATGAGCCAAACAAATGTATTATAGTGTCATCTGACCAAAGAATATACTACCAATTTTTTTGCCAGACAGCATCCACAGAGACTGACATTTTGCAATGTCCTTTTTGCTGTCTATACTGTCACAAAAACTCAGATTCTCATTAATAAACTCTGTGCTGAGTCTGAAATACTTGCCTATCTACCTATCTTCAGACATAGATTATGCAAGTGCACACTATGTGGATTTCTCTTCCTTACATGGACAACAAGTAGGTCCCCAGAACAGAAATCAATAAATTATTAGGTGAAGACCTGTTGTAAGGTTAGGGTAAGGTTTACTTTTGGGGTTATAGTTAAGGTCAGGCAAGTTATAGTTATGGCTAAGGTTTAGTAGGCCTGAATGTAAATCAAAATGAATGTAAATTAATGTAATGTCCTCAGAAGATATGGAATCATGACTGTACCTGACTGTTCAAGTCCATGCATATTTTATAATGCAAACAACAGCATAACTGCAGTTTACCATTATTAAAATTACTATATCTGTTCTCATGCATATTTATAGTTGTGTGTTTAAAAATGTGCATTTGTGTATGCATGCCCTCTTTGATCTCTTATGGGAAGTGTACCATTACTGTATACAGAGAAAGCACTTGTGGTCAATTCCCAGTGTCATAGACTAAATCCCAGTGGCTGCATACTGCATTCAGAACGTTATTATTCCACTGGTATCCTTTCTTTCGCACCAAAGGGAATACCCCAAGGCCATTTCAGCATCACACTGCAAACATCATACAGTAAAGCTTTGAAGTAGCCTACGGCTGAAACCTTGTCAATACAAATTGAGTAGGATGCACTCTGGCATTTGCCGTTTCATTTTACCCTCAGCTCAATATACTTGACATACCGTAGCAGGGGAAATATTTTGAAATCTTATACTGTGTGGGATTCCGGTCTTTACAGTGATGACACAATGTTCATACATGGCTTGTTCACAATGGCTGTCGGCTCACACAAGACAACTATGACTGTTTAGTGTATTTGAAGGAAAAGTTTGCAACTTTTTCAGGTTGTGATGCATACCACTACTGAATATACTGTGAGTCTAATTGAATAATATGTTAAACATGTATGCATAAAAGCCTGATTGATCGGAGCTGCTGTGCTGTGTATGAGATCTTACCAGATTAGGTAAAATTCCACTACATTCATTTTAGTAAAATGAGCACAAGGGTAGCTGATAGAGGAAGCACCAAAATAAAAGACGTGGTCATCCAGAAAAAAAAAAGTTTATCCATTTTCAGCTTTTGCCAGTTTTGCATAGGCTGTGTAGAATCACTGGTAATTCTGCTATTTAACATGCAAGCATGAAGACAGAGATGCAAATATTGCTGCACTGAACTTTTATAGCGCTCCAAAGTCCTGCCTCAAAGCAGGATAAACTGCTGTGTTTTTCTGTTCGGGACTTGGCATCAGCATTTCTTTTCACCACCAGTACCTGTACCGACATGCAACTCATCACCTTGCTTTTGTTCATGCACTCCAAATTTTCAATGTTAGTCCCAGTGTGGGGGGGGCATGCAAGCTGTCTGGCCGTGTATGTGTTGCATGTGTTCACTTGGTGGTTTGAAGCTCAGAACGTTCAAAAGTTGAGTGTCAGCTGGCCAACAGCATACTGTATCATTTACAGAGGCGATATCAGTTAAATTCTGTTTCTATCTGCACCTGCGGCCTCTGGTCACTGTGAAGCACTTTGTGAAAAACAAGTCCTGCTTTTTGATGTAAATGCAATTGACTTGACTTGTCCTCAGTCAGCATGCCTTGTTTTCACAGCTCAGGTCTCTGAGGTGCCAACATGTATCACACAAACACCACTTTCACCCTGACCTCCAACTGAGAACATAGTGTTCCACCTTTTGTGAGACTCATCACCTCAGTCTCCGAGCTGAGAGAGGCACTGCATAATAACTGTTCTTTTTCTTTGTTGCGAAATGCTCTTTATAGTCAAATAAGATGACTCAAAGTGCAATCACGTCCTCTTTCCCAACTTTGCTCAAGATCTACCGACTCACGCATTCGTGCACTCATCTGTGCCGTCACAAAAATGTTGACACTCTTCGACCCTCTCTGAGACGCACTCTGACAAACTGTGGAGGGGAATAGGGGCAAGTTGCCCACAGCCATCACACCTCTGCCTGGCCTCATCACAACAGGAGGGGCAGAGAGCCCCCAGGCAGGCAGCGGGCCAGGCCAATACTGGATGACTGTGTGGCAAGTCATCCCGTAGGAGAGTGGATGACCTTCACATGGGTTCAGACACTGTCGAGACCACAGGGGTGGTGAGAAGATGAGTAGGTAAATCAATAGGCAATATACTCTATATGGGCTTAGCGAGAATACCGTTGTCAGCTTGGTGAGCTATTCATGATGCCGCCACAATGTGCCGACACGGTTAAATTAAGTGAGGTGCAATTTATGTGTGAAGTGATTTTAAAGGTGCTACAGGTAGCACCTTTCAACATCATATATCATTTTGGGACTATGTGAGGAATCAGGACAATTGGTAGACCCTATTTCCTAACACAATAGTGAAATACCTTGCAGTTACTTTCATTTGACCTGAAAAACAACACACTCGTTGGGATTTTTGTGGTAAAACAATCTCCATTTGTGCCATAAACCATTAGTTTCTCTTTTTCACCCTGATGAAAACTAGTTGAACACCACACATAATACATCTGACAAGCCTCTGCCTGCAGTCTGCCTCAGTACAAAAGGTTTCGAGGACCAAAAGGTCATAAACTTCAGAAATCCTACACAATGTGAAATTAGAACATTAATAGAATCATCACTCTTATGCTTTGTACCCTTTTTTTCTCCTGAAGCTTCAGGTAGAGTGTGCTGGTGTATGTGATGAAATCCAGTGTGACAAAGAGTGTAAATGTATCGCTTTGAATCATTTTCAAAAGGGCTTTTTATTTACCTCAGGGTAATGACCTTTCCATTACAGTCTCAGATAGAACTATTCTCTGTAGCTGCCACTGAAAGTTACACTATACTAGAAAGATACACCTCTCAGTGCTAATGAAATTAATGTTAAAGAGGTCTCTAATCTTGCAGTTGTCTTTCATGACACTAAAGTTGCTGTATATTTTTTATAGCATTAAGTTTAATAAAATGCAAAGTTCTACTTTTAATCCCTGCAACACCACATTTTGAATTTCATGATGTCTGAACATGAAACCAAAATTAACAATTCAGTTGGAGCTTCCAGGCCAACCATAAGCTCAGTCTCTTATGTTGGACCATATCATATTTTAGTTTGGCATGACCAGCCCTCTGCTGCAATCTACTACCTAGAAATTAATGTTACTGTAACTGCAAGCAAACACTACTTTCCAAAAAACATCCATCCATTATCTATACACTGCTTAATCCTCTGTAGGGTCGTGGGGGGACTGGAGCCTATCCCAGTCGACTCAGGGCGAAGGCAGGGGACACCCTGAACAGGTTGCCAGCCTATCACACGGCTACACATAGAGACAAACAAGCACACTCTCATTCACACCTACAGACAATTTAGAATAATCAGTTAACCTCAGCATGTTTTTTAGACTGTGGGAGGAAGCCGGAGTACCCGGTGAGAACCCACGTATGCACAGGGAGAACATGCAAACTCCACACAGAAAGATCCCAGGCGTCCTAACTGGGACGTGAACCGGGGCCACTGTGCAGCCCCTTCTAAAAAACATGCTACAATATATTGTAAAACATTGACTTTTGTATTTTCAGTTTGTTATATGGTTGAGATTGAAAATAATTTTTTAAATGTTGAAAATATGCTCTTGAGTCCCTGTTGTATAAACATCATGGTCTCAGCATTGAAATAATGACATTCAAACAGTGTTTTCTACTTTCTTGCCAAAACATAAATTAAGTGGGATCAATCGGGGAGGAGCAATTTTAGGAGGTGTGGGTCACATTTATTTAAAATGAAGCTCTTCTTCACTGCAATCAATGCCTGTTTGGTTTAAGTCGACAATAGAAACAAAATGAATGCAGTGTAATGAGGAAAACATTAAAAAAATATATTTCTGGAGGGAGCCATGCCCTCCCCTTGAAAACAAAAATCTGCCCTACTTTCTCATCATCTCTCACTGTGGAGAAATAGTTGAGCTTGTATGCATCTCTTTGGACGTACAGTATATTTTGTTTATTGATCTGTACCCTTATTTATCAGACTTAAAGAATAAAAAGTTAAACACTGAGGAATACATCACATTAATCGGGGGGCTTAGCCTGATTGACATCAAAGAAAGCAGTTTCCAAGAGCAACTTTTAAGTGTTTGCTCTGAGGAGATACCAATCAATCATATTCATCCTACATCGGCCATATTTTATATATATATAATTGCATTTTCTATTAAATTAATCATTGTGAATATCCCTAAATATCTAAATATTCAACAATGTATAAATATGTAAGTTGGGGGTGAATATTGGAAAATTGGCTGAAATAGAAATAAAGTTCTCCTGCCAGACATGTTGCTAAACACTCAGAGCTCTATCTTCATTATTGTAGGAATTAGTCAATTCAAATGGAGTTACGACCCTCAGGACAAACTATGAAAAATTTATGTATACAACTGGCATATGAAATTATTGGACCAGCGAGATTCTTCCCATGAGAGCGCCCATGTAATCCCTGTAATAATAGGGCTGGCCAAACAAGAATTAGGATTTTCATTAATCCTAATCATTATTCTTACCGGGAATTGGGGTCTTCTAAGGTTAAGTGATTCAGAGGGAGGCACAAGGGGCAAGAAAAGGTTCACTTTACACTTCAGGTTCATTGCAATTACAAGAAAACAAAAACACCAATGGGGGAAGGGGAAGGTAATATGCAAAGTAAAGCTACTGAATAAATAAAAGGCAGGGTTGTTATTAAGGGGATGGAATTAGAGACCAGAGATGAAATGACCTGACATGAGTTACCCAAGAAGCAACTAGTCACGCAGCTAATGCCACAATGGTTTATGTGTGACTTGCTTTTGTCTTTCATGTCATTGTTGGTAATGATTTTCAAACTGTCTGGTACTTTTGAGGTTTTTCTGGTCATTTCATGTATGTATTTGTGCTTTTATTAAGCTCCCAAAATCAAAGTTTACCCATTAATATGAAAATAGTGCCAGCTAGTCTCGGTAATATATAATATAATAAGTCATAATACCAAATAGACATTCCCCCCTGAGTTTATTTTGGTGCTGGTACTTTCAAGAAGATTCTGAGGCTGTTGCCACTAAGTGATATTTGTTATTTATCCACCTGTCTCTGGATAGTTATTCTTCTAACAAAGAGAGGAAGAACAAAGTGTGGGATACGCAACACTGCTGGCGTCATCTGTTAAAGTGACAGCATCATATCATTCAGACTAAACTCAGTCTTAAGTTCATTTTCTTCCTGGCTTCATTTAGACATATCCATGACAGTATGGTATGGTGCACATATGATATATACAGGTTAGACAGTACACAAAGGAACATGTAATGCATAAGTTTTCTTACAACATGGCAGACAAATTTATGTTTTCCAGGATGGTAGGAAGCACTAGCTCCCTAGCTGACTACCTGCAAACATTTTGTGTAGAAAGTTGGACATAAGCACACCCTTTATTTGTTTTTCTGTTTCTTTAATTTTGCAATTCCAGTGGCTACAGAGCAAATTATACTCCCTAAAATTAGTTTTACTTGTCTGATTAAATAATGCAGCCTGTTAAAGAAGACATTAGGTTTAAAGAGGCCATTACCTGTTGGAGTTTCTTCCATGTTCTGGAGCTTTGGGAGGAGGCCCGGCTCATGAGCAGCTCTTTAATAGGCTCAATGAGTGGGTGGGATCTTGAATATGATTGGATAATAGATGTGTCCTGATTGGTCAGTTTAAACCGGAAAAGCGCGCCCATTCCCCATATGTTTGCTTATCCTGGTAAAGAAGTAGGGTAACGGTTTGTTCAGAAGGCAGCACAACGCTACACTGCTAATTGTTGGAAGTAATTGTTGGAAGTTTCCTCAAGGTATTTCCCTTGTTATTTTTTTCCCTCTTCCTTTTTGAGACTGCTGTTCAGCACATTCATTGCCAGTGGGATTGTTTGTCCTCCATCTGCTTTGCCAGGCTACCTACACCTCTCCTTGCAACACAGGTGAGGCGTCAGTATGTTGCAATCTCATGAAAGCCTATCCGTTAATGCATCTGAATGCAGTTCAGGCTTCTGTTGTGTTGAAAGTGATATGTAAATGCTGCTAGGTCCAACTTAGTAAGACTGCAAGGGACGACTTACAGAAAAGTGACCACCATGCTCATTCAGATATGAAGCCGACGCATTCAAATGCCATCCAATTAATGGGAAGGAGTGCATATCTGAAAGGGGGTTTCAATAACTACAGAATATGCAATTAATATGTAGCTGTTATTGTCAGAGATTTTAAGATTCCAGACAACACTACAGACAGTGTTGATCCTTTTATATTCTTATTTCATCAGTGCAGCTGAGAAGAACATGAGCAGACTCTGTGATGATAATTGGAAATAAAAAGTAAACCCTTCAACACACTCTCTGTTCAGTGAAGCCAGATAACCAAAGTGAAGCACACTAAGTTTAACTTACCTTGTGGTGCAGACCTTTGAACCTTTTGCTCTCCACTCTAGTTGCATCAGATTTCCATTTCTTTACTTTTGTAGCAATCTGTCAAATAGTAACACCTCCATTGTGCACTTAGCTATTATAAATCACAACACCAGAAGGCCCCGAGGACATAGTGCAAGGTGTTTAGTTAGGTTTGTCAGAATTGTTTATCCATTTAATCACACCTGAAGGAGTCCGGCACAACTTTGGAACTGCACATAATGCTTTGAAATTTATTCACATTAGCTTGACTTAATATGCTTAAGATGCCATTAACTTAATCAAGCGAAAACCATACAATGAAGCAGCGGAAGCTTTTAATGTATCACCTGGCACCTTGGAGAGGATGTGATCGTGAATAAAAGTGCAGGTGGTGTACCTCACTGGCCAGACTTTATAATCTAAGACTTTCATACAAGCAATAACGGCATTCAAAGAGCATATTCTGGAAAACCTCAGACAGTTTCTTGCACGTACAATACCTCACATTAACCTTAAGCTAAGGCTAATCATGATCGTTCAACTGAACGTTGTCTGTAATTGTTAACTAAAATGACCCTCAAGCATTAGTCTCTGGCCTATAGCCCAAATCTTTCTTCATACGGAATTTAAAAGCAACATCAAGTCATCACTCTGGAGGATTTTTCTACTTGTCTTTCTATACTTCTGTGGACGTTTACTAATGGCAAAATATAGAAACGGAAAATGACATACACATATGTAAAGTATGCACTCACTGTGAAAGCAAGTCACCCAGTTCAGTTGACTGATTAGTAGTGCTTCTATTATATGAAAAGGAAAGGAGGGACACCTACTGTAATGGGGTCAAGAGAGTAAAAAGGGACACGTATGCATACAGGGTTGGAGAAAACGACACCTCTGAAGCTTGACAACTACTATGTGCTACCATCACACACACGTGCACACACACACACACACACACACACACACGCACTTCCAGCTCGTGGATATTGGGCTCAGTGTTGGCCCACTCCTCTTTGCACTTGCCATTAGTGCATTTTCCAACCCAGTTAGCAAAGACCTCAGAGCTCAGCACCAGGGTAAAAAAGTGGCACTCTTGTCTCAGTCTCAGAATTGAGCAGAGTACAGCTGAGTAACCGACTGGATGCTGGAAGTATTCTGAAAGATCTGAGCGCCAGATTTGGCTTTGTATCTTTTCCAGGGCGGTTAGTCTTCAAACTTGGGAACTATTGACATTTTGATGTAGAATCCCAAGGTTAGTTCGGCATTGTGCAACAAAATATATTCCTAAGTGTTGATAACAAATACCTTAAAGAAAAATCCCCAGTGACCAAAGGGATCTCCACTAATTATAGCAAAAGGCACTTTTCAGTCGATCTATGAGACGATGAAGCTTTGACAACAGTCCTGCGGTCAGTCTACTTTGACATTCAGCCCACAAGCAGCCAGTTATCAAACAGTTAGCAATGTTTAAGATTTAATAAGAATACAATATTTCATTTCAACACTGGAGGCAGCTTCCTTTCCTGGATTCCTCCCTCCCCTGCTGTAAAGACCAGCAATAAGACTGCTTAGGATTAAATGCCTTGTTAAATGCCTTGTTCAGTGTCTGCCCTCTGAGTACACTGCCCTGCTATCACAATGTGTGCCTTTGCTTTAATTTGTGATATTTATGAAAGAATCCTGAAATTTATGGGGTCAGAGCACTGACAGTAAATACTGGAATTGAAAACAAAACCTGACCTGAAAAAGGAAACTTTGGAATTGAAATATGTGTTTTTAAAGAAGTTGTCTTGGCAATAAATAATGTTCAATTGAATATAATGAATAAATGAAACACAGTTAATACAAAACATTTCATTTTGTTTTGATGTATTTGTAATTTGACTATCTTTAGATTTTTTTTCTTCATGTCTGTGTTTTTACAGTAATTTTTCATGCAGTCAGTATTTTTTTTCAGTTTCCTTGCTGCGATTTCAACTGCAAATAAAAGATGTCTACAGAAATAACTTTGTTTATTATATATTGTAAATACAGAATGAATTCTATGTTGACAATATAAACATTAAAGAAGTAATGCAAACATAAAATTAAAATGCTCAATTTAAAACTGAGAGGAGACCCTGACTCAGTGGAGTGACTACATATCTCATCTGGCCTGGGAACACCTCAAAATCCCCCAGGAGGAACTGGATAACATTTGCCTAGTAGACGGATGTCTGGAACGCCATACTTACCCTGCCGCCACCATGACCTGACCCTGGATAAGCAGGCTACATTGAATGAATGAATGGATGGAAATGAAAGCTGCTAAACCGAAAATGAACATGCTAGATGTGAATGCAGCTTAAAACATGTATTACTAAAATGAGATTTTGCTGTGCTTTTCATGATATATCAGCGGATGTTGTTTTGTTAGAAGGATTCTCAAGATGATTCTGGAGGTTCTTGTTGTAATAGCACTAAAAAACACTCTGCTATCTACATCAAATGGTAACATTCCTCTTGAAGCTATTTGCTATTTCTCTGCAATTTGGACAACGTGAACAAGCCAGAGACACAATCGGCACTCACTAAGTGTATTGTACATTACAGGAAAAATTGTGACTGTTTTTCATATTAACTCCAAAATCCTGACAGCATTACATGTTTGTTATGTAACAACGTTGCACCAAGTCTGACACAGCATCTGTAACCTTTGCTTTAGGTGAGGTGATGCAGGATATTGTACTACCAAGCACACAGACTCTCGGAGCCATCTACGAGGGATTCCCAACGGGTGAGCTTCAAACAGGGGCTTTGATCAGCTGGTGTGGTGGGCCGGATGTCTGTGTGTATGTGTGTGTGTTTATTTTATTTCTTGGGGGGTGGTTGCAGGGGGGTACGTTCAGGGCTGCAAGCCCGGCTTCTTCTTGAGACATCAAGAGAAGTGTTTGATGTGGAGATTTCCTCACCAGGTGGTATATAAAAAGGCGAAGGCTCCTAAAATATTACAAACTTCTGTCTTTGACAGCCGCTTAGGAGAAATGTGGCCAACACAACCAATCAAATAGCAGCTGAACAAAAATAAAATGAATCTATTTACTACTAACACAGTGTGGTATATAATGTTTACCTTAAGATGACATTTTGTATTTATAATTGATGTCGTGTATGCTGCACATGAATGGAAGATTTAACAAACTTCTCTGTTACATACTGCAACAGGAACATATCTTAACCTAAATAATATCCACTTTGATGTGACAAATGTATCATTTCTCCAGAGCTGCAATGCAAATTAATGGCATGACTACAAAAAAATATTTTCATTCTGATCTGTGATTTGAGCGTATGAGTGTTTACATGTTGGCATATTCAATTTACATACCCTTCATGTTCTAAATGACAAAATAATGAGGAAATGAAACAGGAAATAAACAAAAGCAAAGAGAAACCAGTTAATTAATGTGATGGTCTAATGACACAGTACAGGTAGAGGAATGCACCCGGCAAACTCGCACACACCTCTATGTTGTGATGCGTGGAACACATGAGGCAAGTTGCAGTTCAGGGAAAATGTGAAGAGGTTTTCTAGGAGTGCACTCCAGCAAAAGGCTGGGTGACTCAGCATATAGATGTCACGAAATCCCTGTGTTGTGTGTTTGTGGGTGTGCATGAGTCTGTCTAAATGTCTCCATGCTAGTGGAGGGGCCGTTACTGATGCTTGTTAAGTTAAACCTGTGTGTCATTCGCTGTGTTAAATACATTAGTCCAAAAATAAAATGGACTCTGAGTTGCCAGTGAGTCATTTTGATGATGTGTGTGTGCTCAACACGGGGTGTGTTTGCTCCGGACGTATGCATGTTCGAGTGACGGTGGCGGTTTGGAAGTAGGCGACGCATTCATTTAACAAAATGAATAGCTCTCGGACTAAATTAAATTTCAGCTGGAATTAAATGATTGGAAGTGGTCTCTGTGTGTGCTACCAGATCGCTGTGGGAGAGCAATATTGCTAAAAGGCTTTTAGAGGATTAATTTAATGTTTTTTTCCTTCTTCTTCTCCATCTCTCCCGGCCATTTTTTTTATTTCTTTGTTCCCCATCCAGGTGCTCATAAACCACGGCGTTCCTTTTGCGTTGACATTTAGTAGCTAGAAAAATGGTGGCAAGCCAGCCAACAGGGTGCTGCGTCCAAGGAGGTGGGCTGAGTGTCTGTGTTGTCTATCTGGGAGAGGCATTTATGGGAGAAAAGCAACACACACGCTGTTGCTTTGTTTTGCTTGGGCTGAAAGCGGGTGACATGCTGTGGGAGCTGTTTTGGCGGGATAGAGGAACTTAGCAGGTTTGCAGCAGCACACGTATGTGTCCATCAAAAGCCGTATTCACTGTGAATTGTTTGTGAAAAGCTCAAATTGCTCCCTTATTGTGACCCACCCCAGTAAGTCATACAATTTAAAGAAAGCTGAGCCTTTCACACAAATAGCTGTAGTACAAAAAGAGACTGAATCTGACTGACATTTAATTTTTTAGATTTAAGTCTGAGATCATTGCATCACATCACAGTGCAACATATGCATGCAACATTTTGGTGCAAACCAAATGTACACTGCTCAGGCCTGACATTATGACCCCCTCCCTACTACTGTGTTGGTCCCCCTTATGTGCTCAAAAATGCTCTGAACCATTAGACATGGACAAAACAACCTCTGTCCTGTGTCCTTTGGGTACTCTGGCTTGTGCAGTGGGGCCTCTGCCAATCAAACTTTCTCCAGTGTATCCTGTTGATGCTTGATCAGAATGGAGTGTATTAAGTTTGGAGGTCAAATCAACATGTTGGGCCACTGTCATGTTCCTCAACTTGTTCCTGACTGATGTTTTTTCCATGTGGTGGGGTGCATTTTCCAGCAGGGGTAGGCCAGTGACATTTGGGATTTCCATTTGCATGAGGAAGTGTGCTTGTTCTGAGACAATGTTTATTTGGGTGTCTAAGTCTCATCAACACGGATGGCAAAATCCAAGGTTTCCCAGCAGAACACCACATAGTACCAGCATGATCAGTGTTTTTCACCTCACCTGTCAGTGGTTATAATATTGTGGCTGATCGGTGTATATGTTCTCAAGTGTTTTGGTTGCCAAATTATCACAGTGCATGCCATGAAACTACAGGATCTACGGCTCAATTCCTGGATGTTTTACCCCCTTCTTTTTCCCCTTTTTCCTCATCTGCCTCTACTCTATCAACTGTCCAATGAACCCCCCAAAAAGTTTTTTAAAATGTACATGTGGGGTCGCATAGCAGGCATTGGCAAAGGAATAATGTGACATTGTGGAAAATATGTCTTTACAAACTGGCCTTCCTACTGGTGAGAAGATGAGATCTGTATTACTCTCACATCGATCTGATATGGTTCCAGCCAGTTTGGTTAGCTTAGCTTAGCACAAAGGCTTGAAACAGGAAGACACAAATTTGAATATAAAAAAGAAAATCCCTCTCTCCTGATAAGCATCTCTTTTAGTTCTCTCATGCAAGATGTTTCTTACCTTTTTTTTTTTTTTTACAATAAATAGTAATGCAAAACCCTTATTTTGAAGCAGCCATAATATGTCTCATGGCAGTAAACAAACAACCCCGCCTGTGACCCATCAGTCAATCAATCAAGCAAACAATCCACTCCCCAGTACACTAATCAATTAATCACGCAGCCAATCATATATGGTTATGCAGAGGCTGATGATGCTCACACAAAAACATTAGTGCCACTCTCCTCTCACTTTAAATTAGCCGGCGAGAGACTGACAGTGAAAAGATGAATGAGTTCTAGTTTGCTGGGGCTTGTTTTGATGACCCATGTTCAGTTAAATTATTACAGTAATGATGCCATGACAGTGATGAATCACTCTTGTTACTATTTCATTAGCTGTGTCAACAATTACCCCTTGAAAATAGACTCGCAGTGATTATACTGATCTTTGACAAGATTTGCAAAACTTCAGGTCTTCTTACTGTATAAGGAAAAGCTGAAGACACAAGAAATAGAATGGTAGACCAAAAGGGGATTGTGCAAAAATTTTGACATTGGCCTAGATGCTGTTATAAATGAAATATTTTCCGGGGAAATGCCAAATACTACAGTCACTCTGATGAAAGTTTTAAAAATGTTATATTTTTTGTATGAAAAGTTGCAAAAATTGGTAGAAGTAGTAGCTCCCTCATTTTCAAAAGTACTGCAGCTGCCAGGACAAATCTAATTGCAGATACATTCATCTGTTTCTGTTCAGTTGCAGAAAAAATCAGTGGAATTCAAACAGCCTCCACGGCATGGATTATTCAACTTATCTGACTTCTTTCATTGCTCATTTTCTTTAAATAAAGCTGGCACTGTAGCCAGAATGAATGGCCAGTAAACATGAAAATTTAGCCACTGAAAAGTACGAAGGTCAGAAATACTTCTTTAAGTATGTTAAACTGTTTAATCTCCTGAAAAACACTCATCATAACATATTAGAAATTAATTAACTCAGTGTGGCTGAATTGGTACAATACCCGGACCTTGATATTTTACTAGGTCAACCTCCTTTTGGCAGTTTCTTTGGACTCAGCAGTATAAAGCCACTGCTATTTCATATCAGATCTTCAGAGCTGGGTAAAAAATGGACAAATAACAAACCACTGAAGCACCTCATCCTTTTCTGACAGCCTCTGTAATCGTAGACACTTAGAAAAGTTTTGATCCAGCACAGTGATTAGTGATAGTCTGTCTCGTCAATGAGAGGGGGAAGGGTAATCAAAGATGATTGCTGCAAATCATTGCGATGTTTTAATTGTGCACCTGCGTTTCCCAGTTGCTGGCTTAACATTTGAGCAAAGTGTTTTCTGCACTTGTTCTGTGTGAGAGATTTATGTATCTGTTTGTATTTAAAGGGATAGTTCAGTCACTGAAGGTATTTATTAATTGTTCGTATGTACAGCAGATTGCAATCAGTATGTCCGCAGGCTGAAGAAGCAGAGCAGAATGGTAGCAGTAACACTAAGCCATATACCGCTGTGAACAGGATTGGCCGAAAAACATAGTTAAGCCAGCTTAAATGAGGTCCACCTAAGAAATAACTCAGTATTTGTTGAATTGCACATTGTATTTAGAATATTTTGGCACTTTACCTTTCTTACGAGACAGTGTTTTCCATTGGCACTTCTTTTTCTCAACCATGGAACTTTCATATTCCTATGAAGAGGAAGACTGTATTAGACAACTGAAACTGACTGAAACAACTGATCTGCAGGGTAATACACTGTGTGGTATTGATGCACTTATATGTAGAAATATGGAGGTTCTTGTTGAGAAAACGCAGTGCCAAAAGGAAAAGTTTGTCTGACAGCAAGTTAAAGCTGTGTGGATATTCTCAACATAGCACAAACTGTTTGACCATAAAGGAAACTTTGTATGTTAAAGATCCAAATAACAATTAGAGGAGACAAACTGACTCTCTGCCTTTAAACTTTCAGACAGGCTGTAAAGGTAATGAATGCGAGAAGTTTATATTACCACATTAAGTCATTTTATGTGACCACATATCCTTAAATTTGGCTATAAATCTAAAATGTCATATAATTATAATTAGTCATATAAATCTATACTGTAATATGATGAGGAACTCTGATGGGGCGTATCTTTCTAAAAATCTTTGCAGTGCCACAGACTTGTATGTCTCATCCAGCCTTACTTTATCTAAACTGAATGTTGTATAACAATAATAGTAATGCTGTATGCATCAGTGATAAAAATCACCTGCTAAATATGGTTATGCACATATGTTTTGACATGTAACATATCAAAAAATTGGAGTGTAATGAAAAATCAACTTAGTTAGCTGACCAAATTTGCACATGTTGTTTTCCCTGATTCAGAATGGTCCAAAATGTAGACAATACTGCTTACTGGAAAGAGTGCATCACTACCTGGGAGTCAATGCCTGATGTGATTATATAAGCATGGAACACCTTCTTACAGTCTGTGGTCATACACTGTCTGTGGACCAAGTTCACTGCTGATCTCGGTACAGGAGAACTGGAGAAGCACCGGATGAACCAATAAAAATCCTTTTGTTTGTAGTGTATTGTAAACCCAGCCTATGTTGGCCGCCTTCCAGATTTAAATATTGGGTAAGATGTTTTAAAAACTACAGTTACAATGGGCTGGCTCGGTTTATTAACCATTATATTGTTTGGAAAATTCACCAGCAACATTCGTGGCTCCACTGAGTCAACAATGTTAGTTGAGCTAGAGCCTTAATGCTGCCATCAGTCTGCTGCCTGCTCCCCGTCATCAAAGATGTTTGGCTGCAGTGGTGCAACCTACAGGTCACCACATCAGTGGGCCACTGGACCATCAAAAAATCCATAAAGGTTTTGCTAGTCCTGCGTCTTTACCTGTTCTTTCTATGTGCCTGTGTTTCAAGGCAGGTTGAATGTGTCCTTTGACTGGACTCACTGGCCCAACTGCCAATTCTTGAATGTAATAAAGCTGAGTATCAGAAATCGCAGTGTTGTAGCAGCAATTCATATAAACACACACAACAAGCACCTTTGTCATCTTGATTGTTTGTTAGCATAGGAACCTAAAGCTAAATTCAAAGCAGAAAGCTAAAGAAGAGCCATTCTGTCGTGTAATTCAGTAGTTGACTATTCATTCCAATGATCAATAGGAATGAACTATCAAAACAGTTGTCAGTTGCAGCCTGGTTACAAAAAGATACAAATTTTACTGCGAGCACTATTTTCAATGTGAGTCTCTAGTCACGCCAATAAGTAAATACAGTCAAACTCAACATACCACTGCCGAGTAAATGAAGCCTTTTTGCATTCTGAATCTTGATTCCCAGCACAGTGCATCTCCATGTGAAGTTCCACAGAAATTAGCATCCCACAGAGTTTGAATTTGAATTTCTAATTGCAGGTTCCCAAGTGTAATTTAATGGAGTTATCATTTCGCAGACATGCTTTGCATCAACAGATTAAAAGCTTCTCGTACATTGTCTGATGATGTCAGCCCTCAGAGGGGAACGGGGATTCGCTGCCTTTGTGCAAAGCAGCAATCAGCAGTGAAAATCTGTCTTTTGTCTAAGAAAACACAAGCAGAAAAAATATGTTTATTTTAATGACTGGATGTTGTCCTTACTTTCAAAAATCAGACTTTGACTGTGACGAATGGGCTACAGACAGTGAGAAAAGTTGATATAAAACAGTTGAAATCTGAACTTTCACCTAAAAACGACTGGAAAATTGCAGAACGATAAGCAAATAATCACATGCTGTGTTCTGTTTAATCT
Organism: Dascyllus trimaculatus; assembly: GCA_024666655.1. NCBI lineage: Eukaryota > Metazoa > Chordata > Actinopteri > Pomacentridae > Dascyllus > Dascyllus trimaculatus. The sequence goes on along the minus strand of CM045446.1, from coordinate 12,431,559 downwards.
CTTCACCAAACAATATCAGTTTCTATTCTGCTTATGCATGTTGGACTTTCTGTTTTGCATTTTAAATATTGCGTGTATGTACACCAATACTTAATATTGTGAAGCCTCCCTTTGTGCTTTGAAAGTTCAGACCTCCAAAGATGTCCTATTGTATCAGGCACCAAGACATTAACAGAAGGTCTGTTGGGTCCTGGGAGTTGCAAGGTGACATGACTTGTGTTTCCTGCACATTCCAAAGATGCTCTGTTGGATTGAGATCTGGGGTGTTTGGAGACCACATTTGTCATGTTCCTCAAACCATTCCTGAACACTTTTTGCAGTGTGGCAGGCTGCATTATCCTTCTACAAGGGGGCAGTGCCGTCACGGAATAGTGCTGCCATAAAGGGCTATACGTGGTCTACATCAAGGTACATGTCAAATTAACAAACACATGAATTCCAGGACTCAAGATTTCCCAGTAATAAATTGCCCATCTTGCTGACATCACTTTTCAAGGTAGATGACGCACATATGTCTATTCACATGATGTAAAAGAAAACAGGATTCATCAGACCAGGACATGTTCTTCTGTTGCTCCACGGTCCAGTTCTGACATTCACGTTCACATTCACGGTATCCACCTTTGGCAATAGACAGTCCTTCTTCGACCACTATAGGTTAGCACTAAACACTGTATACCAAGATGCTCTGACAGTCATCTAACATCACAATTTGAACCTTGTCAAAGTCGCTCAGATCCTTTGGGTGCCTATTTTTCTTGCTTCCATCAATGACTGACTGTTCACTTGCTGCCTAATATATCCCCCTCAATATATATACCCCTTGACAGGTGCCACTGTAACGACATAATCAATGTAATTCATTTCACCAGTCAGTGGTTTTAATGTTGTGACTGATTGGCGCATAAATTCATTTATATTAAACTAATTTATACTGTATAATCAATGTGTGTGTAAGAGGCGCTAACTGAACTTTTATTCTGTTGAGAAGTTCAGATAACTGCTTCCAGAAAAACACTGAGAAACTGAATAGATGGCTACAGCCTAGTTTGATGATTGCAGCTAATTATTATATATTGAATTGATAGGCCTGATGGCTAACATGTGATGTTCCACATTCATTACTCTGGCGTGTTTTTTCTGACTTGAACAAATCATACATGTGCATCTTGGCTGAGTCAATAAAAGACTTAATTAAAATGGGTAAACTGAAAACATAATTGGAGTTAGTATTAGAGAATATGTTCAGTCAATGACTGAACAACTTATCGAGCCTTTTTCCTCTTTTTTCAGACAATAAGAGGAGTTGAATCGGTGCTCTAAGTGACTTTTTCACACAGAGGGACGTAGGAAACTAGAAAAACAGTGGCAGAGGTCTCATGATAGCCAAGAGAGAGCTGGTGCAAGGAAAAGGGAGGATCTGAGTCTCTCTCTTTCCCTTTTCAGTTTTTTTTTTTTTTTTTTAATTTTTGGCCAGACAGGGAGAAGACTCCAGAATCTGACCTTCGGATTTCACCCGACCAATTTCTATGTTCTTTCAAGGAAGCATGAATCTAATTTAGACCTGGGAGCTTTGGAGCTTCTTCCTTTAATCTTCAACACTTGATGAATTCGGGGGTGGGGGTATAAAAGAGAGAAGTATGGAGGCAAGGAAAGAGAGAGAGAGAGAGACAGAGGCAGAGAGAATGGAGGATAAAAGAGGATATAAAAAAACAAAGAAGGGGGTGAGATGCCTTGAATCCTTGTTTTTAAGCTGCTCAAATTACAATATGTACACAAATTACAGACGGGAGGCATGCATTACATTGATTTTATGCGTCTAATGACCAAGAAAATTGAGAGGGGTAAACACGGACAACAAAACAAAGTCAAAATGCTCAAAGCACACAAATATCATTACTTTGAAAAGAGAATGCATGAAAGGCAGGGGTTGACGCGTATGCTAATGTACATGGCGGCTGCTCCCTTTTACACATTACTCCCCCATGTAATCTGAATCCATATGTTAAGGAGACCAAGAAAGGCAGCGAGAGGGAGCAGCACCCACTTGATATCATCTCTGTGATACCCACTGTCAAAAAGCAGAAGCGTATTTAAGTATAATATAGTGGGAGTGGAAGCAACGGTGAGAGACGAGAGGGAGAAGGATGGGGCGCAAAGCATACGAAATGCCTTCGTTGCAGAGTGTAATGCACCGTAGACAAATAGTGCCGTTTTATCGCCTGGAGGAGTAGAAGGAGCTTTTAAATTCATGCTCACTCTCCAGGAGGCAGCAGTGGTGGTGGCGGCCAGTGACTGATTTGCCACAGAAACACAGGGCATTGTTGTTTTTACTGTGTGCTGCACAGCAACATATATCCACTTTAGTAATGGAATAAAGACGTGGCTACTAAATTAAAAATAAATAAATAAAAACAATCCAATGGCGGATTGATGATGTTGGCTCCTTCATTTGGGATTTGCATGGGAATGTGAGAATTAGTAATGATGCCTTTCGCAAATGGAAACGGCCGACTTTGGTCTTGCAACATTTTGATGCTATGTAGATGCAACACAATGGAGCAGGAAGTGCAGAATGCTTCTATCTGTCTGGAAATCTGGTTACTGGAGGCCTTGAACCTTCCAAAGCAATGATTATACACCGATCAGCCACAATATTATGACCACTGACAGGTGAAGTGAATACCATTGATCATACTTTACTATGTGGTGTTCTGCTGGAAAACCTTGGATTTTGCCATCCGTGTTGATGAGACTTGGACACCCAAATAAACATTGTCTCAGAACAAGCACGCTTCCTCTTGCAAATGGAAATCCCAAATGTCACTGGCCTACCCCTGCTGGAAAATGCACCCCACCACATGGAAAAAACATCAGTCAGGAACAAGTTGAGGAACATGACAATGGCCCAACATGTTGACTTGACCTCCAAACTTCCTACACCTCATTCTGATCAAGCATCAACAGGATGCAGTGGAACAAGTTTGATTGACAGAGGCCCCACTGCACAAGCCAGAGTACCCAAAGGATCCACTGCCAACGTCCTGGTTCCAGACCCCATAGGACACCCTGAGAGGTCCTCTTATCCATGTCCAATGGTTCAGAGCATTTTTGAGCACATAAGAGGGACCAACACAATATTAGACAGGTGGTCATAATGTTAGGCCTGACTGTTGTGTCACTGGAGAGGCACAAACACATTCAACAATACTCCACCTAAGACTCTGTCAGGTCAAAATCAACACATTTTTTGAAAATATTTACAATTCATAATCAGAAAACGACCAACAAAATGAAGACGGTGAACTTGGTAAACTTTGTGCTTACTGTCAGCATTTCATCATTTTCACTGTGTGCTCATTAGCATTCTTACAAAGCATTTAGTTCAAAGCATCACTCTGACTGAATAGAGCCTCACACACAGCAGCTAACTGAAGTCTTGAAGTCCCATTCTTTACATTAGCTGCTAATTAATGCATAGGAATAATAGTATGTAACATGAAAGATGAGTATTCTAAAATATAGAATGTCTAATGAGCAGTTATAAAATGAGCATAAAATGATCATTGTCTTTAATGCCATGGACTGCAGGTCTCAACAGCCCCATGCACTGAATCTTAAGTTACAATCTGAAAAATGTAGAGTTCACTGACACTTAAACCCATGGATCAAGTGTTGGGACTATTTCTTCTTAAATAAACTCGATGAGTTAACACATTAAGAGTCTTTGATCACAATACAACATACATATATTGCCTATGCGACCCTTGAATGATTATGCAAGATTAAAAAGCATGACAGACTTCCCCCACCTTCCCTCATTTTCATTATTCTTAATGTCACTTTTCTCATCTCTTATGTTCCCTTCTCCTCTCCAGCTCTCTACCTCCCGCTCACTGACGATTGACATGTCTATCAACATGACAGGGCTGTGACAGGCAGCTCCCTGAGGTGCACCCCCCGACTCCCCGTCCACACACACACTCACACACACTCGCACATACCACCCCACACTTCTCTATCCGAGCCCTCCCTTTCTTCATCTCTCTGCCTCTCTCATTAATGCCTGATTCAAAAGCACAAAGACAAATGTGGAGTGATGGAAAGAGGGATGTCAGGGGAGGCAGGATGTGTGAAGCAGGCTAAGTGGAAGCGGGGCCAACCGAGGCACCAGAGCAAAATAGGCTCATAAGACTGGCTCGTCGCTGTTAAATCTATGCAAAGAATAGCTGAAGTGCAGAAAAAGTTAAGTTTAAGAGCATTACAGCTCTCTCACAAAAATATCGACTTTAAGAATTAGGCCACAATCAATGGTAATCCTTAAAAAGTTAGCATGATGTGTCTCATTATGCTTTTAAAAAGTCTGTTGACCCTAAATGATCATACATGTCAGTTAGGAGAAGATATGATAGAAAAAAACAACAACTAATAACCATTATTTGATGTGATAATGCCAGAAAATGGGAAACTCAATATTTTGTCTACAAGCCACCTTTATTCCAGTGCTCATAATTGCTATGACAACAAGATGACTTTGTCTGCTGAATATATGACCGCATTTTAGTACGTGTGGTTTACTGTCCCCGAACAATATAATGTAACTGCAGTTCGTGATATGCTGCTTACATAAACAAAAAAATGGTGTCATTGCAGGCACTGTTCTTTGTGACAACTTTTCCACTGTAATGCATCTTTGTGTTTTGATTGATTCAATGACAACAAAAGTAGGCAATGCATTTCTTTTATAGTGTTTCTTTGTCATTCATGCTGACCCTGGCTTGTTCAAGTTGCCATGAAACCAGAAGTTGTGTTTTTTACACATAAATCCTGTCCACGGTATTCTAATACAATCTAGTATCTGATTTTATATCACAGCGCAGTGTGGTCCAGACTTAGAGAAAAGATTAAATCTGTATGTTGTTGTTCATTGTTCCTTAAGTGCATGAAAAAAAGAAAAAAAAATCACTCTCTGCTGCAGTGTGACCATAGACCTCTTTGAATGCTGCTACTGGGAGGATTCTTCAGGGTAGATGTGAGAAGAGGGAGGATTACAGGGGTGTGGGGTTGTCCCTGACTGTTGTAAGACAGAAAATCATTAAGAAAGCCTCTGTAAGTGCACAGAGAAACAGACAGACAGCAGTGACAGATAGACAGGTCCACAGAGGGAGGGTCAAGTTGTGGCCCTGGAGAACGACAGGGACTCTGGACTGAAGCCACGTCTCAACCCCCTCGTCCCCTCCTCAAGCCTTTATGTTTTGCTTGCAAACACTGCTGACCTTACAACACACAGTGGACATCTAGTTTGCCTCTGGGCCCACTGAAGACATGTTTTGACTGCCCCTGTCACCAAAAAAAAAAAAACCAAAACACAGTGTCAAGTATGAGTAAATTCCAAAGGATATTCTTGGAAGCAATGCTATAGCTCAGTGATTTAAGCTCGGTGATAACACTGTCAGGGTTAGAAGTTCAATTCCCACTTGAGATGGCTTTGCCGAAAATATATGCACCCACAGCGCTTTAAAGCTTGTGGATAAAAAGCACCCTTCAAATGACTGATGTTAAGATGTGGTTTAATAAATCGCTTATGCTCATTGTAATCATTTATTTCAAATTTGCCTTTTCTGAATCTGATTTAGAGCGCAGGTCAACTTTTATTCAAAAAGAAAAATGCAGCTGCAGCAATGATCAAGTCTAATTTCTGAGATTTCTCTCTAAATTAACACATTAAAACAAATAAGCTCTAAGTGAGTAAAATCACTTTGCGCATTTCCTCTTTTTTAAACTCCTGTGTTTACTACATGTCTCTAAAAGCAGCCAGGTTCACTGTAGTATCTTAAACCGCTTACACAGAAGCTATTCATATTCCAGTATTAACTCCATGCTGACTTATTGACAGATCAAGATAGCTGGAGGCAACCACAGTGGAAGATTAGCCCCTTGCTTCTAGTATTTCCTCACTGCAAGTTGCCAAAATGACGAGTGCATTTTTTTGTGAAAATCGTTACTTTGAGTCCTTCGTTCAATATTTTCCTGTGTAAGGATTATATGGTTTGGTTAACTTCACATCTTTTTCAATTCTAAGAAGTAAATAGTAAGAAGACAGGTGTCAAGAACTGCTTTTAAGCACTGGTGTCTCATATCTTTCCTGTCTGTAAGTCTGCTCCAGAAATAAATTAGGGGCCTATCATAGACACTGTTAACTATTTATGCCGATGGCCTAAACTTTTGACTAAAAGGTGAACAACAGGATTCTTAAACCCATTAGGTAATAGACATGTTTTAGCCATGCTATGGGTATGGCTCCAAGGATGGAAAGTCAATTAGTCCACCACTTTTCCAGCAAGCAGGGAATGTTCCCACAACTCTGGCTAACGTTACCTACAAGTACTAATAACGTTTCAGACATGTAATCTAATGTTCCAGAAAAGGTTAAAGGATATTTCTCATTTGAAATAATGTTCCTATAAAGTTAAACGTTAACTAAGACAGAATGTCTTGATTGAAATATTCAGAGGACACTTGGAGAATACTGTCAGAGTTGTCAGATTGTGCTACATGTTAACAAAAGAAGATCATTCTCATATCTATTTTCCATATAATATTCCTGTGTTCTTTTGAAGATGTTGTTGAGGTAACATCTTTTAGATCATTCTTCCATGAGACATTCCCACAACCCAAGGACACTCTCAATGCAACATTCAAGAAATATTTTAGGAGAACTTTATCCTGCCTTGAAGAAGATCATTTTGGGAACTAAAAAATAAACTTTGCAGAACTGCCTCAGAATGTTCCAGAACAAAAACAAATATAGCGAGGTTAGTCCAGACTGAAATGAAAATACACATAAAACATAAACCTGAGAGTCCCGCTGCACTGAATCTAATAACTACCAGATAACAGTTTCTGTTTTGTCTGTTTACATGCACCTTCTCTTTTGACTGAACATGTGTACACACATTTTATTTCATTCCATTTCTCTCTCTCTCTCTCTGTCTTTTTCAGCATCAATTTACAGCACTTAAAGTCTGATTCTTGAATTTATTAGCACTGCTAACACTGGGTCAACAAAGCCAGGCAGCAGGAGGGGGATGGAGGAGGGTCTCCTGTTGGGCATTGACCCACACAGACAGACCCCTGACATGGGTTTAATGGGGTATGAGTCTACTTTCTCTCTTGAGGAGGGATCTAATATTTTTGTTCCCAACTCACTGCTGTGCTGACCTTGTTTTTTGTGGGGAGCAACAAGGTCAGAACCTACATTCCCTTCAGCCTCTGTACTTTGTGTTTAGTGTTAATTAGCAAGTGTTATCATGCGAATATGCTAATTTAAGATGGTGATTTATGGTAAACATTTTGCCTGCTTATCATCAACATTAACGCCATTACCTATGTTTGCCTGCTGATGCTCAGAGCAGCACTCTGCCAAAGTACTAGAGTTACTAGTGGATAAGTAAATTGAACATTTTATCCTTTTCTTTTACTAATTAGAGACAAATGTTCCTAAACTGACATGTTAAAATGTATATAATGGCTTGGGAAAGAAAACTTTGTCAACATTTGCTCAAAATATGCATGCCATGTGTCGTTTCTTTGCTAACACATATATTAGATAGAACTTGAAGGGGCATTTCTTCCAAAATCTTCACTGTCCATCTGGCCACTTGTCTGCCAACCTCCCACCACACACACACACACACACACACACACACACACACACACACACACACACACACGCACAACTTCTCTTTAAAACAATATGGCAGCCGTACCCAAAGCCTGAGGTTGGCCTCACTTACACATGATTAATTAATTGGACAAGCATGCCAGATGTGATCAGGTCAACTGTGATCACCGGGTAACATGTAAATGAGTCTCTGGATTGGCCAAGCACCTAGACTGTCAAAAAGTTGGCAGGTGTTGGTGCACTTTGGAGGGATGCTCAACCTGTTCACGGTAAACATTGTTGACATCACCCACTGCCACATTCCCTTTATAAATATTACATGAGCCACGGCTGGACGGCTGATATTTGTAAGATATATTGTCCCTCATTGCTGAGGGGCATTCTCCGGATGCCAAATATATTTCATTTGAACAGATGGAAATTGCAAAGGAGAGATGGAGCGGGTGTAGGAAGGGAGATGGAGAGAAAAGGGGCAGGAAGAGAAAGATGATGGGGGGAGGTGGACGTGTGTGTGCATTTTTATGTGTGCATACATGTGTGTGCAGAGCAGATCAGAGGTATCTGGACTATAATGAGTACACAGCAGTAAACCCAAAGGCTTTGCTGCTAATCGAGTGGAGGTTGCTTGTTTTGTTGGCTGTAGCAGCTTTGGGCTTAGGATGGGAGAGAGTTGCAACCGAGCTGTTTAATTTCTCCTTGGAAATATGAATGTTTCATCTAACTTTCTGTAGCATATTGTATGTTAATTGGTACCAAGAAAATACAACTCTGAAAACCACAGCCACACCCAGCAATATAATACTTTTTGGCAAAGTATGTCACTATATCCCATTTCATTACCTTTCATTGGAATATTTAAAATAATTAATGGCAGTGCCACCTGTGGAACATTGCTAGTTTGCACAGTTTATGCCTGCATTATAAGTGTCACAGTTTTCTGGCAATGTTTCTTTCCCCTTAACAAGAGACCAACATACTGTACATGGTCTGACCAGCACTGTACTGTTAATACCAAGTGTATCACTGTGCTCACGCCAACAGGAGGTCAAGTTGAGCAGGCCAGGTCAGACAGGAGAACACTATTTATCTGTTCACTACACTCTGGTCTGAAAGTGCAAAGTGTTACTTCTCTCCTCTCTCTCCAGAGGAGAGGTTTGGGTGTGCAGCAGGAGTCATTTAAGGAGGTCAGGGAGTTTTATGTTTTTGGCCGGGTTCCAAAGGATGACACAGAATGTCTCGCCCTCCAACAATAACTTTTTTAATCAGTCAAAGAGTGTTGGAAATTCAAAATTTACTACATGTTACTGTTTAAATTACTGCTCTTCTACTGGCAAGTTCTTACTGGAGCACCACAGGAACTGGTGCCTTTTCGAAATCCTCAAATGCAGATTTCTAACTCCATTCAACAGATTTATGGCCTAACTATTTTAGTGGCTTCTTCAGAAAAAACTATCACAGCATCGTAAGAGTACCACCTGGAAGTTGGAGTCACTGGAGTTTGGTTAAGGTGAATGACCACATGCAGCTGCAAACCCCATCATGGACAGAGAGTACAATGAATCTGAATGAACATGTTTTATCCACCTACTGACCTCTGTTCAGAAATGATAGCAAATCTTGTTGTTGCTGTAAAAGCATATAGCGTGTCGGATGCTTTCTGCTGTCATGCTCCCAGGGTTACCCAAAGTGACAGCCTACATAATTGGATATTGCCATCCAGGGTCTCATCCAAACAAACCCTTCCTTCCGCTCCCTCCTCCGCATCTCTCTCCATCCCTAAGCCCATAATGCTACAAACTAAACAGGCAGGAAAAAAAAAAACAATATATCTTAATGAAAAATCCCTCTGCCTGTGTGTCGGTGCAATCACACTGTGACAAAAGGCTTTTATAAATTATATTAACAAATCTGCTTAGTTATGTAAAAAGGCCACGAGACACAGGACAATATCCCAAAGGTACCTTTGTATAATTCAATCTGCATTAGAGGCCAGTGTGTAATTCATAAGCAGAACCAGCTCAGGTGTAGTCAAAGGCGAGGTGTCATTAGAATTTTAGAAGGGGATGAATCTCACTGGAGCCAATTTAAAAACACATGCAGGTGATAGAACAGCATTGTGTTATTCTCGTTTCGGCACAGCCAACAGATTGATTGAGGAAATTTCCAGCTACAAGTTATGGATGCCAGAAAAGAGGGATGAGTCAAGATCGTTTGGGGTGTTGTTGCAGGAATAATGACACAGGTGGATGTCGACGTAAATCATCTGCCAATGGAGCCTGGCTGCTGCCTTACCTCCCCTCTTGATTTTTTTTTTTTTTTTTTTTTTACAGACAAAAGAGATTTACACGGTGTGTTCCCACCAGCTGAGCCTTGCTTTTCTCATGCTTGCTACAGTTAATTCACATTTACAGGAGAGCAATGATGGGATTCTTAGGAACAATGATGCTGTTATAGAGAAAAATCCTTAATTGCGCCGTGGGTGTTTGGTGAATATGATCAATAGAGGACTTCACCAGATAAGACAGTGAAGATCATTACTTGAGTTCAAAGCAGCAACACAGAATATATGACTTAACTTCTCGCTATTCCGAATTCCAGTACAGCATGGCCTTCCACTGGCAAGCAAACTAGGATTACTGTCACACAGTTTTATGCCAATATCAAAGTCTGCCTAGAATCATTTATTACATGTGATGATGACTTAAGAGGAATCTAATGAAAGGTATTAAGTTTATTTTTGTTTAAACCAATAAAGCTGATTCTGACAGAACACAAAGTTGTGGCCATGACAGTAAACAACGCCTGAAATATGGATGTTGCTGCAAAGAAGCTACATATTCTAAAATGTGGATCATTCATATGGATCTTCAATCTCGCAGCGCAAAAGATCTATACAGCTAACTCAGCTTCAAGGTGGAGACACAACTTTTGTATCACCAATTAATTATCAGACCAAATGTGAAATTTTAGTCACAATCCCCCCTTTTATTCCTGAGTTATGGCCTCAAATAATATCCAGAAAAGTGTTTTTACAGATGATTATGATGCCACAGTGAAGTTGATCGTTGACCTTTTGGATATAAAACACCATCACTTCATCATTTTATCCTATTAGACATTCATGTGAAATTTTGTTGGAATTAACGTGAGTTCTTAAGTGCGGCCAAAACAAACCTTTGACCGCCAAAATCTAATCAGTCGATTGTCCAAGTTAACATTTCTGCCAAATTTGAAGACATTTCCTAAGGGCATTCCTGAGATATTGTGTTCACAAGAATGGGATGGAGGCACAGACAACCTGAAAACATAGTGCCTCTGGCCACGGCTGGCAAGGAGGCATGAAACATTTGGGTAACCTTGGAGCTTGTTAAAATCTGTCAAATAGTCCGGCAGATCGTTTTTTCCTGCCTCCTCTGCCTTCCTCTATGTGTTGACAGCGAATAATTTGGTGAGTGGATTATTATACAGGATCGAAATGAAGGCCAAATTCAATGATCATAGGTTTCAGGTTTAGTCTGGGAAGTGGTATACTGTGGATTTTCAATTAATATCCTAAAAATACCCTTTTGGGGTTCTGTTTTGCTTTCTTATTAGGCAGAATCAATTTCACTTCCCCCAGAGGAAGACAGACAATACACACTAGCTGTATCACACACCCTTTTGAGGCAGATGACTTGGGTTTGAGCCAGTTGAAGAAAATAACTGCATTTTAACTTATCAAAATATGCCTCTTTTGGATTTGGCTCTAATTTAAGCTGATGGCTTCTGTATCTCCTCACTGCAAGTAAAAAGCTCTCTTAAACTTGCAAACCAATATGGTGTAAAGCTTTTTCAAATCAGCAGTGCTAAACACCAAGCGCAGTGCCATCCTTCTTGTTTATCTCATAAACTTCACATCCAACTCTTCCTAAGCATTTTTCCTCCCCATGACAGCTCTCTGCCAGATTCTACTCTGGAAACCTTCAGACAGCGCGATGCAAGTTGGCAGCCTCTTGCCAGTCAAATACAATGCTGTGTGATGAGACATGCAAGCGCTCTAACCAACGCACAGATGGAGGTGGGTTTCCTGCATGAAATCCGATGACAGATTTTAACTCCAGACACTGAATTTTGCAAAATGCAGGCCAGTGCTGCTTCATAATTCATTTCCTAAAACATGTCATCGATTCCCCGACTCATTCTCATTCGTGACTGCGGCCCCTGAGGAAAACACCCCTGCGTGCCAGTAGGGAGCTAACCACTGTTTTGTTAAAATCAGAAACATGAATATTTAAATAGATGCTGTGTCTCCATGCATGTAAACTGTATGACTTCATTGGGCGGCTTCAAATGATTAGTTTTGTCTTCCATTTTGTAAAGCAACGACCTTGCAAAGAGAAAGGTATAATTGTGAAATTTATCTCCCATCATGCTTTGCAATCATGCGAAATCTGTCTCTTATAGCAGAGACATGGAGCTGTTTGGTTGAATGAATACCATTCAGCAAGAAACCATTTACCTTTGATTGCCTGGTGATTGTTTGATACTTTGAATACAGAAGGTACTTTAGTGATAACAGCTCAAGTTTTTTTCATTACATGTGATCTCTTGCCACTGTGCTCCGTTGGCTCCCTTTAATAACATGTATCCTTCTCCTTTCATCTGAGGTGGTCTGGCTCTGTAGCCTCTCAGTGACACCGCGTTAATACCTTCCTTGTATTTCAGAGGAAAAACTGCATCTGTGCTGAAATGAGAAGTACACAATGCAGTATCTACACACACGCAGATACACACGATTCCCTTTGCCTGCCTTGCAAAAAAAAAGCATTTCCTGTTGCTTAATAAACACACATAGAGGCGCAGATATTCATAGCATTCAGGGAACTGCCGACACTCGGGTGTTCAGAGCCGATAAGCCCTGTACCGTCTGTGGCTCGTTTCTCTAACCCCCTCTTTCTTCTCTTCAGTCTCTTCTCTGGGGTACAGTCTGGAGGCAGGCCTCGGCTACAAGGCCCAGCGGAGTCCCGAACAGGAGTGATGAATACCTAAATATCTGGAGAGAATGGCAGACAAAAGCGGACAGAGTCAATCCTGGATTGCCAGCAAAGGGGATGAAGGAGCTTGGGGAGATTCCTATCACGCTGCCACATGTAGAAAGACAGTGAGGGAGGGAAAGTGAGGCTGTCGACATGTTACAGTGTAAGCCCAGGTTGGGGGATAAGCTGTTTGTACAGACACCAAGAGGGGGATTTCATTACTCGCTGTTTAGTCATGCTGTATTTACAGGGTCAGCGCCATGTAACTCCTGATGCACAGTAACACCACGCCAAGGAAGTAACACAACAGGCACTAGGTTGGCGGGCCACTGTGACCACAATCTCATATCCCAGGGAGTTAGCTTGGTGAGGTGTGATCATACGGTGTTGGCGCCTGACGTTCAAAAGCAGCTCTGTGAAAAGCCTCAGTAATTACAGTAGAGGCTGTGTGAGTGGGAAGCCAGTGTGTCTGTGCCGAAAAAGACTCCTTTAGCTCATCTCTTAGTGAAGGATGAAAGGGAGGAACAGAAATGGAGCAGCTGAGAAGCTGAGAATGTCTACAGAAATGAATCCAGTGGTTTGCAATCAGCTTTTTCCAAGGATCCATATTTTTGACTCGTAATTTATGATGTAAACAAATTAAACATATGCCAGGAAGTAGAATGACTACCTACTAACAAACTACATTTTTTACAGTATTGTTGTTGATGTTAGTCATAATCATCCTCGACGGCAACCAAAACCTTCACAAGGACAGGAGCTGACTCCTAGTGGTTTTGGCAGCACAATTAAAGAATATCATTTGATTTGAGTATAAATAATAAAAAATAATACCGAATGAAGCTTTGAACATGTTGAAAAGGAGGTGAGCTCTGAAATAGTCTGTCATAGAAAATATACTTCTTTGGAGTTGTTGTTTTCTGTATGTCTTTCCTTTGACACCCCCCTCACCACCACCACCACCACCCACCCCTTTTAAAGAGAAAATCTAACAGTGATGCCATCACAACCTAATTGAAGTTAACATTCCTTGCACTTATTCTCATATTAATGCTCTTTAATGGGGCTTTTTGGAAGGAATTCTAATTTCCTGCAGACAGCTGCTGAATTATGATCATTACAAACAGCAAGCAGTGAGTCCTATGCAGTCAGTTTCAAATAAAACAAAGCTTTTTATACACAGAAAATTCAAATCAGTCAAACATTTCACAGTCATGGGATTTACTTTTGATAATGTAGATGTATTTTTTTTAGCATGTCATATTCCTCCCAACAGTAATGTTGCTGTAACTGAACCTCTTCCAAAGTGAAATAACTGGTAGCTTGTAAAACTAGGCCTTCAAAGTGCTCTCCTCAGACATGTAGCTAACCCAGTGGGACGGCACTTGAGGATAGATACAACAGCATACGCACAAGAAGAATTGTTCTTCCTTCCCAGATAAAATTCAGAAAATCTTCTTGAACAATGTCCTTTATAGTGCACTGTGGTGGATGGACTAATTCCTAATTTAATTAAAGAAAAATCCATGGAATGTTTCTGACTTGTTCTGAAAATGGCCAAAAAGAATCCCCATGGTAAACATGCTTTCAGTCGTGATGTCAAAGAGCAAAACATAAAATTATTAATTACTCCCTAATAAGGTGACCTGAATGAGAAAATCAGATAAATACTTAAAAATATGACTGCAACATCCCTAACCTTAACTGCATTCGGTCTCAGTGACAGCTAAGCTTTTGTTCATTGACTGGAAGATGAGGTTTGCGCCGGCTGTCTGCAATGCAGATTGGAGTTTTAATTGCATGCACATGTCTCATAGGCAGAGAGACTCAGACACACAAGCACTAAATAAATAAACAATATTTAAATGAGGACCAACAAAAGAGATAAGGGCTATTATACTGTAGCACATTTATTTGGTTAAAAGTTCTGTTCGGACACACCCTGTTTAAATTGGGCTTGGACATCGACAGTGTGGGCACTTTTAATTGACTTCTTGATTTAATTTCTAAAAACACAGTTTTGTTGTTTGAATATAAAAATGCAGCAGGTTTTTTCATGTGAGGCATTATTACGAATGTATTTACCTTTACAGTTTGCAGCCAGTGTTAGAGATGAGAAATGTAAAGGTTGCATTTACAGTGTTGGGGGTCCATGTACGTCGCGGCCATTTGTTTTCTTATTTTGAGATTTCAAAATAAAAACGAAAAATAAGCCGTTTTCCGTTTTTTTCAGTGATATTACAAAATGAAAAACGGAAAACGGGCCGCAATTCATTAACCATTATCCATTATCCCATTCAATTAGATGTATTTATAAATGGTAATTAAAAATAAAATACACCCGTAGAAAACTTATTTCTCTATTTCCTGTTTGTTTCGGCTCCGTGACCTGTCTGACTTCTGATGAGGAAGGATCTGGTATCTGAAGCTCCAGTGTTAGCTCACTGTTAGCAGACCTTGCTGTGTGCCGTGGCCTGATGAAGACCCACTGTGGGGTCCAAACGTTGCTTGGCTCACATTATTCACTATTTCACAGTGGACTTTTCACCAGTGTGGGGTTTATTTGTCCCTTTGGAGGGACCTTGTGGTGCCCCTAGCTCCACCGCAAGCAGTAAATTGCTAGCGTTCGACTGCATTTCGGGACATTTTTGGGGAGGTTTGGAGGTTTTCTGTTCCTTTAGCTTTGCTTTTTGGTTTCCTTACGTTTCCTTAGGGTGGGGGGCTTCTGCCTTGAGTTGTCATTTCATTTTTGTGGTGTTTTTTGGGTTTTTCTTGGTGTTTTCTGTCATACATTAGTGTAGCAGAGCATTCATTTTTTGAGGGATTTTTATTTCATTACCAGGGTTAAAAATCATTTAGTCAGCGAAGGCTGGGTCCAAAACAGCCTGGAAAAAGAGAAATAAGTTTTCCACTGGTGTATTTTAATTTTCATTTCCATTTACAAACACATCTAATTAAAGCGGATAACGGATTGTTACGTGCAGCAGCTTGCTGGTGTTGCTGCTCACTCACTCTCTCTCTGTCAGCCCTGTCTCCCTCCTCCCTCTGCCTGCTGCACACCTGAGTGACATTGACACTCAGGTAGAGAGGAGGAGGGGATAAGGGGGACAGGTAGTGTCGAGTCAGAGGAGCTCTGCACAGCACATGGCACATAGCTGGCGACTCTGGATCAGGTAGAGAGGAGGCTTGTTCCTCCCTCCTTTTGGTTCTTTTTTTCCCTAAGCACATCTCTTCCCATGCCTGTTTAGGGGCTGGGGTTTTGTTGTTTTAGTTTGTTTTGTTAGTTTGGGCTGGAGATCACTGGTAGTCCTATTATTCGTCTTTTGTTTGTCTTAGTTTGGGTGTTAGGTAGTTTAGGGGGACGTTGGGAGCGATGACCCACTGCGTGGTTGGCCCGACGTTTCCCTTTCTTTTGCTTTTGGCCAGGGTCTCCAGTCTCTTTTGTTTTTTGCTTTTGGTTTGGATGGGATTTGGGTTAAATAAAGCTTGGGCGTTAAATGTCACCATTTGTCTGGCATCCTCTTTCATATGTTGTAGCCTCCTGCCCCTATTGAGCCTTGTTGAATATGTTTGTGGGGAGGCCGTAACACGGATAATGGATAATGAATTACCGCCCGTTTTCCGTTTTTCATTTTGTATTATCACTGAAAAAAACGGGAAATGGTTTATTTTTCGTTTATATTTTGAAATCTCAAAATAAGAAAACGAATGGCTGCGACGTACACAGACCGTTGGGTCTATTAGACTACTCTCCATGAACGTGTCCTTTGTAGTTCTTTGCTGTTCTCTCACCGTATGTGTCTTCATTTCATGATCTCAACTTTCATTTATAGTCATTTCACATACAGTTTCAAATACCACACCTCATTTTGGATGTGTTAATATTTTCTCCTACCTGGCATCACATGAGATCCATGTACAAAAGAAACTAGTGAAAATGTGACAAAAAGGAGCATGTATTCGAATAAGGAGTTTTCCATTGCAGTTGACTAGCTGCCATAACACCACTTCTATTTAACCGTCTGCTGCAGCTTTAGGTTGTGATGTGACGTCAGCTGTTCACAGCTAAACTGATCCAGTATCATGGTTCTGTCTCTCTCAAACACACAGACATGCATGCAGAAATGCAGACTTAGTTATTCTATTCTTTTTGCATTGGATCAGTTCAGTGCATTCTAATTTAAAGCTGGTTCCATTTCCAACATGCATTCATGCTCCATCAACATCACCCACACTTCAGTAAGCAAAGCCTACACGTCATGTTCTGAGGTATTCAGTCCTACAGTGTATATGCCTGTGTGCACAAACCTACCAGCCACCGTTGCCTAGCAACAACAACCATGTGCGCTTGTTTTTTCTTTTTTTTACCTAGCATGTCTTGGGGTCATTTGCATTATTACTTGGAGATGGGTTTCATCTACATGTGAAACTGACACACCCTCCCTTTATTATGAACTTTAAAAAAAACAAAAGCAGACTTGACTATCTATGGCAATTCCTAACATTTGTTTACTTATTAATTTGTAAATTAGTGTATGAATGATTTATACAGATGTATAAAAATAGATACATTTGAACATAACATGGATTTTATAGCAAGCTTCCTGTGGTTTAAGACGTGGAGAGGAAAGATTTATCATGATCACAACATCACTGCTGTCCCTCAGGGTCCAATCTGGGTGGCATTAAAATAGGGGATGAGCACTGCACACTCTCCTCACCCATTCTACCTTCCCTCGAGCACATATACATCACTCAATCAAAGCAGAGCAGCTCCCCCCTGCCATTAAACCCTCTCCTGCCATGCTAAAAAACACCTTGATGTAAGATATGATTAAATACATAAGATCAGTTGAATGGATCTCCTGACAGCTTGCAATTATGCAGTTGTGAGAGTTATTTTTGAAGACAAAGGAAGGGCTAGAGGAGGTGAATGACAACCATGGCTGGAGTTACCAACCGCTTTCCCTAATTAATGTCAACTTGACAGAGCCACACATGCTGTGTTGTCAGAAGAGCACTACTGCTTTGACCAAATGTCTTTTTTTTCTCCGTTGCATACTGTGCTACACTTAAACTGTGTGTTCTCTTTGTTTTGTTTGTTTCAAGTGCGGGTAAAACTCTACAAAATGTTTTTCCAGCTTCAAGGATGCCAACCAGGATGTCATCATTATCCCACAGGACAAACACAGCCAAAGCAGACTAGTATTTACAGCAAAACAACAGCTATTTGGCAAAGTCCTAAGCTTCTGTTTTTATTTTTATTTAAAAAAAAACTCTTTGTACTGTATAGTGCTTTACACATTTACCATCTCTAACGACTAAGAAAAAATGTCCAATGCATTTTTTAAAACAGTGTTGTGTTGATTGCATTTTTGGCATCAAGTGACTGCTGCTTAGTCATTTATAAGGTATATTGCTCATATACTGAATAGAAAAAAAAAGTACCATGTACCATCACCCCACCTCAAAAGAAATTCACATTATGTTTCAATCTGCACATATCTCACTATCATTCATCCTGATGCATTTGGTGTCTCTTGGATCTTTTAACAACAAGCTGTAATGTTGAATCAGCAGTAGGTGCATGAGGGTTTATAGTGAACTTCGGATCTGATTTCCTGAATTACTCTAACACCAAATAATCACAACTCATTTGGGAAAAGAAAAAATGGAGTACTGTCAGGAAAGTCCAATTGTAGATTCATTTTACACCACACAGGCGAGGCAAGGCTAGTTTATTTGTATAGCACCATTCATACACAAGGTAACTCAAGGTGCGTTACAGAGGCTTAGAGATACATTTAGAAAGGAACATTGAAATTACATTAAAATCACAGAATAAACTCTAAATATGAAGATATTTAATGGAAGTGATCCGAGAATGGACCCTTGAGGAACTCCACATGTGAACTTTATTCACTTTGACTCATGATTACCAATAGAGACAGAGTATCTCTATCTTGTAGGTGAGATTTTAACCAATTTAGCCCAGTGCCAGGAAGTCCCACCCACCTTTCTAGTCTGTTGAGCAGTATGAGCAGAGTGCCCTATGATAAACCAAGCTGATTATAAGGCCAGCTGAAATTCCCACCAAATGCATTAACTTTAATTAGGTTCTTTACCTGCCCAACATATGCCACAGGTCCCCCCAAACTTCGGATGAAATCGGGTAAATCGGGTGATGATTTTCCTTATTTTCATCTCCTGTCATAAACTGCTTCACCACACTATAGGCAGTCACTGTTGCAGGGTTGTGTTTAAATTCAAACCCCAAACAGTCTCGTTCTCTTTCTTTCTGCACATCTTGTGATTTGAATATTGTAGGCGGCAGAATGTCTCCTACCAAGCGAGATGATGCACAGAGGGCTCACAGAACATCCTCATCAAAGCTTCTTTTCAGACTTCACATATTGACCATCTGTTTCATGGGCCACAAGATCTGACTGACCCATATGGCCTTTTCTTATATGCATATGTCATCAGCACAGTTTATTAGTTTGGTTTTTGCTCTACCTAATGATGCATTATATTTTAGCTTCTGGGTCATTCCATCTCAAATCATCAAAGTTTTAGAACAATTTCCAGTTGGAGCAGGCTATCGAGCAAGACATGCTGTCATCCAAACATAGCCTCACATTTCAATGTGTGAAAAATGTGCTGAAAGTGTGTCAACAAGCAATTTTTTGAAACATGTTTATCTTTTTTTTTTAGTCTTTATCAATGCAATTGATATATAAATCCCCGGCACCATTTTAAACATATCTGCAGTTTTTGATAATAATAGTTTTAAAAAAGTTTCAAGCAAATCAGAGCTGGTCGGGCAGATGTACATGATGATTTCAGATGGAATGACCCTTGTGTGACTGTATATTTTAGTATGTCTCTCAAATATATAAAAACACACTGTGAAACTGGCCTGCTTGAGACATATGCTTGATTATAATTACTGACAGGTTCTTCAAAACAGCTCGAGTCCTATAAAAGCTGTGGGTGATTTTAAAGAGGAAAGTGTAAAGGGGGATTTGAATGGAGCAAAGTTGGAGACACAGCTGTAGCATTATGTCTTGCTGGGCCTTTGTTTACTGTTTATTCATTAAAAATATAAAGCTAAAAATATATAACTTGATCAAACAAGTATTCTGATCTGGATAAATCCAGTGGGATACATTGATATACTTAGTACAACGGTGGTATATATGGGTAACAAAGGCCCACAGAATGGGGTGACTGATGACTCAGATGAACTATAACTAGTTATTATTTTGACATTGTGTCTTTCTTAAGCTTGAGCAGCCATTTTGATGCTTTTTTTGGGAAGCATGAAATAGGATACAGTCAACAACAGCAGCAGCATTGGGCAGTGGATGAATGACTCCCCTGCTTAACATGCAACATCCAGTTATTTATTAGTTAAACAACCTTGAACCAGCCATCCCTGGAACCCAAGTGGCAGTTTCACAGCTCTGCTTTTTGCCAGGGAATGAGTAAATAAAGACCCCAGCTATTTATGGGATGTCTCCTTCCAACTGTGTATGTTAATGAAGTGAGACATCTTGTTTCATTTAAAGGTGGTTCTACCCCAGTCATCCTGTTAATTCAGCCGAGCTCTCTGTATATTTTGTATGGGAAGTGTGGTTAGAGTGGTAAGACTTTGGCCTGAGCACACTTACAGACCAAGATTTCTGAGGGACACAGTTATTTGTTGTTTAGATTAAACCTGTGATTTTCCAAGTTAGCAAATGAAATGACAAATAACCCATGTTGTGAACCTTTTTTCTAAATGCAGCCTACTGTGCGTATCTCTTAAATTGTTAAAATACATGGACAGCCCTGTTACTATCTTCATGCTCCTCCATCAGTGTATCGAGGTCACCTCACCCCTCAGGGTAACTGTCTGGGTGTGTTCTGTTAAATATTCTACCCTCGGGGAACACATAACACAGGCCCTACATTTTACCAATATTAGCTTTGTGCATTACCATGTGTGTTAATGTAGCCCATCATTATTTCATGGCACCATCAGCATGTATTTGCATCATCTGAAGCATAAGTTGACGTCCAGGGGGTGCTCAGTCGAGCTGCAAGTAATCTCTTAGAGGGAAAAAAATTGACTTTTTTCAAAGATTATTTTGGCCCCACTTGACAGTTGACAGTCGAGACTGACAGCAGACACGAGGAGGGAGAGGAAAGGGGGACAACATGCGACAAAGATCCCTGGCCAGGAATAAATTGGGGATAGCCACACAGCGTTCATCCCACCATGATGTCCTAGATTGGTAGATTTGATCCTGACTAAAAACCCTTTGATACATGGTTCCAAAAAAAAATCCTTGAGCAATGAAATCAAATGTCCCGGACCTCATTTCATCACACTGAAATGACATAGATTTAAAGCAATAGCTACACTGGAGATGCCAATAATGAGATTGTCTTTTCTTTCAGATTGTATCTGATTATTCCCAATGTTCTCTTAAGGCTTCTGGAGAACACAACTTTAAAAAAAACAGGCATTTTTAACTGATGGCAGTTTCAGGAGTGTGCTATGGAAAATAACACTTTTGTTCCACAGATGAAAAAAAAAAAAAAAAAACTCATTCAAATACAATGCATTTTCATTGTATCTGTGATTGGTTTTGACAGTCTATTTTACACAGCACAGCCACTCCTAAAGATCAAATAAATCTGTTTGGGTTTCTATTGTTTTGTGTTTTCTGCTAGTTTTATACCTGTTGGTTTATAACAAGCTTAACAGGGACTTAGATGACTGACCCCAAACATATGTAATAATAATAAATAGGGCAGCATATTGTCATGTGTATGTTATGTAAAACATTCAGTGTCTTCTTCTTTGCTGTAATATTAATGTGTTATGATATATTCATATATTAAGTCTGAGTGTCAGAAGATTATTATCATTTTTACACTTTTAGCAACACTAACAAGGAAGTAAAGGCAAAGCACAATAATGGCAAAATACAAATGTGTATCAGGCCTATGACTGCCCTTCCGATGCATGTTTTACAGCATGTTTTACTCAAAATATGGATACATTTTAATGTGGCATTAGAAATGTTGTGGCAACCGTCATAAAAATGCAGGTTTTTTTTTATTTGGAACAGCGTAATGAATAGCCTCCATAAAGTGCTGGCAACAACACAGTGGGTGTTGTGTTACTAATCCAGGGTGGAGGGATATTTTACAATGGCTGCTGTTGTAAAACAAACAAGGATCATGTGCAAAAAAAAGCAACCCATTCCAGCTTTTGATGGATTGGCATTAGACAGACATTACATGGTGCTAAGCCCTGCATACATACCTGTGGAGAAAGGAAAAAAAACTCCAAGAGTCTGTCCAATATTTCAGTCAGTGAGCACAAGGCATAACCTGGTAGCACCTGGAAGGAAGCACCATACTACAATCCACACAGCTTAGATTCAGCATCACGTGATCCCAAGCAATATAACATCTCTTTTGTTGCTAACTGATTACAGCTGGGATTTGCATTCTTATTCTGATTCAGCTGGCAGTGCACCTAATGGAGGGAATACATACGAATAAAGTGGAAGACTCACTGACAGCCTCACTGGACTTGGAAAAAAAACTGCTTTGTCCCTTTGCCTTTCTTCTCACCAGCATTGATGGAGGTATCAGTCCAGCTTGTTTTTTTACTACTTAAAACAGACTTTTTGTTTCATCCCAGTCCAGATAACACTAGTAATTTAGTCCAGCTCTGCAGCATTTGCATTGAAATAGGCGACTTTCCAATGGCAGGAGTGGTGACAGAAAATATAGGTGTCCTTAGACACAAGGAACACGGTGACACCCAGTCTTTAATAATGCATTGCAGCATGGGGGGTGCGCCGCATGCGCTAGTGCACGTGGGTGTGTGCATGTGTGAATGACTGAGTGCAGCTCATCACTCAGGGGCTGCTTATGTATAAGCACGTCCCAGCAGCGCTGGGTTAAATTGTATGGAAAATATTGATGAAGTGTGCCCACAGGGACAGTAGTCCTGTCATGTCTCAATCAATAATTTAACCATCTTTTATTATTCTCTCTTCTACCTCACTGGCTCTGTGTTTAGGCATGTAAGGCTCCTTCAGACACTTAATCGTTCCGCCACCAGAAACACAGTAAATGAAAGAGTCATGCAAACACAACATCTACCGCGATTTCGAGGAAGGATTTAATTCCGACCCAATAGACGTGAAGATTGCTTTTGAAACGAGAGGGAGAAAAAAAAAGCAAAAACAAAAACATAAACAGGGAGGGCCAAATTATTGTTCGTTTCAATTTCTTCTTAATGTTTTTCCTCGTCTTCTTCTTTTTTTTTTTAATTTCACAGACTTTGGGTTTCTGGACATCTCCCTGCTGACAACAACATAACCATTATGTTTTTAATCTTCTGACGTGGAAAATTAGAGGAAAATAACTTTTCCATTAAGTGCAGAGATGAGAGACACAAGGCGGTGGTTAAACAAAATACTGAATCATGCGTCTCAGATTTAGGAAAAACAAACTGTCATTTCAAGGGTTCAGCTCTTGAAAAGAAGCAAATTCCATTCTCTTTCTTTCTTTTTCCAGCTGGCATTAAGTCCTAATTGCTAGTTGATCCTACAAGTGGTAGATAATTGATGCAAATGAACCCTTCCTAACTAAATCTTTAAGGCACACCAATGTGCATACTCAATAGGATGATTTTCTTTATCACCTTATTCTTGGGAGTTGCGTCTTTGATGAACTCCGTTGTATATCCTGTCAGATTGTGCTCACTGTGAGGTCCTGTTGGCCTTGTATAGCATGTGTCAGGCAGCACTGAAACCCACTTACAAGTCACAAGATGTGCCTGTGCTTTCACCAAAACTATGTACTGGCATCACATTTTTTTTCTTTTAGATTTTTTTGGAAGTCACTGTTCGGGATATAATGGTAAATTATTGCCATAAACCAGTTTGTTTTTAGGATGTAAAAGGCGCACTAATCAGGATTTTTATATTCAGACAACAAAAGCTAAATTAAACTGCTCCGAAAGGCAGACATACTAAGTTTTCGGAGTGAAAAATTTTCGCAGCTCTTTAGCAGTTATCTCCCTCAGTGGTTCAGTGGAGACCAAAACAGACCTAAATTAAAAAAGAGGTACTAAATGTTTGGTGAGTTGTGCAGAAACAGAGAGCTAATGTTTGATGCTCGTGTCTGACGGCTGTGTAAACATGCAGCTGTTTGCTATGTCAACCTCACACCCTGAAAACATGCCAGTAGCGTGTGAGTGTGGTGGCAGAAGAAAAAAAAAATTAAAGATAGTGTCAGCGATTCTAATTCAGTGTACATTTTGTTAAATTTAGTACATATCTTCTTTGTCTTGCACTGGATTACACTGTAAAAAACACATTTTTTAAACAATTCAATGCTATTTTTAGATTTTCCCAGTTTTGTGAAATTACAAATAATGATGACAAAATTCACGGGAGAAAAGAAAGTATTAATTTACATATTAACTGTAAAAATAAATAAATAAATAAAGGCCCAAACTTGAACATCCAGGTCAAAAAATATTTTTAAGAAATGGTAATATGTTCTTTTTCAACATTTAAGCATAAAAACACTTTTTTTTTACCATAGTAATATCAACAAA
This sequence comes from Dascyllus trimaculatus, assembly GCA_024666655.1. Taxonomy (NCBI): domain Eukaryota; kingdom Metazoa; phylum Chordata; class Actinopteri; family Pomacentridae; genus Dascyllus; species Dascyllus trimaculatus. The sequence continues at coordinate 12,407,225 of CM045446.1, read as the reverse complement.
AAAGATATAGGTATTTTTCAGATATTTACCATTATTCAAAAGAAAAATTATAAATATTAAATATTGATAAACTGTTTAACGTAACATGTTTTCCCTGTTTTGTCAAATTACAGATAATGTCAAATAAAATGTTAGAAAAAGGATATTAATTTACATGTTGACTGTAAAAAGAATATTAAGAGCTGTATATAATGTACATAATGTTTGTTTAATACAGTGAATACAATGTATATCAATAATCAGTAGTTTTACAAATATTAATTCGTTCTTTTACAATGTGTAAACAAAGAATTATACAGTTTGACTGCATTTAAATCAGATCAAAATTTTATTTTACAGATATCTGCCATTATTGTGGCAGCTTTTACAGTTTTTGAATGTTACAGTATACCCCCCTTTTTTTAACATACTTTCTCTGGAATCCTTACTGCCAGATTTTTATTGTATTTTTAAAAAAAAGTTATTGTATTTTCACAGTGTAGTATTACCTGGGAACCTCGTGTGATTTAGGAATTACTTGCACATATCTATGTTTTATGTCTCGCATTCACACTTGAGAAGTAAAGTCTGTGTTTTACTCAAATTTGCTGACATTATCTGCAGAGAACATATTAGGCTGCCACTCACTAACTGGTGAGTGTGCTGAAAGACAGCAAAATGTTGTTTACTACATGCATGTCATCCATCTAAAGATTTTACACGATTTTGACTTTTCTCTTCTGACACATTTGAACTTGTTCTTTCTATGAATGGTTCTTTATGTTGTGTAGCATCAGAGCCTCCTGAATTTGCACCCACGATGCTGCCCAAACTTTTACTTACAAATGCCAAGGCAGCCTCAATAATTCTCAAGTGGGTATGAGGCAGAAGAAAAGCTCAGAAAAAACTAAAAGAAAAACTTGAAGAAAAAAGAAACACACTAGCTTAACAGTACTACACAAGATACTAAATCAAACAGGACTAATATTATCACAGGACCTCTGTGTTTGTTGAAATATGGATGATAATTTGCAGCTGAATTTTTACTTTCAAATTATGAGCTTGGGAGACTTGCATATACTTGGACCTCAGAGAACCTCCACAATTATTACAAAGTACTAGATGTTCCCAGATAATACGAGGGTAGTCTCTAATACCTTGTTACTCATATGTACATCATAAACACACTGTAGTAGCATAATTGAGGATGGAAATAATTGATTACAGTTACAGCTGATACCCTAATGACTGTTTTTTTGTTAATTTTTCCAAAATCTAGTTTAAGTCCAAGAAAAGCAGCAGCATCATAATGTAGTGTGAACTTTGTTTCCCCCAAAATACAAAAACTCTGCATCCAACTTGCGCAACCATGTGCAGGTAAGTTAAGTAACTGTAGCTGTTGAATTTCAAATCTAGCCCTCATGAGTTGCTTTGCTGACGTTGGTTCACATTGTGTTGGTAGCAAATCATTCATGTTTGGTTGTGTTAACCTGGTGGTGTAACACACTATGATTTGTGATTTCGCTACCCTTTCCCTACCAGAGACATTACCATTCTGCTTTGGGTAATGCTACATTTATTTCATCTGAGACCTGGTAGAGATGTGTGGTTTTGGATGTAAATGATGTGAATCCACATAAATGCAACCAATTCTTTCTTGACTTGGTTTGTTAATTGTTTTCTGCTTTAATCATTTCCATTCTGAAAATGACGTGGTGCAAAAACCCATCAGCTTGACTGATCAGCATGATCAGACTGAAGGTTCTGTGTGTATCCTTCATACACCAATCAGCCAGAGCATTAAAACCACTGACAGGTGAAGTGAATAACATTGATCATATTGGTACTATGTGGTGTTCTGCTGGAAAACCTTAGATTCTGGCATCTGTGTTGATGACACTTAGACACCCAAATAAACATTGTCCCAGAACAAGCACACTCCCTCATGCAAATAGAAATCCTTAATGTCACTGGCCTACCCCCGCAGGAAAATACACCCCACCACATGGAAAAAACATCAATCAGTAACATCAAGGAACATGTCAGTGGCCCAAGGTATTGATTTGTCATTCAAACTTCCTAAACTCAATTCTGATCAAGCATCAACAGGATGCAGTGGAACAAGTTTGATTGACAGATGCCCCACTGCACAAGCCAGAGTACCCAAAGGATCCAGTGCCAACTTCCTGGTTCCAGACCTCATAGGACACCCTGAGAGGTCCTCTTGTCCATGTCCAGTGGTTCAGAGCATTTTTGAGCACATAAGGGGGACCAACACAATATCAGGCAGGGGGTCATAATGTTATGCCTGATCGGTGCATATCATGTTTATTAATTACAATATTAAAATACAACTCACCAACCGCACATTTAAAAAAGAACTAACATTTAATCAAAATCTGTTAATCAAATCAGCTAATTTCCACTTTTATTTGAGGAGATTTACTTTAGTATATGTCACTACATTAACAGCACTTTTACTTGAGTAAAATACTTTTACTCTCTTTACACCTCCAGTATAAATATAACACTGTAATTGAATGTGTATCATGTTTTCATATTTAGCATTGGAACCTCATTACACAAAGACACATCATGAGTGCATATATTGTTGCAGTATCACAGCTGCAACACCCTCAAGTGTGGAGCTGATGGGCAGGCTAATTCTGACTGCTAATGAAAGTGAAGCCTGCGTGGTGAAAATGAAAATGAACCATTCAAACTGAAACGTTGCATTGAGTTGAAGTCTTTCACACTTTCATGTGAAGATGATCACAGAATCATCATGTAGCAAGTCATTATAAAGCTGCCATCCTTAAGACTGTCAACTGCATGTCTTTATATTGCTGCAGTTAATGACAAGCCATCACAACATTCGCCTGCCTCTGTCACCGAGTGCAGATTTCAAAGACCTCTTAATGATCAGAATAATACAAGATTTTAGATATGAATGACACCCAGGCTCACAGCAGCATATTCCATTTTTTCTCCTATAGAACCTCAGATACTTGCCTCCACACACACGTCAAAACAATCTCACATCTTATTGAGCTGAATGAGCCCTAAAGGCTTCTTTAGCTCATCTGCTAACAAAGCAGCAGATGAGAATAGAAAAGTTAAATGGTGAGGTGAATGAGAAGATGATAAGAGATGTGAGAGGGGAATCCAGGATGGATCGGACAATTGGGGTTGGTGGGGGATGGGGTTAGTCCGTGCATCTTCTTCAATAAGCCTCTGTAGATCTGTGGTGATTAAAATGCATTATGAACAATTCCAGGCAGACCGCGCCGAGCTTTGAATCTGAACCGGTTCGTGCCCTCCTTCCATTCTCCTCCAAATGGCATTGTCTGATAACGCAGAAATTTCTGACAGCGACTTCAATACAGAGATTCATAGTTGACGCACAACACACCTCTTATTTCAGTGGCTATCTCTCAGATTCTAGGAAAAGGGAGTGACGTCAGCCTGTTCAGGATGGACGATGAAGCCGTGTGTGCGGCAAAAGATTTAGATTGCTGCAGGCGAAGAGGGACCCCTGCTACAACATGGCAGCCCATCACAACTGTTCAGGGATGGCCCTCACACTCTCTCCTCCAGCTTTTCGATGCAGCATGCCAAGCCTGATGACCTTGAGGCCGGCGAGGGACGAGGGTGCCAGGTGACAAGGCTGGTTTGCCAGGTTTTAAACATGCCCCCATCACAGCAGTGCATGGCAGACGGGTGGCAGCGCTCAGCCCTCACCAGCACCACACACAGACACACTCACACTGTGGTAGTCATTACCTGAATTTAAACCAAACTGGAGACCGCATAATGGTCTCAACCCCCTACGAAAATGCCAACTAATTAGTCCCCTTACAATTTCCGAGCATGCTGAGCGCATGCCAGTACACTGTCACAGTGTCATCATCATAAATAAATGAAAAGATGAACAGATAAAAGAGTCATTACACTACACTGACAGGAATCCTTGCACTGTGGCTGACATGTTGACGTGCTCAGAAAGATATGGAAATGTCCCGGCGGTGTAATGTAACTGGGCCATTCTGGTCATGATGATCATTCCTGAGAAAGAAAGGATTGTTTAGATTGAACTCAAACTACACATGTATTTATGTCATGTGGATTCAACAACCTGCCTACAATAAAACACAAAACAAAACTCCCAAAAGGTATCATCTTTAAATAATATGGTAAGAAAAAAAAACAGTATAATGTATTACAGTTTTTCTTACTGCCTCAAGATAGGTTAACATTCATTATGAACAACAAAGGAAAACAAAATCCAGCACATTCATTATTAATATTAGCTATCAAATGTCAGTCAAACCAGTCCAGTAAATTTTGGCATTATTAAGCAAAAGCAGAAACCAAGCTGAATTATTCTAGAGGGCTAGAAAGCACTGGTAAATATCATTACAGGAAACATATTGAATATATAAACTCACTGAGTGCAAAGTAATCCTATAGCAACTTAAAAAAATAATGTCAATAGCAATAGAAAGTGCAATAAGAGAGGGTTTCTTCCTCCCTCACCAACTGGAAGGCAGTTGTACAACTTCTATAACAAACCTGATGCAGTCTTGCTGCAGGTGGCCAGAATATCTAATTAAAACAGTGCTCCATTTATGTCGCCTGGTCACTGGAGTGGAGAAAGTCACAGGGCAAGAAAGAATATTTGATTCTGTTTGGTTTGTATTGATGGAAATAGAAGTCTATCTTTTTGACGGAGTATATCAGTATTCTCAAAACCAGTTTTGTAAACGTCTGGATGACTGGATTTGCAGGTTCACTTGTATGCCAATCCTAAATAGAGGCATTTGTGGCTATTGTACCATAAGACAAAATGCTTATTAACTCCGTGTTGCATATCAAGTGTTGCTGAAGACTTCAAATGAAAGCAAACATTTCATTGGAGTACAACAAAGTCCACCTTATTGCTTTTATCATGCATTCTCTCCTCAGTAGTCCATTTCTTTCTTTACAGTTATAGGATTTGCGGAGGTGGTGGGTCAGTAGCTTTAATAGCATGGGGTCCAAAGGTTCTCCATAGTGCAGCATGTGATCCTGTAAACATGAAATGTAATTGATTTGTTCTGAGGCAAAATGTCACAAAAGGTGTTTAATGCTGGGGGGCAATAGTCCTGAACTGGAGGAGCCAGACAAACTGAATGGAGACACATGCGTCACATGACCACCGGCATAGTTTCCCAAAAGTACAGTTCTAATAAATTAAAACCTCCTGTTCCATTTCACTGTTTCCCTGGTTTGGAAATGGTAGCCATTGCCTTGCCTGTGACACTAATCTGAGCTGAAGTGCTGGGTGATGACCAGATCTTGGGGCAATGGGATTCCGTGGCCTTTCACCCCAAATAGGTGGGCTGTAGGAGGGTTGAGAAGCACTGAGGGTGAACAGGTTATGGCACAAAAACACTGATCTGGTCTGAAGTAGTGAGGGTAGAGAAGGAGGTTGTGCATGCAGCATTTGTAAAGGGAGGAGAAAGTGTGCAGAAGAGAGGAGCTCAGGGCTCAGGGTGCACAAACAAGGGCAGGAAAAGAACAGTGGAGATCTACAAAGGCACCCTGTTGTGGTTTCAGAAGTGTAAGAGAGTGCAGAGACTTTACATGTATATATGTACTTATTCTACAGACAGTTCTCCTAAGCACTAGCGCTGCATCAAGTCCGCAGTGTTAAGGTTTATATTTGATGGGATTATGTTGCATATTGCAGAACATACTCAAAGTGCATCATTCAAGAAGAACCAATGAAATAACCTAGTTGTCTGTTCTTTTATTTTGTTAATGAAAACATTGTAGCTCCAATGCAGCTCTAGGTTTGACAGAAAAATGCTACAAGTAATGTACAGTAAAAAAATCTGTGAGTTGATGAAACTGTTAAGGACTTAAGGCCGATAAGCCCAACCCTAGGGCCTGGAGCTATTTGATAACAGCTGAAGTTTAAGGATACAGGAATATCCTGCCTACTGCTTCTCTATTGTATCTCTTGTTTGTCAGATTAAAAGCAATGAAACCTCTTTCATTTTTTTAAATAACAGCATTCTTACACCCTAGGACTCTGCTGGAGGCAATATACAGTAGACCTGTAGAATTACATCACGAGTTCCAACAGTTGTCTAGATTTCTTTACCAACTACACTGTTTCGTCATTGACAGTGAGTTGGCGATTCTTCCAATTTGCTCGTAATAGGTAGCCATCATAATGATATGCCATCTTGGTAATGGGCCCAACTGACTATTGTTCATAATAGGATTTGATTGGTCTGAACACTCTCACATCCAGATTTATTGGCCTGGGTGCCTGCCTGTCTGTGCCCTTGACTTGAGGCCCACATTACCTGCGTTTGCCTCCATCTGTATTCCTTTTTTGCTTATTAGACTAAGCAGAAAGTAATTATTTCTTGGTCATTCCATTCACTTGGCAGCAGGAGGTAGACTGGAGGCAAACCACTTCTGCAGACTAATCGGCTCACAGCAGAGGTGGCCCCTGCTACAAACAAAGTGTGTGTAAATGTCCTGGTTTCAACTTGCCAATACAACATGCATCAGAGGCCAAGTTCCAGCGGGTCATTTTTTAAACACCACCGTTAAAATTCCCCTTTTGTTCCTTGGCACACTCCCTTCCTCACTGACTCCTCCTTTTACCTGACTAATTTCCCTCTCATTGTTTCTACTCAGCCTTCAGCTTGTTGTCTCCTTCTTTCACTCTTCCTTTCCCTCTCAATCCTGCACTAATTTGCACTCACCCTTGTCTCAATCTTTCTTTCTCCTTTTCAGTTATTCTCTTTTACCACTTTTCCTCTTACTTCTTATTTCTCCCACTGCCTAACTCATTTCAGCCTCCTCCGTGCTCCCCAGCCCTCCCTCCCTGTTCCCTAATAGCCTCGCATCTCCACTGGCTCCATCTGCTATGACCATGAAGGGCACAATGCCCGCTGCTTAGCCCAAACCTCGGAGCTGCCACTCTGGCCACTGGACTGAACACACTGGCATATGTGTTGTTCAGGAGAATGGCACTACATGACTGCGACACACACACACCCACACACACACACACACACAGACAGACACACACTAGGAGCCAGGTGGTGGTGTCATACATATGCATACACAGGGATGTGTGAGCAAAGCACACTTTCAGTATTTCCACAAACACACACTCCAAAAACATCTCTGATGAACTCCAAAAAAACAGGTTTGGGACACCGACACGTTCTTAATCCTGTAGCCTGCATCGTAACATTTGACCTTATGACCTCAATAACATGAGGTTGAAAAGTTTTAAACTTATTGACACCTGGCTAAAAAGATCAGACTGTTAGATTTATTGGACCAAGTGGTGTGTCATGCTCCATCGCACGATAAAAGCATAACATGCCCTGATGGTGAGATTGCTCACTTTGTAAACACATCCACCACACCTACATCACCAGCATTTTGTCAACAAACACTAGAATGAAAAATATCATGAAAATGAAACGTTCAAGACAAGAACTAAGAACTTTTCTGTCAGTGAATAAAAACTCAACACATTCGTACGAGATATAGAAATGGACAAATGAGTGTTATTTCCATGCAAAGCGTTATTCAGTGACCCCGCAGCATCTGTGGAATCAAACACTGCAGCGCTACAGCTGATCAATAAAAGTTTCCTCCGACGCCCAAAATATTTCTCGTTGAGTGATGATAATATTAAGTGGATTTACTGAGGAGAGTCCGTCTGTTGTATCACTGCAGGCACAGGGACATGGATCTGGATCCTTCTCCACTATCCTTTTGACAGACGAGAATAACAACTGTAACCATGGAAACAGTCATGGGTGTTGCAACTATGGGGATGTGGGTGTTTGTTGAAACATGATTCTGTCTCCCCACTTTTTTGTGGGATTAAACACAACTAAAATCTGAAAAAAAAAACTACCCTATGTAAGAGTTCTGGTTCTGAAAAGACACACATGCGGAAGTCAAGTTAAGCTGATTGAACAGTTATCCACCAGCCAATCCCAGCAAATCCATCTGAGTCAGAGAGGAGAGAAAGAATATCAGCTGGTTTGACTGCTCTTGCGTGTGTGAGAAAATGGTCTCTAAAGCTGTCAACAAATTCGAGGTATGAAACAATACTGGGGTTACACTGGCTCACCAGGGCTAAACTGCACCTCCTGATAAACAAATTGTGTCCTGCCAGAGCTCAGCTCCATCAGCTTCAAAATCACCAACTCGTATACTACTTTCCAAGTCTGCTTTAAGATTCCGTCTTGCGGTACATAAACAAATGCAGAATGAGGCCTTTGCTCTTTCTCAAACAGCTGTAGTATCGCACAGCAGCAGGATCCATACTGTCTCCAAACTAAGAATGGGCCTGTGCACGATTTAAGCAGGTGGCTCAGTAGTGGTAATTTCATTATTTACATCCTCTGATGCGTCATTGCAGTTAACAACCTAAATGCTTTTCTGCTCAGCAAACAGCTGAACTGTTGTGTTTCTACTGTGAAATTACTGATTGTGTTTACATGCATTACCATCATCTTTGTTTTGAGGCTTATCCTGGTTTTGATCATATTTAGGATTTGGTGTTTACTTGGATCCACAGAAGTTATTCATATTCCTGTATACATGGTAAATAGTATCCTAGTTACTGACTGCCGTATGTTTTTGGGCAGGCACCTCTTATGTTTACAAACTGATCATTTAATTTTACATTCCTGTAACGTAATAATATTAAAATAGTATGTCTGTCACTGCAGTGTTATTGGTTTTAGGCCTGTACATCTGGATTATTGTATTGTTGTCCTTTGGAACTTTACAGAGCCTAATGGAGGGGAACATTTTCTTTTCTTGAATTTCATTTCAAAATTCAAACCACTGAAGGTAGCGAATGAAATAAAAAATAAAGATGAGAATCATAGTCATATCTGGCTATTTAGATATTTTAATTTCGTTTGAGACATCTGACTCTGAAAGTTCACCACAAAACTGTGAGTAGTTTTTAAAAAAAATACACTTAGAAAACTGAGCTGCAACATGTTGAGGAAGAAATCATCTCTATTCAAAAGTTTTTTTTAATTATGGGTTGTGACTCCTGAGCTCACTGGATAAAGGCTCTTCCTCTTTATATTGCTTTTTTTCTTTAACTTCCCTTTTTTTAAATATTACTTTTTGTAAGTTTCATTTTGAGAAAAAAAATCTATTTTAAAAAATAAAACATAAAAATTAATATAAGTCTTGTTTCATGCAATATAAACACATGTTTCACAGTCACTAAAAAGTCTAAAGTGTGAACTTAATAGTAGCATATTGGTGAATTTGGTAGAAATGTAGGAACTTAATTTTACTTTTGTATTTTATCAAAGGGAAATTACTCGCCTCCCTCTGCCATCATCACACCCCCCTACCCTCATGTTCAAAAAGGCCGATTTGCCCCTGGTCACAATTCACAATGACAGCTGGAGCCTCAAAGTGTTCAAAGTTGTAAAGATTACAAAATTCAAAAATTAGACTGAAATTTCACTACTGAAAACAAAATTAAAATGTTTTTAATTCTTGTTGGCCAAAACTAACAAAAATCAAAGGACAAAAATGACACGATTCTGGACTGAGCCGTGAACAGCACTTAATTTTGATTTGATTGCTCCACATTGCCGTGAGGTATGAGAACTGTTGGTGTGAGCTGGAAGTCGAATGTAGAGTCACACGGCAGCAAACGGATGGCTGTTCATTAGCATTGAAATGACTGTAAATGAGTTCTTCATGACCTCTCGCAGGTTTATCCCATCCTGACACTCTGATTATTTATAGCACAAGTATAGCATAGAGGCAATCAGGATCAGCCTGATCAATAACAGCATCAATATTATGCCTTCACACAAAACGGCAGAATTCCTCATCCACTGCTGCTCAGAGGATTATGCACAGCTCTATTCTTCCTGCCAAAGCTTTGTCAACTCAGTCTGATTACACCAGCAGTGGTTTTATGTGCTACAACACTGATCATACTGCATCTGGTGTGTAAGACACTACAGTTCTAACACTTGTTTGTAACCCACCCCCCCGCCCCACTGATGAGGGCAACGAAGCAGTGTGCATCAACCGCATTGTGTGATGGAGCTACAGCTGCTAGTTGCTGTAAAGGATGACAATTATTTGATGTTGACAGGTGTGCAGATGCAGCATGATGTCATAGTGTGTGAAAGATCCTGTACCCTAATCTTCTTTGAAGTCCAGGTCCAGGGAATAAGGAAGCATGAAATATGACAGTGTATAACAGCTGGATCATATTCAAAGATACTGTGAACCAAAACAAACCAGCGCTGCCAACAGCAACAGTATGCTATATGATTGTTTTCACTAATTTGAACACAATCAGACTTAACTGGTGGATCTAACGAAGCAATGACATAAACAGTTCTCTGCCTCACCTGGAAAAAGGTTGCATAGCTCCATAATGGGGCATGATTGTGTGTAATGCCTTATACAGCTGTCCACAAAAGCTCATACAGTTGAAGCAATCAAAGAACAAAGGAGAGCAAAGCTTTATGCTGGTGTGATGTTGCTGCAGGACAATGCACTCATCCACACAGCACAGGTGGCAAAAGCAGACAAATGTGGCTTTAAACTGTTGCCCCAACTCACCCGACCTGCCCCTTCTGACTTTTATCAGTTTCCCAAACTGAAATCCATCTCGTCATTTTCAGAGTGATGATGAAGACATCCTTGCTGTTAAGGAATATCTGGCGGCTCAAGATGTGACCTTCGTCTGTGAAAGGACAGCAAAGCTTGACATCAGTGGACCAAGTACATTGAAGTTAAAGGTGGCTATGCTGAAAAACAATGCAAAAACAGTCTTGACATTAGTGGTGAGGCCAAGAACTTTTGAAGTACCCTTGCATCTTTGGCATTTACTTTTTTGATTCACTGTCTTGCTTTACTTTTCAGCCGGCACTAGATGGGGCAGGACTCGTCACTCAGAAAATGGAGGAGAAGCTTCAAACATGTAGTGAAAGGACTGAATTTCTTTTTTAATAGTATTTTTTTGGCATTCTGCCTTTACTGACAGTGACAGCAGGACATGCAAACCACTATGAGCTGGAACTGAACTTAGGCTACTGTCATGCAAAGCCCAGATCTTACACATCTGATGTCTGCTCATCCAAGCAAGCTACTGGGGCTGAATTATTCCTTAACCTAACCATGTCATTTTAGTGCCTAAACTTTGGCAAATATTGAGTGAAAAGTGAATGTAAATAATGCATGGTAACGAAACATAAGTATAATTGTCCCACACAGGACATGAAAGTGCAGGTTATGCAGTCTTATGGAGACTTTGTGGCTCTTTCAAACTGGTAGCCTTTCCTAAAATGTCATAGGCTTGAACATAAGTTTATGTCAAAATGAAATTAAGTTTTCTTTCAACACATAGATGAGAATGCAGCTCAGTTGTGTAGGATTTTGTGGAGACGGGGTCACAATAGTAGCAACAGAGAGGTTAAGTCTTTGTGATCACAAGCACTATGATCTCCCCACATAACTGGAAGGTTACAATGATAAGATAGCAATACTTACGTGTTTAGGTGGTAGATTTAAAATGTAAAGTGATTTTGTAGTTTGAGCGGTTAATTAAGTTCCTGTTGGTTGGAGGGTCTTCTGACTTCTTCCTGTAACCCTTTCCAATGTAGCTGCTATGAGTGCATTATCACACTGTGAGCAGTTGAATCTAAGCACACAATGTTTTCAGTGAATACTGTGTATCACCGGAATGGATGTAAATGGATGGAACTGTATAAAAACAACATCAACATCGACTACATTTGCCTGGAAAGCATCTGCAGGTGTGAGTGTATGTACACAGCTTGTGCTTAACCTCCACACACACAAACCTTCCCCTGTGCGTATGTGAAGGTTTAGCTTTACTTCCCCATCGATTATCTGGCATTCTTAATTGAGCACTCACCCTGCCTTAACTGGAAACCCAATAGGCAGAAGTGGGAGAAGCCTGGGCTCAGCTACCCTGAACCACTATGTGTTCAGATTTGGGAACAAGAGGACACATGGATGCTTATAGGTTGATGTGCACATACAGCCGGTAAGACGATCCTTGTCTGAACGGGACAGTGGAGCCACAAAGATGAGACAGAGCCAAATGGGTAACCTTGGACTGCTTAAATGTTATTGGGACTGTTGTGTGTGCTTGCATATGAATAAAGAAATACAGTTTTTTGTAAAATGCAATCCAAACTAACGAAAAAGTTCAAAACATAAGAATTTATTTTTTTGTTTTTGTTTTTGCTACAGGATCATTCACATATTGATTAGAATTTAGTCTGGTGTAACTTATTTCTAAGCTTCTTACAGCGTCTCCCTGCAGACTTGCAGAAACAAAACCTCTGCATATTGCAAGAACAGTGCCCACTTTTATCCATTTAATTGCACATCCGTAGCTGTGCCAGGCCAACAGTGTTTATTCAACCTGTGAAGCATTTCAGCTGCAGGTTTTTACATCATTAGTTTACTGACAAAGAAGCATAGTATTGTTTCTCCCAATTTAGGAAATAATACTATATTCTATAGTCATTTTGAATTCAGTACATTTAAAAAAAATCCCTCAACACAGTTATAAATGTGTATATCTGCAATTTGGGCAGTACACTACATATTGTATGTGTGTGAAGGGCTCTGAAAAAAGACAAAAAGAATACAAATGAGCGTGGTTGTGTGCGTGGGTTATTTATTTTTCATGCCAAGAGGACTATCATGTGTGTATGCTTTTGTGCATAGCTGCATATATATATATATATATATATATATATATTTATCTGTGTATAACAATAAAAAAAGTTCCAATGTGTTTGTGTGTGTTTGCGTCATGACAACTCACAATCACGTGTACATTTTTCTTTGATGTGTCACTTTTTTATCTCCATCCACCACCTACTTCAAAGCCGAGTGCTCTACAGTCTAGTTGCCAATGGATACCATAATACGTAACTTTATACTGTCACTTATGCCAGATCATTTAATTGTTCTTTCAACGTGACTCAAATTAAAACCACTAAAGTAGAATGAAATGCACACTGAAAGTATCATGTCTGCAGCCATTAAAACTTGATAATTCAACACACTCTTAATAAACGCAGACACTGACAGTAATACCCAGTAATATATTAAAAGATGAAAAACCCCTTTCTCCTATTGTAACCAACATCAAAGGCTGAGAGAGGCATAAATAAATAGATGAATATATAGATGATAGAGGATGAAGCAGAGTGTTGGTAATTCTGTAATAACTGCCTCTCTGTTATATCCCCCCTGTGTTACCATAATACTAGAGAGAAAGAAAAAACACAAGCTGTAAGTTCAAGTGGGTCTGTCAGAATTCTGAGAAGACTAAACCTGGCCCAAGGGACCGCTGGAATAAACGTTTGAATTTTATAACCACTTTTATAAAAGGGAACACAATAGCAGCCAGAGGAAAATCAGATTATTAGGATCACTATGCAAATGTGTACTTGAGCGAGGCATTCATATCCTTGCCATCTTTTTGTAGAAGAGGCTTGGAGAGTGAGAAGAACACTTCCTTTAGGGCATCTGCATCGCTCAGCCAGCACGCTAATATTAGTGCTGGTACAGTAAATATCTCCCATTTCTCTGGAATACGGCATATACGTGTCTGCCGTGTGATAAAATGGAGGACACTGGATCGCATCAGTACATATACTGGAATGTACTGTAATTGCTGTCAGCTCAGAAATGCAAAGCAGTATTCATTTTGTGTAGATATCACACACCATTCAGAGAAAATGTGCTCGTGCAGTATAGAATACACATGGCACTAAATGACATGTTTTGATCAATTAATTTCTTTTTTCTTCATTTTCTGAAAAACTGAAACGACATAATGTGGTTATAATATTTCTGCCCATCACTTGTTCAGCCTTCAGAAGTATGTTTTGGGCCTCTTTGATGACACAAATGTCCTCAGTCTATACATACTAACATCACAGAACATCGTTTTCATCATTGCCCCCAGACACTGTTAGGTTGAGAAACATGGGCTAAAGGCAAACATGTAACTGACAGGATCATTTTGACCTGGACTTTTATCACATCAAGACCATACCTTGGAGCGGTTTTCTCACATATTCCCTTTACTATGTTACACCATATGGTCCACGGCAAACACATTGTTTGACATTATTGCCTTACAAAATATGCAGGGATTTGCACTGCAGTGTTTGATAGTGACCCAACATTACCACTGGATCAGTTTTGTGTTTTGTGCACATATAATAGTGAGCAATAGAAGAAACAGGATTTTCTATTGTTTGGACAAAACTACATTTGCCAGCAATTTTGCTGTTGATAAGTTAGTACTTTTAGAGGATTGCCCATGAAAGTGTTGTCTGTGCACCATTAAGGTGCATTTCAGCTTGGGGCCACTTAAGGGCAGAACAACAGGCTGTAAAAACAACACTGACTTATTGTCACCATATACATTTGATATAGCAAAGATGAAGGTAAACACCAAGCAGACTCTGTGTAGTATAAAGATTTCTCTAGATTTTATGTCCACCTGATGAATGTACAGACAAGCAACAAACTGAAGGACAAATATAAACCTTTGACCTAAGCAGTGAGGAGATCCAGTGGATCTGTTATGCTTGGAACTTTGTTGACATGCTTTGGATCCATTTGTCCTTTTAGAGGGGAGGGTCACTGCAAAACAATACAAAGCTGTTCTGAGTCATCACCTACTATAATGAACCATTTTTGTCCTAATGGAAGTGATTTCTTACAGAATAACATTGCCCATTATCCATAGTGCCATAAACCACACTGAATAATTTGATGAAAAATGAAAATGATGCTAAGGCCTCTATAGTTACCATATTTCAACCCAACTAAACACCTACAGTATGTGAGATTGTGAACCACCATGTTGTACATTTCCCTTCCCCACTATCATCAAAACAGGAACACCTCCATCCAGTAGAGTTCCAGAGACTTGGACAATCTTCCTCTTAGTTTCAACAACTTTTCAGCTGCTAACTGCTTCATGGTAGTAACCAGCTAGTAATGGAGCAAACTTTATTGGTGTTCCATTTGGTTCCCAAGACGTAGCAACCAGCAGGTGCTTTTCATGGAACAAAACTGCCTCCTTCAGCTTAAAATGTTTGGTGAGTGGAAAAAGATTGAAATAAACTTTTAAGACTTCAGTCATGAAATAAACACTATAAGAAGAAACACATCATAAAGCATGGCGTTTTGAGCTGAGTGCTGATTACTTGCATTTGTCAGCATGGAGAACTTTGCTCTATGAACACGACTGTACAGCTGAGAGAAAATGAAGGTGCTCAGGCGAACTTGTTTCTGTGTTGACCGACTGTATTGAGCAAAGCCTGGTCCTACATCTGAGTCTGCCAGTGCAATTTCAGCCATGTATGCCCAGCTGCCCTTCAGCTCCCCTGGGCTGACTATCTGTCATGATGCCTAATTGTCACTGAGCTGTGTCTTGGCAAACCTGCGAGTAAACTGCACATTTCTTGGAGATCAGTACATTTGCTTTCGTACAGAAAACTAGTCATTATGCATGTCCAGCTTTTACTCAGGGATTATTTTATCAAGAAGGCCGTGTCGTAACTTTCAAATATCTTTCTCATATAACCAGTAATCTGAACGAAATTATAGCAGTCTTGAGTCAGTGATGACTGGCACAGTCTGTCATTTTAGTTTCTAGATGACTAAAAATACCTATCTTACGAGCAGGAACTTTGGAGGATCTTGTATTATGGAACTAAAATTAGACCCAGGTTCTTGACTATATAAAAGGAGAGTGAATCTCATGAAAAATTATGGCATCAGACTGTAAAATGATACATTTCTATTCAAATTACAGGTAACAATACAAATTATGACTCTGGTGAATATAAAGAAGGTAGCGGGGTAACATGGCTAGAGCTTGACAGAGGGAGGAGAGCAGGGTGGATGAATGAGTGAACAAAACCTCAGACTAATCATTCTCTGACTTTAACTAAATAGTTTGTCCTTCTACCTTGAGAGCACATGTCACATTCCCTGATAAAGTGTTTTAACCCAGCATGTACGTCACCAGTCAAATCTTTTTGAGCCCAGACCTAACAAAATTTGACCACAGTATTGTCAGATCACAAATATATATAGGACAATGTCATTTTTAGCTGAATTTTAAACAATGTGTTGTGTCATTTAATTTGGAGGACTTAATTCATCAAAATAGTCCAGGAAAAGTTCCTGCAGACTAAATGGCCTTTTTAAGTGAAGCCTTTAGTCACTGTCATTTCCCATTGCTTTATACATTATTTTAGGTGACACTGTGTACAGTTTTCCTTATCATCCAGACTTTTCTGTCCAAAAGCATTAAAATGCCACAAAATCTGAAATTCTGCAGTACAAGTAATCTTTCTTTTTCATAACATCTCCCTGAAGAGTGTGGTTGATGAACATAGAGGCTGTTTGCAGAGAACCAAGCAGGCAATTTTATACTTTAGGGAAAAGAAATTTTGCCAGCATGTACGCTAGAATGTACTTACAAGTAGTTGTCAATATGCCTTTGCACCAGTGTCACCAAGACAAATTCTCAGTACAGTCATTGCACTTAATGCCCCTGCCTATTTCATATGCACTCTGTATCCTCACATTTTATACGTGCTTGGCACTTTGATTCCATGCTGTCAGCTGTCAGCAACCTCAGATGAACCCGGCTGGCTTAGTCCAAACCTGATAACTGTCTCTGCTTTACTTTGGGACGGAGTATCTCCATCTCCATGGCCACAGTCTAAATGAGATGAGAGATAATAGACGCAAGTGTGCAAAAATGAAACTGCCTCAATATAGTCTCTGTGAAATGACCTTTTAACCCATTGTTTCCCCTGCACACACAACCCAGCCCAGTGTACTGGTCACTGGACACACCAGGACAAATCTCGGTGGTCCACCTCATCAGCAGACCGGTGGACCATCAAAAAATCCATAAAGTTTTTACTGGCCCTGTCTGTCTCCTTACCAGGCCTCTCTTTGTGCCTGTCATTCAGGGTGCGCATGAGAGCATGCTGTGTGCGACCCAAGCACTCCCTCCCACCCTCACCCCCCACCTCCCCTCATCCAGGCCGGTCCCAGCGGAAACAGCCAAGGCTGAATTTCTCTCCTGCCCCACCCTCCTGTCACCCTCAATCCATCCTCTGTGTCACACTCAGGTATTGTCAATGACACGAGGAAAGAAAATAATTGATGGCGTTTCATGGCGTGTTCACACAGATGCACACAGCCGCCATGTTCATGGCTGTAATATGATGCTTCACACATTGTCAGTCTTGAGCACACATACTTCATTTCTGAGTTCAGGGGCAGTCAATCTTTACTTTTTGCTGCCCTCGGGATCTGCTGCTGCCACTGATGTTCAGGGTTTTCCCTTCCTTCTCACCAACAATTCAAAAGATACAAATATATGCATCTATAAATAGATATTTATTTATAATCTCACTAAACAATTATGCTGTCTGAGTGGTATATCCACGTAATTTCAGTGTGAAATTCAATAACCGGTGTTGTGCCAGTTCATGCTTCAACAGAACTAGCTCAAAGTTTAGTTCACACATATGAAAATGAACTAGTTCACGTTCAAAGTTCACTTTTAAAAAATCTGAACTAAGTTCACAGTCGTAAAAATGAACTAGTTCACGTTTTCTTTGTTACATTTTTTAAATGGATAAAACCCTATATTACTCAATAGAACCAAGTGTGAACGTCAGTCTGACGTTCATACTTGTTTTTTCAGACCAGGTCAGACACAGTTTGCATAAAAATGTGAGGTTCTTGCTGTTTGTGTCTTCATTTGTAAACTCATAAAACTTCGCTAGCTCTTTTGCTAAACTTGCTGCGGCACTAGCCATGCTGGGCTGTCATCAGTGTTTGCCATAAACTGTCGTAAAACCTGAAAACCGCTTTCTCTTGCGAGAGTTTTCAAATGAATGTGAACGTGAACGGTGCGTGCCGCTCACTGTCGTGAGAGTGAGCGCGTTCACGTTCATGTTCATTGTTTGAAAACTGATGTGTTCAGTTCAACGTTCACCAAAAATTGAATGCGTTCATGCACAACACTGTCTATAACCTTTTAAATTTTTAGATGTTTAAGCTGCCTACAACCTTTTTTGAAGAACACAGTATCGTACAAGAAATAAAAACTTGGAAATGTATCCTAATTAATGTTGTACTTGGTCATAAAGCTACATCTGATCTGGTCAAGTATTAAAGTTCTTGACAGTATACAGAACATTACAGTTTTCCAGCACACTGACTATATTTTTTATATTTCTGTCAGGTGACATCTTCAAAACAGACACCTTTTTTCTTTTTTTGTGAGGCACTGTCACATAGAGCAAACTTAGTTTTAGTCGTATAACTTCAGGACTGTTTATGCATGTCCCTCTGGAAAGCTGCATACATTTTCTTGGCTGAAATCTGACAGGAGACTGTCTACACTGTCAACTCAGTTTGCCTTCCACTAAGGGGAGGGATGCTAAAAAGCAAAACAAAGACAAAACAGCTGGTTTGTGCCAAATCCAATGGCAAATGTATGACAGGTGTGAAGTAGAGATATGTTCTATGGCAGAAGAGGACAGAAAACAATCAAATCAATCAATCAAGGTGAAGAAACAGAGACAGAAGAGACAAGGGTATTGAAGAACACGTGCATAAGGGTAAAGGTGAAAAGAGCAATTGAGCAGTAAAGACGCTGAAGGGAAGGGAGGCAGAGGGGGAGATAGATACTCCTAGCGTGAGGTTTCTCACCTGCCCACTGCTTGTGCAGATCATCTGCTGCCATACGCTTGACATGACGTTCACAGAAAGATGAAGACATCATATTGGCATTCTGCCTCTGCATCTCAAAGCAGTTCTCCGTCCTGTCCTTCTCCATCAGTGTCGCATTTCCTCTCTCCATCTTCCATACAACCTCTTTACTGCTCTCTCCTTTCTCCCTTTTTTGCCCCATAACTCATTGTTTTGCTGATAACCCTTCCATTCTGTTTCTTTCCACATTTCTCATTTATTATACCCCTCACTGCCCTCCTTCATACTAAAATTTAGACATTTTTTGATTGCTTGTTGGCCCTAAAAGTCTCTCCCTGTATCTGTTTGCCTCTCTCACCTCTTACCCCTCCACTTCTTGGTTACATGTGCTTCTCTTCGTCACATTTCATTTTGTGCTATCTCAGTTGCACTTGCTTTTCCAAGTAGTTCTCCATATTTTTTCCACCGTGTCAAAATTGTATTCCAAGTTTTGCATTTGAAAATTTCATTCCGACAACTTCTCCTGCAATAGGACGTCACACAAAATATGACCAAATTGCAATGCTTGTTATTATGGCAAAACTAAATTTGTGACCGAAAAAATAACACATTAATGCACATTAGTTTTATTTAAAGATAAACATAAAGAGACTTTGTTGTCATTGTGCATAAGTGCAACGAAATTTGTATAGAAGAACACAACAATTAGCAGCTATGCAAATAAGAATAAAAAAGAGATAAAAAGATAAATAAAAATACTCTTAAAATAAAAAGAATTCAAACAAAGTATTATATACTTATAACAAAGTGTTCAAGTGTTGCATTGGACTACAAGAAACAATAGCATTATGTGTTTATTACATTTTTACCACATATGCATAAATATAGTCATGTGACATCAAGTGTGATCTGTGGTGTAAAAACAGATATTTAACAGACAGAACAACAGTGAGAGATCATTCAAAAGTCTGAGGTCCTGAGGCAGATAATTCCTGAGTTTAGTTGCTCTGACAGCAAAGGCATGGCCTGCTCTTACATCTATAGACCCAGAAGCAGCCAGCAGGTCTGAGGACCTCAAGCTGTGTACAGGTTGATAGACCGCTTGAAGAAGTCAGCTATTTAACTACCAAGTGGTCAGTCGAGGCTGGAACTCCAGCTGTTCAGAAAGATTTTTTTGAACTTACAAAGCTGGCAGAAGGAAAAGTATAAAGTTTTCATGGTTCAGTAATTTTAGAAAGGTCCTCTGCATATTTTCTCTCTACCTGATGTCCCCATGTAGTCTCACCGTGTTGTGGTTTTAGTGAACTTTGTGAAAATGTCTGAAACTCTAAACTTGTTGTTGTTGTTGATGGTCACACTTACACAACCAGAGGGGTGTACTACGAAGTGAGATTAACAGGTTTGCCAGAGTTTTCATAGTCAGAAAGTTGGTTCTCTTTTAACCGGGCAGATCGCCATGGGAACTTCTGCTGTACAGCTAGCCTGCTCCAAAGGCAGTTATGTTGAGAATTTTAGATTTAAATGTGCAAGAAGCACCAGTCTCTCACCAGATCTTTTCTTGATGATATTCTCTATGAGTAATACAGATCCTTAGCTGAGGGAATATTTTAGATCAGCAAACTTTTAGAGCTGCACATCAGTGATGCCACTGAATCAAGCCGTGGCTATTGCACAAAGTGCATACGTCACGTTGCCACAGGAACCTATATGCACTCAGTTGGAAAGACAGAAAATGCTAGTCTGTTCTACACTGCAGCTAATAGACCACAGATGAGAAAGTTGATTGGCCCATTGGTATTTATCACAGAGAATATTCTATCTATCCATTATCTATACACTGCTGAATCCTCCCCAGGGTTGCGGGTGGGCTGGAGCCTATCCCAGCCCATTCAAGGCGAAGACAGGTCGCCAGTCTATCACAGGGCTACACATAGAGACAAACAATCAAGTACACTCACATTCATACCTACGGACTATTTAAAATTACCAGTTAACTTCAGCATGTTTTTGGATTGTGGGAGGAAGCCGGAGAACCCAGTGAGAACCCATGCATGCACAGGGACAACATGCAAAACCCCACACAGAAAGATCTCAGGCCCAGGCCAGGACGCGAACCAAGGCTCTCCTGGCTGTGAAGCCATGGTGCCATCAACCAAGCCACTGTGCAACCTGCAGAGAATACTGATCCAATTAAAATAAATTTCAAAAACAGTGATTTCCATGTATCCCTCATGAGGACCTTTCAGACCTAGGTGCACATCTTCAATATCATGTTTAAATGTATGACGTTAAGAGTTCTAATATGAAGCTGTCATGTTAGAAACAAGTGGCTGCATTGAAAGTGCAAAATGAATATATCAACCTACCCAGTAATCAATTTTCTGCCAGCATTGCCCTCCTGTATTATTTGAAAAACAGTGCTTTTTACATTTTTTAAAATATTATTTATGGCTCCGTGGCCGTTGTGACAACCTACCTGAATCACATGGTTTTACTGGAGAACACACAGAGCCTGCTGAAAAAATATCTTCTTCACAAAGAAAGTTGGTAACATACCTCTGATCAGATTTTAGGGTTTGTCGACCCAGTTAACATAAAGAAAGCTTGACTAAGTTGAACTTGCTTCATAGCACACCCCTCAGTACAATCTCAATAATAAATGCCAATAACAAACACTTGATCTTCAGATGTCATTTAAGACTAATTCTCATTGATACGATCAAACATGTTACCATAAAATCTAGTCTAATGATACACCTGCTGCCATTTTTTAAAAAGTCATCCAGATTCTTTTCTGTGCTCTAGAGAAATGTCAAAAAAGGTAAAACTTTACCTGAAAATTTTTTTTTAAATGCAGATCTTCACAAGCGGATTTAAGTTTTTATATCTATACATTTATTTATGTCTGCCGTTGTCATTTAGTTATTTAGATTTTCAGTAAATGTAGTTTGAAAACCTCCTCTCCAAACTCTGCCACTTTCTCTCTCCTCACCCTCTTCCTTCCTTTCACTCTTGCCTGGCTTTCAAACTGGTCTAGTGGGAGACCGGAGTGCTCTTTGGTGGCGCCTCATTTCCATTTTGATTTCTCTTTGCCTTTGTAGTGGTTCATCATCTCCCGTCTCTCTGCCTCACCGCCCCTCGACCCCTCTCTCTTGACTCCCCCTGGCTTTCATCTTTCCCCTCCTTCATCCCGTCCTCACAGCTTGTTTATCTATTGGCTTGTTTGTACAGACGACCACCGACCCATTAACCTCACCAAACCATGCCTCGTCTCATCTGTGTCAAGATTATAGAACACGGCTCAGACGTCTGTGAGGACTGGTGGACATATGAGCCTGCATGCTTCCCTATATCACATCTGAAACATGATGTTCTGTACAGCGGCTAGCCTTTTGGGGACTGATGGGAATTCTGATGCAGGCACTTATTTAGGTGCAGGCACTTATATATGAGATAATGGAAGGCATAGATGGAGAGGTGCCAGAGTTAGAGCTTAAAGCCTGTGTGGAAATGAAGGACTGATAAATTTACTATCTTGAGATTACAAGTCATTCATTTCTGAACTTGGTCTAAACCTTTCCGATATGTCAGACGTGTAGGAAGAAGAAATAAAATGGATATGGTGAGAAAAAACACTTTTGCAGTACAGTGTCAGATAGCAGAGCAGGGAGCAGATAAGAAGAGAAGAAAAGAGTTCTAACAAGACAACGGGTGAAAAGTGAAAGCTGAAGTATTTACTGTGGGGAATAACAGCATCAGATAGACAGGGGGGTAGGACAGACGTGACATGGAGCATAGCATGAGAGACCTCTGTCGCTCCTCCTTGAGCAAACTACGCTTCTGTCCTCAGACTACAAACTCTCAGTGGGCTTTACAGAGTTGTCACACATCAGATATCACTCAAGGTGGCTGGATTGGGGTGTTGATTGGAACAGATCTCACTATCTTGTCAGGGTTTTGTTCGCCAAGCGTTTGTAATTTAGCTCCAATTTGACAGACAATAAACCATTACAGTGAGCTTGATGGAATGTCTGTCGGGACAAATGCAAAATTCTCATGGGAAAATAAAACCTGAATGCCCACCAATGCATAGCATCACTATTTTCTCTGGATCTTAAGTTGTCATACGGTAGAATAGTATAGTAAGGGAGCAGGTAGACATATGGTACCATGGGTGAAGCTTGTTATCTTTCTGTTGGCAGGCTCCTACTTATCTTTGATGCTCTTTTTTCTACAGCTGCCCTGCTTATGTGTCTTTCTGCAAGTTCTAAATCAATCAGTCATCTTTTCTAAAGCACTGCTTTTGTCAAACACAACCAACTTCCCCACTGATGTATGCTCTTGTTTGTGTCTAAATGTTTCTTTCCAGCCACAATGGCCACAAATCCAAGACACTACACTTGTTTAAGGCCTGTACAGAATCAGTCACTAGTGATCAATGCACTTCACCTGCTGCTTTGATGTCTTGATTGACTTGCTCACAACTATGGCATCATGCTGGCATCAGCACAGATGGCCACAAAAGTTCAAGATAGCTACAGTTTTCAAAACCATGTTCTTCAACAGCTCTCCACCAACTGCAGCGCCTCAGGACATGATGAGATGTGCCTGGCAGCCCACTGATCTAAGAGCTCAGCTTCAAAAACATCACGTTTTATAGCAGTCCTCACTTTCTGTTTGATTGTAACAATTTTGGCTTTATTAGACTTATTGCAGGCTTTGAAGTTAATACTCTCTGAATGATGACAATTTTTCCAACCCTGATGAGCTGAATAAATTCACTCCAAATGCAGAGACAAGAAACACGTCTTAACAAGAAGTGAGTTTGTTCTATTCCTTGTTTTAGTTGTTAGATAGAACTTATTTGAGAAAAGTTTGCAGTCTTTATGACTGACATTGTGAAACATATAAACTAGAATGGAAGACACCAAAAGTTGGTAAACTGATTAACATAACAGCACCTGTTTAACATTAACTGTTGGTCATATATGGCCAAGAAACAGTATAGCAACTCAGAATAGACTGAATAAGCTGCCCTTTTTATTAAAAAATGACTCTGTCTTTTTTTTTAAATAAAAAGCATATAATACATTTGTTTAATGTGAGAAGATGCACATCAGTGAAAAGTAATTTTGCTTTTTATACCACCTAATTTCCTCCAGTTGAACATTGAAGCTGAAAAAATGCTGCATTCCAAGACCATGGGGTCCCTTCCAAACTTACCAGCTCCTAACAAAAGTAGCCTATGGACCTAAAAAGTCAGCTTCACTTTAGATGGGTAATTCTACTACAGCCAGCAGGAGAAAAACTGAACTGACATACTGAGCAGCTCCCATATATATATATCAAGTTTCAATGTGCTCATAAAATCTACATTTATTACATTTTCTCAATTTCGATCACGGTAAAAAAAAAGAAGAGACTCACTCCAAATGAGTCACACACCACTACTATGAGCTCAGAACTGTGATAAAAAGCAAAATGATGTTGATTACTGTTGGATTCTTTTGGTCTGCTGATGAAAGAATCAAGGCCTTTGAAAAATGGCAACATATTTTATGTGCTTCTTCAGCTCGTCTATAAATAGGCCGATGCAAGTTCTAATAGTTATTGGCATTCATATCACAGAATTTCATTGACAATTATTGCTAATGTTTTTGGATCAGTGTTAACGTCTATTGTGTGAAAATTCAAGGACGATGATGGCCCAGATCCTGGCGTGACTTTGAGAATAAGTTAACCATTATTTACTGGTACTACACACACATAGTGGAGAAATAAGAGTTAACCTGTTTTCCTGAGTGTCCATTCAAACCTGTTAACCCACATGGTTTCCATATAAAGATGAAACTAGACACTGGAGTCAAATTAAACGCATGCTGCTCAAACAGTTTTTAAAGTCTCCTTCTTGAGCTGTCACTCCTGTAAGTTTTTAAAAGCCGGTTGAACGGCTGCAGCATATTGTAGAGGAGCAGTGAACTTCGCCTGTTGCACTTCAATCTCTGATTTCATTTTGTGCTGTGAAATATAATTGAGGATGAAGTGTGCAGCCCGCAAACTGCAGATCTCATTGAAGCGAACAAGATAGGATGAGAAATGACTCAGTGCGTCAGTCATGTGTGTCCTAGAGATGAAGCGCTGTACATTTGGGAGTATCTACCATTTTCTCAAACCTAAAGAGACTGAAGACAGAACTGGTGCTGCTCTGTCTGCCGTTGACTCTCTTCCCCCCTCAAACCCTTTTCTCACTCAACCTGTTCCTCTGTATGTCTTTATCTTCCTCTTTCTCCACAGCCTGAATAGATTACAGGCTGGTGGTACAAGTCTTCAGCTATGAGCTTCACATAGGTTACAACATACATCATCAGCAACTCAGATGAGCTGAAATTTACTAGGGAGAAAAGCAGACCAAAAGACCTACAAGGCAGAAAAGGAGGAACTGGGATGGAGGATGGTGTCGTACAGGAGGTGGAGGGTAAAAGGAGGTTAGAGGGAGGAGTACAAATGGCCTGGAAAAGAATATGTTAGTGTCCCAGTCCTGGAGGTGCTTCAACAATGGATAAGGAAACATTAGCCGCTGTGGTGATACATCTTTAATGGCACTTTATGGGCCCTGTCTTCAGCTAAAACAATTGAGCCATTCTAGCGGGGGACTGGGTAATATACCAAAAAGAGTGAGCTGGTGCGTATGTATGCATGTGTGCTGACAAGGGAGAAGAAGAGTGCAGAAGGAGGGCAAACAGAGGGAAAAAACAGCTTCGCAGAAGAAGAAAAAAAAAGATGATTTGGCGCAGACACTAACTTGATTAAAAAGTTGGTTCGGTTGCAGGAGCGTCGTTATGCAGCCATCCATAACTGAAGAACACCAACAGATTGCTTGGCTCTCAGCTGATGCAATTGTTCCAAGGCTTGGAAGGAGAAAAAAACATGGTAGTACCATCCAAGGAGTGACATAAATAGGATTCAGAATACAACATGTACTATGAATTAATGAACAAATGGTCTTTTACAGTCTCCTCTGTTGGTTTGTTTCCAAGCTTGATGCTGAGTAAACCAAGATCAAATATACTTCGAACACTTTCTACTGTTGTTTCACCACTTGCCCATGTTTTTTTTTCCCCCTAAATTTGAAGATATGCATTGGAAAGTAGTGATGGAACAATTCATGTTAAACACTCATCAAACAAGCAAAAAGGGGGGGGCATTACTGTGTAGCAAAAATCATGTCCAGATTTAGTGATTTTGCATTTTTCAGACAAGCAGAACAATCAAGAGTTCCTTTATTGGTTGGATCAGTGTTCTAAAAAATTGTTTTGGCTGACCTTCATAGTTACACTTGCCATCTTGACTTTCCATGCTCTAATTTTGCTATTCTGTTCTTTTTGGTACACTTGACATATATCACATGTACCACCCAGTAAGCAGGGTCCCTTCTCTGTTGCCCTTCAATTATTTTTGTGAGAGTTTTTCCTAACTGAATCTATGATCTAAAATAATCGGTACCACATGTTGTAATAATCTCTGACGCTGGCATGCAGTATGCATAAAACGGACTTACTGCTGCTGCACTAACTCATGTTATTTCAGAGCCACTCTCATCTGTCCCATGGTTGTCCCTCTGCCTGAAAGCTACACCCACCTGCACCCTCCGTCCAGTTCATTTCCATTTATTTCTGATCCCACCAGATTGTCTAGTTTGGCTTGCCAGGTTTAGCCTGAACCGTATCTTTCAGTGTAGACCTGACCTTTTTGTCTTTTTTTGGTAAGTTTGTACGTCCTCTATTTGCCTACCTGTTTACTTTGCCTGCCTTTGATCTTACATAAACTTAAACTTTAATGTTATTGCTCTATCATGCCATCTTATACGACAGAACCTTCTTTACTTGGTTATTAAGTATTAATTAATTAAAAGGAATTTCACCACCTCCATTAGAACTACCCAAAATGTGGGCAATCAGACTTTTAACAAAACTGGGGAAAAATCGTTTGCTTAGTTGATAGTTGAAACATTTCTGTGGCAGATGGCATCAGCTTGGAGAATTTGGATGTATGAACTCTGTTAACGAAGTCTATATTATTGGTTTCACCTCTTGCAAAGAAACAAGTAAATAATAATATAATAAATGAATAATCTGACTTGGCTTCTCTCTGCCAACCACTACCACATGTCTGTTTATGTAGTCATTTTATTTATCTTAAAGGGTTAAACACACCACAAACTCTGGCTTACCGTCTTTAATTGCATTTCTTGTCCACTGTAAGACATTTTAACCTTTAGCTTTGCTATAGTAGTTAGCTTTTATACAGGAAAGCAGACAGTTGAGTGCAAAGCTGTCTTCATGCACTGAGAATTTATGTTTGCATTCCAGAGACTTCATTTCTTGAGTGTTAAGTAAGATTTAATTAGTATAGTGTAGTTAGGGACAAAAAAAAAAAAGAATCTCTTGATGCCATTATTTTTCAACAAATGAAAACATTCACATTTTTTGGAGAAGTTTGTGCAAGAACTCTTTTTTTAATTCTAAACTTTATAATTATGCAGAAAAGCCTCTCACTCCCAGCATCGGTGAGCTCAAAACCATTTGAGTGATTCCCCAACGACTAAACAGCATAAGGTGCAAGAGTTGGTGGACATGGGCAATTGTATAATGTAGGTTTTGCTAATAATCCTTTGTTAAAAAATGGGACATAACTGTAGCGAGCAGGAGTCAGCATGTGTTCACAGCAGGGCCACTACATCAGTAAATCTTCTAGGTCAAGGTCAAGAGGTGGAGGGGATCAATGGCATCGAATCAACCTCAAGCACGAGGGGGAAGGAGGGGTGAGATAGAGAGATAGGACAGGAAGGACGATGGCAGTGGTGTTGACTGGGAGGCGGGGGAGGAAAGGTGGGTCACCATTAACCAACGGGACAAGAAGGCCGCTGGGGCCTTCGATTAGCCCCAGCAGCAGTCAATAGTGGTTCGATGAAGCTCTCTGAGGGAGTGACAGTGAGTGGTATTTGTAGGGCAAAAGTAAGGAATGTTAGGGAGTGGCTTTGTATATGTGTGTGTGCAGTGGGCAAAGCCAAGAAAAAAAAGACCTCAGGTATATACAAAGACATGGAAGTCAAAGTAGTCAAGGTGTCAAGAAGGATCTTCATTGACAAGAACTGACTCTGTGAAAAGATTTACTGGCATTAAAACGTTTTTACATTTCTTGCTAAATCCAGCAAGAGATTCGGTATAACACCAAATATAACATACTGTACAGGCATAACATTATGACAAAATCTTGTTGGTCCTTCTTAAGTGCTCAAAAATGCTCTGAAGCATTTGGAACGGACAAGAGGACCTCTCAGGATGTTCTATGGGGTCTGGAACAGGATGTTGGCAGTGGATCATTTAGGTACTCTGGATTGTGCAGTGGGGCCTCTGTCAATCAAACTTGTTCCACTGCATCCTGTTGTGTATGAAAAGCGTGTATGAAGTTTGGAGGTCAAATCAACATGTTGGGCCATTGTCATGTTCCTCAACATGTTCCTGATTGTTTGATGTTTTTGCCATGTGGTGGGGTGCATTTTCCTGTGGGGGTAGGCCAGTGACATTTGGGATTACCACTGGCGCAAGGAACTGTGCTTGTTGTGGGACAATGTTTATTTGGGTGTCTAAGTCTCATCAACACGGATAGCAAAATCCAAGGTTTTCCAGCAGAACAGCACATAGTACCAATATGATCAATGTTATTCACTTCACCTGTCATTGGTTTTAATGTTGTGGCTGATCCATGTATACTATTGTTGTAAAAATTCTTCTTACCGTCTTCTAAAGCGCATGCACATGACCTAAAAAGCTCCTTCAGCACAATCAGCCACTCAGGTGAAAGTGAATCACTGACCTCTGAGTAACAGATGGAGCTGAACAAATTGAACCTTACCCTATTCCTCTGTAAAATGGGTGGGTAAAGTCTCTATCCCACTGATAGTGTCATACAAGAGGAGTATGGAGTGGAGAGGGAGTTTTTGAAAAACCAGAAATTTCAGCACCTGGCCAAGATAGCTGAGTCACCAGTCTCTCATAGCCCCAGTCAATAGCACAGAAATTCAGCGTGTTATGGTGATTATCCTTAAGGTGTTACGATTGTTGAACCTGTTATAGTTCTGATTCGGGCTGCAGGGTGTGCCGAGCCCTTTTAAGTCGGAGGTGGTTGATTCTGACAGAAGTGCGGGGCAAAACTGAATGAATAGATCTAGTGCAGCTTTCTCAATTTCAATACATGGGTCTGCACTTGTGCGTAGGGCCTCCAGGAAATAGTCCTATGCAAAAAGTAAAGTCTGCCACTGAGACCAGCTCCTGTGTGCACTGCTTTTGTTACCAAACCAAAATGAAAGCATTATAGCTCTAAATAGTGTTAAAAACTCACTTTGGTCCCATGTGACAAAGTTTAGCTTGCTTCAAGCAGTGCAGAAGGTGACTGACTAATACATGAGTTTCCCGTTGGGGTTTACTGTATCTGTATGCATTCACTTCTGACCTGATCTTACTCAAGCTGCTGCCTTCCACATGATGTATAGGAATGAATACTAAACAGATCACTTTGGGGTCTTTGGGGCCCCACCAGATATGTTAATGGGGGCGAATGAGACAGTAGACTCAATGCTTTCTTAGCCTGTTATCCTGTGGATTTCTACTGTAAGTGTTGCTGCTTCGGTTTTTTTGACTGGCAGCTTTTAGTGTCAGTGTTTTTCATTTTGACTTAAACATTTTTAACTCAGAATGTATTTATACTTCTGCAATAAAATAAGTCATGAGTGTTTTTTCATTTTTTTTTTACTGTTATTTCATATTTGACAAAGCAGGATGGCATGCTGTGTTATTTCATAATACAGGTTATTTAGTTTGAGTGCAGCTCACTTGAATTTCTGTTACCTTAGTAAAAACTCACCTTTCATTTCTTTTTGCAGACCTTACTGTCCTTGCACATTTTTTACACCACTTCATCCAAATTAATCCTTTTTTTCCTGTTTCTTTGACTGTTCTGAGGAAACTGCATCATAACCTATCTTGACTATTTCACAAATATGTCCCAGAATTATTTCATTTCTGTTTTAAGGACCATTTGAGATTCTGTATTCATTGCTCAGGTTTTGGCTGTGCAACTATAATTACCTGTCATCCGCTGTGGTTTGCCCTGTATTTACCCAGCTGTTAAATATGTGCTTACTGCTGTCAAGAGTTTTTTTTAAAGGCATATTTTGGTTGAAATAGCCGTTATGTTTGGAGTCTGGTCCGTAGAGGTTTTAGTTTTGTGTGTTCTGAGCTTTACTACATCAAATGGTCAAGTTAGGAAACACTGAGGGACCTGTATTTACATGGAGAGTTGCTCGCAGGGGAGCTTTGTTGGCCAGCACTGTAATGCACACTGTCCTGTCTGCCTCGCCTGTACACACACATACACACACGCATGCGCGCACACAGGCATGCGGTGCTTTGCATTTCACTTTCCACTGTTCCTCCGTCCCTCTGTCCTTCACCAATCACACACAATTGCACACACGATACACAGACTTCCGCCCATCTGTCGCCAGCAAAGCCAGAAAAGGAGAGGAAAAGGCTGTATAAGTAGGTCTCACAACAGTGTGTGTGTGTGTGTGTGTTGTTACACATAAAACCTGTACCTGTGTTTTCCAAGAAGTGAGAACAATGTGATGTGAACGTTTTGGTGTTGTGACACAATGTGATATCTGCAGTGACCCAAAAATTGGCTGTGGCGCTAACAGCGGGAGAGAAGGGGAGCGGAGGCAATAGACAAAAGACAGAGACAGGAACAGACAGAGTGGTGGGACACCGGAGGAAGACTGAGGGTGATATTGTGGATATACTATATGTTTACCTGCCAGCAGGAGGACTGTGGCTCAATCTCCTCTCCCCGTGCTTCCTCAGCTCCTCTCCCCACCCTCTTCTGTCTTGTCTGTGCTCCCTCAGGTCATACGATCTTACACCATCCGGGTCTCTTCACTGAGAAGCTGGGGAAAATAAGGAGGGAGGATAAGGGATGCACATGAGAGGAGAGATCACTCCAGCATGTGCATTATGACAGCAAAAAAAAATAGCATTAAACTATGCCTAAAGCTTGACATTAACTGTTTCAATCAGTCAGTACAGTCCTCAAGACATTTTGGTGAACTTTAACATCTAAAATCATATCGTAATAGCAGCGTCTTAAAAGGTTCTAAAATTAGGATATCTACTCAGAGGTTTTTTTCTGGCTCAGAATGAACTTTTGAGATGGTGACTACACTTGCAAGTTTGACTGATTCACATACAGTGAAGACAATGAGCCTGTGTTACCTTTTTAACAGAATTGTATGCATTTTCTTGTTATTTCTGACCATTTGATCAACGAAAAAATCTACTGTGAGACTAAATGAAACCCCAATTGAAAACACTGTCAGTTCTAATCATTTTGACTCTGGAGATTTTCCTTTGGTGCTGCCTAAAACTACTTTGGTGTGGAACCAAAAATGACTCCTTGCAGAATAAACCCAACTACTGTATCGCAGCAATATTTCATAATAGTTCAGACCATTTCACTGGTCAAATGCAGTGCAAAAGCCCCGTATTAAATATGATGAGTTATTAGTGCACTTTTAGATTACACTGTTTTATCTCACAAGGTAACAAGTCAGCTCATGTTGCCAACTTATCATAACAGAGAAGTTATTACTAAGAAAGATATCAGAGTTAAGAAATGACACCCTGACATCTCCTAGTGTGATCAGGATCTACTGGACTGTGCAAGATGGAATTAATGAAGTCTCAGTTGCAGTCTGTCCATGTTATTAACTCTGAGTCATGTCTGATTTTGAATTGATTCTGGTTTCCATTTTATAATTCAAAATGGTGCTTTCAGTGTCCTGCTGGGGAAGGTATTTTATGTCCCTTCATGCCAGGCTGTGATTGGCTACTTTGAAAGCCATGGCAACATTCAAACTGTTTGAATTCAGTCCTGGATTTCACACACTGCCAAATTTTTTTGAAGCAATCAGTCTTTGGTGACCAACGTTCTAAGCTGCTATAGCTAATAAACATTTTTTGTTAAAAATTCCAATAGATTTTAAAATATGTTATGTTTGCATACCATTAGCATTTCATTGCATGCTGTTCATTTTTTGAATAAAATGATCCTCAGCCAGAGTCAACTGAACGTCTTCAAAAAGCATCACATTATTGTGTGCAAGTGTCAACAGAATATAAACCGGGAAAAGTAAAGAAGGTGGGCTGCAAAGAGGAGGGATATCAAAGAATACATTAGAAGTGAATTAAAACACTTTTGTCGTATAGTCAAATGAATTGATGTTCTTATTGTCAACAGAAGAAGTTATGACTATCCTACATGTGTTTTTATATCACATGTGTTTGCACATTCAGAAAGAGTGCAAAAATCCTCAAGTAAAGCTCTGCTGAGAGTGAGGAGAAATAAAACAGGACTTCCCAATGATCTTTATGGTTAAAAGACAGAAAAAACAGTTCTTTAGCAGCCTTTTAGCGTGTGATGAACTGTGTACATGAAAATCCTGAATCAATATTTCAAATACATGGTAGTCATGATTGCAAGGGGTCAAGGCCAGTATGTCTTAGCAGAAGATTGAGAAAACGCATTAAAAGAAAATTCTGAGATCACTTTCAGGGCAAATAGAAGAAAAGCACATGGAAGAGATGACTGAAGGTTGGCAGCATTTTAAAAAATTGATTCACATGCGTCTTCATTTTAGTCAGTGGGAATTGTATGCACTTTGATATAGAGAAGAAGTTGAAGGAGCTGGAATGGTTTCATAATGGAGCAGCCAGTCAGCTTTCTGCCTCATCCTACTCAAGTATGATCAATGTTAATGTAACACCCACATACTTTTATGGTGGCAATAACATGGTAGTCAAACTGTACTTTAATTTAATCTAGTCCATTTATCCATCTCTCTGACAGCCTACATACAGTACTTCTCTACCTGCATGGTTCTCTCCGTTTTAAATGTATTTGATTGTTAAGTGCAGTGTAAATAATTCAAAGTTACGTAACATTTGTTGTGTCCTTGAAATGCAAAGATGGATCTTCCAGTTAGAAATGCGTCCAAGTGGAAACAGGTTATCTAATAAGGCACTCAGTGTTATTTTCTTCGTGTGAGCAGATTCATTGCAAATCCACCAGTTTCAACTTGATTTGCTCACTTGAATGATGTGTCATTTAGCTGCTGTATATCTTTTTCCTTGTCTGAAGTTACAGAAGCTCACTCCAAAATGGCCTTGAATCTCATGAAGCTGTACTGGTGGAGAAAAACAAACAAATATAACACCAGTGTGGCATATTTTGCGCTGCTAGAAAAATAAGACTCAGCTCTCAGACTAACCTATATTGGAGCCCTTGTTGTTTGCAGAAGATGTTCCCTGTACTGTAGCCTTCAGATGCAGATATACAATATGCAGTGTAACTTCCTGCATCTTCTCTCAGGAGTGCACCTCTGTGTCTTTCCAGTGTTGGACTGTGATCGACATCTTGTTTAGGGAAGGTAGACAGTTGAGTACATGCATGAATATATAAACAGCACATTTCCAAACACATTATTTTTAAAAATACGAGGTGCAACATGCAATATGGATGCTCTCTGCGGGTGCTCTGTATGCAGTGTGTTCTGAGTTTCTGAGCTGAAACAGCTTGTTTTTTTTTCTGCAGCCTATGTTCCTTTTGATAATAAAATATTTAGATGGAGAACTGAGTATATATAATACAAACATGTTCTAATTAAATGACTATTGTGCTGCCGAGCAATAAAAATTCTGAGGTATGTGTACTAATCTATTGGCCTTTACTGAAACAAAGAAAGTATCTTTCAGTTGATTACAGATGTAGCTGAAACCATCTGTTCTTGATCTGGGGTCTTTTTTATGAAACAAAAACCAAACTATCTTCTTCATGGAAATTTAAATTCTCAGTCCCTTGTCCCTATCTTCTCTCTAGTGACGTAGTGTGAGATTCAGTATTCTGAGTTGGTCTGTTAAAAGTATAAATACAAACACTTGGGCTAACAGAGATGCATGCACAAGCACAAAAATTCTCAAGTTCACACAAGTGCATGCACGCACATGCAGGGGGGTCATCGCAGTCTCTTAGGACTAACAAGGAAACGATCTCTTTGTATAGGCAGATGTAATTTCCTTTCCCATTTCCTCCGCATGGACAGCAATTACTGATCCTCAGCCAGGCAGTGATAGAAGCTAATATTGCACCGATATGATAATCATTGGCTTATTGGACAGCACATTAGAAGAGTGTTTGGACGTCAAGGCAGAAGGGACAGATGGGGGGGAAGTAGGAACTGGACACACAGAAATGCACACAGATGGGTGCACACACTCGCAAACAGACACACATGCTTCCAAACAGGCTCACCTGTCTTTCCCACAATGTCCCCTTCATCTCTTTCGCAACCCCTGTGGATACTTAAGCCAGCCAGTGTGCGTCAATGAAAAGCACTGCCATTATAGATAATGTCGTGTTTACTCTGAGTCTCATTCTCTTATTTTCTGTATATACTAGTCATGAAAGTGAAAGGGCAGCGTAGATAGAGAAAGGTGGGCAAGGATGTGAGAGCATTGAGACAGAGGAGATAGGAGACAAAGGAGAAGATTGTGTAGAGATGGAATCAGGAAGAAAAATTGAGAGGCGCAAAAATCAGCAGATAAAGAGGACAGAAGAATAAGATGATTTTGTACAATGCACTCGTGCTTTCGTGCGGGTGTCTCTGTGTGTGTGTGTGAGAGTGCCTATACAGTGCAGATGGTTTTCCAGCACTTCAGAGTGTTTGGGCATGTGCGGAGATACACGTGACTGCACATACAGACCAGTGCTCGCAAGTGTTCCTCGCTCTGCTACATTAGGTGTATATATGGAATGTACAAGAGCAAGACAGTGTGAAATAAGGCCCGAGTGTCTTAACAAGTTCCGTGTGTAAACAGTCACACACGTCTTGTTAGTGAATGGATTTCATTCTCATTAGGACCTTTACAGGGAGCACTGAACAGCTGCTTTAAGGAGGTAACAACCATATTTAAGGCTGTTCTCAGTATTCTCAGTGCTTGTGTTGTCGAGCGATGGAGCCCCTGGACCCTCTGCCAAAGGGGTCAAAACAAAATTACTGACAAGATTATATTATTTATTGGATTCATTTATTTTCATTTTTAATTAAACTTCATCCATCACCTTGGTGATGCAGTGGTTGTATAGGGAATTTTATGGCTTTCCAACAATTGACAACATTTTAT
Organism: Dascyllus trimaculatus; assembly: GCA_024666655.1. Classification (NCBI taxonomy): domain Eukaryota; kingdom Metazoa; phylum Chordata; class Actinopteri; family Pomacentridae; genus Dascyllus; species Dascyllus trimaculatus. The sequence goes on along the minus strand of CM045446.1, from coordinate 12,372,114 downwards.
AATAAAAAAAAAAGTATAAACTTAGATCAGTCACATGTTTGCCACTATTACTCAATAGATCTGTTGTAGTGATACTTAATGTATAGCATTTATGTATGCATAGACAGCACCAGTTTGTACTGAAACTGGCCCAAATGTCCACAAACAGAACTTACCCCATCACATATGATGCAGACTCTACTGTAATTATTTGCCTCATTATTTTTGAAGTTGGACTTTGCTTTTGCAAAGGTCATGTTCTTCATGTTATTTCTGCAATAACATTATACCTGTATCTGGATACATTAGCTGGAAAAGGAAAAATACACGGTATACATGCACATATGGATCTGAGCCAGGTGGAAATTTGGTCCATACAGCTTGACCTTGTTCTTAGGAAAAGCAAAAGACTAAGCCTAAGATGGTAAAAAGTTTTTCATTGAACTAAAGCAAGCTATGGGTTGTACTGTATTGATATGTTAGCTAACAAGTCCATCAGCCCTGCCTTCCATATTTGCATATTGACATTTAATTACAATGCAGAGGCAACTGAGATAAAAAAGAATGCACTTTAATAGCAGATGTGAGTGCAGAAACCTATGAATCACATATTGTTACTCAGATAACAGGTCCTAATGGGACCAAAGTCAAATTTTTCTGATGCACATGTATGAAAGTACAGTAGAGAAAATGTGGAAAAATGGGAAATGGAAATTCCAATTAGTGGAGTAGGTTTTTTCCAACACATACCATCCCAAAAGGCTTGATAGAAATGTAGGTCAAATAAATAGATAAGATGCTGATAAATTTGAATCTGATCCGAGCTTTTAGCTGAAACATAACATAGCCAAATCCCTACCAAATGCTGGGAATAGTTATGGTTCAACCCCAATAGATGCACAGAGCCAGACAATATCACATATTGCTAACGCTGGTTTTGCAATAGCCGCTTACTTCAAATTCCCTGGCAGAGGTCTGTTAAAACTCTACACTGACAGACCTCAGATGCATCTCAAAAGCAGGCAGGGGGAGGGTGGGGGCTCAAACATGAATGTACCATGTGTGGTTTCATAACTTGATCGTGATGTCTGAAAATAGAGGTTGATTCTTCAGAGCCTCCCTCTGCATCGCTTCCCGGCATGGTTTTGCATTCAGCCAAGACTGCTTCACCGGATAAAGGTTTAATTGAGAACCCTTGAAGTATTTGCACTGCTACTGTCAACTCTTAACCTCAGTAATTAGAGTTTATGATGCTAATGTTCTCGTGCTGCTTCGCAACCACAGCGCCCACCAGGCTGCTGAGTGACACTTGAGGGGGCAGGAGTGAGTGACAGCAGAGAAGAGGAGCAGACAGGCTGACCAGATGGCTGGAGCTGTAGCGCCTGCAGTGCTGTGGCTTAATACCAAAGGAGAATGTTCAAGGGAGAAGTGGTGACGATGATACACAGCAAGGATTCATTTGGAAGAAACTTTTACTCACACGCTCACGTTATACTCTGATCTAGAGGATATTGTGAAGAAGCATTTTGAGGTTCAAGAACATGTCCTCAGTTCTAAATCGCTACTCATCTGTCTTGTTTAGGGTAGCTCCTTAACCGCAGGAATTTTTGGTTTAAAATGAACTCAAAAAATGCAAGCAGAGAGTAAAGATTGCATTTTGGTTCATGTGTGCCTCTTGAGATTGGACTATATCTGAGGGATCACTTCAACTTTCCCTCAGAACTGTTGTTCTGCTATTTCTCCATTGAAGAATTTGATTATCCATCCATAATGGTTTAGTCAAGCTGGCAAAGTATCACAATTTTGAAGTGAGCTGTCTGTCAAATCAGATATGACTTAACTTCTGTGTTTTTAATGAAAACGCTAATCAAAAGGACCTGTAAAGTTTGCAAGTGAAGCTGAGGTACATAACTAGATCATGCTGCTTAAGTCCCACCTCACCAGTTCCCGTCAATTACTACTTGACTACTAAATGATCTCAGCCTTTCCCACCAATCCCACTGACCTGATTTCAAAGCAACAAATTGATAAATCAAATTTGAACTGACACAGCATGTTTATTAAAAAAAACACACACAATCTGTTATTTTATTGCTTCTGTTTCGCTAAAAATGAAAGGCAAAGGTATTGATTTACTAGTCAATCTATGTTCCAACCCTCACCTATGACCAGCTCTAGGCAGTTGCAGAAAGAATGAGATCAGTGATACAAACGGCCAGAATGAGTTTCCTCTGGAGAAATTGCTGGGTTCAGCCTTTGAGAGAGCGAGGAGCTCAGACATCCAACAGGAAGACCTGGAAAGCATTGCGGGGCCGAGGGCCATCTGTAATGTCGTGCTTAGCCTGTTGCCACTGCAACCCTGAATAAGTGGAAGAAAATGGATGGAGGGATAAAATGTAAAACAATGCAATTAATTTCCCAAGGTTTTCCTCTCTGTGTTTTTGTGAGCAGAGAAAAAAAGATGACATTATATAATAATCACTTAACACCTAATTTAACTCAATAGCCTGCCTTTATCAGAAGTATTAATAGTAATATAAATAGTATAAATATTTCAACATACTTGCCATTCATTTTATTTCTTGTAATGCAACAATAAACAACTTGAATAAAGTCATCCAACCCGATCATATGAATGATGTATTGTGCTCTAATTTACTTCACAGTCACATAATAGCATTCAATAGTGCACCTCTAATTGGATTTGTCCTGGTCCCTCCTCCTCCAACTTTTCCCTTTCTTGTTTAGAGCCATGTTCATCTGTTTATTTAGATTGCAGAGAATATAACAAATCATTTTTATTGCTAGCCTGGCTATCAAATGTTATATGCCTTATAGCCTATAATGTGAAATAATAAGAATTAGGGGTCTAGAAGAAAATAAACAAATGTATATGTTTACTTCACCCAGTCACAGGCAAATTTGTAGACTATTTTTCCAAACAGTTTAGAGAAAATTTAGTGTGAACTTCTCTAAATGTTTCTGCACACAGCTTGACAGTTAAGCCTTGGAAAACTTGCAGCATTGAAACCCTGAGGTTAACAAAATCATTTTGTTATTCAGTTAGTTCAGCACATTTCATGTAAGCATGACAAAGCAGCTTCTCACTGCTCACTCCTCTCTGATGTTTCTGCCTCTTCACCACCATCCTCGTCATCACCTGCAGACGGCTTAAATACATCCATTACATCTTAACACAGTCTGCAGCGTCAGCCAGCAGAGCTTTTTTCTTTCTTTGGCACCTTCTCTACACCGCCGGCTGCGGGTTTTCTCTTCCTATCCATGTTTTGGCAATGCGTGCTAGATACTAACTGCCTGACTGCTAGGTACTTTCAGTTGACATGGCAACTGCTGCCTGCTGTTTCACCAGCCGTGTCGCTGCAGCTAAGATGACCTATTGAAGATTTGTGTAGGCTTTACATTGCCAGGGTTGGAGAAAAAAACAGACTGGTCCTCACAAGACCGGCCCACTGGGAAAATTCTTAAACTTTCCATTGGTCAACCTGACTTTTACACCCACTGACTCACCACCCGTTGCTCATCCCCGCATCACTGCCTCAGTATTTAACCAGCTCAAAGGTTCCACTTCCTTCGATCATCTTGCTTGCTGTGTTGCCTTTTTTATATCTGAACCTGTAGCCCTCTGTGTTCATTCTGATTAAAAAATCATTGAGTTGTTCCTGTCTCATCTGTGTGCATTTGGGTTCTCACTGGACTCAGTATGAACTATGGCATGAAAAATGCACATGCTGTGGACATGTCGCTGTTTCTTAGAAAAGGAGTTCTTTAGTAAGAGCTGAGCCTGTGATATATTAGTTATGAGGTGGTTTTATAACCCCTATAGCCCCATTTCCTCAGATACTTACATAGAATATTGAATGATTCTAGACTCCCAGTTTACATCCAATAACTCAGTGTTGATGTCGGAAGTATTGAGTCAAGAATGCAAAAATTGGGATGATGGATGGACATACAGCTTACCTTACTTTGAAGAAGACCAGGTCTGAGCATTCCATGAAAGACCAGCAACTTCAACCAAAATGTTTTCCAAATGTAACTACCCATTTCATATGTAAGCAGCCCGTTAAATGACTGTTTTCATTACGCGTCACTGGTATACACGTGAGCCAGTAGGGACATTCTCCACCTTTTAGTTGGTTCAGAAAGTGTATTAGTACTGCATTTAATAAGGCTCTGTTATCACATCATGCTTGAGTGCTTCAATTCCTGCCTGTGACTATAGATTTACTTTTTTATTTATGTCTTATTTTAACTTGTGTTTTTCACAGAGTGTTTACTTGTGTTTTCATTTGGTCTTTAGTTAAGTTTCTTAAGTTTAGAAAAGGATCATGGTCTGGGTTACAGCCTGCTGACATGTTAACCACATATCACAAAGCTCCATCTTGCATGTTTCCAGGGTAACGACTCCACCTGAGATTTTACTGGCACTTATTTACATTATTGGAGTTGCTTTGTGCTTATTAATGATCAGAATAGATGATATCAAGCCTGCTGAGCCTACTAGAAGGTGGGGAAGGTCCCTACTGGCCCATATGTATGGAAATGAGGTGCAATGGTAGCAGCCATTTAATGGGCTAGTAATGTTCAAAGGGGTGCCTTAACTAACTGCTTTAATTGTCGAACAGCAACCATCAGCCATAAGCATACATTATTGCCATTGCCTTGCAGTCTTTACAGAACCTTAGCAATGCTGTACCTGGCAAGCCCTGATGCTTTTTTTAATTTTACTTTTAAAGTTACCTATTGAAGCACAAATTTTCATTTTACACGTAAATATACCAGCATCGAATGTAGGAAATTCAAAAAGGAAAAAGCAAAAATATGTTGTCTGTGGGGACAAAATCCACTGAGAAACAAATGGAGATGAAATGCAATAGAAACAGAATAAATCTGTGATCTAAACTTAAACTTCAGCATCATTACAAAAACACTAGAGAATATACCGATCAGCCACAACATTAAAACCACTGACAGGTGAAGTGAATAACACTGATCATATTGGTACTATGTGGTGTTCTGATGGAAACCTTGGATTTTGCCATCCGTGCTGATGAGACTTAGACACCCAAATAAACATTGTCCCACAACAAGCACACTCCCTCATGCAAATGGAAATCCCAAAATGTCACTGGCCTACCCCCGCAGGAAAATGCACCCCACCACATGGCAAAAACATCAAACAATCAGGAGCATGTTGAGGAACATGACAATGGCCCAACATGTTGATTTGACCTCCAAACTTCCTACACCTCATTGTGATCAAGCATCAACAGGAGGCAGTGGAACAAGTTAGACTGACAGAGGCCCCACCGCACAAGCCAGAGTACCCAAAGGATCCAGACCCCATAGGACACCCTGAGAGGTCCTCTTGTCCGTGTCCAATGGTTCAGAGCATTTTTGAGCACATAAGGGGGATAAACACAATATCAGGCAGGTGGCCATAATGTTATGCCTAATCGATGTATAGCTAAGAGTTGTCTGTGCACATGTGACAGGAGGCTGGATGATGGAATATGCTGATCAAATGTCTACTTTATAGGTAGTTGTTATTTTTGACAACTTATGAGGGGACCAACACAATATTAGACAGGTGGTTTGAATGTTATGTCTGATCGGTGTATAAAGAATATAGCAGCAAACAAAATCATTAGATGTATGTGGGCAAATGAGGAGCAATTGTCCACAAATTAATGCAATAAAGAAACAATTCGCAATCATGCACTTCGGACATAGTGAGTGTCTTTTGCAGTGCAGTCGACCATCAAGCATCCTGCTTGCTAGCACCTCAGCAGCAGTTTCGACCCATCTATGGCCCGTGTATCAACATCTGTTTGCTCACAAGCGTCTCCAACAGTCATCCTCTCATTGCCATGATTAAGATTCAGAGGCACGGAAAAACATAGCCAGTTGTCACTTTCATCTCTTAGTTTTCATTTTAAGGAATCTTGATAAGATCAAGGAAATGGATTTCTAGCTGCTAAAGTACTGTGGCCCCATTGGTGCTGAGATGAGAGAAACAGTTTGGTGTTTTAAGAACTGCAGACAGAGGCAATTTTTTATGAGTTACAATTATGAATAGTGGGTTTTGTGAGGAAATACTTAAAAGCAAAGTTCAGTTTGCCAATCATAGGTTTCACTCATACTCAGTGACCTGGTAGTGGCTGGGTATTGAGGAAATAGCATTAATTTTGTTCGGTGTTAAATCCTTTTGAAGACTGGTCTCCTGTGATGTTACATATAATGAGTTCATGAGGAAATTTCTGAAGGAAGATTGAGAGAAAGACGAAGAAAAAAAGAGAAGAACAAGGACCTAAAACAAGAGACTGAAAGAGAGAGAGAGATTATTTCTGAGCTGTTACAAGTTCATTACATTATTCATCGCTTATCCCCCACCTTGTTTGGTCTTTTATGGGTTTCCTTTCTCTTGTGATTATTCTTCCCCCTCTTCCCCCTCTGTTTTTTATCTTATCGGCACTGTGCAGGTGTTCCATGGCACTCTGGGAAACTTAATTTGATTATCAGGTATTTAAATCCATGGTATTTTCTCTCTGCTCTTTGCTTCCCTCCAATTTCCAGCAGGCCCTTTCTTGTGTGGAACAATGCCATGACTGCTGGGGCTCCAGACCAGTGAAAAATCAATTCCCTCCACCATGGTCTGTAGTTGGAGGTAGCTTTCATAAATTGCAGTGGTGGATTGTTACAGGTGAGCCACTGTGAAGAGTGTTTTTAGTGAAAGCAGAGACGAGAAAGGTAGCATTTGCGATTTTAAAGAGATTATGAAAGAAAAATCAAAGTTACCTGTTATAGGGCTGAGACAGCAATGGCATCATGTTCACACGGGTCTGGGTCACAGTGGGTTGAGAATCAGGCTGGTGTGGGGTTAAGATATCAGTCTGTTATTAGGAGCTGTCATGTCTTTCTCAAGAATTGAAAAAAAGTATGTAGATTTAAAATGTTGGTCTATCTGTGAGGCACTCATAACAAGTTGCCAAGTTTGTTTCCTTTTTCCTCGATGTAACTTGGTATGTTTCTATTCTTAATCCCACCTCCGAGGCTACGCTGGGTCCATTATTTCTCTTAACTGTTGCACAAGCTGTCAATAAGTAAAATACCAGACTTTTTTGAAACACTAAGTACACTGAAGACGTGGGCACTGATTCACAGGTCTGAAGAGTGGCGATGACACAGGTTTGCTTTCTGTAAATGGAAAAGTGTCTATAAAAAGTCAAATTATACTTGAGTGAGTCACCAGACATTCTGATACATCCGCGACAGCACATGTGAAACACCACAATATTTATGTAGGCAGTTTTTCATGAATGTCCCTGTAAGCAACACCAGAATACTTTAGAATATGGTACTGAACCTGTAACACCTAAATGGAAAAAATAATACTTATTTTAATAATCACACATTTAGGTCTCCTGCTATAAACATACTGTAGCTATAATATTTGCCTTGAAAAGTTTTTTTTTAAAGTTACATTCCTTTACGAGGAGCAAGTTTGTTAATAGCGACCCTGCCTCAGAATATTTCAGACACACATCCGTGTTTCAAAGCTGTATTTCCTTGCCTTTACTTAGAGGTCATAGGCAGCATACATTCTTCAGAAATCAATGTTTGTGTGCAAGCCCCAGGTATATGTAATTTTTTTAAATGTATTTTGTAGATTTTTTTTTCTTTTTACATTCACCCACATTTTTTTGATGCATGTCTTCCATCCATCCATCCATCCATCCATCCATCCATCCATCCATCCATCCATCCATTTTCTTCACTTATGCGGGGCAGATCGAAATGGTAGCAGGATGAGCAGGGTATCCCAGACGCCCCACTCTTCAGTAATGCATTCCAGTTCCTCCTGGGGATCCCAAGGCGTTCCCAGGCCAGATGAGATATATAGTCCCTCCAGTGAATTCTGGGTCAACCACGGGGTCTCCTCCCAGTTGGACGATCCCAGAAAACCTCCAATAGAAGGCACCCAGCAAGTATCCTAATCAGATACCTGAACTACCTCAGCTGGCTCCTTTGGATGCAAAGGAGCAGCGACTCTATTCCGAGTTCCCTCTGGATGTCTGAGCTCTTCACTGTATCTCTAAGGCTGAAACCTATTTTGGTCGCTTGTATCCAAGATCCAGATCTTTCAGTCACAAACCAGAGCTCATGACCATAGGTGAGGACTGGGGAGAAAACCGACTGGTAAATTACAGTAAAAGCTTTGCCTTCCGGCTCTATTCCTCCATTCCCACAATTTTTGGGGACAACGCCTGCATTACTGCTGACACTATCCCAGTCCAGCTGTCCATCATACGCTCCATTTTTTCCATCACTCCTGAACAAGATCCTGAGATTCCTGTTTGGTTTTGTACCTTTGCATTTGTTGCTTGTGAGTATATGGACATGTTGATGCCTTCTATATGGACACTATTTCATGTTTATGCTTATGCTGATTATTTGCCTGTCCTAAACACAATATATGTTCTATGTTCTGTGATTCTAACTGTTTTCCTTGCAAGATCTGGCTAAACATCATAGAAGGATTGCATCAGAATTATGGGTGTGCAGGCCCTCTCTTAGTTACAACACTTAACTTACTATACTTTGACCAAATGCTTTTGTTGCCTAAGCACATCTATGAATACATGCATTAGTTGTGACAAAACATTTGAGTGTATGACAGATGGTGTCAAATGACTAATGTTGACAATGCGCATTTTGTATTTGAGTTCAGTATGAGGCAAGATGTTGGCATTATCTGTCCATCAGTGTTTCTAGGGGAACAACAATACAGTCGTTGCATATGAAGTTTGTATGAACATTTTCCTTGCAATGATGGACCCTCACGCTCTTTCTCAGCTACAACAGCAGAAGTTTACTTGAGCTGTTTATTAACTGAATCATTGTTGTATGAGAAAGAAAATAGCAAAACAGACCTTTACTTGGAATGAAAAAGCTGTGGGTTAATGTTAAAATACCCCCTTCTGATTCCTCAGGTGAAATTTCACAGTACAGTATGGTCCTTCACATCAAGCATTTTTCTAAAGACGTGAATCCATGAGCCTTGTACAAAGACTCTCAATCTCAATCTGTTCTTTTGACAGACCGAGAGAAAAAGAAAGGGAGAGAAATAGAGGTCCTTCTTTCTGTAAAAGACAACAGATGGTGGAAGAGATAGCCAGTAACAGCTGACAAAACAAGCTGCCATTAATTTCCATTCAATAATACATCATATAATGTCCTCAGTGCCCTTTATATCCCTCTCAAACATCATGTCTAATTGGACTCCAGCAGAAACTACTTACAATTCAGTTAATAGAGATGATTATTATGGAAATATGCATAATAGTGTGCTTGACTCGTAGTGAGTGAGCCTGCTGTGCTAAAATCAACTAAGTTGTAATGTGTGCAGGTTTTCCCTGAACCACTCCCTACAAATCTAACTTACTCTTATCCAAAGAAAACCTGCTGTCCTTGCCCATAAATGTCAGCAAGATGTGCTTTTAACCATTGAGATTTTTAGTGATACTGACTTCTCTGTATACTTGAAAGGGCATCATTCATTAAAAATTGTTGAATGAAAAATATCTCAGAGGATACCCCAATTGAAAGAGAAATGACAAGGCATCTAGTTTAACTTCCATGAGAAGTAGGATGGTCAGCAAGATGATGAGGTAAACATCAGTGTCTGTGTCAAAACAAAGAAGAGATAACTTCTGGCATTGTGGATTTTCTTCAATGTTCTCCAACAGTGCAAGTGTTGCAACAAGGAAGGGAATAAATAACACTGAAAGTAGATCATAAATATTCCGATCTTCCTTGAATAATTATTAGCAGAGGTGGAGAGTAAACAGGACATAGGAGAAAGTACTCATCCAGCCTATGCTTTTAAGTCTGTTTCCTTGGTGATATTAGTCATACAAACTTAATTCTGCGTCAGTGATGCTAGTAGTAGGTTTGATTTTTGTACAGCTCGGGAGTTGTGGGAGGAGAAAATGTCGACATTTCCATTTCCTTACCTTAAACTGGAGGTTAGACATTTGCATTTTTACTCACAAGTTTTTAATAGAATTTAACTCTAAATGCAAAGCTGAACTTATAAAAGAGATAAGAGATTTTTTTCAAAAATGCTCTGAGGTTTAGATGCATCAGCTGTAAACGGGCCGACCAGGTGACATTAAAAAAAACATTTGCCTGTTTCCACTTCTCCTGCTGGCGACATGAAGCAACCTGAAATTAAATCAGGGAGATGCTGTAATTAACAAATGCTCTAAGGAACAGTGAGGCCAAACAAGACTGGAAGACTATTACAAGACGTCAGTTTTCAACATCCACTGCCTGCAGTCGCATGGCAGAGTAGTGCCTGGGTCTTTGTCACCTCCAAACAAAACAGACAAGAGGGTTCAAGGAATAAAAATGAAATGCAAAATTACAGTTGGGTGGGAGGAGGGGCTACTGTGGACATGATTTTTATGCAAATCTCTTTACGTAATCAGGATGTTTCCTAAAGAACTGGACAAGTAGGCCTAATCCTTTCATTTTACATTTTTAACAGACACAACTGCTCTTAAGAAATCATCATCATCATCATTATCATCATCATCATCACAGTTTGTATCATTTTTGGCTCATAATGAACGACTGAATTTGAAAACATCATCCAGTAACTTACTTTAAAACATGAGTCTACAGTCAAACTGAAATTTCTCCTGAACAGCAGGTCCTCCATAAGCCATTACATGCTGTAATCTCACCTTATATGACCGCATAGTGTAAAGCGAGGATGGCAAACACTGCCAACTTGTGAACAGATATTTGTTCATCTGCAGCTGAGCAATTTGATGTTAAACCACATGCAGCAAAAAAAAAAACATGTCCACTGCTTTTTTGACTAAGGATGTCTGTAACTGATCTCACCTGTGGACTGCATGTGTTGGGTTTTCTCGCTTTTGCAGCTTCAGGGTGCTGCTATGTCACCACCACAGCAAAGTGTGACAGATGGTGCAGGCCTCCACCAACAGTTGGCTAAATGTGCAGTGCACGTCATGCTTGAGGATCCTTGTGGCCCCATCAGTCAAGGTTCTAAAAAGGTCTGAGCATATGGTCGGTGAAGCCATAAAACAATCCCCCCTATCCACTGTCACCCAAATCATAATGGATGATTTCACTTCTGTTGTAGGGAAGCAGCTTTCACTCACCTTTCATGTGAAGATTAAAACTGCATTTTTCAGTTTTATTGTGCATTTTTATAGGTTTAAAGTATACACATTTTTCATCCTTTCTTGTTTGCAGGCCATTGGTTTTGTTCAAGAAAATTTACTTTTGGGATAAAAATCATACAAGATGTGGAGTTATGTGAAAGGATATCTGTCCAACCTTATGACCTTCTGCACTCTGATCTTTTGTTTGTGCTTATTTGATGATCCACAGGGAGACAGCATGATCAATACTGATATAGATAGTGGTTCAAAGCATGTCATCAAGAGAGAAGCTGAATGCCACATATGACCTGACAACTGGAGAACTGCAGGTAGGTGTCCAGGGTTTGACATATACAGGGATAGTGCACAGTATGTGTAGATTTTTGTTGCAGCTGGAATGTTCTGTCCATTCTGGAGGAAACCCAGATGAAACATAAAAATGAGACTCCCCTCCTCCCATCTCCCATGAACCTCCAGCAGCAACATTTACAACCCTTAAAGTATTTATTTCTCAGAGGTTCTTGAAGGCATCTTGACTTCAGGCTGTCCTACCGGCAAAACAACAAACAAAATGGAATTAAATTAATCAACCTACTCAAAATGAAAAAATAAAAAAGAAGAAAAAGGATATTATAAAATATCATGAAGTTAAGAGAGGAGAACCTACAGGAGACGAGGAAAAACAGCAGCCTAAAGTCTTCTTGAATTTTTCTCCCTGTTGATTTCCAACATATCCTGGGCTTAGCCTGAGCCACATTTTCATTACTCTTTTCTTTTGTCAGTCACATCTGTGAAATGCAAACAGACAAATAAGGTCCTGGTGGGGTATGCTTGTCCGGCGGGCCTGAATCATAATAGGTTTTCAACCCATTACAGTAAATTTTCTGAGACTCAACTTCAGCAATGATGCAATCCAGAATCAACTGCCAGCCAGTATCTGTAGTGTTGCTGAAGTGGTCTTTACATGCTTACAATCCTCAATCGTGACACTTGCGCAACACATTTAACTAGAGAAGTATCTGTTAAGTATACATGAATGTAATGAAAGTATTCTAAGCCAGTGGACTGCAACATTCAGAGACAGAAAAACTCCGATTGGACTTAAGGACTGGATAACCTGAGCACTGAACTGGAAGGGGATAAAAGTTGCAAAAAGATGCAGAGTAAGTTGTTAATCCTCAGTCGGATCAGGAGCAATCTGTTCCCATTCATTTGAACTGTCTATTAGTCCGTGTCTTTCCTGCCTTCCTTGCTGCCACAGCCCAGGAAGTAATGAGACTGTTAATCTCCTAATCGGAGATTGCCCAGGCTAACGTGGCCCCAGAGTGTCACTTCAGACCTCCAAGAACTGATCCAATCACCATTAATTGTTTTTAGCTGGCTTTAAAATGACCAGAAGCAACATTTAAGATGCTGACAGACACCAGAACTGTCTTCTTCTTTACCTTTTGTGACGGAAAATATTTTTTAAAATGAGTTCTTGAGTAATTATTTTCAATAGCTGATTAAAGATGTTCCTTTAACCTTATCTACAACAAATTTAGTACTCGTTTCATTCGGAGTAAACTCACCCAAGTGAAGAACTACATTGTCAGTTTCTGTAATACTGCGTATAAAAATAGATTGGTTGTTGTTCATTTCAGTGGAACCACAGTGATCATTGGATTTTCTTGTGTGGGCAAAATAAATCCACACAAAATTGTCTGTCTTTCTTTCTTTACTCTGTTGTTATCAAGCCCTTACAGTGTAAATCCATCTTCCTGCTCCTTGTTGGCAAACAGGAATCTAATAATCAGATAGGAAAACTCTTGACGTCAGCTGCCCAGATATTACTCCAGATCGCCTTGGCATATTCCAAGACTCCCAAATGCATCTCACATCTTTGGGTATCCCGGTAGAGTCCAAAAATACAGAGTCCTTGCTGCCAGGACATCCAAATAGTCTCCTTTGGTAAGCAGTAGAGAGGCTTTGAGGCACGACTGAAAAACATAAACAGTAGTGGCAGTTGTAATTGTGAAAAATTACTGCAGCTTTAATGTGTATGCGACTTTTTAGACACATAGACTGTGATATAATAATGACTGAGTGTACAAAAAACAGCCTGTTTTTCAATTGGAGGATCAACAAACTACTTCATCATTCTGAGTTCAGTCTTGACAGCAGACCAAAAAATGGAAACGGCAACATGCTGGGGCAGCTTGGCTATTTGTGTTCATCCATCGGTTTGTTGTCACAATTACTTACACGTGAATGAATTTAATTGACTTTCCAGGCCAAATACTAACTTCTTTGCTTCAGCTCTTCATTGCCAAACTCCAAGAGGCCTCCTGTTACCCTTAAAAAGGAACCACAGAGCAAGAGAAAAGAGCATCTTCCCGAGCAGCTGTCCTGTCATATGGTGTTCTTTGCTTCGTTTCATTTCCCCTCAATGCCTCATTGAAACTAGGGCCGACATGCCGTTCAATTCCAAGAACAGAGTGCATGGTCACTGTAATATTGTTGTGGTTTAGAGATTTTTAACAAGGGAAAAAGTAGAATGATCGAGTTCTTTTCAGAAACAGAAAAGGTTCTTTCTATAGTTTGTGATGTTAGTTGATAAGCAGTATCAGAGAAGTTGCTGCAGTTTTAAGTTTACACAAACCTGTATTAAAACTCCAATGTTCACGTCCTCGTTTAGTTTTAAAAGCCTCTTTCACAGGTTTTCTTTTCATGATCAAGCAACTTAAGAAAAATTCACTAATGTCCCTCCCCATGTTAAGGGAAATTCCTTTCCCTTAACATGTCTCCCCAACTCTGTGTCTCTGGGTCTGCAGCCTGATTCCTTACTGACCAAAAACGAGGCTTGATAAGCATCACTTCAGTGGATGACAACCCACTTAGACACATCAAGATGGCATCTGTCCATCTGAAAAGTCTGCAAACACTAGAGTCTGCATATGGAAGAGAACAGCTCTGCCGGCAAGCTGGCTCTTTCTATTTCCTGCATACAGCGTCCTTTGAACACTGAGCGCCATATGGGACTTATTCCGAACATCCTGGTTCAGAAAACTATTTTTTGTCCTCTTTTTAGTTAACAAAGAAAGAGGCGGAAGGATCCTGGCCATCTTTATACATCTCGTTATGTTTTCATCATAGCAATAGGAAAAATAAATATATCTGCAATAATGTAGCAAGATTTTGATAACAAGGCTAAGTGGCTGCACTTTAAAAATCTGTTTCAGGACACCATACAATCAGCTATGTGGTGCAAGGACGGCGTATAATTTAGTATTGGTGACCCAGCTATTGCAAGATCAGGTACAGAGATGTTAAGAGACATTCTTTTATTCTGTGAACTCAGTTGTTATGACAAAAGAAGTGAATACAGTTGTCTACTGAGGTGCAATATTTTATTTTCACCACTGGGCGTCGTAAGCCTGTAAGTCGGGGGTTTTTGCTGCGTCTCCCCATTTTTGTTTAAGCCACGCCCAGGTTTGATGTAAGAGGTCAGAGTTTGTAGTTCATCCGATGGTGACCCAGAGAAATGCGCGGTTCAACTGTGTGCTAAATAAAAAGAGTGCCAGAAAGGGCTAAAAAGAGGATGAGTACCTTCGTCAAGTTTTTCCTTCTTTTCCCGAGTTCAGCGCTGGTGAAGCTGCAAAGCTCAACAGGTTATGGGCCCAGGGAGCAACTCGGGGGGGAAGAGAGCCGGTAGAAAGTCGCGGCGTACTGCGTGCTAACGGCTAACAGAGAGCATCATGGAGACACGAGGTGCAAGCAGGCAGCCTCGGCTCATGTTTGACGGAGATGAAGCCAAGTATGAACTGTGGGAGACTAAAGTGCTCGGACATTTGCATCTATTAGGATTAAAAAATACGGTTCTGAAAGAGCCCAACGGCGACGCCGAAGTAGCGGAAGATAGTAAGAAGAACGCCGATGCCTACGCCGAGCTGATTCAACTTCTAGATGACAAGAGCCTCTCTTTAATTATGAGAGATGCACCAGACAACGCGAGAAAAGCGTTAAAAATACTGAGAGAATACTACGCCGGGAAGGGGAAGCCCCGCATTATCGCCTTGTACACCATGCTGACATCGCTTCAGAAGACAAGCAGCGAGACGGTAACAGACTATATAATCAGGGCGGAGACCGCCATCACAGCGCTGCGAAATGCAGGTGAGACATTGGGAGATGGTCTGCTGATCGCCATGGCATTAAAAGGACTGCCTGACAGTTTTAAACCTTTCGCGATACACGTGGCACATAATGAGAACAATTTAACATTTGCAGAATTCAAAACAAAACTGCGTAACTTTGAAGCCACAGAGAATCTGACAGCTGCAGATCCCACTGACAGTGTAATGAAGACTGCGGCTAGAGCCGGGCGGGGGCCCGCCAAGTCAAATGCGTGGCAAAGAAAGAATGAAGATACGGATTTTGTGTGTTTCAAGTGCGGCATTAAAAGTCACAGAGCCAGAGCTTGTCGGCGAAAGACGTGGTGCAGTTATTGCAAGACCGACACCCATAGCGATGCCACTTGTAGACGTAAAGATAAACAAGATGGAGCGAGGAAAGTCGCGGATGAGAGCGGCAGCGGATCTGGAGACACAGCAGCGGATTATGCCTTCAGGATCAAGAACACGGACATCGGGATTCAGCAGCAGCCAGCGCGCAGCATCAAGGAGAAAGGCTTGATGGTTGACACTGGAGCTACTTCCCACATCGTTACCGATATAGCCAAGTTCAAGAGTTTCGACCACACGTTCAAGCCAGAGACTCACTGTGTGGAGTTGGCGGACGGCACCCTGTGCAGCGGTGTCGCTCAACGTAAGGGGAATGCAGAGGTGTTCCTGGTGGACAGTACAGGACAGCGACGCAGAGCAACGCTGAGAGACGCGCTGTTTATACCGTCTTACCCCCAAGACATCTTTTCGGTGAGATCAGCCACTGCTCATGGAGCAACAGTCACATTTAAGCAAGGACAGGACACACTGACGCATAAAGAAGGTACCAAGTTTAATATTCATGTGTATGGTAAATTGTATTACTTGCACACTGAGTTTGAGGATAGCGATAAGTGTAATACTTGTCATGACATACAGACGTGGCATGAAATATTAGGCCACTGCAACTATGAGGATGTGCTAAGATTACAAAATGTGGTTGATGGGATGCAGATTAAGGGGAAGGCTATTAAGCCTGATCAAGAGTGTGGGGTATGTATTCAGGGAAAGTTTGTACAAACCCGAAGTAGAGACCCTGACACAAGAGCAAAGGCTCCATTACAGATGGTACACACAGACTTAGCAGGTCCAGTACCTAATGAATCTATTGATGGATACAGATATGTGCAGTCATTCACTGATGACTATTCAAATGCAGTGTTTGTTTACTTCCTTAAAACAAAGAGTGATACGGTGCAAGCAACTGAAAAGTTTCTAGCAGATACTGCACTTTACGGGAAGGTAAAATGCATCAGGTCTGACAACGGTACAGAGTTCACGTGCAAAGACTTTCAGACACTGTTAAGGAAAAACGGTATCAAGCATGAGACGACAGCTCCATATTCACCTCATCAAAATGGTACCGCTGAGAGGGGCTGGCGTACTCTTTTTGAAATGGGTAGATGTATACTAATTGAAAGTCAACTACCCAAGTTCCTTTGGAACTATGCTGTTCAAACAGCAGCTGTAGTACGCAACAGATGTTTTAATAGGCGAACAGGGAAGACCCCTTACCAGATGCTGACAGATAAAAAGCCAAACTTGTCCAAAATGCAGAAATTTGGATCTGTATGTTACACATACAAACAGAACCAGGGAAAACTCGATTCCAGATGCGACCAGGGACTTTTTGTTGGTTACGACAAGAATAGCCCTGCTTATTTGGTTTATCACCCTGACTCTGAGAAAGTTCGGAAACACAGGCTTGTAAAATTTGTGAACAAAGAAAATGTGGAAAAGCAAACACAGACAGTCGAGACAGAACAAAATGATGATGAAGACCGAGTGAGACATCCAACAACTGATAGAGTTACACAGGAAGTGCATGAGAGCACAGAGGAGTCACAAGAACCGAGTATGAAAAACCAAAATCAACAAGGTGGTACATCTGATGAGTGTGACCAAGACAGGTCAACTGAGACAAGTAATGGATCCACAGGTGAGAGGTATCCTGTAAGAGAGAGAAGAAAACCAAGTCATTTAAGGGATTTTGTAACTGACGATCGTAGTAAAGATGGGGTACATATTACCATTGATTATTGTTACAGAGCCCTGTGTAACATCCCAAATACATTTCAGGAAGCTATGGAGTCAGCTAACTCAAAACAATGGGTTAAAGCAATGGACGAAGAAATCCAATCATTAAAGGAGAACAACACATTTACTCTGACTACTCTGCCAAACGGCAAGAAAACAGTGGGGGGTAAATGGGTTTATTCTATTAAGAGTGACATTGAAGGTAAAGAGAAGTACAAAGCAAGGTTTGTCGCAAAGGGTTACAACCAAAAGATGGGGATTGATTATGGTGAAACTTTCTCCCCAACAGCCAATTTGACAAGCATAAGAGTATTACTACAAAAAGCAGCACAGGAGAACCTGTTAATCCACCAAATGGACGTAAAAACAGCTTATTTACATGCTCCCATTGATTATGAGATCTACACAGATCAACCAGAAGGCTATGAAGAAGGGGAAGGTCTGGTATGTAAGCTGGAGAAATCTTTGTATGGTCTAAAGCAGTCAGGACGAAACTGGAACAGGATTTTGCATGACTGTCTGACTGAAAATGACTTTACACAAAACCCAGCAGATCACTGTGTCTACGCCAAGGAAACAGAACATGGAAAGGTGATCATGATAATCTGGGTGGACGATTTGATTATTGCCGCCAGCAATGAAAAAGTGATGATGGACGTGAAAAGGATGCTTTCAGAAAAGTTCAAGATGAAAGATCTAGGAAGACTTAAGCACTTTCTTGGTATTGATTTCATTCAATCTGATGGATGTGTGAAGATGTCACAGGAAGCATATGTTAACAGGATACTGGAAAGGTTTAACATGCAAACCTGCAAATCCAGGGAAACTCCTTGTGATCAAAAACTGTGTTACACAGAAGATGCTGTCAAGATGTGTGATGTTAAGATGTACAGAGAGGCTGTGGGCAGCCTTATATATTTAACAACATGCACACGTCCAGATTTAAGTTTTGTGGTAAGCAAGCTATCACAGCACTTTTGCGAACCAACAGAGGAACAGTGGATAACTGTAAAGCATGTCTTAAGATACCTCAGAGGCACCACAGACAAAGAGTTGTGTTTCAGAAGAAATGATGATGAGAAGCTGGGTCTTATAGCCTATAGTGATGCAGACTGGGCGTCTGACCCCACTGACAGACGCAGCACCACAGGTTACTGTATAAGCCTGAGTAAGAATAGCTCTTTAGTTTCATGGAAAACTAAGAAACAACCTACAGTAGCGCTCTCAACATGTGAAGCAGAATATATGGCTCTAGCATCTACAATGCAGGAGTGTATATATCTAGAGCAGCTACTGGAAAACATTGATGACTACAAATACACACAAACAGTAGTGTATGAGGACAACCAGGGAACAATTGCTCTTGCCAGAAACCCTGTAAGCAGACAGAGGTGTAAGCATGTGGACATTAAATATCATTTTATAAGGTCCATTGTAAACGAGGGGAAAATGACTCTGGTATACTGCACTACTGAAGAGATGGTTGCAGACGTTATGACCAAACCTGCCACAAGGTCAAAACTGAAAAAGTTTGCAGGTGTTATGTTTGGTGTTTAAAAGAGTGTAAGAGATCCACATCTGTATCGCATCTTAATGTGTGTGATTTTGTTTGTATTTTTGCAACCTGAGTTCAAGTGGGGGTGTTAAGAGACATTCTTTTATTCTGTGAACTCAGTTGTTATGACAAAAGAAGTGAATACAGTTGTCTACTGAGGTGCAATATTTTATTTTCACCACTGGGCGTCGTAAGCCTGTAAGTCGGGGGTTTTTGCTGCGTCTCCCCATTTTTGTTTAAGCCACGCCCAGGTTTGATGTAAGAGGTCAGAGTTTGTAGTTCATCCGATGGTGACCCAGAGAAATGCGCGGTTCAACTGTGTGCTAAATAAAAAGAGTGCCAGAAAGGGCTAAAAAGAGGATGAGTACCTTCGTCAAGTTTTTCCTTCTTTTCCCGAGTTCAGCGCTGGTGAAGCTGCAAAGCTCAACAAGAGATTTCTCACTTTCACTACTGGCTGTCTGGGATGCACTGTTATGGAACAATAATGTAGCAAACATGTTTTCTCATTTCCAATGCCTGCGTAACTGTTGCAGTAAGTATGCTTTAAAAACTGCTTATTTTGCCAGATGAGAATATTTGTTTGGAATTTCAGCATCCGTTATCAGTCAAAAGTATTCTCAATTAAAAATGTTTTGTCTTATTTATGCACAAACACCTAAGCAATGTCAAATTCTTGTCCTCTTCAAGGACACATGGACAAAAAACAGCAGTGAATGAACACATTAGCTTTAAGAGGAGCTCGATGTTATGACTCCTCAGTTACTGGACAGTGTCACCATCTGCTGAGCCACCCTGCCCATTTAATTGAGTTTATCTACATCACATGACATTACAATACATTACTGGTACTATAAACTGTTCTAACTATCAGCTAGTAGGAACCCTATATTAAAACCACTACACTCATAAATTACACCTGGAAATCGTGGAGGACACTTAAGTAAGTCTGTATGGAACATCTCAGTGTTAGACTCAGACTGGAGGTGAGTTTATTATTTTCTGAACTCACACATTTAAATGATGGGATGTATATTACATTTCACGATGTGTCTGCACACTGATGTATGGCTATTGCTTCATTGCACTGTGCTAGTAATTCATGTCATTTGTCTAATAGGCTTTCTTCAAGGCAGACGTTTGGATTTGTCGCAGTAAGTAAAGGCTGTGTGGGTAGTCATCTCATCTAATGGTGAGTTAGCAATTAGCATTATGTCATTAGCTGATGTTACTTGCGACCATTTCATTAGATTGAATGGGCTTCTTGTCCAGTGTCTGGTGTTACAGGCTCCAACCTTTCATAGGATAGAACAAGTCGAGCTGATGAATGGAACGATGGAAAGCATGAATATCAGTGACTGAGCATAATGTGAACAGAAACTTAATACATCACCTAATTAAAAAACATGATTTCTGGCTTCGTCATGTCAGATAGATTTCCATTAGCATCGATGAAGTAACAACTCTCATAATTCCACACTACTTTATAATGTCTTTAAACTACGCCATCTTTCATTGTTTTGATTGAGAAGACCCAACATCACTAAAATTTACATGCAGTGCATTACATACAGAGTTAAAACTATCACCTCGCCTCCAATGTTTCTGAACCAGCAACATGCATTGCCAATTACCACAAACAAGAAAAGCTCTATATGACTACTTGCAACTGCTGCTAATAACTTGTGTTGCAACAGACCATTCTGCAGCACAGAATAGTCCTACTATCTATAAAGTAGACATTTGATCAACATATTCCATCATCCAGCCTCCTGTTATATGTGCACAGATAACTCTTAGCTATACACCGATCAGGCATAACAATATCATGTCAATCAAACTTGTTCCACTGCATCCTGTTGATGCTTGATCACAATGGGGTCTAAAAAGTTTGGAGGTCAAATCAACATGTTGGGCCATTGTCATGTTCCTCAACATGTTCCTGATTGTTTGATGTTTTTTCCATGTGGTGGGGTGCATTTTCCTCTGGGGGTAGGCCAGTGACATTTGGGATTTCCATTTGCATGAGGGAGTGTGCTTGTTGTGGGACAATGCTTATTTAGGTGTCTAAGTCTCATCAACACAGATAGCAAAATCCAAGGTTTTCCAGCAGAACACCACATAGTACCAACATGATCAATGTTATTACTTCCCCTGTAAGTGGTCATAATGTTGTGGTTGATCGGTGTATTTTCTCTATTGATATTTTGCCTTGTCCAATACAAGATGCCTGGGCAGGAAATGTACTGTGCTTGTAAAAAGAGACCACCAGGCAACATTTCAGCTTTCTTCACAACAGTAAAACACAAACCTATTCCCATGTACTGGTTAACTCCTGCTGTGTGTAAGTGCGTAGGGGAACAGCATGAGATGTCTTTAATAATTATGGGTTTATGTTAATCCATCAAAGTCAACAGAGAGCTTGTAATGTACCATTAAGAAGCGCCTTTCCGTGGAATATCAGCATTTGATAACGCTTCACACTCAAGGTATTAACCTGTACTCAGTAGAGAATTAATCCTGAAATGCTCAGTGAAGACAACACCAGTGAGGATTTAGGTGTGTTGTACTCCATCACACAGATGCTGTAACCCAGGATGATTAATTCTATAGTGTTTGACTTTGGTGTGCAACAGTGTGCTGCAGCCTGTGATGGAAGGATGGGGAGAATCAATGAGTAAAGCTTGTCACAAGAATCACAGTGAATACTTGTATTCCTCTCAAATTCAACAGACAGACAAATAATGTGCTTACACACATACATACACAAGTAGGAACCACTCCCAGGCTGTGACTGACCACATCTTGCTTGGAGGAAAAAGAATTATCTTACCAGTCTGAGAAAAAAAAAGTATCTTGCCAATAATTGCACATCCTGGCATAAACAAGATAGCTGTTGAAAAATGCTAATGCTTCACATTGTGCATTCCATTACAGGAGAAGTGACAGCTCTTTAATATTATAATAACAGTGGGAAAAAAAGGCTTTCATTCAACAAACCGAGCAGCACCAGCAGTTGCAGAGAAAGCAATTTGCATGCTGAATTTCCCTGTGAAATGCCTGCAGTGTTTTTAATCACTCGACATTAACAAATCTTTTAATTACCATTTGTCAACAACTGTGTTCAGAATAATTTCTGCTGCTTAATACTGGGGGTTTAAGGATGGGGAGACTTAACTGTAATTTCTATTAGCACTCTTTTATTTCTTTTGAGGTGGTGAAGAGGCACCATCTTGATTAATGATTCTCTCTGAGAGAGAAAAATGATTTAGAAAAGTTACAATGGTGCCGGCAAAAGAAACCTTTCATACGGGAAACTGTCAAGCAAAACACAGCCACTGAAATGCTTATGAAGTATGACTTCCAGTTGTGTGTACATAAAGTGTGTAACTGGTCTCTGCAAATCCTACATCCTAATTATGCATTGTAAGTTGGAGAATGCACCTAAAAAGACCCATCACTAACTTAGTGGTCTCTTAATCACACAATTTTCTCCCACTTTCATGTACATAATGGTGGCATCTGCAATGGTTCAAGCACATCTGGGTTTCATCAGACAAGCCGAGGTTCACTCTCAAGACAACCCAGGAGCAGAGACTGAGAGGAACAGAGAGAAAGTGATGCAGAGAGACAAAGAAAAGGAGGGGGACGTATGTTTAAAAAATATAAGTCAGTTCTCTCTCTCCCCTGCTTCTCTGCCTTTCCCCCCGGTGGAGTACATCAGTATAGCGTAGTGGAGAACAGGGAAAGATGTGCACCTCCTCAGTGGGAGTTAGAGCTGAAGGGCAAGGATGCTCCCGACGCTCATGCTGTCAAAGAGAAATACGGAATACAACAGGCATGCAGATGTATGTGCATAGAGCGCTGTATGTCCTACCACATCTATACAATAGATATGAGCTAGCGATTGAATGTGATCTTTAGATGCAAAAAGAGATCACAAAGCCTGCATTTACAAAGAGGAAAAGTTGAAGCCTTCAATATCTAAAGTGACAATATAAAATAATCATGTAACGCCTTTCGCAATCATGATGAAAATATTACTAGAACTGTTAGGGTTAGGGTTAGACTACAGAAGCGTACTTAAGGTTGCTGCTTTGTCTTTTGGACAGACTCTAGAACCCATTGAAGCACATTTAATTAAATAAATGCCCAGTAAGCATGTGGAGATTTATCAATATGAATCGGTATCTCGATACAAATGTGTGCAATGTGAGTGCATCGATTCATTCAGTGTGAATCGACACAACTGACAGGTGAAGTCGTGACGCATCGCTTGCCGTGTGCCTGCATCGGTACAATCTATGGTTGCATCGATTCTTTCATGTTGTATGTCATTCTATCCTGTGTTTCCGAGGCACATTGAATGCACCATCACTGCTTTTCATTTTGTTTTGAACACGGATGGAAGCACATTTCCACCACAACAAAGTTACGACAACATGGAGGTCCGCGAGAGCAGCAGCAAGCAGCTAGATGAGATTTTTGACGCACCTAAAAAGTTCAAATCAGGCGTTTGGAACTACTTTGGCTTTTTTGTTGTGCTTTTTAAGAGGCCAAAAAGAAGCTGCATAAAGTACTAATAGAGATTATAAGCAAAATTTGCAGTTTTTGTTAAATTTGCTGCTTATAAGGAATAAAACAAATCTTCTGCCTCTAGCACCATATTGAATTGCAGTTCTTATTTTCTATTTTTGGTGTAATTTCTTTGCATCATGTTGAATCGCATCGTGTCACATTGTGCAGAATTGAATCGCCATCAAATCGAATCGGGAGCAGGGGTGAATCGTATCGCATTGTCTTGTCAGGGGCTTCAGTGTATTGCTCATGTATCATATCGCTGGTAGTGTATCAAGGTGCGTATTGAATTGTTGTCAGTGATGGAGATTCACATTCATACACTGCCCAGATGCCCTGAACCAAGGCACTTACTCTATAATGGCTCCGTAATTAACTCAGAAGGGAGCATCATTTGGACATTTTTGTTGTATGTGGCATTCTGCTGGTATAAACATTTGCAAATTAAAGTTCAGTTTTGCTGGAAAAATAGGATTTTAAAAGAAGCAGTAAGCAAACTGATTTAGTAGCACAATGTCTCTTCAGGAGAAATCACAGGATTAAACTCAACTCTTTTCTTTGCTTTGCCTCAAACCTATTAAATATAAATGATTGCTTTGCCACAGTGTGTGTACCGAAACACTTCATGCAGTTCATGATATTTTCCGTTGTTTTCCTGTTAGCTGGCTGTAAAAAAAAAAAGAAAAAGAGAGAGAACAGACTAGGAGCTTGAACTTTTGTATCTCTTTCCTTTCTGTCCCCTTCCTTCACAAATAGAAATAAAAAGGTAAGTACATGAATAAATAATCGAACGCTCCTTCACCCGTTTGGGAGGCGGTGGGGGTGGGTGGGGTCCTCATATAATACGGCGGCTCTCGAGTATTCACAGGGCTGGAAAAAGAGAGCAATTTAGCTCGGGGCTCAGATAAGACAGACTGAATACTCCCTTGAATACACCGTTAATCATCACAAGGAATTCACAATCGCCTCTCCCTCGCCGTTACTGACACGGCTCCTTCACTGGTGGAGTCAAAGGCAGGAGTGTTGAGGGGAGTTTAAAAGCGTGCTCGGCTTCTCGGAGCTTCAGGAGGCCACAGAAAAGTGAAGGTTGCCGTAAAGCAACAATTTCCTTCTGCCAAAGTGAGACATTCAAAAGAAAAGTCACTCTGTTATAAAGTGACTGCTGGTCTAAAAGTAGAGGATGATGTGCGGCTATTTAAGATATTAGTTATTTAAACATGTTCTCTTGCAGAGAAATTCTTTTTGACAACATTATTATCTCTATAGAGGAAATAATGACAGCTATTTTGAAAATATGGGTGACCTCCAAAATAAATTACTCATATTTGTTTGGATTTTCTGTTTGCAGAATCCCTTGTCAACTCTTTGTATTTTGTTTCAATAACCATTTTCTCTTGCCATGATGGTACAATTCTCCCTCTGGGACATCATCCACTGTTTACGTACCACAGCAGTTAAACTCCTTAATAAGATATTACAAATATTGCTTCATCCTTAGACTCTATGCAAGTGCAAGTGTAGCAGCATTTCTAGCAAGTTTATTTCTTTACCAGGGTTCATTTCAATGGACACACCGAAGCATCCAAAATAGGTGGGTACCCTTTTTATTGTCAGATAATGGGGCCTCAAAAGCTATTTTCGCGTCTCCTAATTTGTGTCTCAGTGGCAATTTTGAGAGCTATTGTTCCATAAAGGTGATATAAGGCTTATGTTGGGGTGTGTGCGTTTGCATGATTCAGCCTTGACTGTCTGTAAAGATACTATGAAGTGCTTAATAATGAGCATCAGCCCAGACTGATGTTTGCTGTCCCTTAATGCTGTTAAGTCTGGCCTTCTAAGCAGCTTGACCGTCCACACCTGTAGTCCTTTGATACCCATAAAACCTGCACTTAATGGTTCTTTAACCTCGTCAGCTGTAATTTCATTCCCTTTACAAATATGACTAAACCGCTCCCAACAAGCTTAGGGGGGAAATAAATTTGTCTGCCTTATTGTTTAGCATAAACTCACTTTGTAAATACTGAGGAAGAAAAGAACAGCATGTTCGAGCCCGAACGCCCCATCCCCTCCCACCCAAAAAATGACAGGCACATTTCAATCCTGTGAGTGAGAGAAGCTTGTTGATCGACTGGCAGAAGACTCTGGCACTCGATCAGGACCTGCCATTCGGATATTTTCACATAGAGAGGGAGCTGCTGCTTCCCACCCAGTCCCACGTCACATCTGCTGAGGACCCACTCCTGACTAAGTGAACTGACAGCAGCCCCCCCTCTGATTTGAATAAGTGCCAACGAAGCCTGTCAGAGAATCTTTTAGAAAGTGCTTACCATTATTTATGAGGGACCACCATGCCAAAGTACAGTAGCTACAGTGAGGCTGTAATATTGTCCCATGTTCTGTGTCCATAAAATAGGACAATATTCTGGGAAGTATGTTTGTACGCATGTATTTTGAAAACGCAATACTTTACGGTGAGTAAGAGTGACAATTTTCTGGTCTTTCTCTTCACACATGTGAATCATCGCTTAAACATTCAGCAATGCTTTACAGTTTATCCACCAGAAGGCTTCCACTGACAGATGCAGTGGCAGCCTGGCAGCTATGTTAAATGTCACTAGCCTAGATTGTGCATCACTACTGTGGTGACCACTTATTAGCCAGCGTTACCCTCCGATTCCCTGCGAAACCAAACCCTCAAAGGATCTTATTAAACTCAATATCAAAGAAAAAGTTCGAACATAGAATTGGTTTATTGTTTTTACTACTTATCCAAAGTCATCAGTGCATTCTTTAAAGACTGCACAGACAAATTTAAAAAAAAGTATTATGAGGTGAAATCAGCTAGGTCAGGTAATGACTGGGTCCTTATGAAATTACATTGCAACTCTAAAAATAGTAAGTTACACATTGTATCAATCATGGATAGTTAACTTTAAATAGACTGCTCCCGATTATTGTGCATTAAACTGCCACATTTGTAATATTCAACTAGAAGACCAATACCTGTACATCCTCATACAACATTTGTTCTCCAAAGAAAATCAAACAACTTAGGAAGCTGAGTCAGATGCACAATGCCTGACAGCCATCAGTCAAGTATGTCAAGAAACTGGAAGGTCCACTGTGGACCAACAAAGTCCGTGGTGCAGACAAGCATGATGTCTTGTTTTTTTGTTATTTGTGAAAACAATCATTTTTAGACAACTATTTTTACCCCATTTAAAGTTCTCCACCAGTTTGAGATTAATGCTTCCATGTGTCTTCAAATTGTATAAAAAAGACATGAAAAGTTCAGAAGACCGTTAATTCTTAAGCAAATCCAAACCTTTTTTTAAATGAGCAAATTTTCTGTCTCTGAATCTAGAAATATTTACTTAAATTCAGACGACATGGATACTGTATTTAATTCTTTTTTTTTTTTCAATTTACAACATAAGTTATCACAGGATAACTTATGTTAGTCCTTACATTGTTGCTGTTACTATGGAGGGAAACACAACAAATTCAGAGTCCCTTTAATAAGGTCTTTGGCAACAACTTCCTTTTAACAGGAACAAACCTCTGGCAGAACCAGGCTCAGGGGGGGCATCTATCTACCTCGACCTGCAGGGGTAAGGGTGAAGGGGAGAGGGAAAGAGATAGCAGATAGAAATCAGACAACACATATAAGGACAGTAGTATTTATGCATTTGTGTGTGTGTGTGTGTGTGTGTGTGTGTGTGTGTGTGAGTGTGTGGTGTGTGTGTGGGTGTGTGTGTCACTGCAGATGCAGTGACCAATAACTGCGGTTTAGAAACGTGGAGCTCCAGATTCAGAGATACTTGCAAAGAGGACAAAACTCAAAGTACGGACATGAGAAGATACAAACTTAGTGACATGCAAAATGTTGCATTGAAATGTATGGAAAGAAAAAGAGAAGTGAAGAAAGGGAGAGGTGCTCAGTTCATCGTGGAAAGTCTCCCAGCAGTCTGAGCCTATAGCAACATATCTAAGGGATGGTTCAGGTGACCCTGTGCCAGCCCAAACTATAAGCTTTATCAAAAAGGAAAGCTTCGAGCCTAAACTTAAAAGTATAGACTGTGTCTGCCTCCTGAACCCAAACGATGAGCTGGTTCCACCAGAGAGGAGCCTGATACCCAAAGGCTCCCATTCTGCTTGTTTTTTAAAAAGCAGAATGGGAGGATGGGATAACAGGAAAGTGCCAGTGGGAGAAACCATAAGTAAGCCTGCTGAAACCATAAGTAAGCCTGCTGTCTGAAAGGGAAAGGGTTCAGTTGGGACAATTTGGTATTTTGTTGCGTAGAATTGTCCAAAACCTTATTGAACTGTTAATCCAAATAATATTTGATCAAATAACTCTCACCAAGCCATGAAGTTTGGTGTACCTTTTAATGGAAAGAACAGTGACAACATCATTGCATTACTGTAGGCATAGTGCAAGATTATAGTATAGCATGATGCAATAACACAGAAAGTAGGGGAAAGACATTGCAGTGTGAGATGTAAATTCATTATTTCATCTTTCATTTACTTGATAGACTCCATAGTTTTTATCCTTGCAATTTTTTTTTTTGTCTTGGTATGCACGCACACAAACAAAATTGCATAAGCTGTGCCCTACATCTCAAGTTTTGTGATGTGCTCAGTCTTTCTTGTTTTCATTTTTTTATGTCCTTTGCTCTCAGCAAAGCACTTTGTCACAAACTATATTTTTAACTGCATTTTATAAATAAACTTCTGCTGAGTACCAGCAGAAAATTCACAGAAGATACCAAACAGGTTTGTGAAAAGCATCTCATCACGCCTTGTTAACTCCAAGGCCGCAGATATTTCACACAATTCCACATGATGACTGATCGTCTGACATCCTCTAACCTGTGTTTAACTCGCACTTTTGTGTTACTTTCAGCCTGTTGGCGCACTGCATCACTTTCAGTCAGCTGTTTACAAGTGGCAGAGTTTAGAGAGGAATCAGTCTTCTAGGTTTCTTGATTTACGATTCTACACACAAAGCGCTGGAACTCCAGGGGGGCTTGTTGAGTCTTACCTGAAATAGGCACCACAGGCAGTGGAGGAGGAAACAAGAAGACAGGAGAGAGTTAATAGAGTAGACAGACTAGAAGAGATGAAACAAAGACTGAATAGGTGAGGATCTGAGGTGATGGAGGGCTGGAGAAAGAAAGATAGGTAATAAAGCAAGAGCTGAGAAGGGAGGGCAGGGAAGAAGGTGAGGTGAGGAGAAGGAAGTATGAAGAGGAGAGACCAGTAAAAGATAAGCAGGACAAAGCAGGGAATGAAAATTTTGAAAGCAATCTCAGGAAGAAAGAGGTGTGATCAAGGAAGAGATCAGTCAGAGGCAAGATCCAACATGGACATCACAACATGACAAACTATGATCCAAAACATTTCTGTCAAATGTCAAACTACTCTTGTGTTGTCAACAAGTGGATGATGCACGCATCACTTTTAGAGAGGTGTAATCATATTCAGAGGGAAAGCTGTGCAAATTGTCTTTTAAACAGTACATAGCAATATCAGTGGGCAGGAGTTAGACAGATGTGAAGCTAAAGAAAGTGCTTTTACAGTGAGTGGGCAAAGCACTTGGAACACTTTGGCGCAGGTAATGCTTAGTGCTCTGTGGGGAATTTGGATTGAAATTTCTAAATGCAACATTGTTGTGTTAAACTGCATCCACAGTGATCCTCTTCCCGAGCAAAAGTACAGGATGTACCCAAACATTTGGCTCGGACATTTTCTGCCATGAGCTCAGAGGATGAGTCCAGTTCATTTAACCTGGCATATACTAGCATTTATGTGACCATTGTGTGTCTAAGTGTCATGCAACTTTGCACTCTCAACCTCCATCATTTGGGAAAACGGGTTATTCTACATCAGCTTGTGAACAGTAAGCCGACCAGCACAAAGTCCACTTGGTTTTTTCGATTCTGAGGAACAGTAAAAACGGAATTTAGGTACCAACTTGGCAACTGACCTGCTGCTTAGGATCAGCATAGTCATCCGTGAGTCAAGCTGCTGATCGCTTTCCATTTAGCATGTGCTGGAATAGTAGTAGCGAACAAGACATCCAGTGCATACAATTACTTTTTACTTGTTGTAACAGCTCTTAGTAACTGTATAACAAACACAGTTTTGACTTGACCAGTCTTGATCTATTTCCTCAGTTGATTTTGAGAAGGGGAAACATGATCCTCTGTTTATCAAGGTCACACATTATTTCTCATTCATGGACACATAAAGACTGTTGAAAGAAAAGTTTTGCTCCTTAGTTGTCAGAGCAGATCAGTATAACCATAGAAACACCACCAGTTTCCCAGATTATGTTGTCTCTTAGGGCTCCCCTATTGTCTTTCTGTCTCTGTCTCCATAAGATAGGTCTCATCTTCCATTGCATTCAGCTCCTATGCGTAATCTGCCTCACCTAAAATCCAGCCAAACCTCAAACTGAAATAACTTGCAGCCATCCTCATAATTGTCCACATGCAGGACAATCTGCCATCGCATTTAGCCGTTGAAAGAAAGTCAGAAAGTCAGCGTGACATGTAATCAAGCTGGCGTGTGAGGCTGGATAATGCCAGTGATTAGGTCTGCCGGCAAGTTGCTCTGGATTGAGAGCGCTAATGCAGAAAGAAGAATGGCCTTTCCAGGTGGTTAATTTCTGTGTTTACCTTTGGGAAAGGCTCATGCGATTCACGTAAAAGTCTCTTTTTGTTGAAAGCTGCAGGGAGGCTGTGCCAGTCGCCTTAATATATGCTGTTCACGTGCTGTATAATTAAACATAAGGCAAGTTGAAATAAAACCAAAATTATCCTTTTCCATTTAGGTCGATCAGAACAAACTATATAATTAACATGAAAGGAATTTGAGTAGTGAAGTTATAACTATGAACTTACACAGGATTCATTCTCTGCTTTGCTGTGGTCTTGTTATTGATTGTGTTTCTCATTCAAACTGCCCTGCTGTTACTCTCTGGTCTCAAATCCACTCTCACATGCTCTACTGTGGAATATTTTTGGTCTTTTTTATCTCCTGCTTGTATCTATATTTATTTGCTTTGTTCTACTGGAAAGCGCTTTTGTGGTGAAACTGCTTGTAACATGTACTTTACTACTGAAATATGACTTTTTTTGCAACATAGAATATGACAAGTGGGTTCAGGATTTAAGGGTACAGGATGCATAAGGCACAACAAGGTTCCTAACAAGCTTAGTACTAATTTCTGCCGCAAAATGTCTGCCTTCTACCACAAAGCTGTGACAGTACAGTAATAGTCTCCTGCAAGTGCAGCTTCACCAACCTGAAATTGCTTTTTTTTTTTTTTTGCTTTATTTTACTCCAGTGCAGCAAGAACATAGACTCCCAGAAATAATGTAAACAACATTAATATATTTCTGCAAGTGGCCGGTGACAAAGCAACAAGTTAGAATGTAAACCACAACTATGATGTGTGAGTGATATTCGCTCTTGTGCACTATAGGACTCTTGAGCAAGGCAGTCAAGGCTGTAGCTGCTCTGGGCCGCTCCATTGTGAGCGAGTAATTATTCATTTGCATACAGACCACCAGAAATCTGCACAACAAAACTCTTGTACCAAGGTTCGCTGTGTGGCTGTGACCATGTCGGCTCAAATAAATCAAAACCCTGGAAAGTTTTCGATATTTCAAACAGGCTGATACATAAGTCAGCACTCTAAAAAAAAAGGTTTGGGATCAACAAATAGAATTAACACAATAGTTTGCATCTTTTTTGAGTTCTAAAAACTTCTACTAAATTATGTTTAACTAACAAATTACATTGAGTTAGGGGAATTTGCTTTTCTGCTACTATCAAAGGTAATGTTAACCAGCATTTTCATGCAGTTACTTAGACTTGTATTTAGTTTTACACTGATAAACACAAAAAGTTGAGTTTAAATCACACACAGTATTATGTAAGTTGATCCAATTACCATCATTATTATGTCCATATAACTCATTAAGATACTGTTTGCAGCTTTGAAGATTTATTGAAATCAGTAAATTAGATCTTTTCGTCTTGCAATCATGCATTTGATTAAGTGGTGCGAATAGATCCTTTGAACTATCTACAGTGTGCATCAAAATTTGATTCTTAAGAACAATTATCCCTATTTTTTTTCCTAAAAGGAATAAAAGCTTGGAAGAATTGTTTGTTGGAGTCTTACAGGGAAAATGACATGCACTACACAGTGTTACAAGAAGAATGTGACACTGTAGATGAGAAAAAATTAGAAGCTACTGTTTTGCTGTGTGCAGGTTTATTACAAAGTAAGGAGCTACTGCTGCTGCTATTGTAGCAGTTTGTTTTTACAAAGTTGAAATTACAAGTCTTTGTGCTTTTAACAAAATGTTTAATACAGAGGCAGAATTTTAATTTGGCCTATAATTGGACTACTGAGTGTTAAAGGGGGCTGCATGGTGGTTCGGTTGTTAGCATCTGCCTCACAGCTAGAAGATCCCCGGTTCGCAGCCCAGTTAGGACGCCTGGGATCTTTCTGTGTGGAGTTTGCATGTTCTCCTTGTGCAGAGTGGGTTTTCACCGGGTACTCCGGCTTCCTCCCACAGTCCAAAAAAACCATGCTGAGGTTAACTGATTATCCTAAATTGTCCGTAGGTGTGAATGTGAGTGTCTTGGTTATCTGTCTCTATGTGTAGCCCTGTGATAGACTGGTGACCTGTCCAGGGTGTCCCCTGGCTTTGCCGAAGTCAGCTGGGATAGGCTCCAGCCCCCTGCAACCCTACAGAGGATTAAGCAGTGTATAAATAATGGATAGATGAAGAGTTAAGGGGTTAAAGCTTGTGTAAATATACTGATTTTAAAAAATTTAAAGGAAATATAACAATTATATATAAATTAAATAGGAATATGTGTGTTTTCAAAAATAAATGTGATGACCAGCATAGCTACTTTAAATTTATTTCATATCACCTCAAATAGAGTTTGTAAAAGCGCTTTAATACGGATTTTTTTCTTTCTATTTGATTTGCTCTTGAGAAATATTTTGGTGGCTTACATTGAGATTGAAATTATTTCCCTTGCATGTCAACACGTGTAAAATGTTTCCTGCTAGAAAAAAAGAAAGAGAAAACAGTTTGAGAGAGAAGTTGCATTAGTCTCATCATTAAAACTGGATTGCCACTGCAAAGATTTAACTGTACATACACTTAAGTGAGTGACTTAAGTGACTTGTTCAACTTGCCTGTGTCATTTTAAGGAGACACAGAAGCTGCATTAGTGGTTAATGTTTTTCACGTGGATCAAGAAAGACTGTATGTTGATTTAAGGGACCATTTATAGCAACTTGTACAGCTGCATGATTTTCAGTCTGTACTTTTCTTAAATGTGACATAAGAACAATATAGGAAGAATAAAAATGCTTAAAGGCTTAATAACCTCCATGACCTGGAAAATGAGCGTCGAATGGACACAACAACAAACCTATTTTGTGACTGTTCAGAGGTCTGAACTAAGGCTAAGGTGAGAGGTTCACATAAGTTATTTCAGAGAAAACTGGATCAATACCACAAAATGCCACAGCAGTTAAACCTTCTGATTAATGGATATAATGATCTAAACCTAATATTGATTTTGTCTGCTTACATTCGTGTATGAAATAACAAATAGCAGACTATTAATTGCAAACATCATCCTAAACCCTTGTAGTTTTGAATTCGTTGTGTTTAATTAGCTCCTCTCAGAGTAATTTTTCTGTAATAAAGCCGCCTCAAGCCCATTTGAGTCATTTCCCTTCTCTCTAATGGCGCCTCTGCCTTCATGAGTCACTATGTCCATGATCAAAAGCAGCTCTTTCTCTGCAGAAGTACATTTGAATATTATACATAACATGTTCACCCCATTAGGCACACTCTTCTGAGAATTTTCAATGGGGACCTGAAAGGATTGTGTCTAGAGTTTTTCCACTTTGGTTTTATGATGTTCATTATTGATTTTCCTTTTTTTTCATAATGATCTTGGGGGCAACATATGTGTTCACTCTTCCTTTGAAAGCAGTAAACATTCTCAGCTCAGGCTATTAGACACCGACGCTGCTCAGCTTTGCGAAAGGGAATTCATCTTATGACTTTCTGCTGCTATAGTAACCGCGATCAAGTTGCTGTAGTTGCTAAGCTATTCTCTAAAGCATCTAAGAGGTAAGTTATTGGCTTGCCTCTGTGTCTGTGCGGCGTGCGTTTCACTTGTTTGTTTGTGACTTTTCAAATCTATTGATGGTGGCATTAAGGCCCACCTTGATGTAGCATTGAGTACAAACAGTTACAACAGGGTCAGACTCTCCACTGCAGCTCAGCGGAGATCTGAAAGTGCCATTTCCTGTGAAAGTGAGAGCGGCTTTCGCTCCCCAGAGCCTCCACAGTGGAGCCTTTCTTCCTGTTATCATACATTCCCATCCTCAGACATCTAACACTGCCATAGTTCAATACAGAGGAACATTTTTATTTCCCCCCAGCAGCCTGCTTGTAAAAAGCATGTCTGTACGTGAGAGAGATAAAGGAGATGGAGAGATATAACAGGGTTAATTGTGAGGACCGCTAATGGCTTTTGTATTTTTTTTTTTGTATTTCAGGGCAGAGGTGAGAGAGCAGGAGTGTGCAAACAACAAAAAGCATGTCTAAACATAGGCGGTGTGTTAACAGAAGGACTTCAGGAAAACTGGAGGTGCAGCCTTCATCGGTTTCTCACCTGGTGCCTGAATGCATCGTGGATAATGCAGCTGCTGTGAGGAGCTGTCAGGGACTGTGTGTTTAAATTTAGCTTGGGTTTCACCGTGTGCACACAGCTCATTCAGATAAAACTACTGGTTGTGGGTACCAATAGTCACCCATTGCTGTCAGTCTCTGTCAGCCCCTCAGCTCCTAGGAGAAAAAAGGATGCCTCCATATTCCCTCCTGAAAACACACGACAGGAAAGCACAGCCATTAGATTCTTCCTTCTATCATTGCAGGACAAGAAATGAGAGAAAAAAAAGGACACAGAGAGTATGTGGGAGAGGGAGGGTAGTGGGCAATCCATCCTAATTAGTGAGTAGTTTACCTAGCTGTTTGTTATAATCCTCCTCTCTTCCTTCGGCATGCTGCATGCCATAACAGTGCTCCTCACAAAGCACCTGGGAAGTAGGATAGGATTTAAATATTGTTGTCCTTAAGCAAAGTTGACAGAGGGATATCTGGTAGTTCTCCTACTTGTATTCAAGGCACTCTCTGCTGTCACTGCCAGCTAAACCACCCCAATTAAGTTTGATCTCCCTCTTTATCTGCTTGCTGTTTGTGTTGGGAAGCAAAAAATGATGACTCCTAATGAACCGCAGAGCGACAGCGACAGCGTCTTGTCCGAGGTGGGCCGTGAGACAAGTTTGAGGATGTGGAGCATACAATTGAAGCACACGTGCAAACTTGATGTTACAGATATACACCAGCAGAGGAGGAGGTGGAGCATGAGTCAGCACTCCCACATCAAAGGGTGAACAAGTATGATTTGTTTTGTGTAGGAAGTGACAGTCAAGCTCCCAGAGAAGAACAACTGCACATCTTCAAGATGTGAACGCTCAAAGAAAATAAACAGTCCGGAGAACTTTTGTGTGTGTGTGTGTGTCCACATGTATTTTGTGAATCAGTAGAATATGTAGAAGCCACATATTCTACTGCAGGTATAGGGGTCAGTGGTCTTATTCAGTTATTAATATCTTTATTGTTATTCCATTAAAAATCTGCTCAACTCACAAGCAATTCAGTTGAAAATATCCATA
Organism: Dascyllus trimaculatus; assembly: GCA_024666655.1. Classification (NCBI taxonomy): domain Eukaryota; kingdom Metazoa; phylum Chordata; class Actinopteri; family Pomacentridae; genus Dascyllus; species Dascyllus trimaculatus. Next base: position 12,336,750 of record CM045446.1, on the reverse strand, counting down.
AATCAGAAATACAAAAGTCTAAGAAGTTTTAATAATACTGACTGGAAGACACAATGTTTTGCCCTAACGCTTAGCAAAAACACACATATGCACTTGTGAACATGCAGCTCCAATCCAATCTGTTGTCTCCTATCAGCAACAGTCGCAGCTGCAGCGGTTGTAGACTTATAATGTCACCGTTGATATGTAAGAACTATAATAGCTTTTGCAACTTTAACACCTGTGCTGCCTGCAGGCAGAGGGTGCTAACATCTGCTTAAGCTGACACTGTAGGTTGAATAAGTTCTTTGAATATTCAAACTAACAACTTCTATTCCCTTATTATAAAGTTATATTTCCTTATTGTTGATCACATACACCGATCAGGTATAACACTATGAGCACCTGCCTGATATTGTGTTGGTCCGCCTCATGCGGTCAAAAATGTTTTGAACTATTGGACATGGACAAGAGGACCTCTCAGGGTGTCCTATGGGGTCTGGAACCAGGACGTTGGCACTGGATCCTTTGGGTACTCTGGCTTGTGCAGTGGGGCCTCTGTCAATCAAACTTGTTCCACTGCATCCTGTTGATGCTTGATCACAATGGGATAGGATGTTTGGAGGTCAAATCAACATGTTGGGCCATTGTCATGTTCCTCAACATGTTCCTGATTGGTTGATGTTTTTTCCATGTGGTGAGGTGCATTTTCCTGCAGGGGTAGGCCAGTGACATTTGGGATTACCATTGTCATGAGGGAGTGTGCTTGTTCTGGGACAGTGTTTATTTTGGTGTCTAAGTGTCATCAACACAGATGTCATAATCCCAGGTTTTCCATCAGAACACCTGATAGTACCAATATGATCAGTGTTATTCAGTTCACCTGTCAGTGATCACAATATTGTGACTGATGTGGTCATGATGTTGGTATTTGGCTTGTTGTGACTTTGTGTGCGCACTTGTGCATATTGCCTGACAAATTTCAGCTTCAGTGATGTTTGGAAGAGGACACAACACCACAAGCTGAAATGTACTTTAATTATTCAGTATTTTGTCTTTTTGTGTCACATTAATGCTCACTAATGTGGTGTTCACTAGGCTACTGTATGGTACTACACCATGTTTCAAATATTTTTGTCCTTCTACTGCTTAAAATACTACATTTTACTTGTGGTCCACTGATGTTTGTTGGAGAGTTTCATCTGAGAAACATTAGTCATCATTTATTCTAAGTAATGCTACACCCAAGAAAGAAATAATATACGAACCTTGAGAGTGCTACTATGATGTTGCAGGCAGCTATATAGCACCAGATGCAACACATTTTTTTCTTTAGGAACAGTTGAATTGTTAGTCACAGCATCACAGTCTTGTAATGTGAAAAAGTAGAAGCAGAGAGGGTATCTGTCCCCTCTATACCACGCTGGCAATGATGAAAACTCCTTGTCGGGCTTTGTTATGGAGTCTGTGCGATATGATGTGAAGTGCTCATAATGACAACCATTTGTTTTCATTACTTCTCCCAGCATCACCCAGTGCTCTGGCCCAACTTGTCACCACACTATAGAGCAGAGAAAGTGGAAGGGCAAACAAGGAGAGCGGAGCAGGTAGCAGCAGTAGACCTTACCCTGTTTAAACCTGTGCATGAGAAAAAGAAATGCAAGCGTCATAATATCACAATGAAAATTATATACAGGAATGTAGAGGCCTCTAGTTCAATCACAGTAACCTGCCACAATCACACACATGTTGTTTTCACTGAGGCCTAAATGTAATTCGCTAGTTGTGTGTCCAACTAAATGGAATGCAAATGTTAATAAAATTTACAAAACGATGACACAGGGAAATATTAATTAGCCCTGTGAACTCACAAGAATTTTCGAAGTGTTTTTTTGCTACTGTCACATTTTTACTCACTGTGGGGTCATTTTTAGTGCAATATAAAGTCCTGCAACTCTTCGGAAACAGCACAATTATGACTAGAAGTAGAGGGAATTCAAAAATGTATTTCATGCAGTACAACACAACCCATGAATGCTGAATGTCAGTTTTCCTAATGCACACAGATGCTACCAATACTAGAAAAATGTGACTCTACATACCATAGATAATTTACTACCTGTTTCCATACTTTTCTCCTGTTTGCTCTGAGAAAACAAAGCCTGCAGTTCAGTCCAGTCCAGCTGAATATTCCCTGAATTTTTGTCATGTGGCTATTGGTCACAGCTAAGTCACTAATTATTTCAAGGTTGTTCCAGTTCTTACAGAATCTGGTTAATTTGCAAACAGCTTACCTTTAACATTTTTAAAAAAAAAAAATTAGACAAGTAGAATAATGTGATTTCAATGAAATATCATGATTTTAAGCTTAGATATGGTTAAGTTTTCCAATGAAACAGCACATCCCAGATACACAGTTCAGGGACTGCCGGAAGTGGAAACTCTGACACTTTTGTCTGTTTTTACAGCCTCTGTCTCTTGTGCCATTTTAGCATTTTTCTTTTAAACTTTAACATGCCTTTCATACCCGCTGGCAGGTTTTTGGGGTTCAGTATTTCTATCCACCACCATTATGTTAACATTAAATAGAAAACTGACCTTTTAGTGTGGAAAAGCATGCGGAAGTCATGCTGAAATATAGCATTTTATGTTCCACTGAGGTCTATCCAACTTTTTCTTTCTTCCACCAAAGAGTTTATACTTTCAAATAGCTATATAATTCTAACAACATTTTGAGATAATGTCATTATCAGTTATATTTATAGCGATATTTTCTTCAGTCAGTTCTCCCATCTTGTTTGACCACAGCCATTAAGGTTCAGGTCAGTCAGTGCAATTTTTATGACATCCAGAGTGGCTCTGCCTCTAAGTGTAGTCTGCTGTCACCTGTCATCTGTGACCTTTTGCAGCAGAGTGTTCTAACCTGCAACCCATCCACTTAACACACACACATCCCAATATATGGTACATAGATAAAAAGTGTTTGCAAGCACACACACAGAATAGCTTCTTTAAAACAGGATGAGCCACATGAAACAGTAGAAAGCATTTGATAGAGGCGATGGGAACCTAAGTGAGAGACAGAGCTATGCACACACATATGCACACGCACAGGCAAAAATTAGAGAAAGGAAAGAAATTGCACAGGTTATTTTTTGACTACACAGTGATACAGTAGAGTTGGCCCAGCTATCAGGCTGCAGTGTCTCAGGTGCTGGGAGTCCCAGGGGCGATCATTATTGCACAGATAACCTCAGCAGCCTTCCCCTCCTCTGATGTGACACCAGGTAGGATTATCTCTCTTCAGACTGTAACTGTATAATGGCCTCTGCAGGTTTATCTGAGCAGATTACATCCAGGGGAGTGAAGTTCCCATTTGACAGGCTGACTGTGATTCTTTTGTTGATTTCGGTGGGATTGGGGCTTTGATTACAAAAGCCGCATGGGTCTAAGAATCGGAAAGCAACAGAAAGCACTGTGGTACAAGTGCTCTCTGAAAAAACGCTATTATTAAGGTCCAAAGCAAAATAAGAAGTAATGTACTGGGTTGTAATAGGTTAGACAACTGAAAATTTTTGACAATGTAATCTGAAATAAAAATATGGGTGTCAAGCTTGATTGCAGTTTCCATCAACAACCATCAGTAGTGGCAAAGTGTCTTTGACCAACACACCTCTCCATGAAGTTATGCTACTTTTGAAGTGCTGTTGGATTGGTTAATCTTGGGCTATTTTGTATCCAGATTACATGAATGATATCTCTAAATTAAATCAGCAGGAGGTACATACATGCCAACACACTAAAACATACACACTATGTGCTGAATTGCTCCTTCAGTCGAAATTCTGATAGTGAAGGTTTGGGGCTGGTTCTGATTGGCCATTGTGCTGGTTTTTTCACACAAACCTGGCAACTCAGACCCGGGAACACAGCCTTATTTTTTGGACAATGCACCTCCACACCGATCAGCACCAACAGGAGGTCCAGCTCCACAGGAAGAACCACTTGTGATGCTGCTGCAAGTTCAGCACCTTGGCCAGTGATGCTTCCCTGGAGAGAAAAGAAGTGTCGGATGAAAACATGTGGGCCTCACAGAGCAGTAAATACAGGCAGTGTAGTCTGAACACACACACACACATACACACACTTTACCTTCTGGACTTCGTACTGTTTTTTCCACAATCTTTAGTTTGTCCTTGCCAAGTTTTGATGAAGGTAGCTATCCTAAAGACATTAAAGCCAAAATGGTCAATAATAATAATAATATACTCCTTTCTACCACATTTTTCAGCTTCCTCCATTACAACCTTCAGAAGTTAAAAAAATGCATCCTGGTCAGGAAAAAACATTGTGATAAATTTTTGGTGGAGTTTTTGCACATCAAAGTTGTTTTCATAAAATTAAAATAATGCATAAATAAATAGGGAATACTTGTGAAATAATTTGATTTAGAAAAGTGCACTCAGCACATGGGAAATTGCACTTTTTAAAAATATTTTTAAATATTTAATGTATTTTTTTCCATTTTATTGATAGGAGGAGAGACAGGATGAAAGGGGAGAAAGAGAGAGCGACATGCAGCAAAGGGTCATGAGCCGGACTCGAAGCCACGGTCGCTGCGACCTGCGCCCATATGATAACGCCTTAATTTAGTGAGCTATACGGCCGCCACAGAAATTTGACCTTCATCTCAGAAATTCTCATGCTCCTATACACCGTAGCAAAGAAAAAAAAAAAAATAGTCAAGTGTTTTTACACCTGATGCAACACTTGATGTGTTGGTTCGATGTGTGTGAACTATAATATGTACCGATCAGCCGCAACAATAACACCAGTTACAGGTGAAATAAATAAATTGATCTTCTCATTACAGTGTAATGTTCTGCTGGGAAACCCTGAGACCTGGCATTCATGCAGTTGTTCTTTGTGACACGTACCACCCACCTAAACACTGTTGCAGATCTGCAGAAAAATACACCTGCCACACTGCATGAACTGCTCAGAAATGTCTCGAGGAACACGATCAAGAGTCAAAGGCCTTGATCCAACCTCTAAACTCCTGAGATCCTAAGTTGACTGAGCACCCACAGGATGCACCAGAACAAGACAAATCCACAGACACCCCATTCCACCTCCCACAGAACCCAAAGGATCTGCTGCAAATGTCCCAGTGTCGGACACCAAGGAACACCCTTTGAGGTCCTTTGTCCAAAGAGGTGTTTTGGTGGCACGAGGGGGAACTACAAACTCTCAGACAAGTGGTTTGTTGTGGCTGATAGGTGTATACTGATTGTTAAATCGTCAAATTTGGTACCTAGCAGCAGTTTCACCAACATACTTGGATTAACTGTGATTCACCAAGTTTCCAGTTGTTTGCGTTTGCGCTGACTGCAGAAGTAACTGTAAAGGACTCAAGTGCAGCTCTGATTAATCAAAGTCACTTCTTCTCTTCTTTCCTCTTCTGCTGATATAATCATATCCTATAATATACACCTTCTGAGATGAATTAACGTAAATAAACTGAAAAGAGTTATAATGCTGATTAAAGGTCGACTGTGCTTGTGCAATATTTAATGGTGAATTTAGTTTGAACATACTCTAATCCCGTGGTGAAATGTTAATTATTAGTTTTTCTGCCCTGAGCAGGCTGCCTGTCACAGCTCGCCTGGAGGAGACTCACAAGTCCTGCTTGATGTGGCATCAGAGGGTGTTGGGACAGAAGTGGTGATAAATCCTGTGTCCTCTCAGAAGGCGCTAATAATTCAAGATGATGTGGCCAAATGTCACAGGACACATTTCCTGTCCCCCGCAAAGACAGAGCCACTCAAGGCCATGATAAATGGCCCTGACTTTCATCTTTCCTCACAGAATCTGTATGAAATCTTAAAGCATCATCCTGTTGTTGCAGAGGTGTCACTGTTGTCAGCGTCATTTTGAAAGGAGATTGACACCTCTTGTACAGGAATGAATGGCTATGTATGCAAATAATTTCTCAGTTGTTGTTTTTTTTCCTCTGTTTTTATCCAGTTTGAAGTACCAGATGGGAGGGTTTTCATCATGTCAGAAGAATTCAGATCATGTCGGGCAACTTGGCAGTAAAAACTTATTCTCAGATACTCTTCCTGTGATGATGAGAACCTTCTCACACTGGTGGTATGGCATGTAGTAAAAGCAACCCATCTGCTGCCCACATAGCTAAAACACTCTTATACTTTTATTGTCAGCAATAATAAAGTTAGGTCTGATACACAGTATGTTCAGTCTGTGCCAATAAATGAACTCCTAAATACACACATTGCTACCTTGGCTTTGAAGTTAAATTAAACAATGACTTGTGGAGAATGTGTCATGCACAGTAAATTTGTGTTTGTTCTCAAATGTGTAAACAGTTTGATGGAGAACTTTTAAGCAAGTGTGCAATTACTAAATGGTACATAATTTATTATTTGTGGTAAGTTGTGAATATTTTTGGGAAAAGAAGCAAACTCATCACTTTTCCCGTAAAAGCGAGAGCATCTGCTTCTAGTCTATATAAAAGTGCCAGATCAATAAATTTTTCTATCACCTCGCTTGTCCATAAAAGTGATTCCTGACCTGGCAACCTGCTCTTTCCAATGACAAGCCCTCTGACTGAGCCAAATCTACATTAGTTGCACTCCGACTGTCTCAACAACCTCTCTGCACCCCTGTACTGTCTCGTGCTTCAGACATAAATGCTTCCCCTTTGAAGGTTTCCAGACAAAATCAATACCCAGAGAGAGTGTTGGTAAAAACAGAATCCAGATTTCCATCACTTTGGCCTTTTCTTATCCCTCCAGCCAAAGCCATCAAAGCCCGGGTCCCAGCACAACAATCAGACAGGCAGACAAAGTCATCACTGTGTATCTGAAGGATAGATCCCTTATCTACACAGTGGCCCGACTGTGGTTCAGCTGAAACAAGGTGTGATGGCTCACACCTTAAGTCATTCAGAATTGAACCGCACAAATAATGCAGTTGACATCGAGCTTAATGTACGTTTTCGAGACTTCATAGAGTCGCACAGCGAGATCAGCTGTGTGTGTGTTATGTCAGAGAAAGAGATGGCTTTGAATCTCAGAGTTACTGCCAGCCAGATCATTACAGTCGATTGTAAGGTGATGGTTTGTGAGTTTTTTTAGGACAATCTTTTTTCATATTCTTGAATTTAATCAAAAATCTGCTTCACAGTATTCTTCGATTTCTGTCCTCAAATGTAGGCTCCCATCACAATTACATTTTGCCATAAATTTGGTGTAAGCACAGGCTGAGACTTGCAGGGCAGCCAAGGTGAGCATGTGTCCTCTTAATAAAACATGAGTTCCCCCGAAAACGTGATTTATGACATTTTTGAGGGTCTCTAAAATATTAACAGTAAGATGTTTTTGCCGTACATTTCTATTTTTCTGTACATTCACCATCATGGATCATGCATTAAATGAGTCTGTTGCTGATGTATGATTCATTGAGGGTGATTCATCACTAATTCGCCTTAATGAAGGTACAGGCATACATGCTATTCTTGCCATCACCACTGACGTGTGGCAGCGCATCATATATGTACTTCACCTACTCTGACACTTCCTTGATGCCAGCCACTGTAAAACAAAAGAGAAGTACTACAATCTCGCTCACTTAGACAGTGCACTGAATCGGCATCATTCATTTTTTTGTTTTGATGTCAGCGTGCACATAATTTGAAGAGAAACAAGGCAACAGAGCTTAAAAATCTGAGCCAGTCAACTCTGACCAGTTTGCACTAAATCAATTGTTTTAAAAATGTATCTGATGTTTCTAGCCATGTTTTGTGAAACAGAAATTGAAGGAATGATAACAGAATTTGATTTTTACTTTAAAATCCACAACGTAGAAGGCATTTTTCATTTTTTCTGCTCAGAAACAACAGATTCACTTTCATAAATGACTTGATTTTCCTCCTAAGCTAAACAGAGGTTACGAGATTTCATACCGAACATATTTTCTTTGAGTTCTGGTGAATTGAGCGGGATGGATTCTGCCTTTGGGCCTTTGTAGTGAGACACCAGCCCACCAGTGACCCTTAACAGGATAAAGCAGATAAAGCACATTTACTGTATAGATGAATATTTTCAATGTGCAAAAATATGTACTACTGTTAATTGAAATAAACCACATTGCTCTCTTTCTCTGCCCTTGCTGCTGTCTATACCCAAGTGGTGCTGCAAGATGTGGTGTCTACTCTTTCTCTGTTTTCTCATTCTTAATATTCACATTGTTGTTAATAGGACAAATGATAAAGAAATGCTGAATGTTGTGTTTGTCATTTCTGACCATGAAAAAAAGCGAACTTATACACTTTGCAAGCAGAAACCTTTCCACATTTAGGCACGAAAAATGTATCTTAGAGAATTACACATCTTTTCTTCATTAACTCGACTTCCACTTTTTCATTAACCTTACATGATGTTTACACTAATTGAAAAATTCAATCCATAATTTGCATCAAATTCCATCAAATGTAATATTCAACATGCCTTGAGCATCATTTCACACACACTGCTTTAGAATCAGGCTTGGCATATTTGGTATCTTTGGACATTTTAATATTGCTATTAGAATTCAGAGTAGCATTCTGTGGGTTTGAATATGAGTATGAACAATGCTTGTACTAACTGTCTGTAAGGTTAAAGATAATCTATTTAGAAAACGTTTCGCTGTATAAATGAAGTGACTTCTTCGGATGAGTAGCCAGTTCCAGTATATTGCATTATTGTCCAGTAATAGTAAAGAAAGCGCATATTGCGTTTGACTTTCTTCCTGTGTAGAAAATGGGAAAGAAAAAAAAACTCTTCTGGCTGCTCTTCTTTGCCGTTGCCTCACAGAAAAAAAGGCACATATTGGGTTGCAGATATACACAGTCAGCACAATGCCTAACAGACCCTTACAGAGCATGCAGAGGTGCACCACAATTAATGAGAGCTGAGTGTGTGTGACTGTTGAGGGGAGTTGAAGGGCAACAGCAGTGACGTCAGGGTAAATTGAGATGATGTGCGCAGAGTGTTGTTGACGGCAGTGTAAACAGCAACCAGGTGGAACCGTGGAACAGTCTTTGAGCAAATGCTATTCATAAACAGATGGGCGCACTTTCTAACTGCTACACCTTTTGTTGAGTGAAGATATAATTACAGATTGGACAGACTGAGGTAATTGGAAGTTGTGCAAAAGTCTATTTCCGATCTTTTGGAAAGTTTCCCTCTTAAGCTGATAGGTTAAGGTGAGATTTATCTGCTTTTGGGCCTCTGTAGCAGGGGCCCTCTTGAGGTTGCAGTTACGCACTGTATATATAGCTGTCAGTGAAGAAAATGGAAGAGATATATGCAGTGTATCAAAGTCTGTTTTCAGGTATTTATTCTTATGCAGACAGTATCTGTCTTGAGATAATAACTGTTCTTTTAGAAAAAAAAAAGTTAATGTTTATAGCTGTTGTGTCTTCAAAATGAATTAATGCTTTTTGTTTTTTGTATGTTGTGCAGCTCTGTGATGTCTCTTGTTGGGCTACTGTAGATCATTATAATGGTGTATGAGGCCCAAAGAAATAAAAGAAAATCTAATAAAACATGGTGTCGGGGATAGGGCACAATATTATGAGAAAAAAAGTCACAAATCCTCTAAGAGTGAAGTGGTAAATTTATGAGGAAAAACTCAGAAATTCTCTAAAATTAAAGCCACAAATTTAGTAGAGAAAAACTAAAAAAATTTAGGTTTTTTTCTGCGTGTGAAGGAACCAAATTGCCTCACTTGACAGTATCAAAATGAGCTTGCATATGTCATCAGTGATGCACAAAAGCTATCGTCAAATCATCCAAATCAGTATATTGAACTGACGTGACTTATGGCAATACTTCTTTGGACTCATGATGGATATGATATTGTCCTTGTTGCTAAATTTCTTTGCAAAATTGGCCTTTAGTTTGATGATTTGATCAGGTCTCCCACTGCGGGGATAATGTACAGGAAGTGGTGGTGTCTGTGGTGTTATGAGGTCAACCCAGTGTTGGGTCTCTTGGTCAAAGAGAAGCAAAAAAAAACAAAACATTTTTCTGAGTTTTTTTTTTTTCGCAAATTCATGACTTTATAGTCTTTTTTCTCCAAGATTTGTAACTTTAATTTCAGAAATTCTGAGTTTTTTGTTGGAATATGACCCCATAATTTATTTTTTGTCTGCAATGGCACTAATATGTGGACATGTCAAGAAAGTTGACATCTTTACCATTAATATCTTTCTAATATCAGTTTAAAGGACTGTATAAATATAATCTAATTTTTACTACAAAAAAATGTAATATTAATAATATTAATGAGGCTGTGACAATTAATGATTAATTTAGCGTCTTTTGGTGTTGGTGATCATTATGCCAAGTATTATAGTAAATATAATGATGGGGATATTACAGCACTCCATTGCCATCAATATAACTCACAAGTCAGCTGAATCATTAGAAGCACTAATCCCAAAATCTCATACCAGATTCTACTTGTCTGCTCTTGGTCTGTATGCTCTCTATGTTCAGTCCTTGCTTTGCCAATGAATACACTTTTTAGTGAGGCAAAATCATGGTGCATTTGTTTTGTTGCTGTTTGTTTTTTGTTTTGCCTGCTTCTTTCAGAGAAAAAATTAGGAGGGTCTGAAATGTACAGCAGTTACAGAGCAATGGCAGAGAAGTGGTTTTCTGTGATCTGGATTGCTGCTGGAATTCACTGGAACTGCTGTCACTCCAAGCTGACAAAAGGTGCTAGCGTCCTGTGGTGCAAGCACAATTTACTCACAGCAACCGCTCAAGCGTCCATGCATTGCTTATTACCACTCAGAAGATAGATTTTTTTTCAATAGAGTTTCCCTCTAAATGTAAATGACCAATCATCATTGTGTACTGTATATGCAAAAGTGGTCCTCTAATATTATTTGTCAACACAGATAGTTCATATACGCATGTAGCAGTATTATAAAGGGATTATATCTGACAGGTGTACTGTATGAGAAATTAGTTTGACAGTGTGGCTGTCGGATGTTTCCATAGAAAAGTATCCATCAACATTCTCCTCAGAAGCACTCCCATGGCTTACATCCTGATAATGTTTCAATTGCTGGCTCGTTTCTGTCATGTCAAAACATTGCGTGTCAGGAAATATGAGCCAAAAGGAGGCCTTCAGCTCATCACCATCATCCTTCAAGCTTTTGTGCATTTCCGAGTGTCTCCAATGTTCGTCAGTGAGAGCAGAGACGGCTGGGGCTGTACTCCTATTCATGAGTCGTTTCTCCCATGTCTCAACAACAAAGCAGAGCATAAAAAAGGAAGAATAAACCACAGGAGCTGCCAACGCACAGAGTGAAAGGTGGTGAGAAGCGTCTTGGCAAGCTCGGGAATTTGTTTAGTCTTCTTCAGCTGTGGATGCTTTGGACGTTGCAAAAAAAAAGCATACACAATTTTTTTCTTTATGTTTGCTTTTGGTTTGTGTCTCCTCCTCCTCCTCCTCCTCCTCCTCCTCCTCCTCCTTCTCCTGCATCGCCCTCCCTCACTTCATGTGCTGTGGTCCATTAGGCTGTCTGTCCACAGCCAGAAGTGACTTTGACATTTGCTGAAACACCCAGTGGAGTGTTCAGGCTTGAAAGGATATCCAATGCTTTGACCCAAAACCACTCGTTTCTTTTTCTTCTCCCTTTCCTTTCCATCAAAAACTCCTTTGTGACATTGTGCACTGGCATGTTGGCTCTCAGACCAAAGCCTGAATATATTTAAACTTCCACCAATGAAAGCGACTCCCCTCCTGCCATTACCCCTGCTTATACACACACACACGCACGCACACACACACACACACACACACACACACACACACACACACACATCACACTGAGATGCAAAACACACAGATACAAAAACACAAAAATGGCCCAGTGTGTAACCACAACCACTGCAGTCCTGCACTTTCAATGAGACCTCAATATTTTATGAGCACACCAAAGACAAGATAGCTGTGGGGAATCCTCTAGTGGTGAATTCTTATTTATAACATGAAAACAATCACAGCACCCATCATCCATACAAAAAAAAATAGCAAATAATGATTCAAAATAGGAAAAAAACATGCAGCTTTTCAACACCTAATATGATCTACAACTATTCTATCTCAAAGAGGACTAAATAAATACATATTATCAGTTAACCTCTTTATCAGATCATATACTGTAAGTCTGCTCATAAATACTGCAACAGACCACAAATAACAGCCTGTGCCTACAATGTGTTGCAACGCCTTTTTATGTAAGTGAATAATGTATGAAGTGAGATTTTGACAATGTGGTCTTGGAGAGTGGTCAAGCTACTCTTTGTACCAAGACACTTTTTTCCCTCGGAAATAATAGCTGGTTAATATTTGAGCAAAAAAAAAAAAAAGACAAAATTAGACTAGATTTTAAAACTAAAAGGGTCCTTCAAATTAAACTGGGCCGTCTGCCAAAATGGCAAAAAGACAAACAGCAGAAAAATACTGACCAGCTTTCTAACAACCAGTCAGTGGTTAGTGTTAATTTCCCACTACAGCTATAACTGTTTTCCTTTTTCACTTAATGACTTACTGTAGAGCAGAACCCGGCATGATGTCCACTCGACATATAACAAGTGTCCAGAGTGACCGTCAAAGCAAAAAATGGCACCGCGCAAATGTACGTATGAGGACAAACCCCCTTGAGAACATTCTTTACCCTCTATGAGACAAGCTCAGCCCTCCCTGCCCATCCATTATAAATGGAGTCTAGCGTCACCCTTATGCCTCATCCTTCTCTCTGGGCAGTCACCGTGAAATATTCACCTGTTCCACTCCTTCAGGAGAGTGGGGGATTAATGGAAATAGAGGAGCTGAGGGAGCTGCTCTGTCTCCAGCTCCCATAAAAACAAAGGGGGGTCTGAAATGCTGACGCCAACTTGCATCAGCAAAGACACCCCCATACCAACAATATACAGTATACACACCCCAAGCTGAGAACTGTTTATGGTTGCTTCTTCCAGACATGACAAAAGTAATGACCACAAATTATCTTTTATTTATTAGGTGACAGTCAAACTTCCAGTTTTTACGCTATGGATGTCGATCAGCCACAACATTAAAATGACTGTCAGGTTAAGTGATTAACATTGATCATATTGGTACTATGTGGTGTTCTCCTGGAAAACCTGGGATTCTGGCATCCGTGTTGATGAGACTTAGACACTTAAAAAAACACTGTCCCAGAACAAGCACACTCCCTCATGCAAATGGAAATCCCAAATGTCACTGGCAGGAAAATGCACCCCACCACATGGAAAAAACATCAAACAATCAGGAACATGTTGAGGAACATAACAGTGGCCCAACATGTTGATTTGACCTCCAAACTTTCCAGACCCCATTGTGATCAAGCATCAACAGGATGCAGTGGAACAAGTTTGACTGACAGAGGCCCCACTACACAAGCCAGAGTACCCAAAGGATCCAGCGCCAATGTCCTGGTGCCAGACCTCATAGGACACCCTGAGAGATCCTCTTGTCCATGTCCAATGGTTCAGAGCATTTTTGAGCACATAAGGGGGACCAACACAATATTAGGCAGGTGGTCATAATGTTATACCTGATCGGTGTGTGTGTGTGTGTGTGTGTGTGTGTATGTATATATATATATATATATATATATATATATATATACATACATATATGTGTGTGTGTGTGTGTCTGTGTGTGTGTGTGTTTGTGTAGTTATCAGCGGATGTGTTTTATCACCCGAAAGCCCTGGTCCATAATTTTTATAAAGATTTTTCCCACTTTAATTAGCACCTGTAGAGTGCTGCTGTGCACCTAACATCTGTTGCACAACGGGTAAAGTGTGACACTCACACCCGCATTGGTTAGGTGCTCCAGTGATTAAAGTGTTTTCACTTGCGGCAGCGCACAGTGTTTTGAGTTAAAGTGTGCGAAAATGAGCCTCCTGAGAGACGTCTGCTGGTAAAAGATTCCAACGTACATGTCTCACTGTCAAAGCACGAGGTAGTGGGTGACACATTGAGTAATAACGGAGAAGTGGGAGGACAGATTCCCACAAGGGGACCAAATGTTCCCTGTGCCCTTTGCCCCATGTACATCATCAGCCCTGTAACCTCTATTTATACACCTCACCACTGGAAACTGTCAGCGCTAAGGTGATATATCGATTCAACAGGTCATTTTTTATGTTTGCTTCCATCTGCTGATTCGCAAGCATCAGGAGCCAACACATATTTCTTACAAACAGAATAACTCTGGGAAAGGAATCTCCACGTCTGGTCTCCACATCATGTGTTTGCATTTCGGGTATACAAACTGGTCATGTGAATGAAAAAAGGAAGGTGTGAAGCAGGGAAAGGAGAGAGAAGATCAATAAAGGTATGGAACACATTAAATCACAATGTTGAGTGGCAGGGCTGATTCATTGATTTCCAGCAATAACCCATTCCATAGAACAGTGAATGGTGGACAAAGTTAACAAGATCGAAGCCTCAGTCCAGCTGCCTTGTGCAGCAAACCTCATTAAATCTCAGGGGACCCAGAACAGAGACAGGAATGGCTGAAGGTATGGGAGAACCATGTAAAAAAAGTGAAACAAAGACACAGCCAGAAATCCCCCCTGGAAATTCACGGACTAAAGCTCAACACCAACCCCCAGAGAGCTGGTAAATGTAGGATGTGGTGATGCATTTATCAAATGGAAGATTACAAGGCACCGGTGCACAAAATGTTAGTGCACAAGTACACATTGTGGATTTTGAGTCATTTAGAGGTATTCGCATGTCTCTGTGAGATCCACTGTAGTTTTAAAACTCTGGATACCATTCAATCATTCTACTCTTACCCATGAGCAGCCCATTTCTACATACAGCAAATGTGTGACCTTGCTACCACCTTATCTAATGGTTCTGTACCTGTTTTCTCATGTACTTACATATAAATCAATATTATTAGCAGTCTGTCTGTTATAAGGGTGTCATCACAGAAATATGAAATAACTATGACTGGCTCCCGAAAAAGATGCATGACATCTAAGATTTCTTTGATGTAAGAATTTATTGATATATTGTTTTATGCAGTACATGTGCACAAGGATCATAGTTTTCCTCATCTGTTCTTTCTGAGTCTGTCTGCTGACCGCTTGGGTTTCATGAAGCATTTTTAAACTGCATGTTCTGAGCCAACCATGCCTCCTACATTTCAGCCTGTTCACTCGAAAGGGAGTCGGGGGGAGATGGAGAAGTGGGTATTTTGCTTGCCCTCACATATGAGCAGAGATTACACTATGAAGTAGGAGCCGTCTGCTCTCCCCAGAGGCCTGGTTTCTCAATGGTACATGCAGAGAGGATGAATTAGATGCCCAGGAGTCTCAGTTGGCCCCCAGTCTCTTCACAGTACAGCATTAATGGAAGCTCACATGGTGAGCTCAGCCCATGCTGGATCTGCAGGAGCACAGTGAAGGGTGAGTCACCCCGTTAGAGAGGCTGAGATGGGAGGGATCTTTAATGCTGAGGTGAGAATCTGCCCCAAACAAACACAAGTAGGTTTGCCTGGGAGAGGCAGCAAAGTGGATGTGCAAATGATCTCATCCCGCTCCAGAACAAAGTACCTTTCAGACTGTGAGAAAACGTTTCACTTCCATCTTTGCCCTTGTAAAAATTTATAGCATGTTTATCAGTAGCTGGATTCATAATGCAGCCAGTAGCGATTCCTTTCATGTTTTGTTCTTTTCATCCTACTTGGTTGGTATATCGCTAAAGACTTAATTTCACTGGTTTTGTCTTAATGACTCTATCTAGTCTGTTTTTCTTTAGAAAGATATGCAACCTACAGTGATGTGGTTTTTCAATAACATACAGTGTTAGACACTACAATTTAAAAAATCTGCAGTTACATCACATTTACTAATTCAGTAGTTCTCCATTACTTTGACATTTTGACAGCTATCTTATCTAATGTTAGGGTTGGTATAAGCTTGGCTTTTAGCTTCAAGTTGAGTCAGGTATACTTGATGTAGCTTTGAACAGTGGGGAGTTGGTGGGAGCAGACCTGCCTTTACCAAGAGAAATGTCCCAGCTAGTAATTCCAAAGTCATGCTATTTAAAAGTTGTGTGTCCTTCAGACGGTTTGCAAACGGTAACCACAGGTATGTATACGTTCAGAAGGCAGCTAGTTTTATGCAGAGTTGAAGAGTGCAGCTGAGGTTGGGACTTCTGCAGAGCTGTGTTCTGTTCTTCACACAGCTCCCAGGAAATGTCTCCAAACTGAAGAGCTGCCTGCTTGTTTTCTGTTTCTCCTGGCGTTAAATGCAAAAATGTGACATATGTTGAGTCGAGTTGTTTTAAAAGGTGTACCTGATGGCATGGGGGATAGTGACAAAATTAAAGCAATTAGAAAAGTAATATAATAATGGTGATAATAATAATAATGATAACATTACTTACATTGCACTTTTCAAGACAATCAAAGACGCTAAGTGAAATAGGTAGGGATACAAAAATAAAATACAAAAGATAGTGGAGAAGGGAGCATATAGAAAAGGGGGATTTATGAGTCTGAGGCAGTGTTGAAAAGATGTGTCTTTATGGATTTCTTGAATATGGAGAGAATATAATTACTTCTTTGATTAATATTATGTGAAGAATAATTGATTACCCTTCTCAAGTAACTTGTCCAATGCTCTGCTTTGTGAGAGAGTGAATACAAGCAGCAAAAAGGTGAAGAAGGATTAATATACACATGCATGAATCAGGAATCTTAGCTAAATTAAAATTGTCAGGCAGCACACAGTGTCGGCTCGAGTGTGTCAGCAGCAGAGTAATGAGTGAGCAGCCCATGCTCTGTACACCTTTCTGAATTTGACTGAATGCTACTAGTCAGCCGAGCAGCTGTTGTGGAGCATGAATGGAGCAGCTGAAGCCAATAACCTCGTGCAAGGACAACTTCAGTGCTTCACCTGAAGTACCGCTCTGCCCCTTTTTTGGCACTGCAGAAAGCACAGTATCAATTTGATAACATAAATGTTTTCATATTCAGCTTCGTAAATATGTCAAACTGTCAACTCATTAGGTCAGCTGGGATCCAGCTCAGCAAGTTATATTCAGTTTTAGATCGCTGGGGTTTCACTTTTGAACCACTGCTGCCATTCACTAGAGCTGCAACTCTCTCTTCCTTTCCTACCATCATCTGTTACTCTACTGACATGCAAACCTCTATTACACATTCGCAAAGCTAATATGGAATCTCAGTTGCAAAACACAGTAAAGCGAAAAGTGAGACACTATGAAAATGATGAGCATTGATCGTATGCTAGTAGTTAAATATGATTCATATTTTGAGGACTGTATGTGCTTGCCGTGGATGTAATAGATTACCAGACTGCCTGAGCATAGCTTTTATCTGCTTATATTACGCATAATTAGAGATGGTGAAGATTTGCTGTTGAATGATCTTCTGAGAGTATGTTCAGATGTATAATTGTGTTTACCAGCAGAGGGAAAACAAGTCTTTCATCTCATGGAGATAAGAGGGTGATTTGTGGTCCACTTGGTGGCCTCTTCTGTGTATTCTCAGGTCTGATCTCTTTGTTGCTTTGCGTCATCCCACCCTCCCTCTCCTTCCCTGATTAATGCTGATGCTTGCCTAAGCATTATAGTTAAGATGAAGACAGGCTTTTCACCCTGCTTGGTGGGTCTCAGTCTGCGTAGGAGATACATGTCAGAGAGTGGAGGTGTGGCTGTGAGAGTGAGGCATGACCTCTTTTTCAGTGTACAGTATGTGCACATACAGTATACACATGTGGACTGGGGATCTCCATGGTCTTTGATTCAGTTATCCAGCTTAAATGATCTTGTTAATCCTAATCCTGATAAATGCAATTTGGGTGATAACTGTATGCGCTTGTATGCCAATGAACAAAACATGAGTGAAACAATAATCTGGGATTACTTTATATACTTGATTATGGCAGTGCCATGGCAAAATTAGAACTTTTACACTGCATTAATAAAGGATCATTTATAGCTATGGGAAAAGTGTGTCATCTAAGTTATATCTTAACTATGCAATAAAGCCCTGCCAAAATCTCCAACGGAATCTGAGGTTAAGAGACTAAAAGTTCAGATACATGGTTCTGCAGGCAAATATTGCATCATATGTCAAACTACATAGCTGAGGCATGATTACAGTTTGAATTCAGTGCTCCATATATATTTTCAGCCCTTACGAACATAACCTATGTTGGCTTGACAAGAGCTTGACCACTTTCGTCTCATTCAGTACTACTACTGGCCAAAAAATCCATTCTCTTAGCATAGACATTTATATTGAACTGGGAATCCTTAAACGAGTGAGTGTCATGCTTCTGCACACGAAATGAAAAACAAAAGCAAAGCAGAACAGCTGATTCTTACAGTTAGTCAGTGATACTTGATGATAATTCACTGATTAATTAAATCATCTGCTGTTTTCCAGCAATCAAGGGTAAGCAGTGTGAAAAGTTATTTTAGCACTTTAAATTCTTTGAGAACATGAAGAAAAAAAATAATTATCTAAAACCCTTACCGGTGAGCATTACACTTTGTATGATTTTGAGGAAGTCTAAACAGGAATATTTAAATACTATTTGAGATTATGATAACAGCTGTATGCATTTATCTATTGCTGTGCATAAAATATATACACAATAACCAGGAACAGACGAAAATATGCAATGTGTTTATACATAACGTTATAAGAATCAATATTAAACTACAAATTGGTCATTCCTCAACATCAAAAATAATAAAGAAATCCAATTTTTGAAAAATGTGTTATACTATATATAAATATTCATAGCAATCATATATCATTATCAGATTTTTGTTGTGGAGAAATGACATTTAAGACACAACAACAAACAATTTAACAACAAAATCCTGCATCTGACACTTGGACTCCAGAAGGGTATGATAACTATTAACAAGTCAGAGGTGACAGTGCCAGAACATACTGTCCATGCTGGTACTGAGTGGTAAAAGTCATATTAACTGCTAACCATGGAACTCTAATAAAAAAAAGTGATTTTTTCTCCATTGTTGAACAAATCCACCACATCTGTGAAAATTCTGTTTTGATTCAGCTCCACAAGTGAAGAAGCCTTTGAGAGGTGAAAGGTCATCAAACTCATCCACTGCTGCATTTTTTTGTGACTGTATTTTTTCACATAGTCCCATCATTCTGGAAAAAAAGCACTGCTGTCACATTGTGTTGCAGATACACTGCAGATCATGAGGTACGAACAATATTAATTATTGCCATGGTAACATCATTATTTATGCAATGAAGGATCCTCTGATATACAGCGTTAGGATTCTTTTTTCTTTTTATTCTTGTTTGATCCATGAGCAGAGCAGCAGACAGTTGAAAGCAGAGAAAGGAAGGAAATCTGAATTGAAAGATGAAAGACAAAAAAACAAGTCTCTTTGGAAAATCTGTATGTGGAGGAAACACTGGAGAGTGTGGCGGCTTTGATCATTCTGCCATGAAGTCTGAGGTTTCTAGTCTGGAGGTGGTAAATTGGCACACTTGGCCAATTACTTCACAGTGCAGTGATTTCTCAAAAGGCCACTGTACATGGTCACCATTTTCTAAATCTTTTCTGGAGCATTTTTAAGATTCGTGAGCATTTTTTTATGGATCCAGCTCATTGAAGATGTACACTTCAATCATATGGGTCATTCTGTTATTTTTCTCTCTCATGAGACTCATTCAAACAGCATTCTTTATATGGTATTTACTTTATATGTCACATCTATAGTGATCATTACTGTGGACTTCTAAACCTTTGTTTTGAAAAACAGCAGAAATACTACAGGTTAACAAAATTACTATTGTTCTGCAATGTAGATCATTTAGAGTTCCAATCTTGTTGAAGCCTCAGAAGTTCTCCAACTGACGGTAAACATCGTCCAAGCAGTAAAGGGGTACGATTTTCACTTCCAATGCTTTACAGCCATATGATAACTGCTATTACTCAAATTATAAATGGGAAATCTAAAACCAAAACTATAGTGTCCAGATGTATGACCAGTGGCACAACCTTGCTATGGCTGCTCACACATTGTGCCACTGGATCACCAGAACTTTTCAACCAGCACATTAAAGCTCACTGTGCTGGAAGAAATGTGTACTTCGTGCTGCAAAGATGGATTTTGCATAGCGTTTCTGCATGAGGAGAGGTCTGTTTATTATCAACTGTCCAGGTTGTCAGGGCCAATAGAAAGAAGTACACTTCAAAAATCATTGAGTGAAGTACTTCAGCACGGTGTTAGTTCTTTGTGGTTTGCCACGCTGTTGCTGGAGGTGACCAGGCATGAAATCTTATCGACACTGTCTAAAAGGCCAAGTGGCGCTGCTGTTGCTTGGAGATTAAGTTTGGAACAAATGTGTCGATAGTGCCTAATGAAGTTGAATGGTCACTATCATCAGGAGAACTGCTCCGTGAAGCCACTCTGTGTCCTGATTATTGTAGTCTCGGCTTTATTTAGTGGCATTATTGTATCAGTGGATATGCTTTCAGGCCTGAAAAATTCTGATTTACAAATTTATTTGTCACTTGGGTATCAGCAATAAGAAGACTTGATAAAAAAAAACTAGAAATATTGCCTGACAGTTGTGTGCCTCTGCCATCCAATTAAGTTGTTGTGTACATTTATGTACTGGTGGAAGAAGTATTCTGATCCTTTAAATGAAATCCTACAGAAACACATCAGTACTAGCAGGAAAATAAAGTTAAAGTTTCAAAGTAAAAATACTAGTTTGGCCCTTCTGACTGACACACAGTCACATATGTCATCATTAGTTTGTTTATAATAAAGCCTCAGCATATAAGCAGCATGTTACTGTTGCAGCTGCTGTAGATAGAGCTAGTTTGATCTACTTTTAAAAAAAAATAGTTTTATAAACAGGAACACCAGGTAACTCTGTGGAACTGTGAGATGATCAATGGGAGAGGAAAGAAGAGAAAACAAATTTGTAGTTTTTTTCTACAAACATTACATTTGGTGAGATGTTGGATCATTTGAACATTATTGAAATAAAAGTATGTGGGAAGTTTAAAAGGAAAAGTCTGTGTTTAGTGAAGCTGTTAACAACTGACACATCTAAAATTTGACCCCAGCTACAGACTACTTTTTTGAAAGAGGTCAAAAGCCCTAATGGTTGGAAACCACTAACTCAGTCTTTGACAATGTGCTGTATTTTAAAAGCTTGTCCAATTATCCACTGTGTAAAATCTTCATCTTAGAAGCAACTGCTTTCAAATAAATGTAGTGGAGTAAAATGTACAGTATTTCCCTCTGAAATGTGGAATCATGAAATAATAAATATATGTTTTAAGTAAAGTAGAAGTACTTCAAAATTGTACTTAGACATAAGTACAGTAGATGAGTAAATGTACTTTCCACCACTGTATCCATGTCCATTCAGACTTATGAGATATGTAGTGAAGAGTATGAGGTGTGTAAATTCATTGTCTGTGTTTACATACTTCATTAGTAAAGCAGATTCTAAATCTGAAGTTGTAGCCATGACATAAACAATGCTGGAAAATGTTGATGTTTCTCCAAAGAAGTAACAAACTATAAAGCATGGATGCTTTGGACATCCTCAACTCGACCACACAGGCAATCTTAACAATAACCACAATTTCAAAATGGGCACCCAAGATAACAATTCAGTCTCCAACCAAAAATGAAATATGATCACAATCTCCCCCTTCATTCTGAGTTATAAAGTTAAATAATGGCTTGAAAAAGGTTTTTGCAGAACATTGTTTTGTCACAGTGATGTTGACCTTTGACCTTTTGGATAGAGGATGCTATCATCTCATCATTTTATTAGATAATACACTTGTGAAAAATGATGTCGTAATTAGCGTATGTATTCTTGAATATAGAAAAAAGCATGTTTTGTGAAGTTAAAGTGACCACAAAACTATAAATCTGTGCCACATTTGAAAAAATCCCCTCGATGCGTTGCTGATATATTGCTTCATCACTTTCACAAGAATGGGACAACTCGAAAACTTGATGCCTCCAGCCACAGCGATCTCCAGCAAGTAGGCAGAAATACATTCACCACTGCTGGTCCGCTCAGTTCCACTCAGCAGTATTATCAGACAAACATTTAACCTGTCATTAAATTACGACCCAGTGTTGGTTCCAACATCAATGAAATTATCACGAGTTCTGCTGGTGTTTGTCATTTCAAGAGCTACAAAGAAACAATTTGTTGAGTTGTCTTTGCAAATTTTAGGGACTGTGTTTTTTTAAGCCTGCGACTCAAAAGATTGACATCCCAAAAGATAGAGGCAGAAAGGAGAAAATTAACAAATCAAAAGCACATTATGCAGAGTTCCTGCCTGTATGCTCATTTGATTTGCATGGAGGGTACCATGTTCTTACAACGCTCCCCCACACCCACAAAAACTGTAATGAATGAAATTATCATATGCACATATGTGGGCATGAATTAAAGTGACACACAGAGACGTAGAGGTCCTATCTCTGAGCTGTACACCACTAGCTAAAAAAGCACAATCTGTCCATATAACAATTATGATAACACAGAACAATGGTGAACAGCGTTATCAGGGACCTTCCTGTAGTGGAAGAACAAACTGATGTTTCCAGATGGAAGGCAGCTGAAAGATGGAAGTAGTCACATGAATACACAGGAATAATTTAGAAATCAGAAGGAGAAAGGTGCTATTTTATCCCCTTGAAAACATTTGCTAGTCCATCCTTTTGCTTGATAATACAAAGATGACAGGAATCTCTTACATTTTGTCTTCACTTGTGTTGAGATACAACTGCTATAAGGTATGTTTCTGAAGGTATTATGGAAAAATATATTCTTTGCTGAAATACAGACTATACATTGTGAACTTTGCTTTCTTTTTCAATTAAATAGTGGGAGAGGTTGGAGTTATCTACTTGTATTTGATTTATGCACTGATTACAAGTTTTTCACAGAGGTTTTGAAAAGCCAGAGGTCTTCTTAAATCTCTAAAATACTGTAAACCTAACACTTCTGGCTTTTCAAAACCTGTATTAAAACCCCTTGTCTTTTCAATAATAAAAGCTAAAGTGCAGCAATTTCTAATGTGGAGACAGTCATGTTGTATAAAATATTGAAACATCAGAACAAATTAGAATCTAAACAGAAACATGCAAAAAAAAAGTGACCAGGGACCAATTAACAGCTGTACCAAATACCTGTTTGTTAACTGCGTCCCATTTATGTTAGTACATTCATGCTTGTTTGATTTTTACAGTGTTTGTTCTTGGAGTTTTTCTAAATTAGTTCAAGCTTCACAACATTTTTTTAATAAGCTGCAGATTAAATTAAATCACCAAAATAAAACAGACCTTCTACAAAAGTATCAGTATGCTGTGGTCGACTCGGTCGAACTCACACGAAAACCAGCTTTTATTTATCTGCCTCAATTGTCCACATGTGAAAACAGCTGAATGAGCAAAAGGCTGCAGAGAAGGCATGACTTTACCACTCTGTGCATAGTTCACTCATAGTGCATGTGAGGCACAGTTGGAATACAGATGGTTCTGTCTTTTCGAGTTCTGTTTTGTTTCTCTGTAAGCCATATTTGCCTGGTATAAATAGTCCTGGACGAGCCCCCCCACACACACTAAACACTGCAGGTGCCATACAGCCAATCTACTACTGTGTAATAAATTACGATATATTATCCCTAGAACACAAATTTAACAATTAGTAACATCATAACTAACATTGGGTATATTTTACCTGATATAACATACCTGATAAAAAATACTTCTCATCAAAATATATTAAAGTACAACAATACAGGGCAAACTGAAGTACTCTTCTTTTATATTCCCCTATACAATGTCTCATAAAATGAAAAAAGGTATAATGGGGGACTAAAATTAAAAATTAGGGAATCATTCTCAAAAAATCCCTTAAAAAATAATGGAGCTGTGGGAGAGATATATTATATACACACACAGTATATTCCAACCAAAAAAAAAAAAAAAGTTTTACTCTCTATCACTAACGTCAGGTAAAAATCACCCAAACATGTGCCCACTGAAAAAAACAGGGATGGGAACAGGGAAACAAGCCTACCTTCTATGATGTCAGTGAGCAGCATGAAGCTACCCAAGGACCCATGCAACTCAGACAATGGCAACACAATGAAAATCACGTAACCACAATCACATGGGTGAAAATCACCCGTTGCTATTCTGGGGTTAAGATGAATTTACAATACTCTGTGTAGTCTAACATTATGAAATGACAGATGAAGGGGGATATGTTATGCAATGATAAGATATTATATGTATTATTATTATTTTATATCATATTATATATTATATATATATATATATATATATATATACACACACACACACTTATGGTGTATAATGTAATGCAATATTTGCTCTGGGTCAGTTGTATATTAATGCTGAATTGATATGAAAGTGAACATACCTCTATTGTGATCTGCTGTGGTATTGTGTGTTGAAAGACATGTAATGGAAGGGTGGCTCATGTAAACAGAGGGTGTTTGCACTGTCAGTGATAAATTATGCACAGATGTACTATCAGTGTTTACGGGTGTATGTTATGCTTGCAATTATGTGGTATGAAAACAAAGGATTATAGACAAAGTAAATCCATGATTTACTGTATGTTTGCAGAAATGGGGTATGGAAAAAATAGAGATATAGTAAATATATTATGGTTTTAATGAGTCATTTTCTGTAATAAACTAACTGTTTTTAATAATGAGGTGTGGAAAAGTTGCATGAAATTTAATGGATGATCACACTTGAACTGGACTGACTGCACAGATGCATTTTCTGTGCAGCAACATATGATCACGTTTAGCTGCAATAATGTGGTATAATGTTTGGTGCATGTTGCCAGTAATGTGATGTTTAGTGTGCACCTTCAGCAATGTGCCTTGGATGCCAAAAATGATTTAAGTGGAAAATGATTGCGTTGTTGGAGCTATATTCTGCACGGAAGTAGTGTCAGTGTTTACTGTGTGTTGGCAAGGATTGCCAGGGTAACTGCAGCTGGCAACAGTTCTATTCTTGTCATGCAGCAGGGAGGTAGGAAATATCTCAGGGTAGTATAGTATGGTCAACAGGGCACATTCTGCCTCCATGAGTTAATTGGGTGTGAAAAGACATGAAGAAGATTTAGATCCTTCACTTCAGCAGGGGAGCAAAGAGGAGCTGGAAGGTGTGATAATAAATGGAACCTTAACAGTGACAGGTGGGATTAGCAAGCAATGGTGTGGTATAATACCGCACTGCATCATGTGGCGAAGTCTTATCTGGATCTACACTACTATATTGTGGCAGCTTAAGAGTCAGTATCAGCATCTGTTCAGTCGTGAAATGAAATGACGCTGCTGTTTCACAGCAAGTCGCTGTATAAAAACACCTCCGAGATGAGTGAGGCGCTTCCGATGCTGTACTTAAGAATGTCACAGAGGTGTAGTAGGAAAGTCTTCAAGGCTGATCTTGAGGTTGAAAAGTTGCTGTTGTGATTCCTAAAAACAATGTAAATAAAGGGTGCTACTTTTTGTTTTAAACTTTAATTGATAAACTCTTGTGTAAAGGTAGAGTCAGTGAATCTAATCCAATACAAAATCTGGCATTTGTACACAGCCCTGGCTCTGTATATGGGAAACTAGCATGTCTTGTGCAGGGCTGTGCTTGGAGAACAGAGCAGAACAGGAGAAAGGAATGGCAGGGGAATACTGGCAAAAGGTGGCAATAGGAGCAAATGGGATGTTAAAACTGGCACATGCTGTCTAAATATGCAAACTAGCTAGATAGCATAATTGCAGACTTTATATTTAAGTATGCTAAAAGCTGACAAAAATGGAGGATGAAGAAATAAGGATAAGAATAGGATTATCTTCATCTTTTCCAAGTCTTTTCTTAACAGGTTAAAGTTTTTTCATAACATCTTATGCCTTTTAATCCCAAAACCTGTTGTTGGGTTTAAAAGGCATGGTGTCTTAAAAAATAATATGGAAATGATATCTTTTAACCAGAGTCAGGGACTGTAATAACAGCAACAACACTAGAGTTTTTGCATGTAGAGCTGCAGGACTTCATATTGCAGAGAGAAATGAGCCCACTGTGAAGAAAAATGTGACAGGAGCGAAAAAAAAAAAAAAAACCCCTGTCAGGATTGGGGTTAAAACAGTATTTAAAGTCCAACTCCATGTTAATGATAATATCAATAATATTGATCTTAGTAAAATATTTTGTTGAAAAAATTTGCCATTGAATGCCACTCGTGGATTTTCCAGTCCAGGTACAATCCTGTGCCTATTAGTGGCTTTCAAGAAAAACATATGAACAGTCATTAATATCTCCGTATTTTCTGCCTTTCAACAATCCTTCTGGGTCACACATTCATTGGAGCTACAGCCACTGGGGAAACATTTGGTAAAATTAGTTTCTTTCTGTTTTCAAAGCTCTTGAATCAAAGTCATGCTGTGCAGCACGAGTTCTGTTTTCATTTTGGCTTGAAAACAATTCATCCAGTTTAATTAACTGCCCAATTTCATTCACATAACACAATGCTACTGGGTGGTGCAGTACTCCACCAATGGTCACTGAAGCTTTAGACTAAGCGCTCTGCTTCAAGGTCTCGCTTTTTGTTTTTTTTTGTTTTTTTTTGTCAAACCAAGGGTGACTGTTACTCATTTGTTCTCCTCCTCAGATTTTCCCAGTTACTGTGCAGCTGAACTCTGGATCTTCCACTCACGTGTGTTTGTCCCAACCTTAAGACCACCACAACCCTCTCACATAAATCATTACATTGTCAGTTACCAAGACAAGCAGCAAGCCACGTCCACTCTGCCAGCACTGATTTAAATCGCTTTAATGGCTATGCCTCGCGCTGGAAATGTTCCTCAGAGGAAACAGTGGTAGCTGAAGCGATTGACCCAGTGTCCCTACTGTGACAGCTGTGCGTGAGAGAGGTCGACACCATGAAGGGCAGCAGGCATTTGATTAAGGCTTCAACTCTGTTTGTGGAAACATGAATAATTCCAGATGAGAGGACTTACACTGACTTGTGAGGGTCAGAGGCAGAGAGATCCAGGAGCTTGGACTCTGGGTACATGGAGAGAGTAACAGACATAAATCCCCCTGCATTTCTCTGCAGCTTGCAGTGCGGGGATCCACTTTCTCCTCACTGAGGCTCACATTTGAGCCCCGTTTCCCAATAATGAAATTCCCATACAGTTAAACTGCATTCTCAGTTAAGGTTTCAGGGTATCGCATTTTCTCCTGGATTACATTTGTTTCTGATATATCACAAATGCGTTTCTAATCAATATTTATTGTATTGCTTTCAGAGTGTCACTCCTTTCCAGCCAACTGTTCATACAGTGTATTAGTTGAGGTGTCCCTGGTATTCCAGAAGTCTATTTCCACCCAAAACATGACATTTCCTTAAACCTAAACATGCAGCCAAAGAAGAGGAAACTAAACAGCGAGCCAGAACTTAAGTCTAAAACAACACAAAAATCTTGTGTCAGACTTCTGCCACCACCCCCATCTTCCTGGCGTCGACATTTTGGGCTTTTTATAATAGAGGCTGTTTTCTGCTGCTTCAAAATGTTACGTTACAAGGAGAAAACATCTTTCTTTAAAAGTGTTATTCAGTATGCAGTTTAAAGAGGGGCACTTTATTGGGAGACAGGATTGCACAATTATGGAAGCATTTGACTGTCACTGACACAAAAACAGATTCATCAAAATATAATAAAGTTGGCTGACCCAATATGTTCATTCTATTCTGGTAAAAGTTCAGATCCAGAGACCTAGTTAATATGTTTTGTGCTTTTATGTATGACCACTGTAACCTATTAGTTTAAAATAAATTCCAAAAGAACAAAACCAAGCTGCTTACTTAGTCCAAAAAATTCAATTAAAACCATAAAGAGCTGCTTTTTTTGCAAGCTGGTTAGCAGTCACAAAAGTGTGTCTACGCACGTATGTTCATCTTTTGTGCTTAATTTTATGTAAATATATCAACACTGATGTCAAACAAGAACACAGGAAGTCTAGGTAAATATTTGTCATAATTTACTGCAAGAGGAACCAAACTAATCACTAATGGATCACTAATGGACTCTGTTTCCTCCGTGAAGGGACTAGTGTGAATACATATTTAACTATGAGAAACACATAGTCAGTTTAGAGGCATGATGGACCAGAGGCAGATAATATAAGAATTGTTTTTTGAAGAGCAGAATTTTGCATAGAAATATTATTATTAAGACTCACTGAAGAGAAAAAATTGTATTCGTCAGTACACTGCTCTTTTCAGAAATGTTGCAAAGAAGAGGCACATAATCAATATAACATCTATCTCTTTACAACTAAATGCATTATCAGGTTATTAACTGTTTAGTTCATAAAAAGCTTTTCATTTAAAAATCACACCCTTCTGGTTCAATGTTTTTCTTTTTTTTTAAAGAGCCATTACTTTTTTCAATTTTCAGAAAACTATGAAAGAAAATTCACATTGGTCTTCTGTGGTGTACAATGAGCTTTCATTTAACATCTGAACAGACGGAAACTACAGTAAAACTTTGAAAAATGTAGTATTTTATAAGATTTGAGTTGGCGTTTCATCTTTCATTTCTTGGTCACATTGATCTCTCATTTCATCCTATCACCTCCCTCCATATCTCATTAAAGTAAAAGTCTTTGCATTGGTTCATTGGCATTTATCAGGTTTCCTCTGACTCAGCTGAATTTCCATTTATTCTTGTCCCTTACCCTTTTGTCTTCCCACATTAGAATAATGTAATCTTGTTTCATAATTTTCCTCTTGTCAGCCCCACTTCATATTGGTTCCTGGTTACATTTGTATGACTCTGCCCTTGCTTTGTCTCAGACGGTAGACTTAGTCGCTTAACAGCAGAGAAATGGTAATGCCTCTGCGCTTATAACAATGTGCCATTATTCCAGTGTCAAATGACATGATCAGGGAACAGCTTTTTTCTCCCAGTCAGTTCTCCACGGTGGAGATGTGGAACTTTTTGAATGTCTGAGATTAGTAAGAAGACTCGTGGTGTAGTACTTGGAAAAATGAAGGTAACAAGGGTAGTTGTTGTTGTTTTACCTCTCCACCCATGACTCCTCTCAAAGCTGCCAACAAGCTGGAGCTCAACATGGTGCACAGCATCAATTTTCATTCCCAGTTTCTCATTTCAGAAACCATCAATATGGAAATCAAATTGCTCCACTTCCTGTTTGTGTCTCCCTAAAATGGGGCGCCTCTCTGGTTACTCACCCTCTCATTGATAATCCCACCCACTGCCTTTAACTGCATCTGACATATTGAATATCTCGACTGTTGCTGGTTTGGCCCCAGTGGCAATTTTAAGTGTTGACAGGCAGACACACTCCATAAGCAGATCCCTGGTATCCAATGTTACAGTTGGTCCTCCCCAGAGTATCCAAATCAATAAAGCAATGGGAGGTGACTTTTTTTTAGATTAGGAACCAATAATAGAGGACGAAAGTGTGTGTAGGGGGGGTTAAAGACCCGTGGGGGCTCTCTCCCCTACTGGAAGCCACCATTGGAAGCGTTCAGGCCATATGGGAATATTGGATAGCTTACCACTGCACTAACCAAAGGGAAAGAGAAACACTGATCCACTAAGACATGAAACCTAACTATTCAACAGAGGCACCCCTGTAACCACCAGACTGACCTTGTTCCACCCTGACAAAGGAAATGTTTAACATCTGGAATGACTGGATGGCTTTTCTCAGGGATTCTAGAGCTTCTGCTGTTTAATGTCAATAAAGACAAAACATCCATAATAATCATTTCACATTAACTGTACATCTCGCACTTTTCGTGGTTGCTAGTTCTGATTTTTGTTTAATTATTTTTGTTGGTTGTGTTCTGATGAATTTCTCTTTGCTCAACAGACTCCAAACTATAAATGTGTTCATTTGAAATTTGCTTCGGCCATGGAACCACTATTAAATTACGTTCACTCTGTAAATTATAAATGAGTATTTCACATCAGAGAAACAAGTCAAGTATATGTATTCATAGAGCACACTGGCAATTACAATCAAATAAAAGCAAACACATAAATAAGAGAATACAAAGAGGACAATTTAATAGTGTGTGACAAACTATTCCACAATACAGCCAACAACACAAAATGTCAGTTCACACCTGGCTTTCAACTTGAAGTGTTGAATGAAGAGCAGTGATTGGTCAGCAGATCGGGAGGTACAATGTGGCCTGTGAAGTGTTCAAACAATTACAATACGTAGATGACCTACTGACACTCCATACAGTGCTTTAGAGGAGTTTTAACAAAATAATCTTAAAATCAGTTCCATACTTGACTTGTTATCGGTGAGGAGAGGCCAGGAGAGATACACTACGGTCTTTCTGCTTGTAAGGGCTTTACTTGCTGTATTTTGAACCAGCCGCAGGCAAAAGATGATTCACTCTCTGATTCCATTGTAAGAATAATCAAGACAAAAAGAAATAGACTGTGCATGTGCTATCGCCTCCAAATATTTAACAAACAGGAGTTTCCATTTCTGCATTTGATCTAAGATGGAATAAGCTATACTGAAAACAGAACTGATAAACTTTTAAGGAGGAACTAAAACATGGATTGCCAAGTTTCAGTGGTAGGTAAAGCTGGCTGTCGTCTGCATATTAGATCCTGTTATATGTTAGTTTCAAGGACACATTGCAAACATTGAACACTATATTGGAACTGAGGTTGCTTGATTGTGTCAAAAGCAGCAAACAATTATCAAATAGTATAATTATCAATTGTGACTCTCACTCACTGATTAAACTCCGCCTACATTAACTATAAGCCCCTAAAATCTACTACTTCCTGTCCACATTGTGGTGCCACCAGCCCAGCTGTGAGTGAATCAGTCAGACCCTTGAGACTGAGATTCTCTGTCAACCGCTGCAGCCGAGCCACAGGCCAACTGGAACCAGTACAGAAAAAAAAAATGAATGGGCATGAACAAGATATTGCGCCTGCTTGTGTGATAATTGGGTATTGATTGCAAATAATGGAATGGCTTTGTAGTAAATTATAATGAGGAGTGTGGTGCAGCATTTTTCCTTTGAGTGGATCTGCGTCAGTAATGGACTGAGGTTTGCGGTGTACAGTGAAAGTAGAACAGACAGCAGTTCTATAATGTAAAAAGTTCCTAAATTATTAACATTAAAAAAAAAAACAAAAAAACAAATGTGCTCTTTCCAAAGGATGATATTACAGGTATATACTAGTGAAAACTTAATCAGGGGATTCTGAGGGCCAATCTAAAAGTCTTTGTGTTTAAAGTAGTTTGAGATTTTGAGGTATATCACTGGTCTTTTTGAGACCTGAAAGTCTCTGCTTTCAGTTTATTTTTATGACTGACAGCATGACATTTAGATCCTTTCTTCTCTATATCCAGCAGTGTTTCCTGTGGACAAAGAACTCATTTTGAACTTCATCAGTTCACAGCATTTGTTTCCAAAACAAAGACTTTTCCAGTTGTTGTCAAACTGAGTTACCAAAAAAAAAAACATTATTAGATTCAGAGGAGAAATTCACATTTTAGCTTTTACAGACTATTTTTCTACAGCTGTATTCCAGGATTATTCTAAGAAAAAGGCATTACTCTCTCTTTCTTTTTAATGCTAATTTTAACATTTTTTGTCTCCCCAGATAACCACAAAGGATTTGAAATGAAGCAGTCAATTGAAGTGTACATTTTAGGCTTTAATTCAAGAAGTCTGTCAAAAATGCTGTACTACCTGTTAAGGAATTAGTCTTTTTTTGCATAACCCTCCATTTACACAGGCTCCAAAAAAGCAATTAAACAATTGACTGATAAGCAGTTTCATAACCAAGTGTGACCTGTTTCCTCATCATTTGTGACAAATTCAGGTGATAATTTGATTAATTCCAAGTGTTTTATTTGTATTTGGTAGCTTTCATGGGAACTCTATCAGAGGTCCATAGAGATGTCAGTACAAGTAAATGAAGCCGTCATGAGACTGAAAAAAAAAACAAAGCAGACCAATCAGAGTGATAGCAGAAACTTTTAGAGGGACCAAATTAACAATTCTGTATATTTCAAAAAAGAAGGAATTTTCTGGTGGACTCAGCAACACCAAAAGGAAAGAAGCACCAGAGTCAAGCCAAGAACTCTCTGGAGGAAGAAGGCATATCAAGTCCACAATGCAGAGACACTTGCATGACTGTAAATACACAGGATTTTCAGGAACAGAAAAAAAAGCTACGCATTGGTTGAAAACACCAAAGCCCAATTCTGGAACAAGATTCTTTGGACAGATGAAACCAACGTTACAGGGGAGAGAATAATCAAGGAACAGAAGTTATGTGGATCCAAACCAAACCACAAACTACATCATCTGTCAAGCTGCTAGTGGAAGGTTAGCAATAGTCATTGATGATGAAACTGCTGATAGGTAGCAGGATGAATTCTGAACCATATAGAGCCATACGTTCTGCTCACATTCAGTGAAGTGCTGCCCAACTAATAGGACTTGATAATGACTAAAAACATACTGTGAAGGCAACCGAAGAGCTTTTTAAGACAAAGAAATGGAATATATTCAAATGGCTGAGTCAGTCCCCTGATTGCAACCCACCTCAGTAAGCTCCTTTTCATTTACTGAAGACAAAGCTGGCAAGCAGCAGATGAAGGTGGTACTATATAGGCCCCGCAAAGCATCTGAAATGAGGAAGCTTAGCATTTGGTGATGTCCATGAGTTCCAGACTTCGGACTGTCACTGGCTACAAAGATTTAAAAATAATCCTTATATTTATAAATTATAATATATAATATAATAAATAAATAAATTGAAGTCAGTGTTCCTAACTGATTTATTTTTGTTCAGCCCTTTAAATTAATGCTAACAGTCTACTCTTCAATCTCATCTTGATCACTTAATTCCAGTTCCATTGTGGTGGTATACAGAGGCAAAAACACCAGGTAGATCTGTCTTTAACATCTGGCATTCATACAACAAAAGCTACATATTCTAGGATTGAAGTAAGCTCAAGCTTTTGCTCTGTTTTAATTAAATGTCCTTCCTCCACCTGGAGCACTTTCCAACCCAAAAGAGGATAAATTGAGTGACTTCAAGGGCTCCTCAAGATTCATGGTCAAAGAGCAACAGTCCAGGATCAATCATGAGTGTCAGCAGGCTTAACTATACTCTTATGTTTTACTCAGTGTCACATTAGTTTGTTAATGACTACTCTTGTAACAGAAAATGGGAACGTGGTTTGTATTGCTGTATTATTATATTATTTTTCCACTGTAAAAGGAAATACCACCTACAGTAGGATTCATTAAAATCAATATACTGGCATTTTCAAACACCACCTCCACACACACACAGGACAGAGGCAAGAGTAAGTGAATGGTACTGTGGGAGCGTTCAGCAAACTCAGATATTTCAGATCTTAATGTTGCCCATTGCAGTCTTGTATATTTATAATTGTAATATTATTTCTTCACTAGCAGATTCTGCTGGATCTCTGCCCCAAGTATACATGTCCAACCACCACACAGATATAACATGTATTTAAATCAACTGAATGGTCACTCTGTCTAAATATGTACATCAAAGGGGTCATTGTCATCGCTGATGGAAATAGTGAGGTTCTAAAAAATTATTCTCGTAATATCACTATACTTGACTCATCTTTTGTTGAGTTTCAGAAAGAGTGTTGCAGAGGGGTCTAATGTAGACAACTGAGGCTTGCCAGATGTTTTGGGAGAAGACTGACACAACACTTGTTCTCCATTACAAAGCTTATATTAGACATTGGTGTGTCCCAAGTTTCGGTCAGCCAAACCATTCTGTAGAACATAATGATCTGGCTGCACGTCACTGTCAGTGTACTACGGGAGAATAAAACTATGACTTGTTTGTATCTCTTCAAACCAATCACAGTCATTGCGGAGCTATGTGAAGGATGCATCTTTGAATTCTCTCAAAATAGCGAATTGTTTAGGTGGAACATTTGCATGCAGGTAAAGTGATTAAGATTGGATAATCCACCAAAAGAAAAAGAAAAAGAAAAAACAAACTAGTAGGGCTGCCTTATCGCATGACCCAAATCCTCTGCAAAACTTGAAATTTCCAGTTTGGTCAGTTGCTGCTCTGAAGTTGTTGTTGTTTTGTGCAGTCAATGGCAATCTTATACATACATCCATTGAGTTATAATAGCCAAATACCCTGCTAAGACATCTATTCATATATCTTTCTTCCTGTAGGAGGCCACCAGAGACTGACATGCAGTCTTATCCTCTCTGCTCCTTTTGGTTACCTGCTAACATTCAACCACAAGTTCTTTTCTCTTTGCAATCTAATGATTTGGCCGCAGAAAATCAGTGCTCTCCAGCACAGAAAATGTCCTCACCTCTAATCACTACACAGTTAACTTAAGCTTTAACTCAGTACAATACAATACGCAGTGTCTGGCTGGGTCCTTGCACCAGGAGGACATCGAGAGCGGAGAGAAAACAACTTACGTTAAAGTACTCTAAAGTGGACTGCGAACGTCTCTTGAGTCACCGGTTGAATGACACTACAGCTTTATATCAAGCTCTCAGGACCCCATACCCCACTCTTCTTCATCCCCTTCACCACCACCGTTCCTCCACTCTTGAAACCCCCTTTGCGGGATATCATCTGTATTTTTCATACGCCTCCTTCAGCGATATAAATTGCTGCCTACATCAGTCGCTATCATGCGTACCCTGGAGAGAGACAGAAGGAGCAAGGAAGATGGAGAGAACACACGCTGAGAACAACCTTGTTGTGCATTGGGAGAGAGTGTGTGTGTATGTGTGTGTGTGCGTGTGTGTGTGTTTGTTATGCACACTTACAGATGAGCAGAGTGGGAGTGTGTAATTTTTTTTCCGTGTGTACATGCATTCATCTGGGTGAGTGCGTATGCATGCATCTGTGTATACATCATGCATGTGAGCACCATGCATGACTGTATAGCACAGAGCAGAAAAGAGCAGGATTTATCAGCACGTGTCAGCAGTGGGTGTTTAAAGACATGAGGCCGCCCGTTTGAGGGGGTTTTCTCTGCTTATGTATTTTTTCCACCTCGACTCCGACGGAGAGATCAAAAAGTACTGGCGTGGAAACCAAAAAGCAGGTTACACTCAGACAACTAACAGTCCAGCATTTGTCGGCGGAAATGCCAGAGGAGAAAGCGAAGAGGAAGGGAATAAAAGTGAGATGGGGGCATGAGGAGGAGGAGGAGTGCGTTCGCATGCGGAGGAGGCAGGCGGCTCATGCTGGCTCAAATTCTTGAAGTAATTTGTGGGCGACTGTAATTGAATGTACGGTGAGATGAACAGGATGCCCAGCAAATCCACCTGCCCACACAAGCCAGGAGTCAGATATGATGGTGGCGTGTGCGCTGGATGCGTGCATCTAACGTGCATTTTCCCAATCAGTTGCGCGATTACACACAAATTACAAAACACAGCTCTGCCTTTGTGCACAAATCAGATATACATATCTCCCTTTCACCCTTTTTGAAATCTTTGTCTCACTCCAAATGATGTCTTAGTGCTGGTAGGCTTCTGCTTCATACTGCTCGAGATCCTTTTATGATATGGTAGGCTTTACAGACTAATATGTTTATGCTGTTTACCTAATGTAATAAGGTGAGACTAATGTTCAGTGGGATGATCTTGCTGCTGACAAGCTGGATGGTGGATTACAGATGTATTATATGCTACACTGTATGTAATCTGTTCCAGCTGAGACTCTACTGCCCTGAAGGATCATGTCTGTAAGGAGATGAATTCAAACTCCCTACTAGATCTGAAATGTGCCCACTTTCTTAATTCCTTGTTCTGGAATTAAATCACAAATACAGGGTGGAATAAAATGTTCATTACATCCATTAATTACTGATTTTAATCATCTTCTCCTTCACTTTTGTCTGTTTAAAAAAAGGCATCATCTGACAGTGAAACGGTGGTGGAGTGATGCCAATCTCTTTAGCTCGCTGATGTTACTTTATCGAGGTCTAGCTGCCAACTTGTATGTTTCTATGGCAACAGCACTATCTCCAGTTGGCGAGAATTCACTAAAGCTTGTGGGTAGTGTAGTGTTTCGGCAGTAAACTCATAAATAAAACACAACAAATTGGAATTAGAATGACTGAAGGCTTCTGTGGGAGCATACAGAGTGCAGTTGTTTCATGAGCTGATAGCTGAAGTCTGATGTTGCTAATGGCCCTGTATCATTAAGTTTTAATGGTTTCATTTTCTTCGCGAAATGATCTCCAAAATGTTTTGCAGGAGCAGGTGATTTATTTGGAGGCGTATTAATCAACTGGATGGATTTATGGAGTTTATTTAAACTAAGGCTTGCGTTATTTATTCTCTGCTCAAAACCCTCGACACCTCTCGAGAAAGCAGATAATTTGTTCCACATGTATACCTCAGTGACAGTAAGTAGAAAGAAAAAAAGTGAAATGATTAAGTTCAGAGGCCACTCACTCTCTTTCTTTCTCTCTGCCATTCCTGGCTTGATTGCTATGATCTCAGTCATCCTCCTCTGTGATCCACACAAATGATATTTTACTTCTTTTCTCTAACAGCATCTCCTTTGCACCTTATATGTTTGTTGCATAATTGAACTGAGGAGAAAAGTGACAAAGATCACCATGGCAATGAACTATTTGCATCGTCTGACAGTCCTTGAGGTTGAGCCCACAACATTACAAATGTCTAGCTGTATCTCATTTTCATTCCCTGTGACATTTTCGTCAGATGAAAATGTGTAATTTCTGCTCAGAGACTCTTGCAGGTGTCAAACAATTAAGCATTAATTAAGCTTAAGTCAATCACAATTCTCTCCACAATTCAAGTAAGGCCCACTTATAAAGCAGGGTGAGGAGTTGAGGAGGACCTTGTCAGACCCTTATTTAATATTATTAAAACTTTTTTTCAGTGTCTACAGTGTTGAATGCTTTTTCCCAATGCCTAGAATCTTTATTCCCTCAAATTGTTGTAAAAATAATCAAGATGAGATAAATTGTGAGAAAATGTATATCATGAGCCAAGCATTGCAGCACTATGGTTTGAAATTGTTTTTTTTTTCTTCAAGGTCCAAGAACGACAAGGTAGATTTAGATTTTTAATGAGCAAAGGTTCACAGATTTTTTTGGGTTGTACATTTTAGTTTATAGAGAGACTGTGTAAATACTTAACCAAACTCAGATCCAGCAACTCTCTGCTTACAAATCTGTGTGAGGCCATTTGCCAGTCTCCTCTTTCTCTCTACACAGCATGCCATACACTCATAGGCCTGCTGTGTGCTGTAGGCTACCCTTGTCTTTCACATCCCTCCCCTTGCACAGACACACACACACACACACACACACACACGCTATTATCCCCATACAGGAAAAAGGCTGACTCACTGCCGCTTCATTACTCAAGTGAGTTATGAGCGTGTTTACACACACACTGATTGATATTAACCCTCTTTGTTTAAATCTCCTCCACCAACAGACAGTACGCCTGGTAGTGGGCTGGTTCACTTGCAGGATTGTGTCAGGGGGAAGGTGGGGTGGGTGGGGCGAACTGACCAAAAAGCTCATAGTGCCCTCTACTGATGACTGACAGTAAAATCTTCATCATATAAGAATCTCTGCACCCTCCTCTTCTTCCTTTCTCAACCTCACTATATCTTTTTTTCCTTGTATTCTAAAGGGTAAAAATCACCAAATTGAAAATATATGCAACACCTTTGAGAAATAAAAGTCTGCTTCAAATGTCATGATGTTGGAGGCTGATGTGATGTCAGTTTTCTTGTTTGAGTTTCAGTCAGTGTGGATGTGGCTGCTCATTCTAATTAACCTGTGCTTCTTCTCTATATTTCAAACACAGGTGGGAAATTTCTCACTTCTTGTGCGCTGCACTCTCTTTCCAATCAAAGACCCTCCTGGTGTGTTAAGATAAGAACATATATTGGTTTTTACAAAATGACAGCTACAGCATTACTTGTACTAAACTATTGTGGACCATTTATTTTACTATCAAGATTTGTTTCCTTTGTTTGCCTTAAAACCCACAATACATGCAACCAGCTCAACCCCAATGTTTTCTTTCAAAGAGCGGATTATCTCGTTTCATGATGACACTTAATATTCATATTGAATGAAATATTGATTCATTATGTGTACTGTTGAGTCTCTCACCTTATACGGCACATTTTTATATTGTACAAAACGAAGCCTTGAGAAAAAAAATAAGCTTCATTTCAGCAGTCATTTTGAGAGCAACTGTTACATTTTTCAAATGATATTTACTTATGTGAGCTCCCATTCCCTTTCACATTATAGGCCTATCAGTGGACCACTATTAAATAAAGGGAAAATGGGTGTTTAGGGAGTCCCTTCCCATTGTTGTCATCCTGTCATCAGGGCATATGATGACCTCTTGACCCCTGACCTTCTTGATTTAATGGGGTCCCTCGGAGGTGGAGCCGAGGGGCCATAAATGGCGAGTCTGATTGCAATGTGAGAAGAAACGCCGCAGTCGATGAGAAGGTCACAAGGGTGCCGGTTGACGTGAGGACAGATACGGCATATTTCAGTGTCGGAATCATTCAATCATTTGTCTTGTACATTAAGGGAAACGTAAGAAACACCATCAAAGTATGGTAGGCAGTTACAGTACCAGCTACAGAAAGAAAACAAATATCTAATAAAAGATAGCAGTGAGAAAGGATGGAAACTGTATGGGTTCCTGCAGTAAACTTCTTTACATTATGCAATGTGGAATGTTGATCTTGAATGTGAAATCACTGTGAAAAACCAAAACAGCTAATAGGTATATATTTAGTGCTTTTCTGAAAACGACAACATAGAGTGCCCTCACTGTCCGACTATTTGAGGTGCAGAGTGCATGAATGTGTTGACATTATAATGTGCAGTGCAGGCAGAAATTAGTTGTTCTTTTTTTTACAAGTTTAAAACAGTTTAATGAAAAGGTTTACTCAGACAATCAAGGAGGAGCTGAACACAGTGTCATTGTCCACTATAATGATCGTGTCAATATTCATATGTGCAAAACGTAAGGATACAAGGCTGAGGGGGAAATATTCAAAGTCTTTTCAAGTCAAAAAGCGTGGCTTAATAATGTTATTTTGGAAAACACCCCGTGGCTCCAAGCTGAAATTCTGTGACCATTCTTGTAGCTATTCTGATGAAGGTCATATTTTTATGATGATTAATCTCTATGTTTAATAGATAGTATTTTGAGAAAGTACTTGTAATGCTGTATTTTCTATTCAGCTGTGTAAAATGCAATAAAAACGTGACCATGTATAACCCACAGTTTTCCAAGAGCAGCTAAATGAGAGAATACTTGGGTGAATGCAGCCTATATATGAACTTGCCCTATGTGCATTATGATGCCAGAAACCCTGAGGAAGCCAGCTCCTCTGATGCAATGCTGCACTATAAAGAAAGATCAGTTTTCCCTTTAAGTTTTACAGGTTTTTTCAGGCTTTCCTTTTTTGAAATAAACAAAAATGTAAAAAAAAAAAAAAACAGACAGAATTGCTTTGTTTTTTACATAAAAGACTAGAAAATACATTCACAAATGTATCATAATTACACAAACATTCCCTTTTTATCTAATAGAAGAAACCCTTAAATTAATGTTTAATACTGTTAACATTTTTCTAGAATAATATGCAATTAATGACAATTAACAGAAAAAATGAATTAATGGTTCTGTAATTTCATGAAGAATTTTTAATTAAATGAGAAATATTTTCCATATCTAAATGCAGAAGTTGTAAATATTCTTGAATAAACATTACAGATGCCCCCCAAAATACATAAACTCATTCAAAGTGATTTAAACTTTTACTGTTTTTATTATGGTTACATTAAAAAGTGTGTGAAACATTTCTTTTGTCTGTTTGTTTTATTTATTTTACTTTGAAGGTAAATGAGCAGTAAAGTAGAATTGTAAAGTGGAAGCCCTCTAGTGTAGATCCAGCCCATATGTTGTGAAGGCAGCAGCTTGGTTTTGCAACGACCACCAGTAAGTAAACAAGAAACACAGATGTGACTAACGTGTTCATCAACAGCAATGTGTTTGTGAGCAGCACACCAGCCCCGACACACACTGCTAAGAGCAACAAATTCAAACACAAAAGAGAACAAGCATAATTATTAAGCTGAACGAGCTTCTTTCCATCAATTAGAGAGGAACCACATGTCCGTTGGTGAAGAGGCAATCACGCTTCACCGTATAAGCACATTTGTCCACAAGTGTCTGCACAAGTGAGTGTGCGTCTGAGTACCTCTCACCTGTGTGATTTTAGCGTGAAGGGTGCTTCAGTCAAACGCTGCTCATTCCCAACGCTCGGCTCACTCAGAGCCTCATTTGACTGAACGCTTGGCTGCCTGAACAGGTGGTGACATCGAGAGCCAAACCAAGCATGTAACCCTCCGCTGGGCCTCCCACCATGCTGCTACAGGAGCACATGGAGGATGTGCTGTACTACAATGCCATGTGGTAGCCGAGGCATTATAGAAGCAGGCTGATCATTGCTGTTAAAATTAGATAGTCTTTGAAAAGTGCGCTTGAATGCGTGCCCAAGTTCAGACCGCTGCACTCCTATTTATTCACATCTTATTCAAATGAGAGTTTTGTTCACAGATGATCCAGATTGTCGTCTCGTGCACTGATAAAAGTTGCCATTGGACATGTTTTATTTCAAACTCCAAAATGTAACCTCACATGATGTCTTTGTGTTAAAGACAGAACTGAAAAATGCAATGTGATTAGATTTCAAATGCCAGAGAGGTTATTGTAAATAGGAATTAAATCAACCAATTTGAACAGCTACTCTACCCTTGAGCGGGCCATTCAGCCTCCAGCAGTTTAAGAGCAGTACATGTCTGAGGATGCAACACACTTTTGAAAAAAAAACTGTTCATTGAAAAAAGCTCCCCATGAATAGATCAA
This sequence comes from Dascyllus trimaculatus, assembly GCA_024666655.1. Classification (NCBI taxonomy): domain Eukaryota; kingdom Metazoa; phylum Chordata; class Actinopteri; family Pomacentridae; genus Dascyllus; species Dascyllus trimaculatus. The sequence continues at coordinate 12,295,578 of CM045446.1, read as the reverse complement.
TATGAATAGTTAGTATTACTGTACACTGAGGCATTTTGTGACTCTATCCTACATTAACATTACCGCAGAGTGCACAATGCAGTGCAGGCATTAAATCTAAACCGGAGTAGTCCATCTTCCTGTCTACGAACTAATGAGGGGGGATTATTAAAAACCACACAAGCTGGCTACTGTTAGTTCATGTGGACAACTACATTTGAGCATAAAGCTCCTCCACTCTGAGTGCACTATAGGTGGTTCATTCTGTAATACTGATAATTGCATTTGGGCATACACTAATCAGCCACAACATTATGACCCCTGACAGGTGAAGTGAATAACACTGATCATATTGGTACTATGTGCTGTTCTGCTGGAAAACCTTGGATTTTAACATCCGTGTTGATGAGACTTAGACACCCAAATAAACATTGCCACAGAACATGAACACTACCTCATGCAAATGGAAATCCCAAATGTCACTGGCCTATCTCCACAGGAAAATGCACCCCACCACATGGAAAAAAAACATCAAACAATCAGGAACATGTTGAGGAACATGAAGATGGCCCAACATGTTGATTTGACCTCCAAACTTTCCAGACCCAATTGTTATCAAGCCTCAACAGGGTGCAGTGGAACAAGTTGGATTGACAGAGACCCCACTGCACAGCTCAGAGTATCCAAAGGATCCACTGCCAACGTCCTGGTTCCAGACCCCATAGGACACCCTGAGAGGTCCTTTTGTCCATGTCCAATGGTTGAGAGCACTTTTGACCTCATAGGGGGGGCCAACGCAATATTAGGCAGGTGGCCATAATGTTATGCCTGATCAGTGTATTTACCCAGTGTCTTCAGCGGCCATCATGGAAAGCCATGTGATTAAAATGAAGGGACAAGTGCAAGAAAAAAGAAAAAAACAATGAGAGGTACACTGATTTTCTTTCATTTACTTCATTTCCCCCCCTTTAACACATGTTAGATAACTCCAAACACAAACATCTGTGAGCTCATCTTGTAGACAGATCGGCCCTGACAGTTTGAGTGAAACACAAAGCTACAGCTGTGAATGGAAATAATTTCAAAGATAATTTATTTCAATTGCCATGATTGCCAGTAAAGCCTGTGAAAATATTCCTTGCACTGCATTACTGATTTCACAGTAAAAATCTTGTATATCTTTGCAAGAATGTGAAGTTTTGGCTACTCAGGAAAGTGTATGTTGTATGGTGTATGTGTATATTATGTGTGTCGGTGTGTGTGTCCATCCATGAATGTTTTATTGAGGTGGGAAATGTAAAGGATTATACCAGTAAAAGATCACCTCACAAGTGAACATAGTTGGCGCTGCGTCGGCCTTTTGTAGAGAGTAAATTACTTCAAAAAAGGTCATGGGTTGACATTTATCCAGAAAAACTATATAAACAGAGGCTGACACCATGAACACTGGATCGAGTTTTATCAGTGAGGATCTGACGAAGAAGTCGAGCTTTGAACTTAAGCTTTGGCATCTTTGTTCTGTCGCTCATTGATTAAACCCAGATGTTTGAAGGACTTGTAGAAAATAAGTTAGTCTTGAGGGGCCGGCTCACGGTGAGCGCGTACCGTCATCTTGCCCTGAAGAAAGACAACCACAGTGGCGACTACTCCATAATGGATGATTTCGATTAAATGATGGAAGTGATTCTAGAGTTGTCATTCAAAGTCAAACACTGAGCCGAGTCTTCAAAAATGACAGGATAAAGGTGCTCACTGCATAATTTTACTTTGTGTCATTGAGCATTTTTGCACGTTTGGGTGAAATTTGTATTTTGCTCAAAGCCTGCATGACCAGGAAATAAATATATCTGACCTTAGGTTCTGGCTCTGAAAACATTGGCACATCTGTTTTGTACTAACGTAGCATTCAAGCTGTCTGAGTCTGGACTGATTCAGACACACTATTATTCACCTGTTCTATTCATAACACATCAAATATTATAATTTCCCAGTCCATTTTACATCCAGATTTTCTATCACCTTCTAATTTTGTTTTGTGTCTTTCCTCGAATGCAAAAATTTTGCCCACCACAAGTCAATTATTCGTTTCATCTCGATATTGGCAAGAAAAATAAAGAGAAAATGAAAGGAATAGCAATACTTGTAATTTCAATCATAATGAAATGTCACCCCCATCCAACTGCATGGTTCTTTTGTGTGATAAGATGTAATTTTAAAGATACTAGAGTTCTATGGCAAACTTATATCATGCAGTGGTTACACTGAGTAGTAGTGGCAGTAAATTCCCTACAAATATTGGGGTTCTCTTGAGAGAAGATGAAGATGCTGATAGAGATGACGATGAGACCGCCAATTTTCTCCTTAACAAGTTGATGAAATTCACAACGTAATCCTGAATTTAAAATAAAATAACACTTTTCAGTTGGTGTCATGAGCAGGTGTAATACTGTCTTTCTGCACTGGGAGCTTCCCTCACTGATATTACTCACACCTGCAGCATCCACCGATCAGACAGGAAATAAAACCACTGAGAGGTGAAGAGAACAACATTTATCATCCTGTTGCAATGCAAGGTTCTTCTGGGAAATCTTGGGTCTTCACATTCGTGTGGATGTAACTTTGATACGCATCTAAACATTGCTGCAGACCAAACCCACCTTGCTGTGTCAATGACCTTATCCCCATAGGACAATACATACCATGTGAATTGCTCAGGAACGGCTTGAGGAATACAGCAAGGAGACGCTGACCCGGCCTCTAAACTCTCCAGATCCCAATCTGATCCAGCATCTGTGGCATGCGATTGGAACAGACCGATCAACAGACCGCAGAGGATCCAATGCTGACTTCCAGGTACTGGACATGACATGACATCCCTAGTGGTGGCTGATCTGTGTTTGTTCTATTTTTGTGGTCTATATACACAACCCACCTGTCTGCTCATTCCTTTAGCATAACACTGATCTAAGCAACAAAGATTATCATCAGTTACAAAAGTCATAGAAAACTGGTCCGTGATGCACAAACATCATCTCCAACTTAGAAATGAACAAATTCAGTTTGCTTGATGCTCCTCACTGTTGTTGTTGTTGCCTCCAAATGTCAACTAAAAAGTTCAAACTGAGAAATTAAAGATGGAGTCAGTCGTGTGTGAGAGGGTCTTAAGCCTGTAGTTGTGTGTACTTTGTGTGTATGTGCCACAGTCAGCTAAGCAGAGCAGCGGTGGTCAGACTTCTGCCTGGAATCACAAAGCCAAAAACAGATAAAGGAGCAACTCAATTCCACAACAGCGCTTGGTCCCAAGCCAAACGACAGCTTCCAGGAGGCTCTTAAGCCTCTTACAGGACTGGCTTCCCTCCTTCCCCGATCTGAGTTTTTACTTTTTTTTCTTTCTCTCTCCCTTCAACCCCTTCTTCATTCATCCATCTCATAGCTGAAACAGTGTCGACAGCAAGGGCGGACATCAACAGCAGTAAGCCAAGCATGATAGAGATAGTGGATTTACAAGACGGAATTGCTGAAAATCAATCAAATAAAACTTTACAGGGGTAGAGGAGGGGAAGCAAGGGGGGCCCCTGGGCATGCCCAAGCATAATTGTGTGTTAGAAATAAAAAATAACCATCGAACAAGCAAGCTGTGCAGCTCAGGAAAATACACACAAGGTAGTAGATGGGGAATTGGCACTGATGAGTGAACTTGTTCGCCTTGAATTTTACCAACTTGTTTCTTTAGGGAGTTTCTGGCTGCCTGTGATCATTTCAGGGACAAGTACACAGCTCACACTTGGCAGTATCACAGCTTTCTGCTGCTGAGTGAAGCAACAAGCAGTCAAGACATGCAAGAGGAGGTGAGTGTGTGTGTGCATGTGTGTGTTTGAGTGCATATCTGCATGTGTTTGTCTCTTCATAAAACACAGAGGCGTTTCCTGTGCTTGAATCTTGTTCAAGATTTAGGGTGGCACGTGTGTCTTGTGTCTCTCTTGTCTGCAGCTGGCTGAGATTGTAGGCCTCCATCCACCCAGGCAGACAGACTGATTGCTTTTCCACTGCCTGTCTTCTCACAGTCGGCCTGGATCCAAGCCCTGAGCAGCCACAGGCCTTGTCACAGTTAATAACATTGGCCCCAAAGATTTTTAACCGACTGTGTCTGCCATAAATTCTCCCACCCAACGATTATTGATTAAATGCTTTCTTCTTAATAATGAATAGGCATAAATCCCCCCTTCTTAAAAGACAGGGAGCGTAATCTAATCAGAGACTTCCTTACCTGTGTCCCCGATGGTTTCTTCAGAAATAGCAGTGATTTTAATCAAAGGAGGTAAGTATAACAGGAGATGAATGGGAGAGGAGAAGTGTGGGGGAGAAAGCAACAATGAGAGAGAAAGTGGTATGCAAAGCAGGGAAGAGGGAGGAAACATGAAAGAGAAAGACATCTCTGCAACACCACACTGCTGGCTGCTCATTGTAATTTACCTGCTGATTACCATCAGAAAGGAACATTATTGATTCCATGCTTCTGTTTTCTATAGGAAGCAATAAAGTAAAGAACAAGAGGCATGAACAACAATATGTGACAGACTGGTGATGGAACAGCGTCTCTTACATGCCAACAATGGCCGGCTGTGTCATGAAGAGTCGAGTGACGCCAAGTCACTTCTCATGTTATCAGAATGCTTTTTTTTTTAGTTGTGACTATTGCCTTCCTCATCTGACCTTAATCTAAACCCTAATCATTTTGCATGTTATCTCAACACCTTAAAGTGACACTCAAGAACCTTAAATGCATAGATATGACATGTGACATGTGCCTAAAGCGCTGTGCTAATAATAGCCATCATATCACATTAGTCATTTAGTTCCTACACTGACAGCTGTAGACAGACCTGTTTTATTTTTGAAATATTGGTCATTAAAGGCCCTGTGCACCTATGGTACAACTGCAAGAGTGTTTTTAGTTGTTTAAGCTCTGCACCAACTGTCTCAACTCAAGACCTTAAAGTGCTTACCTCAGAAAGTTGGTAGATTCTCGCTCCAAAAGATCCCTGCATCCAACTTACTCCCCATCAAAAATTTTCAACTTCTCTAAAGAAACACTTTTATTCAGTAAGTCAATATGGTCTCAATTGCTACATTTGGAGTATTCTATGTGTACTGTATATTTTTTAATGATTGCTCCATTAATAAGATTTGATTCTTACAGAAGGCTTTGATGTCCGCTGTAAAGCCACTGATTGACAGCTTCTGTCTCTTGATCAACTCTCTCTGACTTTTGAAGTTTCATTTTTCAGGAGAATCTGTGATTTTTACAGTTCTACTGTTGCAGTAATTAAAGAGTTACACTCACAAGACCCTCACACAATATTCTGTAAAGGTTAAAATTTGTACTTGATTACGATACCTGCCCTGCTAGCACAATGCAGCCACAGACAAGCAAGCTAGAGTTTGCTTTCTAGAATATGAAAGGTAATACCTTACACTTGCCCCAGACTCCGAACAGAAAACATGGTCCCAACTATACAGTGCATCTATCCATCTTGGTAAGCAGTCAGGATTTCAGCTGATCGAATGCTTTCCAGGACTGAGTGGTTTTGTGTGATTATCATCACTCCTCTGTGAGGTTTAGTACACTTGCTAGTGTTAAGCAAATCATAGATTCAAGCTTATTGGGACCATATTTGAAAAAATAATGAAACAAACAAAGATATAAAAAAAAACTGCTTTACTGTTTTGCTTACAGCTGTCTTTGAAAGGAATAAAAAAGGAAACACAATTGTAAAAAAAAAATGTCTGAATACATTCATCCAGATAATCCTAAGAGCTTCAGTAGAATGCAACTGGACTTCTCTTTTTGGATCTTAAAGACGGTTCACCACTTGGATGTTTCACATCTCATCAAAGAGGTTTTTTCAGTTCTGGACTGATTAGAGCTAAAACACCTTCAAGAACCACAAAGAAAAGAGAAGTCGCCTTCTACTGAAGCTCTTGGGGCTTCTGTAAAATATTCTTGGTGAAGTGCTGTTTATACTTGATTGTTCCTTATTGGTGTTGTTTTGAATTAAGGGCTTCCATCCATACAGCTGAAACAATAAAACTGTCAAATTTCTTTCTTTCTCAGCGGGCAAAAAAAATGTGTCAAATCTAATTATTGAAATACGGGAAAGTTGGGAAGTCTAAAAGAAGCTCTAATGCAACTTTAGAATTTAACTTCTGCTGACCTGATAGTAAGAAGAATCCTGTTGCAACTAGAAGTTCCAATGAGCACTTACCTGTGTGCTTGAGAATGCTGCTCAGTATTTATAACTCAGGAAAAAAGTGCTTCTTCGGATGGCTAAATTTGTAATCAGAAACAATGATTGCAATTTCAGGTGTTAAAAAACAAAGCATAAGTCAGGTGGAACAGACCCTCCCCGCTATTGAAATAACAGGTTTTGATAGAGACGTCTTCTTCAATCACATGTAGCAGCCGAGCATGATTTACAGCAGCCTTATAATCAATTACATAGATGGTGGATGCAGGTTTTCATCTCTGCTACGAATACATTGGATTTTATTAAAATCACCTCATGGCTAGAGCAGGGCAGATGGATGGCGAGCTGTGGGTGTGGGAAATTGCTTTTTTTTGCACCATATTTTCTCTGTGTGTGTTTTTCTCCCTCCGTTTGGCTTATTGGCAGAGAGAAGTTGTCCTCTTATGATTCAGGGCGAGACTGCGCCAAGGAATGTATCTACAAATTGGAATAACAGGGTAATGAGGTGGAGATATGGGTAAGCCCTCAATCTTTCAGCTGTACTACACCGTGGTCCCCTGATCATCGTCACTACAGCGAGCAGTGCGTGCAGCACTCATCTCAACTTGCTCGACCGTCTAAGAGTCCATATTTCAGGACGCCTCTGACCGCACAACCGCTGTACCCTTGAAGGATGCTGATCAATGAGACCTTGTGGTATGCTGGGAGATGCTGTGGAGGGAGGGGGGAGGGAGGAGTGGAAAAGGGGAAAGAGGGAGGTCATGTGGCTGCTGGAGAGCCGAGCGATCAATCAGCTATTAGGATTTCTGCAACCCTGGCTGACAACTTAAACACCCCCGCCGCCGCCGCCCCAAAATCACGTTCAGATACAATGTTTATCTCTCAGCTAATTTAATTCTATATTGGGCGCCTAAAAATCATGTCTCTCTTCTCAAGTCAGAATGCTCGAGACTCTTGTTTTTACTGTTTGTTCATCTATTTTCAACTGTTGTTTTATTTCCACACTGCATTTCGTGGAGGTCAATCAATCAATCAGTCTTTTTTTCATTTTTATTCAGGTGCGTCTAGGCGGATTTACTCCCACAAATCTTCTCTGAGAATTCACGCTGGCCCAGCATATGCTTCATGCTCACTGCTGTCCTTGGCCAAAAAAAACAAAACAAAAAAAACCAGAAAGTTAAACACATTTATCTATAAATAAATGAAAATGACCTGAAATGAACCACCTTATTTTACAAACCATTTCTTCAATTACACCGCTTTAAATAAAGACTCTAGTCATTATTTTTTCCCAACTAGTTATGAGACAAATGTATGAATTTGCTTCAGTCAGTAAAATGAGTTTTATTGATTTGACATGAAATATAGATTCTTTCCTCAACGCTTAAAACTAAAGGATCTCTGAGTGGTTTCAAAGTGCCTACCTCCTGTGGTCTCCTCATCAAAGGCGGACTGTGAGAATCAGCCCACAGTGCTTCTGCATCACTAATACATTTCTCCATTTGTTGACAATAAAGATGCTCAACTCTAACCACACAAGTCGGTACTCTCTGGTTTTTGTTGCATTGTTTGTTGTTTAGGTATTCTGGGATATCTTAAACTATTTATAGTTATTTCATACATGTGCAGTAGGTATGCTGCATTTTAAATGGCACACTTTCTGTTTTTTAAGTAGCCCTTGTTCAATACTTAAAAATATCTGGCCTTAAGGAGTGAAATGTTACAAAATATTAATAGTCAAAATGCTTTTAAAAATCCAGGCATGAAAATGTTTCTTGAACTGGGAAACTATTTGACAAAAGAGCTCGAGGTTTTCTCGCTAACCTTCATGATTAATTAATTTATAATGCACTATTAAAGCAGGTGGGGATTTATGAGATAATGTCACTTCCAGTTTAAATCAACGTGTGACGTGATAAGTCCTTCTTATCATGGGTTGAGCTGATCTGCCTTGTTCTGAAGTTATATTTGTGTGTGTGTGTGTGTGTGTGTGTGTGTGTGACAGAAAGTTTGCATCAACTAAGGGTCTATTAGAGGCAACAAAAAAAAACACTTTAAAGAACCCTGAGGGAAAAGTGGGAAAAGGTGAGAAAATCAGATCCCTGTATGTTTTAGAAATTATAATGTAGCTGTGATGCAGGGATGCTGTAGCTCATGTACATGTATGTTATTAGTTTTCTCTTGTCAAATTCAAATGAGAATGCTTTTACCTGCAGACAATGCTTTAATATTTTTCTGTATTTTTTTAACATTAATAAGCAATAAGCATGTATAAAATGTTAAAATGCAGCTTTTATCATTTTTTCAAAAATCCTGTAGCAGCTAAGTTAATGGTAACTAAAGTGAATAGGTGGTCTGCGTTTTTGTACATTTTCGGGTTTTTTCCTATTGTACAGTGTATCTGTTGATAATCTTAGCCTCAGTGCAACTATTCTTACCTAAAGCAAGAAAACTTTTTAACCTCCTCCTTTCTTTCTGTAGGAAGTATTACTGTAATCTGAACATCCAACACAGGCAAAAACAGATGGTTTGACAGTAAAATATATTTTTCTGATGAATCGCAAAGCCTAAGAGGCTGGATGTACCTAAACACATCTGATTATATTTTTCCCCTCAGTGTGCTGTTGACCACAGAGGCAGATGAAGCAATTGAGGAACATTTGTTGCCATTTAAATTTCAGTTTCATTTTGTATCTACAGCACCTGTTCTATCTGTTACTGTTGCGTCTGTTTTCATCTCAGTGTTTTAAAGTATGCCGGTAGTTTTACACTGCTGGTGTCTGGTACGGTCCATACGTGCTACCATAAAAATTTAAGACAGATTATACTAATGTAGCGTAAACTGTATATGAGGACAGAGTGATGCTGGTGCAAAGAGAAAACCTTGTCAGATGGAGGACACATGGCAGAGGAATTGTCTTCAAACTAACATGTAATGTCTTATAAAAGGAAAAAGAAAAATCACACATTGCACACAGCTTTGCATGAACAATTGATAAGTCACAAAAATGTGAAAAAAGACACCAAGGAAAAGCGGGAGAGGATCAGAAATCAAAGCGGTGATGAACTGAAGTTCTTAAGGGTTTATGTCACTTATGTCACTTTTTTTCCCTCCTTCTTTCTCTTTCCAAGACAGGCTTTAAGAAAAGCTTGATTGTTGCTAGCTCTTTGAAATAACTCAAAACAAAAAATAAAAAAAATGTGTGTGTTTGTCTCTCTCTCTCTCTCTCTCTCTCTCTCTCTCTCTATATATATATATATATATATATATATATATATATGTATAACTCAGATATCATGCATTGTGGCCTTATCCCTATAACACACTCCAGTCTCTCCAGGAGATAACCCTAAGCAGACCTTCCCCTCTTTCTGTGGAGTGATTTTGCCTGCTGAAAGGATCCCTGCAGCTCAGTAACCTTTGAGTCTCTGATGAAAAGACATATGTGCAGCTGGGCCAAACACACTGCCGACCAGTACTGTGTATATGTACTGACCCACAGTATAGCCTGTATAAGTAATACACAGTCAGACACACACACTAATACACAAATTCAATTCTCTCCCATCAGAAATAGACAAATCAAGCACAGGCGACAACTTGTAACATGCTATACCATCTTTTACACTGACCAACAACATTCAGATGTTCAACGCAAACACAGAGAGCTTTCCCAGGCAGTAAGAAATGACCATGTTACCACCAACAAGGATCCTCAGCCATCAATAAGCAGCATCAAAAGAGGCCACTGGCGTGTACAGACAAGCAGATGTGCAATAGACAGAGACGAAAGGAGATCAATACTGCACATGTTAGATGTACAATACAAAGCTCCCACACAACAAAGGACTAGCTAAGACGGTTATAAGTCTACATATAGACTAGATCTAAAGATACCGAACAGCATAAACGCACTGATAGATATTACTGTTACTTTTAATTTCATGCAGATGTCAGTTTTTGTAGTCAGCAGACACTACAGACAGAATTTTCTCCAAATAGATATTTTAGGCTGTTTTATTTACAGATTTTCATTGACTGGACATGCCAGGCCCAGGAGTTGCTTGCAGTTGCTACCAATTACATCTTCAAAACACTGAGAATCCAGCAGTTTTATGAATAGATCCATGCTGGGGATTAAGGTCAGGATATCCGAACCTCTGCTGCATCTATTTTGACCTTTCTTTTTTCATTTGTATATTGTTAGTCCCCAAACATAATAGGAGTACAAAATTAAACCACTGGACTAATCTTTTAAAGCAGCATCAGTTGGTGCAGTTGCTCATTTTTTGGCTAAGCTTCTAGCCCCCATTACATTTCTGCCATTTTTTTAACTACCAGAACAAGACGCAAGCCTGCGTTTTCATCCATCTTGCCTCAGTAATGCATTTGCTACATAAGTGTGCATGCTGCAGTTGTGACCTTGTCAAAATTCAGACTTTGAATAAAGCACTTAGGCAATGCTCAGTGAACACAGTGTTCATACAAATATGTGACCTGCTTTGTGTTGCATGAGAACATAATGGCATTCATTACAGAAAATGCACAAGATGTTGCTAATGGGTTTCAGGGCCTGGTATTTTCAGCTTATATCCATCTTAACCAATGAATGCACAGAGTATGTAGGACATATAACAGGAGAAAACACCACTTTTCTCTATCTTAAGAATTCATATGGAGCTTGCCACATCTGTGACTCACCCTTGTAATAAGCAAATCATTTCCCCAGATGCCGCACAATTTTACACATAGAAAAGCAACTTTCAACAGCTGTAGTTGAGTCTATCATTCCTCCTCACTTCACACACTGAACATTTGAACAAGCTCTGTTCTCTCCGGGGAAAAAATTACATGTGGCTGGATAAAACCAATTTGATACAGTGACTGTGTGGTCCCCAAACTATCTATAATCCCCTTTCCTTTTGCCATACAGCCACTCTCTCCTCACTGCAGTATTGAGTTCAAATGATTGACATCATAATAGGCTCAGCTAAATTATGATAGAGGTCAAATTAGAATTTAATCATCTCCCTTTTACCCCCTCTCCCCTGAGGGCAAAATGAATAAACATGATTTTGTATGAGAGTGATGGGCTGGTTATGCAAAAACTGTGATAACACTCTCAATTTTTCTCTTTTGTTGCAGCTTCAAAGAGTGAATGGGAAAGAAAGAAGGGGAGTTAGCAATAAGAAAGTCAGAGATATGGAGATGAAGCGCGTGTGAGAGAGATACTGCAGTCATCCAGCACTTCTGTTCCACATCAGCACTGGTTACAGGATTTTGTCTGTCATGGTTTTTCATTCAAGTCCTGAGAACTGTCAACCAAAGAACTGGTGCAAAACTGCAGACATTTTGGCCCTGAACTGTGGATGAAATGTGGGTCCCTCTTACTGACCTGCTGCTTTAACTGGAGAGAATTTTTAACAGTCCAGTAGGACCCTAAGTTTTCCCCAACTAGTATTTTCATTAAAGTTGCTCAATAACATTAGGAATCATACTTGTTTTGAAAAACTGAGGCTGAAAATCCTTTGTTGGTCTTGAAATTCATAGTTTAATAAGACGATTCTCTTTTCATAAGATTATCTCTCTTTGGATTGTGTACTGTAGAACTGTAGTTTCTTCATGGTTACATATGCATCAGAATATACACTTAATGACCACTTTATTAGGTACACCTTGCTAGTAAAAGGTTGGACCCTCTTTTGCCTTCAGAACTGCCTTAATTCTTTGTGGCATATGTGGCTGGGGGTTGTTCCCCTCCTTGCCATTGTGGGTATTGCGCCAGAGGAGCAAGCAATGACTGCAGGGCGGTGCCAGGTGCGCCTTTTTGATCAGGGCTGTGGCACCGGTGTGTGGTCTCTTCCACTCCTCCCTGACTCCCGTGGTGGCTGTAGCCTGGCGTGGCAATTCCTCCTTTTGTTTGGTGTGTCCTCAGTTCGGTGATTGCCATTTAGGCAGCCTGCTTCTTCCTTTCCATGTAAGTGCTATGCCATCTTTCCATCTGTTTGTGTCTTTGCATGTGAGTTACACAATCTCTGCTCCTTCCAGCGCGGCCGGCTGCTGGGGCCGGGGGAGAGGGAAAGTGATCCCCTTCAACACCCTAGCTTATGGTTAGTTGCTCGCTCTGGTACGTAGGCTTGCGCGCCGTCTGCCTGTCCTTTGTCTATCACTCAGCTTTCAGTTGATTAACACTGAGCGTAACTTTATTTAGGCTGTGCCTTTGAACTGCACCTTCAAGGCTCACATCCTCCAGTGACCTATAGGGTTTGCTGTGCCTGGTACGTATAAATATAGATTTTTTTTTGTTTTGTGTTTAGAAAAGGTTGTTTGACTTTATCAGTTCACTGACGTTTGTGTTTCTGTAGCGGCCTGCTATACCACTACTCCCTGACCTGTTCTGTTGTTTTGTTTCTTTTCTGTTCTTTCCTTTATTTTTTGCATCGTTTGGTTTTCTTTTGTTTCTGTTCTTTTGCTTTCATTCTGCGTGGCGTGGATCCTGCCCATGTACCACTGACCATCGCCTGGTTCCGCTTCAAGAGACCCATCGTGTCACAGGCTGTTTGGAGACCGCATGACTGCCCACGGCATGTGACACGGACCTCATTTGGGAGGTCACACTTTGTGTGCATGTGAATTTTGCTGTGTCACAGGTGATTCATTTGAGGATCCTCCTTCTCCTTTCGGTTGTCCTGCTGCAGGGTAAGCCCCAGCCCAGTCCTTATTCCCCCCTGCTCTTTTTATTGATTTTTGTGTGTGACTTGTTTAAATTTTTTTTCTTTTTGGATAATTGTCTTAATAAAATTGGTTCCATTACCAAAAACATGTCCTGTCCCGGTGGTATTTAACCTGTGTGACCTTGGTAAATTGAAACAAACCTAGTTAGGATTTCCCGGGGTGCAACTCCCCAGGTGGCGTTGTTGAAATCTACATCTACATTGAGCCCTTCTTGCCACACATGCTATCAACAAGTTGTTGGAAACATTCCTCAGAGATTTTGGTCCATATTGACATGATAGCGTCACACAGTTGCTGCAGATTTGTCTGCTGCACATCCATGATGAGAATCTCCTGATCCACCACATCCCAAAGATGTTTTATTGGATTGCGGTCTGGTGACTGTGGAGGCAACTGGAGTACAGTGAACTCATTGTCATGTTCAAGAAACCAGTTTGAGGCAACTTGAGCTTTGTGGCATGGTGCGTTATCCTGCTGGAAGTAGCTATCAGAAGATGGGTACACTGTGGCCATCAAGGGATGGACATGGTCAGCAACAATACTCGGGTAGACTGTGGCATTTAAACAAAGCTCAGTTGGTACTAAGGGGTCCAAAGTGTGCCAAGAAAATATCCTCCACTTCATTACACCACCATCACCAGCCTGAGCCGTCGATACAAGGAAGGACAGATCCATGCTTTCATGTTGTTTTCTGACCCTATGATCTGAATGTTGCAGATGAAATCGAGACTCATCAGACCAGGCAACGTTTTTCTATTCTTGTATTGTCCAATTTTGGTGAGCCTGTGTGAATTGTAGCGTCAGTTTCCTGTTCTTAGCTGACAGGAGTGGCACCCAGTGTGGTCTTCTGCTACTGTAGCCCATCTTCTTTAAGGTCCAATGTGTTGTGCGTTCACAAATGGTATTCTGCATTCCTTGGTTGTGACAAGTGGTTATTTGAGTTACTGTTGCCTTTCTACCATCTTCGACCAGTCTGCCCATTCTCTTCTGACTTCTCACATCAACAAGGCATTTTTGTCCACACAACTGCTGCTCACTTTACTCTTTTTCTGACCATTCTCTGTAAACCCCAGAGATAGTTGTGCATGAAAATCCCAGTAGATCAGCAGTATCTGAAATACTAGCACGTCTGGCACCGACAACCATGCCACATTCAAAGTCACTTAAATCCCCTTTTTCTTCCCCATTCTGATGCTAGTTTTGAACTTCAGCAAAGTGTCTTGACCATGTCTACATGCTTAAATGCATTAAGTTGTGGCCATGTGATTGGCTGATTAGCTATTTGTGTTAACAAGCAATTGAACAAGTGAATCTAATAAAGTGGCCGGTGAGTGTGCGAACACCTACAAGGAATTTTAACCATTTGTTGTTTTTTCTCAACAAATGTACAACTTCAAAGTCTTCACTGCATATATGATATAAGCTTGGACAGCTATAGATCTATATAAAGTTGTAGTTGATTGGTAAAGTCATACAATTACAAGGCATAATTCTAGTAAAAAAAATATTGCATTTAGAATCAAACAGCATATGCACTTCTTGGAATCTTTGCATGTACTGTAGAGAACTGTCTAGTGTTTCAGTTCTATATACCAGTCTGCCCTCTGCCTGAACTCCATGAATAAAGCATTAAATTAATCATTTAGCCTGGTTCTTGTCCTCTGAACTGACACTTGAGCTAAACCCTGCACTGTTTTCATGCTATCGAATTCGCTCCATCAGGCTTTGCTGCATTCTTTTATCAGATGGCATCATAACGCCTGTAAAACAACCACTTCTATGTTTTCATGTCATCATGTGTAAAAAAAAAAAAAAAAAAACCTTATTCATTCTCAGCATTGACTCTCATTCTTCTTGCTAATATGGCCTTAGTATTAAGTGGAAATGTTGTCAAATCTGCAATATACGTCATTTTGATTATGCAAAGTCAAATCCTTAACAATAAAATAGTGTCAGCATTTATAAATGTCTAGCCACACTTTCTTGTTTGTGTATTCCATGATGTTCTGTCAAAGTGTGAAATCAAACATCTAAATGTCAAATTTATAATTATAATAATACATAACTGTAAATAATAAGTATAAACATGAGCAAAATCCAAAATAGTTTTAAATGCGGAGTCGAATCACAGGCCTCGTGCAAAATTCATCCTGGACAATCACAAAACAGTCTGGTCTCATCATAACAGTCTTCTATTGTTCCATTCGACCACCAGCAGACAGCGGGATGCAATAAGGATTATGAAGCAGAGGACATACTTGTTTTGTTGTCGAGGCTCTTCTACTTTGGAGGATGAGTATTTGTCTGCAGTGTCGTCCGATCCACTTAGAGGTAGGAAACAAATGCTGGCAATATATTTAATACCCCCCGAGATCATGTCGCTGCAGGCCCGAGGCGGCCAATCGTTCATAGGGGCTTACAGGCGGCCCGGGAAAATAAATAAATAATTCAATATCAGAAAGGAGTGGAGCATTATGCTTTAGTGGGCAATAAAACATGTGGCCTGTCAGGGATGGCGGCTGCTGCCCAAAGAAAGAAGAATACCCATAGTGCATGTGGTGGGGAAAGGGAGAACACCGGGAGCCAAGGAAAAGGGAGATATAAATTTTCACGGCAAATGAACTCCCCATCTTGCCTTGCTGAGTGCACAAAAGGCCACAGAGACGATTATTTCTGGACTCCACCTCAGACCCTTGGAGTTGGAATGGGGGAAAAGCCATGTCCTCTTTAGTGGCTGCAGCCTCTGAGGGACGGGAGTCTGTATGGAGGCAATGTGACACCCCAGTCAAAGCTTTTCAGTTGAATATTGCTGCAATTCTGTGACTTTCTGTGAGTAATACTAATTTTTGACAAAGCGAAGCAAAGGAAGCTGCAGTTATCATACAGCTTATTACAATGTATAATTAAAAAGAAAGGAGGATAGGGTATGAAAAGACTAGTCTTTATGTAGTAACAGTTTATTGTAACTATATGTAATTGTAGCAAATTTGATTCACAATAAATGTTTCATTATTTAATTGCAGAGCACATCTGCAACAAGACAACTGGGAACATTATGTGAGCATTTGTGTGCACATGCATCTATCTATGTAGGTGAACCTGTATAAACAATCACTCATTAGTGCCCAAGTAGAGCAGCAAAGCAAGGCTATACTAAAGTCCATTAGGAAGCCTCCAGATGGTTGTCTGATTATAAAAAAAGAGCTGATCAGAACTGCTGTAAGGTTCGCTGGTGTGATTCTGCGAGTGTACACACGGCGTGAAATGAAGCGGCTTTCATGTGAGAAGGAAAAAGAACTGAGAGAAATCCAATTATAAAACAAACTGCTGCTCGGAGGACCAAAAGGGAACGTAGTATCTTGACCCCGGTGTAGATAAGCCTATTTATAGATGAAGGGCTCGCGACTCGAGGAGAAGGAGAAGCCTGGTAACGTAGCTGACTGAAGAAAATAAATACAGAAGTCTCCCACAGCAAGACTGGGAAGATTGTACGGTCATGTAAGAAGTATGTTTGGCCTCAAACTTCATTTAAGGTGAAGAAATGTTTTACCTCGAACGATATGTCTGTTCTGGGCAAAATAAATGCAAGGTTTTTTGTGTACCTACCAAGATTGAGTTTCAGTTGTGGACCATCAGAATGACAATATAATGACAGCGGGACAAGGGGACTGGGTTTAGGATTCTAAGGTGTAATAGATGAATGTCAGGTTGGTGTCAGGACTGAGATTAGTTTAATTCTTTGAGGGTGAATAATAAAACTAGTCTTGTTTAGGCTTAAGTCGCCTGAGACTTAAAATTTGAACTTGAACTCAGGAATCACAGTACAATTTGGATTAGTAGACCTCAAATACCTGAATGTAGTCAATCACATATTTTCCGAGATAGTAAGAGGACATGTAAACAACTAACGCTCTGTGAAATCTATCCATTTATCCTTCAGAAAGACAGTAAATCCCAGCTGGCTCATTCAGTCTAAGTCACTATGGATAGTGCCAGCTAAATGACTAAAATATAAATCTTCTAAATGGACTGCTTTGCAGGCAATAAATGAGGTTCTGACTTTGTATTCAGTAAGCTGAATGAAGCGGTTTGACCTCGGCAGAGAGAAACCTATTTAAAGAGAAAGCAATATCAAATATGGAGAGGAAGAAGCTTAGCAACAGGCCTCAGAGCAACTTTTTTAGTTGCTAAGGCTTTATTATCAAGGTAATTGATACAGCTCTCATGAGGCATGAATCCAACTAGGATTAGTTATAGAATGCAAAAGACAACACCGCAAATCAACACTGACCACTTAAACTGTGTAATGATAAACAGGAGCCAGTAAACATGAAATAATAATGAGCTCCATATAGCAGCAACAGTAGACAATTATGACTGCAACAGTGGCATCAGTAGCAGCAGCAGCAGTAAAAGTAATAACACTATAAATTTGAATAACTTAGAGTTTAACAGGTGGAGTTATGTAAAGTGATTTGTGGTTAATGCAACAATGAACATCTCAGTTATTCCCATGGATTGTCATGAAAGCTGGTACAGAGATTAATCTCCCCCATGCAATGAATAGTTATAACTTTGGTGATCTGGTGGCTTTAGTGTCATCTTCAGGTCTAACTCATGGGTTCATTGTAAAATACCTGCAACACTGAAGACATTCTTATCAGACTGAGCTGTTGCTACTTAAGAAAATGTATGAGGGTACGCCAAAAAGTCCTTGGCCTCACATGGAAACAAGGGGCGTAACTCCAATTTTGGAGCTTAACTGTACACTATGAAGCCTTATATTGTAGTCCACAAAAACTCAAATGTTTGAAGCAATCAGGGAAAAATGGAGAGGAAAGCTTATTATTATCCTGAAGCAACAGCTGGCTACTGTTTCTCCAGGATAATGTGTCCGTCCACACAGCATAGGTGGCAGCTGTTGCTCCATGAACTTTACTCACCCAGCCTGCACCATCTGCCTTCTGTTTCCCAAACTGAAATCCGACCTGCGTGGTCGCCATTT
Source organism: Dascyllus trimaculatus (assembly GCA_024666655.1). NCBI lineage: Eukaryota > Metazoa > Chordata > Actinopteri > Pomacentridae > Dascyllus > Dascyllus trimaculatus. The sequence continues at coordinate 12,277,610 of CM045446.1, read as the reverse complement.
TCAGAGTGATAATGAAGTAATTCATGCTGCTGGGGAGTATCTGGAGTCTCAAGATGCGACCTTTTTCCATGAAAGGAAGGTGAGGCTTGAACATCAGTGGACCAAGTGCATTTAAGTTAAAGGACACTATGTTTAAAAATTAAGCAAGAACAGTCTTTCTCCTGTAACATTTTTCTGGTGAAGCCGAGAACTTGATGTACCATCTTAAGCATTAGTTAAAGTTCTAAAAAAAAAAAAAGTAAAAGTTCTAAAGGTCTTAAAGTTAAAAAAGTGCTACATCACCAGTCAACACTTGTGAACATCTTTGCTCGATATACATTATTGAACTCTGTAATATGACAACATGTGTGAGTGTGTTGCTTTGTGCTGAGTGGAGGTGGAGAAGAGGCACTGGAATCCAAACCAGACAAAACCATCACTGTCTGAAAGTATGACAGAACTGTACTATTGATGGCTTTAGTTGTGAAAAAAATACGGTTGTCATGTTTTGACTTGAAATTACATTGGAGGGAAGCTGGGCTGCAGTGCTCTGGATGACTGGAAAGAGTCTATGAATTAATTCAAGAAACTCTACACTGAGAAATTGCACACAGAAAGAACTTGAATCATGACCTGCAAATATTATAAACTAACCCAAGCTTCTTTCTGAAGATTTTGTACCAGGCGGAGTGCTATTATCTATATGAAAGCATTCATAGGTTACAAATATTGTATTGTAGACACCTACAACATTGCTGTGGGAGGTACAGTAAGTTGGTGTTAATTAGTGTTTTAAAAATATGTTTAAGGGATAAGGTACGCCAATAGTAAGAGAATATCCACTGAAGATTTTACATTCAGTAACAGCTCAACGGAAATAAAGAGTCAGCCAAGTATTGAGCCCTGAAGGACCTGAATATTTGGTGAGAGAAGAGTTGGGTCAGTTTGGGCAGACGGGTTAAGTAGGCTGAGTATTTCCAGTCTATGTTTGGAAAGGAATTAAATCAGTCATGCATGTCTGTAGACTGAAATTCTTGACACTACTTGTATTAAAAGGTGGCTCCTTAAGGAGGGAGGTTGCTTTTGCTTACATGAAGGCAGCTGGCATACAACCAGATGGCTCTGAGGAGCTGGTGATGGATGCAAGTGGAGGGAAGAGGTCTATGGTGCTGGTCTGAAAAAAAAGGCAAGGAGTTCAAAAATCAGGTAGTTCCTGTCCTGGAAAATGAACTTCATCAGGAGAGGTAGTATATGAAGACGTTAAACCAAGACATAATGGAGTAGAAAGAAGTGACAAGTGAGATTACGCAGCAAGAACAGGCAGCTTTGAATATTATCAACCCTCTTCTTAACGTAAGTGATAAAATATTTAGGAAAAGTGGGAAGAGCAGAGGTGGATTAAGATGGGTAGAATAAGACGGGTAATATCTTTAGAGACAGATGATCAGATTGTGGAGCAGTAAAAAGTGCACAATTTGCCGATATGCTGCTAGAATACAGTTGCAGGCAGCTGGCTATAAACATTAACAGGAGACGAATGTATGCCTATTGCACTTAAATCCAACCAGTCATTTCCATTTTGATGAGCTGGATGCAGAAAGGCATGCTATAAGACTTTATCATCAGTTGGGAAATGAACCCCTTATTGTGCAGTAGGCACAAGCTCATCTCTTTCATCAGCAGCATCATCCTACAAATGTAGAACTGAAAGTCTCTGCAGCAACGTTTAACTATTCTGACCTTCTTCCTGCCATTGTAAATCCCACTGACCACAATCTTGGCATTCTTTTCCTTAAATTAAAAGTTAAAGTTGGTTATTGAATTGCTCCTTAAGTTGTTCGAAACACCATGTGTTTTCAGTTATATACTTGACCTTTCAGTGGTTCTGAACTATTTGTTTTTAACATGCTCTCAAAATGTCAAAAATACCACAGAAAACACAGTTACTCTAATGTTTTTCTGTCAAGAGAAAATTATAGACAGCAAGGTTGTCATTTCCACTATGCATACCTCACACTGGCAGTAATAGCTAACTGTTCCAATGCTCTAAACCTGGTCACAGTGATACAGAACTGTTTGGTTTATTAACATGATGATGTTGCAGCTGGAGACAATGAACTAACACATGGCTCTTTTAATACTACAGTACGTACGCATTGGTTGGCTACGTAGATGATCACATTGCCCCATGAACTGAACACAGAAAAACATCCAAGTTTCTTGTGGATATTTCTGAAAGGCTTGCTGCGGCCTCATACTTTTCAAAGGATGTAGCAGCTGCAGTACTTACATTTTGGGTTGTAGCACCATGTCAGTGATTATTCTGTGCTGAGCACAGAGGACATAACACTGGATTTTTAGAATGTAGAGCTTTCCACAGTGTTTGGGCACTGCCAATGGAAACCATGTAGCAGAAATCAAAGCACCTCCCAAGTGGCAGTGACTACTATATTTAAAACTCTTTGAATGATGACTTATAAAGGTGTCGATGACCAGAAGTGTCTGTGCACAGTTTCTCTATAGAACAAGCATTGTTTTAATGACCAGTTGTTTTCCTGGCACATGTGCAGTCAGCAAAGGAACTCTTCATACATCTATTCCTTGAGGAAAGTGCATAAGAGCTCGTATCCAGAAGTTTCAGATTCAGATTCCCATATGCTGTCTTTCTTGGAAAAATCCATTTATTAGCACAACATTTTGAGTCTAGATGTTCCTCAATAGCAGATGTTACTGTTATTATTAAATATTACTGTGCTGACAAACTGGGTTTGCAAAGTGTATCTCTATGAGAAGACTGTTTAGATGAGAGGACAATATAAATATTAAATGTATTAGAAAATAAATTACTTTTTAAAAAACTTTATTTCCTATGTAACTGAAATTTCATGAATGAGAAAAACATATTTTTAAGCTTTCCTAATGTTAATGAAACATTCTGAAGAGGCTGCAGGCAATACGGCTTAAATAAATGGTTTAATCTGCCATACAAATGCCAGAAAATGATGTATTTGAGGGTTAACATCTGTGGAATGCATAATTGTTTTAATACAACTGTTATATAATTTTATAACTGTTTAAAGAAAGTTGGACATCATTTATTAAAATCTATATCCTTTAATCAATCAGTCACCAAACTCTGATTCATTTTACTTATTTTTTATTAGCCGAAACCTAAAGTGTGTTCAGTGTGTTGTAAACTTAATCTATATAAACACACCCCTTTAACCAACAACAACAACACAAGGACTTACTGTGAAGTTTCTCACTGTTGAACTTCATAAATCTAAACCACTAAAATACATACTGTTGAGCTTTAGTCGTTTACAGCGCACAGAACATCAAATCAATTCTGGAATAACTGTCTGGCAGAAGTGGCTCCAAGTTGTATTTGTTTGTTTTGATGTTGTCACTTTGTCCATAAACACAATACAAGAAAATCTATAAGTTTCTTTTCTCTCCCCGCAGAGCAGACAAGGCACAGCACTCAGAAAAATCTAAAGAAATTGGGTTTCAAACAGCTACCCTGACAATTTCTTCCAAAGTGCAAAGGGAATTTCCTCACATAAAAAGGTAGCAATTTAAAGTGGAGATAAGGAAGTTCACTTTTCTCTGTGGTCTTAGAAATGTCTCTGGATCCTGCTTGTATGGGACGTTGTAATGTTTCAGTTAAGCACCGCAAACGTTCTGCACATTTAAACATGTTTTTTAGTCATAAACTAAATTATATGATGGTGTTGGGATGAAACACATCAACGCTCGTGTTAATTTTTTTTAACCAAATTTATAAAAATTGGCATCTCATGGGTGGAAAATGGCTCAACAATTTAATTTAATGTTGACAAAGTGAAAACCCTATAAATTTAATGGTGTAAAATTTCCTACGCTATTAAATTTGCATTTAAAAAACAATATTAACCTTCTTAATTCCTACTTTTGTCACATTTTTTTCTTCAATATGGGCTCATTTTTCACTTCAATATAAAGTCCTACAAGTCTATGGAAACAGCACAACAGTGAAAAATGTCTTCTATGCAGTATGACACAGTTATAAAGTCAAACATCATTTAAAAAAAAAGAACAACACAAAAGTAGCATTCCTTTGATTATCTATCTTACAAAAATTGAAAACAAGCTGAATTCAACATGTGCAGCATTTTTCCAAGTGCCCAAAAGTGTCAACAACACTGAAAAAAGCAGTAGCTCCACGTTTGACTCTGCCTCGCCACAATTTTACAACCTCTACAAGCTCAGCGTTTTTCACACTTCTCTGCTCTTCAACACCAGAAAGATATTTCACCATGCTGGACGTATCCTTCATCTTGCTGACAGCTTGCTCCTCTGTACACCAGTTTAGAACCATGCTGCATTTATTTTATTGATCAAGTATATTTCATGTTTCTCTTAATCTCTCTTGTCATCTCTTCTCTGCTCTGGAGATACACAGCCTGCAGTTCACCCGAAAGCTGCATTTGTGTCCTGTGACTAATGGTCACCAGCCCAGTCAGTCATAATAGCACAATTGTAGTGAGGGATTTTTAGTTTTTAATAGAATCTGGAGAGAAACAAACAAAAATAGGTCACATGAAGTGATTATGATGCAGTATCACAGTTTAAACTTAGATTTGTGTAATAACATGTTCAAGGACCTGCAGAAAATTTGAAAATCCAAAGTTTCAGTTTTTACAGTTTTGGGCTCTGATAGATGGTGTAATGTTGGGGATTGTTTAAAGATAACATGCTTTTCAAACTCATGGGCACGGTCTGGGTTTAGTGCCCTCTAACCACAGGTGGGCAGTTCACTACCTCCACTCCTCAGTTTTTAGTGGTGGCCTGTATAGCAAATATGTTATACAAATATGTGCTGATCACGACTCATCATTCATAGGAATGTACAATATTTTTTCCTTAATATTTTTTAGTTTTGGCCAATAGCTCGAACTTGTACTTTTGACGACTATAGAAGTACCACCGGGTTGCATTCTTTTCCTTCAAAACCTCAGTTTACTCTCCTTCTATCGAACATTACCCGTCGGCGACTGTTGCCATACATTCTTGCACCTGGATTGCTTCTCCTTTGAGAGCTACAGCTACAGGCTTTACTGATGCTGGAGGCAATGACTCAGACTGATACGGCTCTGGTCTACACTGCACTAATGTCTACTGCAGGGGACTCTGGAGGGAAAACGTCCCCTGCCTCAAAAGTTGTGGCGGATTCTGTGTCACTCTCTGTATTTCTGTGGCCAGGGGATTTCACTGAGTAACTGTGGCCTCATCCACACCCTGCCCCACTCTTAGCCCCTTTCACCCTTTATTTAGTCTTTTTCTAAATTATGCAGTGGGTGGAGTGAGGCTTAGAGTTGGGGGTTAAGTATTCTTTAACTATGCATGTGTGTCTCCACTTCTGTGGGTGTATTTTTTCTTTTTTAGCAGGGTTTTGCTCACAGTGTTTTGTGATCTTTTCTCCCATGTGCATGTCTCTAAGTCTAGCAACTGAATCTCATGCTACAAACAGTTGCAGCCATGCATGTGGCATGTAATGGAAACTACCACTGTAAAACTGTTGCTACAAACACTATCAGTGTTTTTGGTTTCATTGTAAAAAGAAAAATAATAATAATAAGGCTTTCAATCATCTCCAACATGATTACAATTGTTTACCAAAGTTGTCAAAGTTAATTTAGTTGAATAAACTGATTAAATGTCACACAGTGATGAAATTTATGGAACCTTATAAATGCGTTTCGAATGCCAACTGCATCTAACCTCTTTTCCACTGAGTTTTCTTCAATAATAAAATTCGTCAAAAGTTTGGTATCGTGATAAAAAATCCCATCTACAGTCATATGAAGACAGTATGATAAAAATGACAAGACCTGAAGTTATGAACTACAGATTTTTTTGCAATATCCAGCATCGTAAACTGTCTACCTGCTGCATTAATGGCCTACAAGCAAATTTCTCTTTCAGTGTTTTCAGGGTTGGCAACAGATTTACTGCAGTTGTCAATGTGCTCTGTTAACACCAGCATGCTATGAAACGGTGTGTGAATTGTACACCATTGTATGTGACTGCATTTGGTGAGTCATTGCACGCCATGTTGCAACAAAGAATAACACTCTCCCCCTGACCTCGCCCTGACCTTAACTGTTTCTCTTGTTATTTTAAGGCCACTGTGAATGAGACATGAAATGCTTCAAATGTGAAATGTAACTGAAGCAATATGCAATCCCATGATATCATGTTAGTCATCAGATTGTTTTCCTGAAGCTTCAGATCAATTTCAAATCTTTCCCTTGTAAGTAAAATATTTTAAAAAAAAATACTTGACTACCACTAACTAATGACCTTTTAACCTCAAATGTATTTAAATTATTACAACAAACCAATAACAGTCATCACAACCATGCAGATGATATGCAAATTTTCACTTGTTCTGTGAAAGACAAAGATAATGAGAGGATAATAAGATAATATCTTTGATGCAAAATAAGGAAGGCTGAGAATTAGCGCTCATCTCAGGTCACAGCCTTCAAAATCTCAGTTCTCAGAATTAAATTATTAACAGCCATGTCTGCACCACTTCTTAAAAACATAAAAGGGCAGAAAAATAATAACAATAATAAACATTCCAGGTGCCCCCCCTCCAAAAAAAAACAACTCTCATGCAACAGCTCTCTGCAATGGCTTTCAGTTTGTCAAAGGATACTAAAAAGATAAGTTTCTCTTTCTTTTACCCGATTAATATGTCTCTGTTGCATGATGGCAGTCGTATATTCATGGGTTCAGACATCCAGAGTTTCACACATTAATAGCTTAAGGAACTGGTCTCGCCAGCTTACAGACCAGTCCTTTCATAATCAGTATTCTTTTTCACAATCAGTTTCCAGTTTCCAAGTATTGCTGAATTCCTCCAATATTGCAACATGCCATTGAGCTTTTCAGTGTTTGAGCAGAGTCGTAGGTGAGCTGGTGTGCTTGAGCTGCCGTGAGTTGGGGGGTGGGTGGAAAGAGAGAGAGATGTGGACATCATAGAGCCAAACTGTGTAAAACAATAGTGTAGAGTTACATCTAAGCCATTTTAAGGCACAAAGGGATGTTTTTCATGAAAAAATCGGTTTCTAAATACGTAACCTTGATACATGGAGATGCGTTTTTAGGGGTTTAATTGATGACTAGTGAGGGACTTTAAAGCACTGCAGCCTGGTATAAATCCCTCATATTACAAAGCACATCACTGACTGTATTTTCTCATACAGAGTCCTTTGACCTCTTGAGTCATCACATAGAAAAACTTTTAAGTGTTTCATCACACAGCTTGAACAAACTTCAAACCTGTGTGAACGTTGACCATCTTTAAATGCAGGTTAAAAACCTTGATGTTCTACTTTTGACTGAAACATGAATATTCATTATGAGCCATCTTCTCATCTTTTGCTGTTCTTAATTTTTAACTATATCTATGCTCTTGCTGTTTCTGCTCTTTCTTTTTTTATGTCTTTAATGCAATACGTTAAATTGCCTTTACCTTACCTTTCCTTGCCACAGCTGCTAAACTGGGCCCTAAAACCTCAGTTCTGGGCCTCTGTGTTCGAAAACTGCAGATTTAGACTCCCACTGGGCTCCTGCTCCATTTTCAGCCCTGATCCTCAACCAACTGCTGGGAAAACACTCCCAGCAGGGACCCAAGAGCAGGTGCCCTTTGTGAGTCACATGTATGGATATTATTTCGTTCAGTCTGAAACCCTGCAAGCCCACATCTCCGCCTACACAAAACCTGCATTTTGAGATTCTTCTCAGAGACTCAAAGGAACAAAATGTCTGATTTATACCTTGAAGAAAAAATTTAAGCTGAAACCCTGCATATAGAAAGTTTCTGATTGAGACTTTTACATTCATATATGTATAAAAAGTTGCATGCTTTCAGGGAAAGAATAAGCTTGCAGGACTCACTGTTCATTGCAGATATTTTCAAAATGCTTACACGTTTACACCTTGTGTTTATTTAACATAGATCATTTGTCACTGGCAATAAGAAGCATCTGTTAAAGTTTAGATAATATCAAAGCTGAATTAACTTTTCTATATAATACAAAGTTCATTATTTTTTTACCTACACATTTGGCACTAATATTGTCTTGGCAACACTCACACTTTGACACCGTTTAGTTTGTCATTTAAAGTGCTGTACAATACAATATAACTGTAGCAACTGGGAAACATGTCTTTTTCTTTTGGGAGCTTCACATAATTGATATGTTTTTTTTTTTAATTTTCTGATTCTGCAAACATTAGTAAGTCATCACTAAGAGACATCTACCCACCTTTGTTTTGCACATTTTTTCAAACATATAGTTAAATATACACATAATGCTGCATAAACAAAACAGTTCTGTTGCTACCCCCCAAAAAGATGTTTATGTTTCACTGTTTGTGCATCATCACCAAAAGCTTTTCATAAATGGATGACAGATTTTTCACTATTCAAAGCTAATTGCTCCAGGCAAAAAAAAATTATAACACACCGAAATGACAGTCACCACAGCCTGCATGGCAACGTGGCCCAGTGTTTATAGGAGATTCTCCTATATTATCAGCCATATCAGTGTGTATGCATGGCAAGAACAGCCAGTTTCCCAGTGGATTCAAATGTCCATTACATTCTGCAGCATTCTGTGTTTGTTTTCTTTTCTTTTTGCAACCATCTCTAAAAACAGAAACAGTTCTCATGACTGTGAGAACTGCTGTTGCCCCTTTATGTATGTTACAGAGACTTGTGTTGTCGCAAAATCCTCTAAGAATCATTTAGACCCTCTAAAAACATCCCTCTTTTACCTTTGGATTTATTAGTGTGGTGTCAACCCCATTTTTGCATGCACATTTGCGATACAACTGCAAAACTAATTGAATCACAGAGCTCAAACAACACACTTAGAATGCATCTCCCTCCATTTCCTCTGTATTGTTCCCCTAAACTATGCAACACTCTGTCAAATGGATGAGGTTGGTTGATTTCTATATGCTTGTAGTGGCAGCAAAGAGGGGAAACAGCTGCTTGTGCAGTCCTCCAGGACTCCACATGTAACGTAATAAAGATGCCATCTGACAGTTCCCGCTGTCATATCACTGCTCTGTACACAGCTTCTTAACTCTGGTCCCTCTGTGTTTTGTGGGGTTTGAATATAAGTAGAAAGGGCACATTCCCCTGGGAAGGGATCAGTGTGGGGCGTGGGACAGTTTCTCTTTGAAACCTGTAGGTTTTTTTTCCAATGTAACCTGTTTTTAAAATCCTCCAGAGACACTGCAGCGGCATCCTGTCAGCCATACTGTGTCTAATATGGCCATGACTCCCAATATATCACAGGAGTGCAAGGAAATGTTAGAAGTGCCTATAAACACCAGGAAGCAAATACAGTAGCGGTGTTGGGAACATGTGTCTGGATATGTTACACCTACGACACCTTGAAGAATCCTCCTGGGTTGTACGCTAATGAGGTGATAAAGCAGAGGAAGATGAAGGGAGCAAAGTCGGTGAGAGGACGAGACAAAATCACCAGGGCTTCCACTTGTGATCAGCCTTTATATCCAAGTTCGGGATGAGCTGCTACATGGGTGGGTACCTACCGCTGGAGAAGGTCTAAACTAAGGCCTTTAGGACATATAGGTATAAAAGAGGCGATTGGCAAGTGTTGATCATTGATAGTGTGCAGGAGTCTCAACAGGAGGCTGTTTCTTTGAACATGTTTCCATTCCAGCCCCTTTTTGATTTTGATCAACCTTCCCCCGCAAGTCTTTGAGTTGTTTCAGACTCTCCACAGTAGCAATGCTACTTGTTCATTAGGACATCTGCAGGGTTTCATGGAGTTCCTAACAAAACTAATTTAATGTGTTAATAGCACGATCTTATTTTGGCAGAAAGTGTTTGAGGGTATTACTTTTCTTACAGTTTGAATGTTTGTGTAAAAGCTAACTGATTATACAATACAAAAATGACATGATTAGTTTTTTTAAACTTCACTCGTCCTTTAACATTGATCCACATCAATAATATCGCCATTGGCTAAAACAAATTAATGGGTTAACCAAACACAGACAGCATTAACCACACCCCAACAACACTGTAGCTTGTTTTCATGGACACTACATGAGTAATACGTTGTTAAATATGCTGACTTGTGTCACACAAATGCATAGAAATTAAGTTAATTTATATATTAAATAATAAATATGACAATTATGAGACAGTTTCAGTAAGATTATCAGAGGCAGCTTTAAGCCTCACCATGCAAGTTTGCGAGGTTGTTTTCTTATTTTTGTTAAATATGAAACTTCAAAGGTCTGAATTTGTGTTTTGAGACTGTCATTGCTACACTGGAGCTGTATTGACGCTCAGCCTTGGTGTTAGCTGCTTCTTTTGCTCATGATGTGTCTTCCTGTGTAAAAACAAAAAAACAAAACCACAAGGACATGTCAGCGAAGTAAAAAAAAAAGATTTTCATTGGTGTGTGTCTTTAGACAAAATGCATGGAGCATTGTCAGTACCTGCTTTTGGCACAGTATTGATTTGGTTGCTGAATTCAGATGGTTTGCTTTAAAATGCTACTAGCATATTAATGTTAGTGCATTGATTTAACATTGATTTGATTTCATTAATTTGTAAGCTCATACAGTTTTAAACAGACCAGATGCTGGTAAAAGATGATTGGTCCATGGATAATTGCATTCTGTAGTCAAAGGAAAGTGCAAAATTTTTGCGTGGGAGGGGAGTTGTTGTCAGAGGTCAGAGGAAAATAAGTTTTCTTCCTTTGATTTGGATTGAATCTGGAATAGAAATGTAGCCGGAAGTTTGCAATGAGTCCGAGACCAAAGTAGTTCAGGGATGAAGGTTATTATTCATTGTGCATCATGGTTACACACCACTTTTCTTACATTTATGTTTCCTTTCCTCATCCCTTTCCTTCTCAAATGATGGCGACCAATCAATGGGAACGTATGAGCCTGAGTTACTGTTGGTAAGCTATGTATGTTCCTCACAGATATGAGCAGTCTTTGATAATCATATAGAAACCCCACAGGCTTCCAACTTTTACCCTCAGTCTGTGTTTCTTTACTTCAACACTACAGCCTTTATCTCTGCATTACCTTTTGTGCTCCATGGTTTAGCAGCGGTTAGGTCTTTATCGCCTTGGATTTTTTAATTAATCAGGCGCACTTCAGGGCTCATTGGGCAGCTCTGGGACCCGCAGCATTTATCAGAGTTGAAAGAAAGAAACAATCCAAAATACCAACAAAGGATAAGATGCAATCAGCAGAAAAGAGGCACTATTATCAGTGTCATTGTATGTGACACTATTAAAAGTGCTATGAAAATGAAACTAGGAAACAATGGAACTGTATTTATGATACTGTATCTTCTTCCGCTGCTTAATGTGCACTAACAGTAGTGATAGCTTACACAGACGTGCATGAGCAGGACTGAAAGAGAAATGTCTCAGTTTACATGATATTATACGCTATGCAGTACAAGGAACTGACTGTCCACTCTGGAATATTGGCTTTTCACAGCTAAAGTGTAGGTAATTCTCAGTATTTCTTCTGGAACTGCTTTTCTCTAACAACAATAGAAGTTCTTTTCTGCTATCCTGATCTGTTAAGCTCATATGCAGCCTCTCTCTTCTTGCTTCTTTCTCCTTTAGTTCTTAGGCTGATGTGGCACTGAATGTGACTTTACTTACTTTGTATCACATGCATGAAGGTAAAATGAAATCGCAAGATGCTCTAACTGCAAGAGGCCTCAGTGAGTTATATCTGAGGAGGTGCTCTGTAATGAAAGCTTTAAAATGAACAAATTGGACAGACATCACAAAATAAAGTGCAAAGATGAGACATTCAAGACACACTGTCTAACAGAAGTGAAGTAAGTAGGTCATGTGTTTATTTTTGTATGTTGGCATTTGAATTTTTCATTTCGTGCAGCTGTTTGCTGGTGACTAGTGTATTGCAGCAAAGTAAGTTTCTTCAACATTGTTTTGCTTGACGAATATGACGAATCTCAGAAATTCTGTGTTTGTGGCGTAAGAAATGGAGGGTTGGGAAACAACATCTAACAATTTAATTATTGCTGTTATGTACTTTTATAATTAAAAACATACATTTTTAGATATTTCAAATATGTGTTTTGTGTTTTTTATGTAAAGCTTTCAAGTTGAGATGTACAAAAGCACTAAGAGGCCATGGTCCAACTTAATTTTTTGCGCTCCGTTTTCTCGAGAAAACGAGATAATTCTCCTTCATTTTCTCGTTATAACGACTTAATTTTGTCATTATAACAAGAAAACAAAACCCGTTATCTCGTGATAATGACAAAATTATCTCCTTTTCTCGAGAAAACAAAATCGATTAAAGTTTCCAGTGAGGTAATTTCCGGTGAGGTAGCTGTCTTTCAAGCTTCACAAATAGCATTGGTGTCTATGTGCAGCCGGCTGTGCCATGAGAGCACAGGGACCGTCTGGAAATTTCAAAACTGCTGCAACAGCGAAGAGAAACACTACACAAATATTCAATAACTTCACTCTACTGTAGTGTAGTGTCTCCAAAATCACTGCAGCCATCAACTGGCTCCTGTTGGTCATACTAGACCTTAACCTGAATAACTGATTCATTAATTGATTTATTTAAAACATAATGTTAGACTGCTTATAATATTTTCCAAGTTAAAGCCTGTACAGACAATACTTGGATGTAAAAAACCTAAAAGTATGATCAGCAGGACCCTTCTGAGGGTGAGACAGAGTTTATTTTTTCTACAGTGTATAAGAGTGAAGCTATTGAATACAATTACTAATAAAAATTCCTTAAAATTATAAAAAAATATATATATATTTAATATCAAACCAAAAGTTTTAGTATGAATATTTGAATATTTTGAATATTTGTGTAGTGTCTCTCTTCGCTGTTTCAGCGGTTTTGAAATTTGCAGACGGTCCCTATGCACTCGTCGCACAGCCGGCTGCATGTAGACACCAGTGTTATTTGTGCAGCTTGAAAGACAGCTACTTTTGATAAAACTGGGCTTGTAGCACATTGTCTACCTTACAACAATTTGACAACGTGTCACTAATGAATTATTGACGCTGGAAGTCCGAATCTGTGAATATCTTTCCAACTTTAACAAACTCTCAGTCGGTAGTGTGCAGCGGTAGCAGAGCACCTTCTGGTCTGGCGGGTTGGTTTCACTTTCTACCTCACCGGAAAATTAAGTCGTTATAATGAGAAAACGATTTCATTTTCTCGAGAAAATGAGATAATTTTGTCGTTATCAGGAGATAACAGATTTTGTTTTCTCGTTATAACGACAAAATTATGTTGTTATAACGAGAAAACAGAGCGAAAAAATTGAGTTGGACCATGGCCGTTTAGGGCTTCAGTAGAGATGTTATCGCAATTCATGGTGTATTTTTTACATTTTGGGTCCCAGGGAAACACCTAATTTCTCTTTTTGTGTTTGATGCTGAAGAAGTTTGGGAAGCACTGGTCGGAAAATTCAGAGGACTCACATTCGGATATTCAGCAGAAAGCGAAGTCACAGAGACAAAGATGGGTCAAAGATACAACAAGTGAGAGATGGAAAACGGAAAAATCTATTTTGTTGTTTGTTAGTGGGAAGCACTGAGCAGCCCTAGCTTCCTGTGCAGCCATCGATCGGGGGCTGTGATTAATGAAGCTGTTGCCAGAAGCAGGGATCCATAAGTGTCTTCTTCCTCTCCCTCAATGGCCACTTGTTGATACAGTCAGTGCTCTGAGAGAAAGGGTTTAATTTTTTTGTCGTTATTGGATTTTACACAGGTTCTGGATTTGGATGACGTGAAAAAGGTCTGGACTTAATTGTATGAATACACTTGAGTAGATTCATGATCTCCATTAAATGAAGTGAAGCCCAGGCAGTCCAAAGGCCGCCCAGCTTGAGTCACTTCTACACTCACATGACACACTCCTCTTAGTGCAACACATATCCAAAAAACACTTTAAACCTGCCAATCCACTCATCTGAAAGTCATGCTACTGCCAAAAAAGCCCACCTCCATGCATTGCATTTCCTTTCCTACGTTTTTCCTATAACACCGTATTCAAAATGGGAGCATTATGTAGTCACATTACAATAACATAATTAATATTTTTAGTAACTAATGTTCTATAATGGATTACACTCTAAAAACCAGTGCAATGACTACAGCAGTTGCATTACAGTTACTTATCTGAGCAATGCTCCTTCACTTTGGCATTTGGAGGATCATCTTCCCCAGCAGTCAGACAGAGAGCTGATACCACTTTGTAATGTGTTCACTTGACAGAATCATCCAGTGCATGTTAGCCTGGAGCAGCTAATGGGGTGATTTGTGGTAAGCCTCTACCAAAACAGGAGAAATGTGACTCCTTATCAACCCAAAGTTTGTGCACCCTTAGTTGGCTCGCTTTTCAGGAGTCATATAGGGTGCATTCCAATATCCATACCAATTTACTATATAGTACAGCAGAAAAAGATTTTGTATGTCCAAATACATAGTACATTAAATGTATTATGCAAATAATACCGAGATGCTCAATTACATCTGGTCAGATTTTGCTGTATCCAAACCAGCATGCTTTTTTGGCCATTCTGACCTACAATCCTCTGCACAGTTACATCACATATGTTGTGGTGTCTCGCCCCAGCATAAACATGCCTGAGCCACTGAGAGTGTACAGAGAGATGATAACTCATTTCCCATCACATACGGGGACGATCAAAGCTTAAGATGCAATATTATGACCAGGTAATACAGGGGTCTCAAACTCCGGACCTCGAGGGCCACTATCATGCATGTTTTAGATGTTTCCCTCTTCCGACACACCTAATTCAAATGATCAGGATCGTTATCAGGCTTCTGCAGAGCTGATGATGAGCTGATCATTTGAATCAGGTGTGTCAGAAGCAGGAAACATCTAAAACATGCTGGATAGTGGCCCTCGAGGACCGGAGTTTGAGACCCTGAGGTAATATGTCTTAATTGTATGCATACTACATGAAACAACTTCATAACTTATGTCAAAACAGATTCTGGTAACCATAAGAATTTAATAAAGTCACTAAATATCTTCTTAATAGAAAGAAAGGAAGATTGACCCACACCAAAAGCTGACAATGGGACATCTGAAAGAAAAAAACCTGGGGAGCAGCACTTTTGGAGCACCAGAGATGAGCAAATTAGGTAGGAAAGTCATTATTGCCCACCGTCACAGAAACCCTCACTCACTTTCGAGCAAGCATTCTTTGATTTGTGGGCACATTGCAGATGTAAATTGCATGCCCACAACTGAAAAATGCTGGATTAATTGTTCAGTGCAGAAGATGTGTGCTGTGCTCAAAGAGAAGCATAGATGAGCAATGCAAGAGCAAGACAGGAAAGCCAGGGCAGCTGCCACACTGGAGAGCAAGAGAGAATAAGTGTCCACCATAACAGAAACTAGGGTTCCAACCATGATAACAATTTCTTCCATGCAAGGGCGCTGTTGAGTATGCCAGTCACCAAAGGTTCACCAATCTAGGGCACACTACATATGACAGATCATTTACCAAAGCTGGCCAATGCCGCAGACTCTCAGATGCAACCCAGTAAAAACACACTTCTTTTGTGGGGGTGGCACTGTTACGAACGGTGCAGAGACTCAGGCGCAGGCAAAGAAACACGGCACACAGATATACAAATAACAATGTTTATTTAACAACAACGGAAAACAGAAAATCACTGCACAGCAGGAAACCAAACTAATAAACCAAAACCGAAACTAAAAGCGAGCAAATGCTGAAAACTTAACTAAAAGTAACAACATAAAGCGAGCTGCAAAAGGCGAGCTGAGAAACAAACAGGTAACAGAAAACGAGCTACGAAAACCAACGAGCTGATATAAACAAAAAGCGAGCTACGAAAACCTATGAGCTGATAGCAACCAAGACACTGGGAAACTGAGCCAGACGGGCTAACGCTAATGCTAATGCTAATGCTACTGAACCTGAACGGAGAGGGGGGCACGGCGGAGCAGGTGAGCGGAGCAGGTGGGAGCGAGGGCAGGCAGGCAGGCAGGCAGGCTGGGTGGTGAGCTGAGGTCCGGGAGTGGGGGTGGCGCTCCACGACTGGAATCCTGGCGGTGGCTGGGTTACTGGCGGAGTGGAGGCAGTGGTTGAGCTGAACCGGAGGAGGCACACGTGGACGGCAGACGGGGAACCAATGAGGCAAAACGACGGTCTGGCATCGAGGAGCATGTGGAGCGTGGTTATAACCGGGAGAGTGAGAGCTGATCATCCAATCACACGCGTGCCTCCTCCGCTGATTGGAAGTGGCTGCACCTGCCGTGCTCCTCGCTGCCCACACCTTGCTCACGCCCACCTGCAAGAGAGAGAGGGAAAGGGGAAGAGGGAAAAAAGGGGAAAGGAGACTGCCACTCAGGCAGCAGAGGTGGAGGGCGTGACAGTACCCCCCCCTCTACGTGCACCTCCAGGTGCACGAATCCTCCGGTCAGGTCTCCCCTGGTTGAATTCCCGGATTAGGGCAGGGTCCAGGATCTGGCGTCTGGGTACCCAGGAGCGTTCCTCTGGACCGTATCCCTCCCAGTCCACCAGGTATTGGAGACCACGTCCCCGACGACGAACATCCAGCAGGCGGCGCACGGTGTACGCTGGGGCATTGTCCACCATCCTGGGTGGTGGAGGGGGACGGACAGGGGGGGCCAGAGCGCTCTCCTTCACTGGTTTAATTTGGGAGACATGAAACGTGGGATGGATCCTCATGGAGGAGGGCAACTTCAGGCGGACCGCACTGGGATTAATGATGCGCTCAATAACAAAAGGCCCCACGAACCGGGGCGCCATCTTCTTAGACTCCACCCGGAGAGGTAGGTCCTTAGCCCGGAGCCAAACCCTTTGGCCCGGGGAGTAGACAGGGGCAGGAGAACGGTGACGGTTGGCTTGCCCCTCCATTCTCTCCGAAGCCCTTAACAGGGAGGCCCTCGAGCGCCTCCAGACCCGTTCACACCTCCTGAGAAAGGCCTGGAGAGACGGGGTGGAGATCTCCCGTTCTTGGGAGGGGAACATGGGCGGCTGGTATCCCAAGGAACACTGAAACGGAGACAGCCCGGTAGAAGCATTAGATAAGGAATTGTGCGCATACTCGACCCATGGGAGGAGACTGCTCCAGGCGGAAGGGTTCTCCGAGGTCATACATCGCAGGAAGGTCTCCAGAGATTGGTTGGTTCGCTCCGTCTGACCATTGGACTGCGGGTGAAAACCAGAGGTTAAACTGACTGTAGCCCCCAACGCAGAGCAGAAATTTTTCCAAACCTCCGACGTGAATTGTGGTCCCCGGTCGGACACTATGTCGGCAGGTATCCCGTGGAGTCGGAAAACGTGGTTCACCAGATGATCGGCCGTCTCTCTGGCCGAGGGCAACTTTTCTAAGGGGACAAAATGGGCGGCTTTGGAGAACCGGTCGACGATGGTTAGGATGGCAGTTTTACCTTGGGATGGGGGAAGCCCAGTGACAAAATCCACCGCGATGTGGGACCAGGGTCGATGAGGGATAGGCAGCGGTTGAAGGAGTCCCGAACTCGGCCGATTGGAGGTCTTGTTGGTGGCACAGACGGAACATGCGGCCACGAACTCCTTAGCATCCCTCTCCAGAGTAGGCCACCAGAATTTCTGCCGCAGGACCTCCACGGTGCGTGCAGTCCCAGGATGGCAGGTCAACCGTGAAGAGTGCGCCCAACTCAGGACCTGAGAGCGAACCGGATCAGGAACAAACAAACGGTTAGTAGGACCGTTACCTGGGTCGGGGTGCCGTTCTTGGGCCCGGCGCACCACGGACTCGATCTCCCAGGTGAGAGAAGCCACCACACAAGTTCCAGGCAAAATGGGTTCAGGTTCGCCGGGGGTCTCCTGGGAGGAAAACTGGCGGGACAATGCGTCAGGCTTGACGTTTCTGGACCCAGGCCGATACGTGATGGTGAAACTGAAGCGGCCGAAGAAAAGCGTCCAGCGGGCCTGCCGGGCGTTCAGTCGTTTGGCCGATCGGATGTACTCCAGGTTCCGGTGGTCGGTCCAAACGATGAACGGCTGCTCCGCCCCTTCCAGCCAGTGACGCCATTCCTCCAGAGCTAGCTTTACCGCTAGCAGTTCTCGATTGCCTACGTCGTAATTCCTCTCGGCAGGGGACAGCCGCCGAGAGAAAAAGGCACAGGGGTGCAACTTGTTGTCGGCGGGGGAACGTTGAGACAGCACCGCCCCCACCCCAATGTCCGAAGCATCCACCTCCACTACGAACTGCAAGTGGGGATCAGGTTGCGTCAGGATGGGTGCGGAGGTGAAGCGTTGTTTCAGGGAGTGGAAGGCCTGGTCTGCCTCAGGAGTCCAGGAGAAAGTCCGCTTGACCGAAGTGAGGGAGGTGAGCGGGGCTGCCACCTTGCTGTAGTCCCGGATGAAGCGACGGTAGAAGTTGGCGAAGCCAAGGAAACGCTGCAGCTGCTTCCGATTCTCCGGAATGGGCCAGTCCCTGACAGCAGACAGCTTCAGAGGGTCCATTCTCACCTCCCCTGCTGAGATTATGTAACCCAAGAAGGAAACGGTAGGTACTCCGAACTCACATTTCTCGGCCTTCACGAAGAGTCGGTTCTGCAGCAGCCTCTCGAGGACCTGGCGGACATGGCGGGTGTGTTCCTGGACGTCTCTCGAGTAGATGAGGATGTCATCTAGGTAAACGAATACGAACCGGTTGATCATGTCCCGGAGCACATCGTTGATGAGGTTTTGGAAGACGGCGGGTGCATTCGTGAGTCCAAAGGGCATGACCAGGTACTCGAAGTGCCCCAGCGGCGTGTTGAATGCCGTCTTCCACTCGTCCCCCTCGCGGATGCGGATGAGGTGGTAGGCGTTGCGGAGGTCCAGCTTGGTGAAAACGGATGCTCCGTGCAGGGAGGTGAAGGCGGAGTTGATGAGTGGCAAGGGGTAAGTGTTTTTGATGGTGATGTCGTTGAGACCACGGAAGTCGATGCACGGCCGAAGGGTCTTGTCCTTCTTGTCCACGAAGAAGAATCCTGCCCCCACAGGCGACGAAGACGGGCGGATGATGCCAGCAGCGAGGGAGTCCCGGATGTAGGTCTCCATGGCCGCTTGTTCCGGTTTGGAGAGGTTATACAACCGACTGGTAGGTAAGGTGGCTCCGGGAACGAGCTCAATAGCACAGTCGTAGGGACGATGAGGGGGCAAAGACAAGGCTTTCTCCTTGCTGAACACCGGAGCGAGGTCATGGTACTCGGGAGGGACGGAGTCCAACTTCACCGGGGCGTCCGGAACAGGGCTGGTGGCGTCAGCAGGGGTCAGGGCTGAGTGCAGACAGGTCTCATGGCACCGGGGATCCCAGGATATCACTTCCTCTTTCCTCCAGTCGATGTGGGGGTTGTGCGCCCGAAGCCAGGAATAACCCAAGACCATGGGGGGACTGGAGTGATCTATAACGAAAAAGGTCGTCTTCTCCCGATGATTGCCGGCCAAAAACAACGTGACAGGAACAGTCTTCTGCTGTACCTTGGCTAGGTGGAGTCCATTCAAGGCTCGGACCTCCAGGGGGGGCTCCAGGGACTCCAAGGGAATGCACATCTGACGGGCGAGCTGAAGGTCCAGGAAGTTCTCCTCGGCACCAGAGTCGATGAAGGCTTGTACAGGAACAGACTGGGATTGCCAGCAGAGGGAGGCGGCTAGCTGCAGCCGATTTGGGGAAGACGACGATAGATGGCTCACCTGTATCTCCCCAGTTACTGGTGAGCCCGTCCTTTTACTGTGCGCTGGGGGCAAGCAGAGAGGTAGTGACCAGCCTTCCCGCAGTATAAACAGGTGTCGGCGTCCCGCCTATGTTGTCTCTCTTGGGCGGACAGCTGGTTGCGTCCAAGTTGCATGGGCTCAAGATCAGGAACGGCTCGGAAAGGAGGTGGAGAACTCTGTCGAGTCGGAGGAAGGGCCCGTGGAGACTCCGAGCGGAGGGTCTTTTCCCTCCGTCGCTCACGGATCCGGTTGTCGATCCGGATGGCTAGGTCGATGAGTTGATCCAGGTCGCTCACGTCGTCACGGGTAGCCAATTCATCCTTCAGGCCGTCCTGCAGTGCTGCGTAGAAGGCCCCTCGCAGAGCGGCGTCGTTCCATCCACTCCCTGCCGCGGTAGTTCGAAACTTGATGGAGAAGTCCGCCACGCTCCGGTTCCCTTGACGCATGGACAGAAGACGGTGACTGGCATCCCTTCCTTGCACCGGGTGGTTGAACACCTTCTTCATCTCGGTGGTGAAGGCGATGTAGGAGCCGCAGATCGCCTCCTGGCGTTCCCACACCGCAGTACCCCACTCTCTCGCTCGGCCCGACAAAAGGCTAACCAGGAAAGCTACCCTGGCCCTATCTGAGGCGTAAGAGTGAGGCTGTAAGTCGAAGACTAATGAAACCTGAGTCAAAAACGACTGGCAGGAACCGATGTCACCGTTATAGCGTTCGGGGACGGGCACATGCGGTTCACGAGCTGGCTGGCTGACAGCAAGACTAGCGTTAGCCGAATTGCTGCTAACGGGTGCAGCCACAGACGTAGCTGTAATAGGCGCCGAGTGGGCAGCTAGCGTGCTAATTCTCCCCGTGAGCTGGGAGACCTGACTTATCAGCGCGTGGTTGCTCTCTACAAGACTCTGTAGCAAAGAGTCATGCTGCCCTATCACCGCGCCCTGATGAGCTATGGCTTGCTGCAGGTCTATTTCACTAAGGGCAGGCCTAGTGCCGGTCTCGTTGCCTGCTGAGCTCATGTTGGCCAGACCGTACTGTTACGAACGGTGCAGAGACTCAGGCGCAGGCAAAGAAACACGGCACACAGATATACAAATAACAATGTTTATTTAACAACAACGGAAAACAGAAAATCACTGCACAGCAGGAAACCAAACTAATAAACCAAAACCGAAACTAAAAGCGAGCAAATGCTGAAAACTTAACTAAAAGTAACAACATAAAGCGAGCTGCAAAAGGCGAGCTGAGAAACAAACAGGTAACAGAAAACGAGCTACGAAAACCAACGAGCTGATATAAACAAAAAGCGAGCTACGAAAACCTATGAGCTGATAGCAACCAAGACACTGGGAAACTGAGCCAGACGGGCTAACGCTAATGCTAATGCTAATGCTACTGAACCTGAACGGAGAGGGGGGCACGACGGAGCAGGTGAGCGGAGCAGGTGGGAGCGAGGGCAGGCAGGCAGGCAGGCAGGCTGGGTGGTGAGCTGAGGTCCGGGAGTGGGGGTGGCGATCCACGACTGGAATCCTGGCGGTGGCTGGGTTACTGGCGGAGTGGAGGCAGTGGTTGAGCTGAACCGGAGGAGGCACACGTGGATGGCAGACGGGGAACCAATGAGGCAAAACGACGGTCTGGCATCGAGGAGCATGTGGAGCGTGGTTATAACCGGGAGAGTGAGAGCTGATCATCCAATCACACGCGTGCCTCCTCCACTGATTAGAATTGGCTGCACCTGCCGTGCTCCTCGCTGCCCACACCTTGCTCACGCCCACCTGCAAGAGAGAGAGAGGGAAAGGGGAAGAGGGAAAAGGGGAAAGGAGACTGCCACTCAGGCAGCAGAGGTGGAGGGCGTGACAGGCACAGGGACAGAACAGTGATGCAGCTGCACTGTATGCAAAAGCCAACTAAAGCAGTGCCATGGTGCCAACTATTCCGATCACACAAAGATTTATGTGACACTGGAAACACAGCAACAAATTTTGTAACCAACACTGGAGCCGTCTTCCTAACTACCAAAGTTCCAGCAGAGATTTGCTTCAGCAAAGAGACAGAGTCAGTAATACCCATGGCCCCCAGTTTCAGTGTGTCGTGGCACCATAGCATGTTTTTTCTCACTCACTTAGGTTTTTTCCTCACTTAGTTTTTTTCCTCTACTTAAAAATCTTTCTTTTTTTTTAGTCTAAAAATCTTGTTCAGTCAGTCACAGAAGTGACTGACTACTGAAATGACGCTATACAAATAAAATTGAATTGAACTGAATACATTCAAATATGGAATACATCCAATAAAACTAAATTGACAGTTATTTGTGTAGTGTTCTTTCGGCTCTCATTTAAAATAAATTGATGGATACTACTTCAAAGTGCCCAGTTTCATCTTTAATTTAAGTAGGTTTACATCTATATGGAACTATTTGTGAGATGTAGTCATTTTAATACATATTGCTGAAGATTAGGGGTTCAAATTTGCACATAAATACAGGACTTAGGTTTCCTAGCAGAACACTGCCCAGAGCACCGTACTGCTTGCCATCTTATAGTGCATCCTGCTGCCCTGTTCTTACCCAGATGCATTGTGTACCTGAGGAAGTCCAGATGATGTAAAATCGAACTTGATTCTTCAGACCAGGCAACCTTGAAGTAAGGCTTTTTTTGCACAGCAAATAAGAAGAAACAGATAGACACAAAAGAAAAGTCATTTCAGAGCAGGAGAGGAATGAAACCTGAAAGGTTTATTCAAAGTCTTCTCCTACTTCAAAGAAACAAAAAAGTCAATAAATAACATGTAGCACAAACTATAAAGATAAATGTATGTATAATGTATACAAAGTGAACTTCTGTTTCCAGCCCTACATCAGACAGCATCCACAGTGTCTTTGTGCATATGACCTCCTGATTCAATCGGGGATGTCTACTTGAATTAATCTATCATGCAAACCATAGTATGTGGTCGACATGGAGAATGATCTGGAGGAACTGCGACGGCAGAGGTGCACTGCTAAGCACAAGACAGGAATCGAACAGGTAAACACACAGGAGATGGGTCAATTAAAAACTTTTCATATAGATTTTTTTGGTTATTAGCACATTTTCTTGTTTGCTGTCCGACTGAGTAGCTGCAACTGGAGTTGATTCAGGAGGCAGGTCTGAACGACCAACTGGAAACTGAAGAAGTTTATATGTAGAAAAAAAGTAATATGTGTGTCTTTGTGTGTTTTCACTTCTATTTTTAGTCTACATTCAACACGTTTAGAGAGGCGGTGAAAAAGTGTGTCTGATTGAAATTAGAGAGTCGATATTGATATTTAAGATTTAAATTTTGACATTTTGCTAGTGTAAAGACTGACAAACATTTTTGATGAGAATCCCTGGTGTCTAGTGATTAGAATTTAGTGCCTTCACTGCCATGGCCTGGTTTTGATTCCCAGTCAAATAAAAATGCCTTTTCTTTTGGGATTAAAAAAGTTATATTTTGTCGTACATTAGGTAACAAAATAACTACAACCATTTTATGTATTGACAGGAACATTTCACAGATAAAACATAAACTTAGTCGTGTTCCCTGGTGGATAAACAATGTAACTGAGAGACTCTGTTTCTATACTGCATCACCTACGGATGCTTCAGAAAGCATACAGACCCAGTCATTTTATGTGCCATTTATCATGATGTAATTTATTTCAGACAGATAAAATCTGAATTTCGTCTCATTAAGTCACTCTCAATCTCCCTGTCCTTGATGTCATAGCATGATGCTGCCACCACCATGCTTCACTGTAGGAACGATATTATGATGAACAGTCCCTGGTTTTCAACAGACAACGCTTTAAATTCTGCCCAAACAGTTCAGTTTAATTCATTAAACCAGACAATTGTTCTTTTCATAATCTCAGTCCTTTAAATGCTGTTTGACAAACTCAAGTGGACTGCAATGTCTTTTAATCAACAGAGACTTCTATCTAACTGCTCTATTCCAGCTAGCCTTATTGATAAAGTGCTGCTGAGATGGTTGACCTTCCCGCAGATTCTCCCATCTCTGCAGAGCGAGTTTTAAACTTCTGTTAGAGTGAATGTTTGATTCTTGCTCCCTGCCCTGACTAAGGCTCTTCTTGCTCTGTTACTTCATTTGGCTGGGCAAACGACTCCCGTCTAAATCCTGGGCTCAGTTACAAGAACGGGACTTACGCCTGGTCTTAATCTAAGTCGACTGTAACTTGCCCTTCGAAGTCCAACCTGTACATTGCAAAACCTAGGTTTCACTCTTCCTGCTGAGACAGAGAAATCTTATGCCAAGTCAGAAGCAAGGGTTAAGTCAAGGAGGTCTATTCACTTTTTCTTCACATCATTTTCTGAACAAAGGCTGCTTCAGTCAGCACAATCACTTATGGCTTCCATGATTTCACTCCTTGTCAACACTTCTTGTTTGTGATCAAGTTGGACTCTATTTTGTGGAATAAATGATCTTCACATTGGGAATTTATGTCTTCCAAAAGTGCTCTGAATTGGCAGTAGTTCATTTCCCCTGACTGTCACTGTCATTACATGTCTCATGCCAACGTTTTTTTACATAGGGCCTTCTGATGTATCCTGTGCTCCCTATCTTCTGTTGCACTTCTACAACAGTGCACTTCTTTCCCTGCACATATCAGGTGCACCATCCGTTGTCAGTCCCACAAACTAATCCCGTTTAACTTATGCAACCCTCTACCTATTTGGAAATGTCCTGGCCTATAGACGCTTCATACATCAGCTTTGAGTCCAAGAGGTCCTCAGTAACTATCAACTGCGCACCCACTCCACAAATGGATGTTGCCAGCTGAGATGTGTCTGTTCTATCAGTACTTTGACCCACAGCAGTTGTGTAGGTGACAAATTCATCCACTCAGCCGGAAATGGTATTTCTAGAAAGACTGACATTTGCGAATGGTTGCCATTTTTCAGGGCATACAATGCAGCAAACCTTTAGAACACAGCTTTTCCACAAAAACCCCCTCTGTGAATGGTCTTCCTGATATTGCAATTTCCTCTGCTGTGATGAAACTTGCCTTTACAATGCCATCACTTTGAGATTTGGCCTTAGGAAACCTATTTTGCTGTAGTTGCGTAGCTCTTTTGGTTCAATGAAGCCTCTGTTTTCCTGTTCATACCTCCATATTGGCTGGATATAAATTTGTTAGGGTTTGGATTTGGCCTTTAGTTTGACAAATATAAATATATACTATAAAAAGACTATTGGTCAATATACATACATATACATACATATATATATATATATATATATATATATATATATATACATATATATATATATACTTTGACTCCATTTTCAAACACACATCTGACTCCACGTGAGCTCTGTTGGATAAACCATACATGATGACATCATTTCTAAATTAACCCAAGCATCTTTTTCTGCATTATGTCAGTCACCACTGCTGATCATTTAAGGTGAGGTATTTAGGGTAGGGTTGACTACTACCATTCTATTTATATCCATTTCATCTTTTTTAAGAGGAAATGGATATAACAGATTTTTGTTCTGTAGTGTTAATTCTTTGACAAAAAGAATCAATTAGGTCACTTTACAAACCGAGAAATGTTGAAACTCTTAGCAGTTTACACATTTATCAAAGCCATGCCGTTTTCATACTTAACGCTAAGATTGGGGACTAGACCTCCGACTGTCGGCTTAATAAACAACAGTGTCTTCTTTTGTGTTTTCACATTTTAAATTTAAAAAAAAGATGCCACATGTGGGTGTGAAGAGTGACAACAGAAAAAATAAAGTAACAATTAATGTAATGCAATACTTTTGTTGCTGACTGAATAAGAAAGATGTAGAATTACCTTTTTATTGACTAATATGTAATGAGCATTCAGTTCAAATAACTTTTCCAACTCTGACCATGTCCTATCCACAGTGACGTCAGTTTGAAACTCTCTGCATAACTTCAATTCTTCTCTGCTGGCAGCCTCAGGTTTATGTTTAAAACAAATGTGGTCAGTTTTGATCACTTGAAACCATCCCACAGCCACCAGTTGCTTGCAGAAACAAATGGAAGACAGCACCATCTGGGCATGTTCTAGAAAGTCTCTCAAGCAGTAACACACAGCACATGGCACTCAAACACTCTGAACGACTCAGCAAGTATGTAACACCAATCCTTGCATACGTGACAGACACCCTCGTGAGATGATATCCCAGCACAGAGTTCTCATCCTTTGCTGTAACTTTCCAAACACAAGCCTTAGTTGTAGTTAAGAAAAGTTTTTTTGCCAAACTATTCCAACTGTCGTAGCTTCATCCCCTGAGGAATGCCAGTGAACATGAAAGAGCCAAAGAATCATTGTGCATGAGCAAAAAAATGCATCTGAGCGAAAGAGTCTAAAGCTAAAAGGCAATGCAGCTTGGGCTAAAAATAGACAGTAACTACCAACCTTCACCTCAGAGGAAAGCTGAAGAAAAGTGGAGAGAAGGAGGAAAGAGCACATTCGATCAGATTGGACTAAAAAAAAGTGGCAGTAAGACTGAGAGTGTGCAGAAAATGAGGCAAAGTTTTTGTGTAAAGCACTAAGAGTGAAGCTCTTCCACCGGGGTACAGTTGGCATTTGAGGTTTCGCTGCCAGATAGAAATGCTGCTACCTCTATTATCAGAAGTATATTTCACACAACTGGGAAATTGCTGTGCACGTGGACACCTAAGCTGTGAGAAATGTGAGTGCAAACACTTTGTCTTGACGTGTAACCTCTGACAGGATGTCACAGCACTCATTTTCTAATTGAAGCATTTTTTTAATCTGTCAGTTTATTCGCTAATACACTGTGTCTTATTGGTTGTTATGTCCACACATGTGGCAGTAAGGGGTTTTCACCTGCAACCTCTATGGTTGTAGTATTGTAGTGCACTTTGTACTGTTGTACTATAACTAGTTTTAGTTATTGTTGTTGTATTTGATGTTCAGCAGATGGTCACTGTCTGTACACTGTACGGTGTATATTCATGTCAGTTAACATTTAAAACCCAGAGTACAGTGTACACTGGTGAGGTTTCCTGGTGAGGCACCAACTTATCCACAACTGAGGAACAGTTTACTTTAATTTTTCTGCATGACATTGTATTTGTTTCTGCTGGTTTCTTGTTTGAAAATGGGTTGATTATTTTATTAGTTTTGTCCTAACTCATCAGTAGTGAGTGATATTTTCAAACATGCATCTGCAGTGAAAGCTGGGAGCAGCTGATCTAAGGTTTTTTAACGTATAGGTGTTACTGCATAACTTGTTCTTTCTATATTTTTGCGACTGTGTTGATTTCATTCACACTTCTTGCATTTCTTCATCACTTTTTGTTCCACGAACATAGCAAGGTACCTACACCGATCAGCCACAACATTATGATCACTGACAGGTGAAGTGAATATCATTGATCATATTGGTACTATGTGGTGTTCTGCTGGAAAACCTTGGATTTTGCCATCTGTGCTGATAAGACTTAGACACCCAAATAAACGTTGTCCCAGAACAAGCACACTCCCTCATGCAAATGGAAATCCCAAATGTCACTGGCCTACCCCCGCAGGAAAATTCCCCCCACCACATGGAAAAAACATCAAACAAACAGGAACATGTTGAGGAACATGAAAATGGCCCAACATGTTGATTTGACCTCCAAACTTCCTACACCCCATTGTGATCAAGCATCAACAGGATGCAGTGGAACAAGTTTGATTGACAGAGACCCCACTGCACAAGCCAGAGTACCCAAAGGATCCACTGCCAACGTCCTGGTTCCAGACCCCATAGGACACCCTGAGAGGTCCTCTGGTCCGTGCCCAATGGTTCAGAGCATTTTTGAGCACATAAGGGGGACCAACACAGTATCAGGCAGGTGGTCATAATGTTATGTCTGATCGATGTATATGATGTCCACATCAACTAAGCTCTGATTGGCCG
Organism: Dascyllus trimaculatus; assembly: GCA_024666655.1. Taxonomy (NCBI): domain Eukaryota; kingdom Metazoa; phylum Chordata; class Actinopteri; family Pomacentridae; genus Dascyllus; species Dascyllus trimaculatus. The sequence continues at coordinate 12,249,838 of CM045446.1, read as the reverse complement.
ATTATTTCTCCAGTGACACTCAGTGTGCTCATAAGTATTTTGTGAATTACTGAGCAAATCTACAATGTGTAACTTGTCTATGACATAAGGCTCTCAGTTTACCTACAAATTGTGTCCCACCCAGAGACCACACATGAGAAAAAGCAGTCAACACACACACACACACACACACATACTCAGATCAAACTGTGTCTAACAACCAGCACAGCTGATTACTACATGATCTGTTTAAAAAAATCGAACAGACTGATCAAGTAAATGCAAGTAAAGTGATGTCTGAGTCTGAGACAAATGAGATAGATTGTGTGAGGGAAAGTACTTCTTATGTTTCGTGTACTCAGCGTGTTCTCCTTAGTTATCCTTATCGAGAAGAGCAATTTTAGGCTGTTACCATGGAAACGGGATCCCTGACAGGAGTGTAAGTGTGGCACAAAGCTGATAACACACAACATGACATTTGCAAATTTATCAACTTTGCAGAAATGTCAAGAACCACAAGGATTAAAAGGAAACCATTTGATAGATTTGTTTTACTAATCCTGCTGATCACATCTACTCTTTGAAACAAGAGCAACTCTTTTCTTTTTTTAATTTGCAGATATAGATATACAAAAGTAGTCTGTAAGAATGTGGAAAAAATAGAACATTATCGAAGAGCGGTTAAAAGCCAAAAATGGCTTATGAGGGCACTTCCCTGTATAAATATTAGTAATGAAATAATAACAACAAAGATTGTGGGATTAATAAAATATCAAATCTAAGCAGTAATGCAAATCTACAATTTATAATGAAGTTAGAGTTTTGAATTTAAGGTGCCTTACAATGACGTTTTTGGATCTTTACTTAGGGTAATTTTCCAGTGTTTTTATTAATTAAGGATAATGTATGTGTAGATTGTAGTAATGGAAGTAGATTGTTTCAAAGACATGGTCCTCTGTATTTCAGTGAATTGTGATTAGAGGTAGTCCAACAATAAGGAAGATGAAAGTCTGTACAACGAGACTTAAAGATATTCTGGAAAGTGCTAAGCTATTGGTGCGTATTTATACATGAATACACAAGTGTGGTACATGTTCACTGTAAAAACTGACAAAAGTTTGTGTTTTCTGGAGAGATGAGCAGATGGAGTTGGACTGTGTTATTTTCAAAAGAAATCTAATTAAGAAATGTCAAACATCCATCCATCCATCCATCCATTATCTATATGCCACTGAATCCTCTGTCGGGTCGCGGGGAGGCTGGAGCCTATCCCAGTCGACTTGGGTGAAGGCAGGAGACACCCTGGACAGGCTGCCAGCCTATCGCAGGGCTAATGTCAAACATGTGTGGCCCAAACAGTTTTAGGATAAATATTATGAGGGTAAATCAAGCTGGAATAAAATGTTAGGTTTTATCAATGGACTAACTCTTCCAAGGTTACCGTTTGACTTTACACTCATTTAATATGATAGTTCCATGTAATTTTCTGTTTTATTTTAACTTCACAGAGGTAAATTTAATGTGTTTTACTAAGACAAAATCCACTTTCCAAAATTAGCTCCACTGCTTTGGACCTGTTTATTTTTGACCACCCAGCCACTGTGGCCTTTAGTGATTTCTGTCTTGTATCCTTTGTCCACAATAGTCACCCCAAAGAATGAGAACACCGCTCAATCCATCAACAACGCAGGGACAATCCATCTACATCGGAGAGCTTCACAACTGGCTTGTGTGTTTATTTGCTGATGAGTTAGACAACTCAGGGCCTTCCTCTGAAACAGAAGACACAAGGCACACACATTTGTCAAGGCAACAAAGTGGGCTGAGGGGGGGAATAATGAGCCTGGATGGCACTAGCTCATTGGCAAGGCTGCCTGTCACCGCGATGCCACACAGCAGCTCCCAGCCCACCGTCTGCTGCCGAGATAAAGAACAAAACTAGACCGACACGGTGGAGGCCTTTCAGTGTGACATGTTTCACTTCAATTTATTACGTGTCACGAGCCACTAAAAGGAAGTCATGATATCAGTTCAAGACTAGGTGAGAGATGTGACAACGAGCAAGCTGGTGAAACATAACATTCCAGCCTGAGCACACAGGGTTTATGGCACACATGGAGCACATCTTTCATCGTTAACTTGCTCCACCTCTTTGAAATTATGTCTCCATTATTTCAAGGTTGCCAATTCCTTCTGCACCACATCTCCTCCCCTAATGTGTCATTGTGATTAAAGTGAGTTGCTCACAGAAGTGTTGATGTGAAACACATTGAAAAAATATCCTCCTTTCTGCAATGGAGCCACATTTTCTTAACACAAGGACACAAAAAAATGATCCGATCAATTAGCAGATTATACATCTTATTTTTTCTTAACCTGAGATTCACATTTCTTTAATCTACTGCAGCAATTTGTCTTATTTTTTATTTGAAGAAAGTCTCAAAAATGGTGCTGAGTCTTTATGGCTCAACTACATGAAAAGACTCATCTTTTTTGCACTGTATTCTTAAAGCAAAATGATTAGTTCAATTATACGACCTGTCATAAACCAGGCAAGCAAAGGGATATAGTGTTTCATTACCATTACAACTGATCGAAATGAGAGCTCAATCAAAATAGAGATGAGAGTAAAGGAGTTGGAGGTGGTTTGTAAGACATTCCTGTGAAAATGTTCTCCAGACTCAGTGACAATAACCTTTAATGTAGCATGAATGTTGTCACAGGCCACTACACAAAACGGTCTTGGGTTTTAATGTGGCCTGGTGGTTACTAAGACCCTGTCACAATTAATAAGACACAGATTCAACCCTAAGTACTGTCAGCATCAGGGATGTAAAAACTAGATCTAACAAGATATTGTAGATTTTTTTTTCTTTCTTTCCAGACAGCACATTCAGATCTGCAGTTGACTCCCTTGGGAACTAAAGAGGTTAATTTCCAGTTCATTCAAACCTTAAAAAGAGAAAATAACCAATTAACCAAAGTTCACGGGCTTTAGAATTAATTTAATCAAAGCTAAAAGGTCCATTGTTTCTCAGGTAATACAGCTTTTGTGCTGTGAGGAGACACGCTGTGCCCTGAAATATTGCAGTTGTCATTTTGAAAATATGACAACTTCATTAAGGTTTTTGTTTTTTTTTAAAGAGAGTTTTGAACGGGTTTAGAGGAGATTCAAGAGCCCAATGTTAAAATTTTAGACAGCTTGGGGAAAAAAATCTATTGTACTATAATATGTAAGTTATGGAAATTTGGCGATTAAATGTTAATACAAAATTGCATGAAAAATGAAAGGTTTAACCTATTTTATTTTAGTTATTGTGTAACTCCTGTTCGCCAGTATAGCACAGTTGTATATTCTCATCTGTTTAAGTGAACAAAGAGAGTTGGAGAGCCCTACTTTTGTCATGTTACTGCTTTGGTGTGTTTAAAAAGCTAAAACTACTTGAAGGAAACAACAATTAATGCAAATAATTAGCTCCTCTTAATAACTAGAAAAATGCTACTTCTATGAGACTGAGTGAAAAGCCTCTGATGTCAAAAGTGAACGTTATATCGACCAATTAAATTCCAATCAAACTTGAATGCAACTGTGACATAAGTGGACCTAGTTTCTAAAAATAACTATATCCAACTTTTCAATGTGTACTTAGAAAAAAGTATTGTTATTGTTATATGTATACAGTTTGACACAGTGGAAACATCTTCAGATGTGTACAATATATGATGAAATATACATTAGAGTTGGTCAGATTAGAAAGAATGGAAGCGACATTAGATTTAGCGTATTCATTTTCTTTAAAGCAGCTCTGAACACATAAAGTACAAAGCAAATCCACAGAAGATGACGCAGAATAACAAAATCTGACAAAGACGTGTGTTTTTTTAACGGCTTTTACTTAGAGGAAGGCTGTGTTGTTCTCACCAAATCTGAGACAAACTGATGTTGTTAGGTGCAGTAACAACATCAAGTGTGGTTGCTGCAACCAACTGTAACAGTCCCCCGTCCTCAATGTCTTTCCCCTCCTTCTCGCTGTCACTCAGCCTGCCAATGTCTCTCGCTGACAGCTGGGATTCAGTCTCTCGATGCTGTGCATCCTCCTTATCTTGCTAAAATGCTGGGGGGAAAAAAAGATCCCAAAGATTTAGATCAGCTTTATCGATAGAAGTGTTCTGAGATGGAAGGTGGTTGGGATATAATCTTTCAGATAGTTGATGATGTTTGAGATTTAATGTTTAGGTTAAGATTGGGAATGGTTGCGTAAAGTTCTGTTTTGATGTGGTAACATTAGGAGAAGAATGCTGGGAGGAATTCCCCTTACGCCCATATCACTGTGAGAGTTAATGAGTTAGCCAGAATGTTGCTCAGGACTCCAACTCATACTGTTTTCTACCTACTAATATTGAATTCATTCGATGCCATCATTCATTCTCTGCTGGTCAAGAACTATGTTTTCACTCATGGTCAACAAAATTGCAAACACAATTTCATCATGTAGCCCCATGTGTTTATGCCTTGAGCTTGTTCTTGTGATTTTTGCTGTGTCCAGGCTTGATTTCAGATGTGGTTGTAGGTGTGCTCAAGAAAACTGGTTGTTTTGTTTTTAGTAATGACATGAGTATGTAAGTTTGCAAGTATGCAAAGAAAAAGTGATGAAGATATTGCAGTGGTTAAATCCAGTGAATAAATGTTTAGGATAATAAATATTTCGGATCTAAGTTTGTAACTGTGAGTTTTTACATGACTCTGCTAAAAGTTTTTCAGACAGCACTGAAGCAGCTTCCGGAGCTGAAAGCAGACATGAGATTGTGTGGCTAATGAGCCACCCAGAAGCTCCCTATTCGCAATAAATGAATCAGTGAGACTGCAGCAGCAGCAGCGCAGTCACTGGACTGAGCTAAGCAGCATTTATGCTATAATATGCTGCAAATGAAAGTTGAAGCATACATTTAATGGCAGCATCGCACCGCTATAACACCAGTCTTGTTTATGTTGTTTATCTGATGGACATCAGGTGTCCCAGTTGTATAAAATCATCCCAGAAGTGTGCATGTATCAGCTGGAAAGGTGAGTTATCCACAATGCTGCCACAATCTTTGATGACAAGGTCTTAAAGCTTCTTGTGGTAAAACTACAATCTGCATCACTAAAGAAAATGATGATTGTTTGGTGCAACACAAACATCACAGAGGGGGAGCTCAAATGATACTGTAAAGGAAGGTACAAACACAAATCACTGCAAAACCCTCAAATCCAGATGAGATTAAACAAATACCTGGCCTTCTCTGTTGCCTGGATGATAAAAAAAATCTCATAATGTGCTCTCATGGTGTGACATTCAGGTATCAGCACAGTGAACTGGTTTATTTATAGCTGCTGTACAGCTGAGATGGCTCTTACGGTGCATAGATGCTGGATCCTAAAAAAACAAGACAGATTCAGTTTGGCCTGACTTAATAATGATAAGGAAAGCTCAGAATGGTTGCATGAGCCAGATTGACCTGTCAATCAGGCAGTATCACCTTGCAAAGCAGAAAACAACCTGCTGACCAGATACAATCAGATATTCCCCTTCAAATCATTATTGAGACACATTTCCAGACATCCAGCCTCCTTTGTGACCAAGTGGGACACCCAGTCATGTTGCTGATACTCATAAACCTCCACACGGATATAAAGTCCTGCTGAGGTCTGGTGAGAGGCTGTGTGACTAGAAGAGAACAGTGAAATACTGCTTCGTCTCAAACTACTGTAAAATACCCGCTATTTCTGGATTCTACTTGCTCCATTTTCTTGTTTGGCACAAAACAAGAGGTCATCAGTGAATGAAACTGGGTGATCAGTTTTGTATCTCCCAATCAGCAATCTATGTAATTATAAAAAATGAAGTCTACATGACATTAATTTTTGTTTTATATTTGGTTTTGAATGTAAATTGGACAATTTTTCCAATGCAGATACTTATGTGAAAAAGTATTTTAAATTACACAGAGTTTGCTTGTTGTTAAGTTTGACTAAGAAAACTGTGCATTTTTAGTGGCTACCTAAATGCATGTTGTGTCAAAAGGGACCACAGTTAAGTCCATACTTCCACTTCTGTTGCAGATTGTCTAACTCCACCATGACTCCACACACCTGCTCGACAAATTACTTGCAGATGACAAAAAGATATCAAATCAAAGGTTTTTTAAATATATATATCATGTCAAAGTAAAACCTGAGCTGAACAAAACTGCTGGACATATTATACAACAGTCAGCAATAAAAAAAAAAAGTAAAATGGGATAAAGACCTCAAGGTTCAATTTGTAAAACAAAATAATAAAACAATATAATAGAAAACACAAAAAACCAAGATCAGACAATATAACAACTTGTAGAATCAGATTCTAAAATAAAAGCAACTTAGAAAGTAAAATCTAAGAGAGAGAGAGATCCTCTTGTCCATGTCCAATGGTTCAGAGCATTTTTGACCACATAAAGGGGGACCAACACAATATCAGGCAGGTGGTCATTTTAGGCATGATGGGTGTATAATGTGACAGGAAATGAACCTTCTACTGCTCCAAGTTGGTGCATTGCAGCACAGCTTTGCTTTTAGTGACAAAAGCAGCTTCTCCTTCTCTATCTACTAGATAAATCTGACCTATTTAATTATTTGCTTTCTTGTAGATCACCTGTTGAGATGCTGAATAACAGGCAGTCATGGTGAATAAGACGCCTGTCTTTTGTGCTAAAAACCCATTCTGTGACTTTTTTCCACACTCTTTCAGACATGAAGCCCAAGGCCTCTATCAGGAGTCCATATCCTCTGACCCTTCCTCTGACCTGATTGGATGCCTTATTAGTGGCGTACTGAGGCAAAGGAATTCAAAAAGCATTGGATTGGTGATCATTGTAATCAATAAAGCATTTAGTGGTAAGAGGATCCTGTGTTCAGAGTTGTGGTTGGAATCCTTTTGCAAGGGAGAAAAATGACTCACTCAACATCTAATGTCTGGAAGTGCACAAGCAATGTATTTATTCATCTGCAATCCAGTAGTCACTAGAAATTTGTAGTGCAGTTGGGCGCATATCATGTATTGACTTCTGTCACTGAGTTAGGAGCAGGGTTTCCATTAGGGAAATCATTCAGGCTGAGAATGAATCTCTCCCTCAGGCCACTCTGCACACACAGACCACAAGGGTGCTATTATTATAACCTTTTATATTACTGCTCTCTCCTTAAGCTCATCAGGAGCGAGCCGGAGTACGCATTTAATACTTTTAACACTTTTGGATTATAAGACTTGCACCTGTCATGTCCTTAATATTCTCACAGGTCTAATCCTGCTCCTGAGTGGAGAGGAGCACTTTGTCAAAATGTGACTGTGTTTTGTGAATTCTGCACCGCACCTATTGGCTTGAATGCATTAATAATTTAATTCTGATTTTATTGGTGACTGGTTTGGATCACAGTTAGGCAGTTTTTGTTTGTGTGCTACAGTCATTTTAGGTAAATAGCAGTGCATTGTTGTTCTTTTGTAAGACAGCTGTATAATGTAATAGGGAAGAGGTCTGTTCTGTGGATCCATTCTTCAAACAAAAGCCATTCTGTTTTTTTTATTCCTGTCTTAAAAGGCAAAAGGATCTCTGCATTATCTCATTTTCAGCTGGATATCTGGCTTTGAATCTTTGCAAATTTCACTGTAAGGCTACTGAGTGGTGTAATTTAGCATGTTGGGCAGATCACAACAGACAGGACTTTGCAAATCAACATATAAAGTTTCCCAGCAGTCTTAAAAATATGAATTATTCACACTTATGTGGAATAATCAATTTAAATTTATTTAATTTATTCCATGGGTGTACAACATAAAAAACTAACTGAGATAAACTCATTGAACTTCAGACAACAACTTAAATTAACGTGTGATTTTAAGCTGAATCAATGTCCATTGAGCTGCAGTATCAGATTTTCTTTCTACATTTTTTCAACGTAACAAAGGAGTTCTTCACTTGGCACAAAGACCTTAAAGCTCTGGCTGCTGATCAGAATCAAGATATACTACATTTATCCCCTCAGGCAAATTTGTTCTGGACTCTGCAGTTTGTGAAGTGCATATAGTCAAGGACAGACATTGCCTTTGTTGTTTTCAGCATAGTTTTTGTTGTTATGAGAAGAAACAATGGCGACATAGTTCAACATGTAACGAAGACACAAAAATCTATCATTAAAACAAAGATCTTTTTTTTTTACTGCAGAGTGAACCATCAGCTGAATAAGTCAAAAGTCTTCCAAGTACAGCTATGCTAAAGCGTTATGTTACGAAGTAGTCGAAGAATAACTGCTTTTAAAATTTGAATATGCAAAATTTCTGCATTAAAACGTCTAAAAGCAGTAGCTGTGTGGGTAAGTTAGCAATAAGTTAGCAATCTAACATTTCTGCTGCTATTACATTAGAATGTAATGACATAACATGAATATATGTGATTAAACATAGTGTGAATATAACTTTAATAAATTACACTGAGTCAGATATATTTTCTTTTGTGATGGAGGAGAAGACAAAGGCTCCCATGATCCCACAGTACTTTACGATGTCCTCAAACTGTGTCATTGGTTATTGTTTTGATTGAGAGATCCTTAGTCATCAAAATTAAATACTGTGTACTAAATATACATTTCATGAATGACAAAAGAGGAGCTGATTTGACTAAATCCATGTATGAAGTTTTACAGTGTAAAAGCAGAAGCAAAACATTTGAAAAGTTTTCCCACAACATGGAGAAATGTGCAAGTAAAAGTCACTTTTTTAGAGTAGTGTTATTATTGTTATTAGTTATGATTATTATTATTAGTGTTATTACACATAACCAGATAAATAGTGTAAGTTTTATCACATAAATAGGGATGAGAAGTGCCAGTCAGATCATCAGTTCTGTGACTGTAGAAAGGAAGAACAAGCACCATGATGTTTTTAATGGTATTATCGGAAGAAACAGCATGACTAAACCATTTAAGTGACATTCTTTATTTATTCTCTACAGCCCAGCTGATGGAAAGGCCCCTGATACACAGATTTTACAACATGTGAAAGGTTTGCATAACACTTGACAGTTGGATGGCAGCACAGCCAGTGAGTCAATCTTGTTTCAGTGTTTGCACATACATTCACATGAGCCACTGCAGAAGGTTGACTTCCTCCTCCTGCCTCCTCCCCCACTCTCTCTCACACACACACACACACACACACCTTGTGTCTGACACACACACAAACACACCTGCCTCTCCACCATAGACACCTCTCTCTTTCATGTTCTTATTTTTTACTCCTATTATTTTGTTTGATAGAGATGCCCACACAGTTTCTATGGCAACACTTAAAAAAAGTCTCTGGCTTGGGCGTTGCCTGACAGGAATCGAGACACAGGAAAAGGGAGGAAAGGAGTACGGCGAGATTGTCGACATCCTGTGTGCTGCCAGCGTACTCAGACTTTTAAACACATTAATAAAAATGAGCTATAAGGAGCTGATGTGCTGTGAAAGAGCATCTGATCACAGCTGAGTGGTTTTTCACTTCATTTCACTGACCTCTTACGCTGACGTTTGTAGCGACAGGTGTGTGTCGTGCGCATGCAAATGTGTGCGGGGGGATGGATTGTGTGTGTCGCTTACACTGTAGTTGTTTTTGTGACCAAAGACCTGAGGGACTGAGTATTGTTGCATGCACAGGCCTTGTACCTGTAACCTTTCTCGTCCTTCCTCTCTTTGTGTGTGTGTGTGTGTGTGTATGTGTGGGTGTGTGTGTGTGTGTGTGAGATGTCGTGTGTGTGTGTGTGAAGTCCTGTGTGCACGCGTCCACCTGTGGAGCCTTCAAAGGAGAGGCATTAAAAGATTGCATCTGACCCCACTGAGTAATAACTTCTCACTGTGCAATGGGGAGGAGGACTGGCTTTATCTTCGCCCGACAGTCTTTCTTTCATTCTCCTTTCCCTCCACTTGTTCTTTTGCTCCTCTTTGTCAGTTGTTGTCAGTGGTTCAAGTTGAGCTAGATCACATCTCCTTCTCCATCATGTCTTCTTTCTGTATGGTGACATTGCCTTGATTGCATTTTCTTTAGATAGCACATGGCTTGTAAATCATCCATAACAAACTTAAAACAGATATTAGCATTAGTCTTAGCATTTTTGCTAATATTGAAACTAAGAAGTGTTGAGTCCAGCTCAGTTCAACATTAGATAATGGGTGAAACATGCACATGCAACTTCCCACCTGTGTTAGCTGGCTTGTGTAAAGAAGAGCTTCTAAAAGACAGCCGGTTATTTTTTCTAATAAACAAACCAAATTTTGTCAAATACAAATTCACCATCACTGTCTCAATGGAAACTTGTTTTTTTTAATATATATTCATCCGCAGTACATGTCGCTCATGCATCCCTATCCTAGCACTTCTGTGTCAACTTCTTATAGGCAACTAAACAAAAATGACTAGTAACTACTCATGACCTCAGCTTAAGTCTGTTTGAGCCACTGACGTGTTTTTGTTGAATTTATAGGAGAAATTACAGTGTTTTTTAGGAAATGTGAAATGTCCGCTGCATACAGGGGCATTAGAAAAAACGTTTTAATTTTTTCCATACATTTTAAACACACAAATGTAACTTTGAAGAACCAAATAATGGGGCATGGATTTTTTTTAAATAAAATATAAAGAGATTGTTATTCACATAGATTCACATACAAGAATATCACAGGTGGTAAATTACAGTATTTTTACAAAATGGTTATTTTCTGTAATTTAGGAGTGTTTGTATGGTTCCTCTGCAGTCATAATATTAGCCGTTTTTTGGCCTTTTTTTACAGTACAGCATTTGTCTGAATCTGCTGTGCTATATATAATTGTAAGGCAATTTTAGGTTTAAATTGAGGCATGTGATTGCAAAAGCATTTGAGGTTTGTATAATGTTCTTGCACATCTGATGAGGAATTCTCTAAATCCAAAAACCTTTTATACCACCAGTGCAGGGCAAAGTCTAATGTTAAGTTTTGTCAGCATGTAGGAATGGTGTCAAAACAAGAGGACTGGCTGGTGAGAGCTCAAGGTATTGTCTCAAGGAGCTACCAAGCTCTAAGTCTTTCTTGATGTATGAGCTTAAAAAGTTTTGCATGTTATCTGAGTTAGATGTTTGAGAAATTATTGGAATCTACTATAATCCCAGAGCCAATGCTATTAATTCCTAGTGAGTATATGTGTCAGACTACAGCATAATAAGTAAGCATACTTAATTGGGACTTAACCTTTAAAGCTACTTATTAAAATTTTAACTGGAAAACAGGAAGATATTCAGTAAGTAATGGCTTGAATGAACAACCTTGGGTTCGATGGATGGGACACTTTGGGAGATTTTCAAATCATCTTGTTGTCTCCATCAGCAGGCCAGACTTGAAATGCTCCATCAAAAACTGACATTTGTACTTCACCCAACCAAAACTGTAAATTAGAGCATGAGTAACAGCCTAACAATTAGTCAGTAAACACTGATTCTGTGTTGTAAAAGTTCTTTACTGCAGCTGAATCAAATTTTATGCAACAAAACTGAAGCACACATTGCTGTATCCATTCTAATCGTGGCTCTGCAAGGAGGTGTCCTCACTGAATGTGTCGAAAAATGTCAGCGGGTTGTATTTTGAAATCTGTGATATACACAAAGTTGCAAGTTACTGAAGTCAACAGTTTATAGTGAAGGAATTTAATTATGATACTTGTTAAAATTAAGGCAGTGATGGATAAAATAACACTGAGCAACTTTTAGAGCTGAGCCAATGATGCAAATGAGTCCCAATAAAAAAATCATTTAATTGAAATCTGTGGCGTTGTTCATTAAAATAAAAATACATATTTTAAGTGATATCCAGAGTTTTTAATATTTACACTCTGACTGTTTTCAGTTTCCACTGATGTGTGTTTGTTTAAAACCGAGAGAAAAGTGTTTGAGACCCATATAAGCATATAACTTGCTGTGTCTCCTCCGTTTTCCCTTTACATCATCATTAGCAGCACTGAAACAAAGCCCAGCTCGAATTAAGGGGAAGAAAATTCTACAGTATATAGCAAGCTGTTTGGTATAATGGCTGTGCAGTGCTTCTAATTATTCTGTTACTTATAGGAGTTAAAGGCATGAGAAATGAACCAAATAAAAGAAAATGGCACCGTTATTCTGGTCCCTGCCTCTGAAACAAGAGGAAGATGAGCTGCTGTATCATTCAAGGTGATCATTGGACCTTGCTGTTGCTTAGTGGGACTCTTTGTCTTCAACGTAAAGAGGATTTCTGGGCAAAAGACGTCCAGCGGAGATGTACGCACACACAGCATTGGGGCATTCACAGTGAGGATAATAGGAGCCATTTTGCCCTGTTGTGTGAAGGCCTCAGCAGCATTCACCCCCACTGTTTAACACACAATGTACACGGCAGGTACACTTGCCGGCACACAAGGACGCGCAACTTTCTGAATGACAGTAATTCATTTAAATGCAACATTACACGGGCCACTGCCTGGTCTGTAGCCTTCTAACACAGTTAAAGCTTGGCTCTGGACAGGTGCATGTCCTTTAATGCTTATATATTTCATCAAGGCTGACGTGTTTTCCCAGAGGAGCTTTAATTATTGTCATCATATTTTTTGTTTTCTGTTTTTCCCTGTTACAAATAAATGCAAAAAAATATATAACACAGTAACACAGGATTTAACACCTATATCAGGGCTTCTGTGAGACTGAATGCATACAATCATAGTCAAGGGTTAGCGTGCCAACATTTGTCTAATAGTAATAAACATGAATCACATATGGAGCTGATGGAAATGTCATTGATTTCTTTGTTATGACCCAATAAACAAATGTTGACCTGAGGATGGTAATAGCTGACATATCAGTAGATCACCATGATTTTGCTAAAGGGGACATGTATCTTTACATCAAATTTCTCAGCAATCGTTCCAATAATTGTCAAGACATTTCATTTGACACTATCGTTAGACCTTGTGGTGCGGTCAGAAACACATTCTTTGGAGATCATGAATTTCTGTGTAAAATATGGTGCAAAAGCAAGCAAAAATAAAAAGTATTTTACAGCGTATATGAAAACTTTGATCTGCTATATGGCCAATTATGACAATGACAATACATCAAATTGTTATTGAGACATTTCAGACACGAGACCAGCCAACCAACACTGTCATACCTAGACTGCTGCAGAAGACATAAAAGGGTTTTCTCCGTTTCCTTAGCAACAAAGAGACCACACAGACGAGCTGCGCATCACGTCTTATTGAGTAATTTGAAATATAAGTGACAAAGAATTGCTTTAAGCAGGGATATTTCAAGTGAACGCATGAATCATTCAAGACATTTAGAGTTGATTTCACTCGTTCTGCAGTCCAGTATTCAACAGCAGTTAAAACCTGCAGACAAATGGAGAGACTTGCTGCCCCTCAACATCATGCTGCCACTGGAAAAATAACATTCATGCCTCAAGCTCACCATCCCACAACAGTTGATGTGTAAGGTTACACAGGTGACTCCCAGCCAGCACCTCATCGGTAGTATTAAATAGCAGAGGCTTGGCCAGCCCTTCTTTTATTAGTCACCTGAGCCTTATCATCCATGAAAAGTGCTAAAAATGTACCCCCCCTCTCCTCCTACCATAGTAGCAATCCATCCATCCATCAACACATCCTCTCATAAAACCTCTTTGCTCTATCGACCCCTGTTCTTCCTGAACCCACCGCTGGCTCTTAATAGCTGGTGACACTGCTGGCACCAGGGAGGAGACAGCGGCCGCTCTGCCTCACCTCGGATGATAGATGGAAGATGCTAAGGATATCATATTGTGTGGCATGGTTGGGCTAAGCTAAGGCTAAGTGTGTGTTTGGCTGTACCGGGAAGTTCAAGTGTTTTGTACAGACCTCTAAATAAATCAAATGTTTTGAGTATTTTAGGCCACAGAGTGGAGGGCACACAGACATAATATGTGAGCACTGACTGGGAGTAAATCTACCATAAAACGTTAAGCTCCAGGCGATGCAAAGCTGATAAATTCTGGTGTCAAGTGTTTTTTACTACATCAGTGTAGTATCATTTTTACAGTAAATACACAAAACTCTACAGAGTTAGTAAGAAATCACCAGGCCAGGAGGAACATTAACTGTAACAGGCACTAAAAGTAATTAGTAATTAGCCAAAGTGCATTGGTGAGTCTCTCCGATGTGCAGAGGCACCAGGAATCTAGAGTCATCCGCAGGTTAAGTAGCTAACAGGCTTACGAGCACTGACTCGAAGGTCTGAGTCTGGTAAATGAACACATCTGACAAGCCCCTACATTTCCGAGCAGCCTGGACAGCCTTCTTGGCTTCGGTTTGGCATGTGCAGGAAGAGTTGAGGGCAGTAAGTCTGTACAAGAACTGGCATCAGCTGAGTTGAGTCATGCTGAGCGAACACACTATGGTGACCCCCGAGGGAGAAATATGTACTGTATCACCATCCACTCTGCTCAAAGCCAGCTAATTTGTCACACAGTACTCAAATAAGTTTTTAACGCTATTAAGATTGCATGTGCTTCCACTTACAGGCAGGTTTTCTGCGCAGCATTGTCACAGAGACAAGACGCAGATCTTCTCAATACTTGTCTAGCAGAACCAAGCTCCAAAGCAGAAAGGACGAGAAGTTTTTGTGCAGATGATGGAGGGAAAATGTTCAGTATTCCAAAGGGATCACATAGTTTTACCAAGAACAGACGAAGATTGTGGATCCAGGCTGTTAAAAGGGTGTTAGCTGTCATGCATGTGTGACGGCCCCTGCTCTGTAGGCTGGTCTGGGATTATTAATGAAGATCAGTGTCTTTCTATAGGCGGAGTTGCCATGGGGGATGTAGGCGGTCTTGGGTCCGGGCGCTCGGGCCTAGCGTTCCCTCGGCTATAAAAGCTCAGCCTTCCTGGCATCTCTCTCGCTCTCATTCCGCTCTGCCTTTAACTGCGGCCACACTGTGTTTGTATTTTGGTTTGGTTTGGTTATTGTACCTCCACCATCATCACAACACCATAAACATGCATCCACCTTCTCACCACTGACACTACTGACGCTTGCACTCCACGCACTTCATTTATGTTTTCCTTAAACAAATATTATTTGCCAGCAATTATTGTGTTGTTCCCGCTTTTGTCACGGCCTAGTGGCTGAGTTATGACACGTCTCACATATTATTTAATACACAACAATCAGGCATAACATTATGACTACCTGCATAATATATACCACCATAATATAATATCACGTGGGCGCAGGTCGCCAGCAGCAGCCGTGAGTTCAAGTCCGGCTCACGACCCTTTATTGCATGTCTCTCTCCTCTCTACCCCCTTTCACGCTGTCTATCAATAAAGCTTCAAAAATCTCCCCCCAAAAAATAATATTTAAAAAAAATGCTCTAAACCATTGGGCATGGACAAGAGGACGTCTCAGGGTGTCTGGAGTCTGGAACCAGGACATTGGCGCTGGATCCTTTGGGTACTCTGGCTTGTGCAATCAAACTTGTTCCACTGCATCCTGTTGATGCTTGATCAGAATGAGGTGTAGGAAGTTTGGAGGTCAAATCAACATGTTGGGCCATTGTCATGTTCCTCAACATGTTCCTGATTGTTTGATGTTTTTTCCATGTGGTGGGGTGCATTTTCCTGCAGGGGTAGGCCAGTGACATTTGGGATTTCCATTTGCATGAGGGAGTGTGCTTGTTGTGGGACAATGTTTATTTGGTGTTTAAGTCTGATCAACACAGATGCCAAAATCCAAGGTTTTCCAGCAGAACACCACATAGTACCAATATGATCAACGTTATTCACTTCACCTGTCAGTGGACATAATGTTGTGGTTGATCGGTATATTTACAGTAGCTTTCATAGTAAAGTAGCCTTATTATAAACTTTTATGTGGTTAGCTTAGTGCCACTGACGATGCAATGATGGTCATGATATTGTCCTATGGAAATAGACTAGACAGGCTCAACAACCAACAACCACTGATTTAACAAAATCAGACAAGTTGAGGAATATTAATAATAAGTCATGTCAGCCAGCTATAAAGGTTTTTGTGATGCAGTTTCCTCCTTTTAGCTAAACATTTTTTCGAATAGCAAATTTGGGGCAGTTTTATTCCAGACCAGAGGGGAGAATGAAAACCAGTATAGAGTATTTGTTCATTTTCAGGCAGCATTAGGCTTGTATAAACACTCTTCAGTACCTGGATAGCATAATTCTTTACATCTGCACCGTTTTCGTAACATCAGCATGTTTTTCTTGGTGCTGGCTCTTTTTTTTTTAATGGTCTGATTTAAATGCTGTTGAACTTTCCGACTCTGTTTTGCAATTGCGGTATCTTTCCGAGGTATTTTATGTCTCCATTACCACAGAGTTTACCTCTTTACTTTATAAATCCTCTGGACAGGACAGAGGACAGATGAGACACAATTAATGAGGCTGGGGAAGTACTTCTTCTGAGATTTAAAGTGGGAGATCTTTTCTGTTTGTCTGTGTGTCTTTGAATTTGTGTGTAGAAGTGGCTCACAGTGTTTTCTGTTGTTGGTTTTCTCTCTGCAAAAACTCTCCAACTTATACATTAATGAGGTAATACTACTGCAATACAGATTATTACGTGTGTTTAAAGGAAGTCTAGGAGTCAGAGGTTACAGCAATGGCTCCACACATTACCATCTCATTTGGAGTTTTGGGAATGCCGTCATGTCATGTTTTCTTGCACTGTGCTTCCTGTTAAACCTTTCTCAAAGTGTGCCCACCGTCCTTACACCTTCTGTGCCTGCCAGACATCTTGAAATGGTGAGTGGTAATGCTCTGAATACTGGGTCATCTGTGACAAATTTGACAAAGTGGATGGTGGCTAAGAGGTTTTGGAGTAGAGGGTTATTGACCTCTTACCAGTAACAGGAATTCTGCAGGGTGCTTATGTGAAAGAGGGTGCATCAATATCTGACTGCATGATGTTAATAGAATGAATACTTAGCAGAGGTTCCACTCACAGGTTCACGTGGTTCCTAAATTTTAAACCATGGTTCTAGTTGCAGAAGCAAACTAAAACTTGAATGAAATGGAACTGGTAGGATCCTGTTGCTGCTATTAACCTGTCTGCTGCAGGATTCAGCTTTGTGTGTTTGCTCTGGTTACTCATTATAGTGATTATAGAAAATTTTCAGGTGTTTGAGGTGACATGTATTGCTCTTTGCATTTTGCTGTTTTGATTGCTGCTGCCTGGTAATGAATGATGCATTAAGTTCCTGGCGGTGCTCGTGTTTTCTCTCTGGGTCTAATTATCCACAGGTCTATTTGAGATTTGCTCGGATGTCACGGATCACTTTTGGATCTGTTGTCTTTGTTGTTGGGAAATAAATGTATCCATTTCATAAGGGCTCACCGCTGGTCTAAACAGTTTTAATATTTTTTTTAGCAATTTGCTCTTTTTTATTTATTTATCTATTTTTATTTTAATTTTTTTTTACAGATTTTCAACTAGGCTATAACTGTATATAATGTCCACATCAAAAATCTGTATTTTTTACAAATAATATTTTGTTATTATATTATACATGTGACCTAAAAAAAATTGTTATTGTATTTGAATGAGCAATATATTTAATTGTTTTACAGATATTTGCTGTTGTTTTTTTTTTGTTTGTTTGTTTGTTTTTTTGAAAGTACATGTATGGTGACAAAAATGAGCTACATTAAGGTAAATATTTTATTTGCTACTATTTTACAGATTTGTTATACAGATCTGTTTTGTTTAATTACAGATGATATCTAGAACAATCACAGTAAAAGAAATGAGGTGGTGTGGGAGGGGTGGGGTGCAACAGCATAGTTTGGATCAGGTCCAAAACTGGGAGCTTTGGATGGATACAGAACAGCTATGACTATCCCAATGTGCTTCACACGTATTTGTAATATGATTGTGACACCCTACCAAACCAATCATTCTTTTAAACACTGTTGACAGCATTCATCTGTGGATGATCTTCACATTCATCCTCCATAAATTTCTGCAACAAATTTCATGGTGTTTTCACAAAATATTTCACTGTCCGTCACTTCAATATGACCCGCTGACTCCCCATAAAAGCAATATCACCATTCCCAAAGGCTGTATATATATATATGTATATATAGTTATAGCATAACAAGAGGAAATGGAAAATTTTGTATGTGCAGCTTTAAACAGGCTGTTTAGTAGCTTTCCCTTGAATCTTCACACTATGCACCATTATAAAACACTTAACTGCAGTTTAGTTGCGTTAGCGAAGCTTCTCCCCAGCTAATCATGCCACTGCATGCTTAACTACAGAAAATGCTGGATCCAAGCAGCCCCTCCACTCAGGTAGGCACATGCTAACAGACAGCCCCACTGTGTGAGCCACAACTGAAATATTTTTCTCATTAACATGTTACACAAAAGACTGGCACTCTCAGCTCTAAACCCAATGAATATGAAAAAGGTGCCGACTCATGGATATTATAGAGGATGTTTGCTCTTGCAAAAGCATGATTTAATGCTTCTTTATGTATGCACCAGTCAACAATAAGCATGTTTTAATGCTAAGTCCATCCCCATGACAGTGTAAATACTAATGACAGCTTAGTGCTGAAATATGCACCTTGTTGACTGCTGCTGTGCACATAGGCAAGCATAAATTGTAGACGTCCTTTTACAATAGTCTTACTCATTAAAACGCTTCTATTATAAATACGGGCCAGTGTTTCACACTTATTCCATAATATTCTTTATCCTCATTTGTGAGGGATTTTAATGCAAAACAAATATTAACATAAGCGTTATTGCATTATGGATGATACAGGATAAAGTAACGCTAACAATACAATCCTCATTATCACATATTCACATTTTTAATAATTATATTCAGACAGCATGTCATAAACAGTAGCTGTTCTGGCCCTCAGGCCTCCTGGTTTTCTGTCATACCAGGTAGGTAATAGCATTCACTGAGCTTCCCAGAAGTATTTTATTACTTGATTAGATGGGTGGGATGGAGAGCAGCAGGGCTTTAAGAGAACTGCCTTCAACATATATGGAGAAAGATACTCATTTTCACAAAAATTTAAATGATTTGTGTCTGTATTCACAACAAGTATGTTTATGTAGTGCAAACATAAAGGTAAGGTTTCAGCAAATAAAATTTAGGTCTTATAGGTGCAAAACAAATAACTGAGATTTGTATATGTGTATGGATTTCAGACACATGAAGGTTCAGAGCTGTCATGACTAGCTACTGAAGCCTTGATTAGAGGAAAAATCCAGCAAATCGGTGCAGTTGTTGGCACCTTCTGTCCAGCTATATGTGGACAAAAACACTGAGGACACAGTTTGTACTATAGTGAAACACAAGGAATTGCTCAAGTCATATTAGAAGTTAGATAGTAGAAATACATTGGCTAATTTGGTTAGAAAGCTTACAAACATAGCATTATCTTTCCTTCCTAAAACAGTTAGGTAAAGATGAAATTTGTGTCACTAATTAAAAAAACTGTGACCCAGCAACACAATCCTTGCATGACATGTAGAAGTGGCTACATTTGGTCTTTGCAGTTTATGGGTTTGTGATAGGACAAGAATAAATGTCCCTTTATAATGGAACTCTCATACATAGTATGTAGTGTTGTACTGTGCTTTAGTCAAGGCATTAAGCAAAAAGAAGGGGAGAAAAATTCACAGATGCATGACACATTATAAAAGCTGGAACAGTGCCTCGGCCCATTAACGATAAAGGGGGAAGTGGCACACTAATGCATATTAAGCACAACAGTATTGCTGGCAACTACCATCACTAGTCTTTATGTGAAAGAGGCTTTAATGGATAATTGATTAAGCCATAAATTAGCACCCCACAAACAAGCAAATCAAAAGAGGGAAGACAGGCAATTTCTCACTGGTGCCGGATGTCGCCATTGGAAACGGAGGAGGCAATGAGAGGGGGCACGGAGAGACGCTTGATTTGTGATATTTGTGTGTTAAAAATTTGCATCATTTACTAACTACTTAAACTTCGGGTCAGGATCCAAAATAGGTCATGGACCTGTTTTTATTGGGTCGGCACTGAGTAAAACACATGACAATGCTATGATATGTGAGTTCATTTTGCTAATTAAAAAATGGTGTGTTTAGCTCTGATCCTGTGTGTGTCGGGGGGTACCTCTCTCTTATCCTGAAATTGGATCCGCACTTGATTGCACTCTCTGGCTGAGGCAACACTGAATGTGACTTCTATCAATGTTTCTCCCGAAAGCTGTTCAAAGGACAGATAAGAGGCCTCAGTGTGTTTTTATCTGGAAAGTATTCAGTAATGAAAGCTAAAATATGATCAAACTGGACAGACATCTTCATACAAGGCATTCTGAGTATTGGTGCAAGTCAAAAGAGTTTTTCCTGTGTGAAGAAGAGACAGTGGGCGGCTCTAGCTCAGATGGTAGCAAGTTGTCTAGTCGCAAGGTTGGCGATTTGATGCCCAGCCCCTCTGCATGCCAGAGTGTACTTAGGCAAGACCCTGAACCTGAAGTTGCTCCTGATGGCAGGCAGGTATCATGCGGGTGAATGGAAAAGCATTGTAAAGCACTTTGTGAACCATTAAGGTAGAAAAGCAAGTGCAGATTACTTCCCATAAATACTTTACTGATCCCAAAGAAAGTTTAGGTATCCAGCAGTGACATGCAATTAAGAGTGCATAATAAAAAAAAAGAGTATTACATACAATAAAAAAATGCCTGTATAAAGTAACTGCACTACACATAAACATAGAATATTAAAAACTTTGCTCTGCAAGGCCCTGTGCATGTTGTTAAGGCCCTGTGCATGTTGTTGATGGAGTAAATAAATGATTTTATAGCACACAGTGATTGTGCAGTGACAATAAATGAAGTAGCCTGAAATGCATAGTAAGCAGGGCTAATGTAGGCAGTGAAATAAAGCATCAGGCCCAGGCCTCAACTTCTTGCCCGTCAAAGAGTCAAAGAGCCTTACGGCTCCGGAGACAGATGATGTCCTTTGTATGTTGTACAGCTCAGTGATGGAAACCTACAGTGAACATCTTGCTCTGTTTCACTGAGGGTGGCACACAGTGGGTGGCTGTCTTTGTCCATGATAGACAGCCATTTTCACAAGGTCCTTTTTACTGCCAATGTCACCAGAGAGTTCAGCTCCATTCCAGCCACAGGGGTTTTCTTCAGTAGTGACCGGTTGAGGGAGTGGTCCAGACTGATGACAGTTTGACCAGCATCATGCCATTAAGCCTTTCACTAAGCCTCTGAACTCCCCCTCCTGTCAAACCCTGATACACCTGGACAGTGGCACTGTTGTCCAAGAACCCCTACATGTGGCACATCTCTGAGTTGTACTTAAAGTCCAGTGTGTTTGTCTGTAGTGTTCCAGTGCTGTTAACTGCAGTTTCTGATGTGCATATCCTCAGCTTTACATACTTTGGTCTCTCAGTGAGGAAATATTTGATCCAGGTTACAAGGTGTAGGTCCACTCACACCCTGGCCAGCTTTTATGACCTAGTTAGAGGTGTTTTGTGGTGCTGAAGGCACAGTAGTCATAGAAAAACATGATTCTCATGGCACCACTTCTCTTGTCTGGGTAAAAGTAGGACCTGTAGAGGACAAAGAGGATGGCATCTTCTACATTCACCTTCTGATATGTTTAGCTTGGGGCAATTTAGCTACTTCTATGACAGTTCATGATGTAGGTCTTGGGGAGACACCAAGTTTCTCTTTAGGGTTTGAAGCACTGTTGCCTCACAGCTAGGAGGTCCTGGGTTTGAATCTTGGCCTGGGATCTTTCTGTGTAGAGTTTGTATGTTCTCCCTGTGCCTGAATGTGAATGTGTTTGGTTGTCTGTCTCTCTATGTGCAGCCCTGCAATAGACTGGCGACCTGCCCAGGTTGTACCCTGATGAGACTAACCCTAACCCTAACCCATGCTGGGCTAACACCTAACGATTTTTACAGTCACAGACTAAAAACTGAAAGTCAGAAGGAAATTTTAGGAGTTTTACTGGAGTCAAAGCGTGCTCCCGTCACCTCAATTGTTTAGTATAAGGTAGTAATCTCAGCTGTTTTAGATCAATCTTTTCCTAGTCTTGGCCTTATGACAGTATCAAACGTGTTTGATATTATCACAAGTCTATCCTTCCATCAACTAATGATCATTTTCTTCATGCACATTCCGTCCACAAATACTCTGTCCATTTATGTAGTTACCATGTCTCTTTTTTCCATTCATATATTTCTAAAAAAAAAAAGCCTACTATCCATCAATTTGCCACTTGTATCAATCCATATCTAACTAGTTATCATTTTCTCTCTCATGTGTCCCTTAACTTCTAACAAAATCATGCACCTGTCCATCCTTGATGTACAGATTGTCATTTATCCATCCACTTACCCATTTATCCATTCATTTATACATTGTTCATGCATCAAGCCGTGGACTTTTCCATTAATATGTGCTGTATCTTCTGTTTATATCCAGCAGCTCTTTCATCCACTAAACCATCCATCCATCCACCCATCTCCCACTAATCATTCATCATCAGTCCATCCTTTGTGCATTAGTGTAACCATATCCTTCCACCACATAGTTGTGCACCCATTTACGTATCCACTCATTCATAAATATTCTCCTCTGCAGCTATCAATCTGTCAGTCATTCCACTGATTCATTCTTTCAGACTTTTACCAAACAACCATTAATCTACTCCTTCATCTGTTTGTCCGTCAGTCATTTTCCTCGGTGGTCTATCAATCCCTTTACTTTTTGAACCAACTGTCAATCATTAATTAATACATCCCCTCTCGACCCCTTTATTCCCCCGTCCATTTATTTCTCACCTAATCCATGCATACCACATCAGACCCAGTTTTGTTCAAAGTCACCAAAAAGCGTGACCTTGGACCGCCACAGTCAACCTGCCCAGGAGCCTCTTCCCTGGAGAGAACATTTCAGCTGGAGAAATATAACGGACAGAGCCAGCAGGCATTTGACATTTCTCTGACATTTCCGTTCCCCTCTCTCCATTCTTTGTACATACACCTACTTGTAAACAGTATGATGGCTTTACACAAAAGCTTGGATTTTTTTAACAATGGCTGACTGGGTAGCACATAACCTTTTACAAGGCACGGGGAGTGAAATACAAGACCTCAGAATATCTCATCCTTTAGATCTCACTTCCCGCATCTATCCACCTTGTACAGTGAAATATAGCATGCAGGAGTGTGCTCATACAAGGAAATAAAAATGATATGTGCACATTAAATAGATGCTCTAGTCTCTTGTAGTGCTAAATAGCATATGCGTGTATATTTTACAGAAATTCCAGACTTTCAGTGTTTGAAATAGTGGCCCCGCTGTTATGCATTTGAGATAAAACTGTCCTTCTCAACTGAACCATTTTCCGATTGCTCTACTCTGCCAAGGTTATGTCCTTCTGTGACATCCTGTATCAACAGGAAATAAATTAAATTAAGGAAGTAAAATTCCATTTCATTGGAAAATGAGTCACTATTTAGGTCCTGAGGTGTGACAAGTTCTCATTATATCAGCTTTGAGATTTGTAGTGTGTGTGAGGAACAGTGTCAGACAATAATACAGTATAAACTCCTATTTGTTCTTATACTATGCAAATTGGTGTTCTGTTTGATGCATCCCTTTAATTTATGTTTTTTCACCACTTCTGGATTCTGCTTCAGTATTACAGTGCAGTTGTATGACTGCAGCTTCATATCTTCCGTCTCACTTGCGCTCACAGACTCAGGAACATGTGCAAACAGACACACAGAGCTCAAACATTGACATACTGTGTATTACACTCATGAAAATACACTTCTGCTGCTCTGCACCACCGTATAAAACCCTCTCTGATTAATTTCCCAGCATAGTTATGCAAACATGTTGGATTTCTACCCCATGCAGATGCACAGCGCGCATTTATACACATTTCTATATCCATACTGTACACACCCCATTAATTAATCATTGCCCGCAATCAGTAGTGCTGCAGTCATAATTATGCCATCATTCAACATTGCAGAGTACAGAGTCTGAATGGAAATGAAGCTGGGGCTGTAGCAGTGTCTCTGCAACATTCAAATTGCTGTCTTAGCCAGCCCTTAAAGGTCATCCCAGTCCTTAGCAGCGGTATGATCAGAGAACCAAATACATGCATGTTTGTCCTAATCCTGGGGAAAAAAGGCTGCCTTGTATTCCAGACATGTTCTCTGCTGCTAGACAATGGCACTGCCTGGATCCCTGTGCATTCATTATGATAATGTTCTGATACATAGGACTGGAAAAGGTTTGGGCAAGAACCACAAAGTTGACAAGGAATAATTTGGTAAAATGATAAATAATGGTTTATGTCTGTGCAAGAATTAATATATCCCTCCTTCACCCTTTCTATGTTTTAATATTTCGTGTGCATTCAGAGCACTGAATTTTTACAACACTGTAACCTCTGCAGCTGAAGACACGTAATTATCTCTCCTGAGAAACACTGAATATGTCTGCATTTACACTGTCTATTTAAATGTCACATTAATCCTAAACGATGTGGATTAATCAAATTAAAGGACTGATTTCTTTGCCTTGTCAGTTATTAACAAGAATAGTAGATGTTTCTGCATGCCTACAATACATGCTGCAATTTTTACCCCTCCTTTGTATGTGGGACTGTTGGAAATGTCAAAAGTGCTGTGTTCATAACATCCATTTTCTCTTTTCATATCTAATGCTCCTCTCTTCTTTGCTGTTCTCTCTTGTTACAACTTGCTGGCGCAACAGCGGTTTCCCCACAGGGATCATTAAAGCTGCATAACTCCACACACACTGGCAGCCCCAAATAGTAATGAAAGGGAAGCAAAGTTTTTCTTTGGCGCTGAAATATCTTGTAAGCACACAGCATGCTCATGGGCAGCAGCCTGTGCCAGAAAATTAGATTTCTTTGTTAACTAGCATGCAAGTGATGCATGCGATGCATGCAATGCATGTGATGCATGCGATGCATGTGATGCAGTGTCCACTATACAGGTTGGCCAGTAGTGTCTCTGTACAGAGTGGTATGTTTTTTATGGCTATACTAAAAAAAATGTGTCAACACACATGCTGCTAAAATAAAGTTATAGTCTGTCACAGTAACTCACATAGTGCAGAGTGAGTGTGACGCTGAATTAAGGCTGTTTTGCTGCTTTTGAAATCACTGGCAAAGTGAAGTTTTTCATGGCGTTTGATGAACACGCAGAGCCAGGAAAAGCTGATATTCGAAGCAGCCGTTTCACGTCAGACTGCATTGCAACATCCACTAATTTTATAACCAAGACATCTTGTGTTTTTTTTAAATGCTGTATTTATTTAACCAAGGGCAAGAGTGATCTATTAAGTGGTAACGAGCAGCGTTCCCAACACAGATCCTTCAATACAGCACCACCGGCGGTAGGCCACCACATTTATCCTTACTGGATTGAGCAACATGACTACTGTTCCTGAATCCACACTGCTCACTAAACCATAGCAAATTGTCCTGATTGGCCGACATGGAGAGGAAGTCAGGGCACTTGGGTTCCTGCCTGATGCGATTTATTGCCCTGCACACAACAGACTAATGGCCCATTGGCTGCAAACAGGGAGCAAAAAGCGGCTTCTGCTGTTAATGAGGACTGTCTGTGAGAAGAAGGCAGAGAGCGGAAGAGCAGAAAGGAGGTGAGGACGAAGTGAGAGAGAGGAGGAGAGAAACAGAAGCAACACAGACTGGGGTGGGGGGGAGGATGGAGTTGAGGGGTGAGAACGACAACGGGAGACTGATCGTGACGATAACCGGAAGAAGTGGCTGAGACAGAAGTGGAGAGTGGGAGGAGGAGAGGAGAGAAAAAAGGGAGACAATAGGGAGGCAGAAGCACTGTGAGGAAAAGAGAGAAAAATAGGATAAAGGGAGAAACAGACGTATTGTTTTAGCGACAATGTGAATACTTTATCAGTATAAGGTATTGCAATTCTGTAAGTGCTTCACTTTCACACTCACGCAATCTGAATTGGACCTTTCTGGGGGGCAGCTTGTTTGTTATCTTATTAAGACTTATATGGCGGGTTGGCATCATATATCATTACTGTTTGTTTAGAAGGAACATAGGTTCAAGACCTGTTAGGCTGGAGTCTGAAGAAGACACAGCAAGCCTCCAACAAACCCTTTTGGTAACTACAATGTCTATTTACATGTTGGTTTTGTTCAGCTGTCCACCTGATGTTAAGCTTGCATCCAGAAATCACTTTGTTCTTTAGGTTTGGAGGGTTGACAAGACCTCTGAAGCGCAGTCGTCAATGGTCAACATTATAGTAGCTGTTGATGCTCAGCGATTACCTCCAAACTTTAGCTGGCACCTTCCACATGCATTAAACACATATATCACAAGATCACATCTTGCTATATTTGTGATGTCTCCTGGTTCTGTCACAGCTGGGCAGGTGTTGGAGAAACATGTTGTCACTACTAGTTGGTGATGCAAGCAGTATTTTTTGACTGAGTGCAATTAGCATTTTAGTAAAGATTTTAAAAAATGGGTGGAGGTGATTTAATGCAACTAATAACTTCCACTGCTCAGTGACTAACAAGGGATGAGTGCCCGATGATATTGATTGAGTAACTTGCCCAACATTGAAAGAAAATGGCTGGAGAGACAAATGGAGAATGAGGGGGAGTGAGAGGATAAGAAAAAAAAGGGACAGACAGTAACAAAAAAAGCACATGAAGTGAAGAAGAAAAGTGGAAAAGGAAACAGAAGAAGTGAGAGATAGAGGGATCCTGCAGCATTAGTACAGTGTGCACTCACTCCTGACAGCTCCCACTTAAATCATACAGAGCACATGGTGATATGAGCACCAGTCTGACACATAGGCAGAAGGACATGTCCATGCATGTTCGAACACGTGTACAACACACACACACACACGCGCGCACAAATTTAGCAGTGTAGTCTGTTCGTGCTGTGGTAGCCATAGAGACCACAAGCTTCTGACAACTGGGGTTCTAGTTCAAATCCTTGCATTTCCTGCAGGGATGTAAGTGTTCTGCCCACCTGTAGCACCTTTAATTTGTAAAGCACTTCATTTTCAAGAGCATCAGTGGAAGCTGTTCAGGGGCTACAATGTGTTTTTAATTAGAAACAAAATGTGTGCTTATACACTTACACAAACAGCTACGGGAGATGTACTTTGCAATTCTGGGTCTATTTTCTTGTTCTGTGATGTGGTTTTCTTAATTCTGTATATGAATTGCCATATCTAGTGGCATTAAAGACATAATTCCCACACTAGGAGCCACATGTCTGCCATGAAAGAGATGTCCATTGTACAGTGCCTATAACAAGGTATTTAGCCCTCTTGGAAGTTTTTTTCCTGTTATTTCTCAGCATTGAGTCATGGTCAATATATTTGGCTTTGTAACAGGAATTTGCAAATGAAGACTTTCGTGTCAAAATGAAAACTGATTTCTACAAAGTAATGTCAATTATTTAAAAATACAAAAGCTTAAAAACAGCAACGGCATAAGTATTCACCACCATTAAGTCAGTATTTAGTAGGTGCACTTTTGGCTGCAAATACAGCAAACCACAGTATTTGGATAGAGGTCTCAATTTGGACGCTGCAATTTTACGCAATTCTTCTTTGCGAAACAGTTCAAGCACTGTCAGGTTGCACAGGAATCCTGAGTGAACAGTTATTTTAAGCCCACTAAGAAATTATTAGTTGGATTGAGGTCTGTGCTCTGACTCCGCCACTCCAGTTCTTTACCTTGTTGTCTTAAAACCATGTCTGTGTGGCTTTGGCTGTTTGCTTCAGGTCCTTGTCATGCTGGAAAACAAATCTTCTTCCAATTTGCAGACTGTATCAAGTTTTCAGGATTTCCCTGTACTTTGTTGCATTAATTTTACCCTCTATCTTTACAAGCCTTCCAGGGCCTGCTGCTGAGAATCATCCCCACATCATGATGATGCCACCACCATGCCTCATTGTGGGGATGATGAGTTTGTGATAATGTGCAGGTTTTGGTGTCTGTCAAACACAGTGTCTACTCTGATGGCCAATTTTGATCTCATCAAACCAAAGAACCTTTTCTTGATATTAACTTTTTTCAACAGTGGCTTTGCCACTTTCCCATAAAGCTTTGATTGTTGAAGAACTGGAAACAGTTGTTGTAGACACAGTCTCCAGAGTTTCTGCTGCTGACACTTGTAACTCCTTCAGAGAAGTCATAGCTGTCTTGGGGACCTCCCTCACTATTGTATTTTTGACTTATAACTAAAATGACAGAGAGTGTGTTTTAATATAAGAAAAGAGATAAAAATTGAAAGATAATGACCTAGGTCAATAAGTCCTCCAAACATTGTTTGACACTATCCTTCGAATATGACGCAGATGTACATTGTATAAGAAATATTTTTCACCACTGTGTCGTTAAGTTTAGACATAAAAACAACTTGGCTAGGTTTAAGGTAAAATCAGTGTTTTGTGGTAAAATAAAGAACTTTTGTCATCATGGGTAATATATAAAAAAAGACTGTTAAAGTTATGGAAATGTGGAAGTTCAAAGAAACATTAACTTTCATCTTGAGGAAAGTAATGAACCACAATCTCCTGTGTTACAGTCCACCCTGACCTCCCTGTGTGGCCACTAGTTACAATGAAACACAACCACTGTAATAAGCTGCTTGTCCAAACTACCGATGATGCCACTTAATATGAGGACTGTCTCACGTAAACATATGTTCATGTTATTCTTTAGCATCTGCTGAATGTGTACACAGATGTCATGTTTAAAATCATTGATGCTTTTTTTTTGTTTCTGATGTTTCTGTGAGGCAATTAACCAAGCGCTGAACACTACTTTTCAAAGGTAGTCTAGTAAACAAAGGAATCTGTTAACAGCAAAAGATTCAGATTGTTCTTTGAATTAGTCAGAAATTGTTTCAACCTGTTCCACTGACATACAGTAAGGTATTGTTCTCCAAAATCAAAGCGTTGTCATCTTGACACCTGCTCTGTCCTCCTTTCTTCTTCTGTTCCCCTCACCCATGGATTTCCATTGAACTCTCCTTCTCATTTCCCATCTATCCATAAGAGTATTGGTGCCCTTTACCAGTCACTTGCCGCTGCTCTTTCTTTCACACCTGTTACTCATTTCCTCATAAAGCTACCTGTCCTTCATTAATCTGATGTCTATACCTCCCACTCTTTGTCAGGGTTGCTTAAGCGCTATTGCAATTCAGTCATTGTTCTCTGTTGTGCAATCCTATGTTTCTCCTCCAGAAAACATTTCCTTTGAGTTGCTTGTATTCAGACGTGCTGTCTGAAATGTTCAGATTTCCTTTTTGAAAATGTGAAAATGTCCACAGAGATTTCTCTGCTATATGTTATTTTATTTCGTCCTACTTTGTTTTACAGTAAATCTGGTTTTATTTTCGCCATTTTCCCCCAGTGACCATTTTCATTTTAATGCCACTTCATTTTATCTTTGTCAAGAGAAATAGTATAGAGCAGAGAGTCAAGAGCCCAATTATTATTGAACACTTGTAGTCTGTATAGTCCTGTTACCAAACTGTAAGACTGTTGTGTGTCCACTGATTCAATTAACCTTTTAATTTAACCCAGGTCTTCCCTCGTTGGCCAATACCTGAAGTGTGACAAGTATACCAAAGAAAAAATCAGATTTAGACATGACATTTAAACCAAACATTATTCGTCCCAAGATGGTACCATTGACCTTAATGACCCAACAAAGTCAATGAAGTTACACATTTTTATGTCAAAGATTCATCTAAAGACACTTAGTTGGAATGTGAGACTCTTAGACCTCAGAAAACTTTTTTTTTTTTTCAAAACTGTTTGCAGCAGTGTTAGCACTGGCATTTGTGAAAGTAAAATCAACCATGAGCTCTTTAGTTATCATTTATTATCTGTTTGTTCATTTAATGTACATGTATATTTGTTTTTCTGTTTGTAGAGTAACTTTTGTGCATCTTAATTATGGAAGAGTTACCTAAGGGGTCAAAAAGGTTAAGGTTTGAGGCCAACAGAGAAGATATGTTTACGCCCCCTTGGAAGATGGACTCAACATTTCGAACATGGTATGAAACAGTGTACTATAAAGCTTAAACTTTCAACCTATTCTAATGAGCCAATAGGAAAAGAGCTTGTGTTGACTATAAATGCTGTTACATTTGTACTTCTTTGGGGGAGAGAGGAGTAAGGTCTCCCCCCATGTTGAGTAAGCTCTTTCCTATTACAATGATGTAATTTTGCTGTCATTGTTGTTAACAACAATACATTTACAGACAACTCAGCAGTGTGTTTGTTATCTTATTCAAGCGTAGAATAAATAAAACAGCTTAAAAAAAAATCTCAGACACACCTCACAGCTAGAGGGTGTTGAGTTTAAATCTGCTGGTCATTTTGCATGTTCTCCCTGAGCCTACATGGGTCTTCTCTAGGTGCTCCAGCTTCCAGTCCAATGGCGTGCTTAGTTTAAGTGGTGGTTTAAAATTGGCCATAGTTGTGAGCGTGAGCATGCATGGTTGTTTGTCTCATTGTGTTAGCTCTGCAATTGCCTGGTGACTTGTTTGGGGTGTAACCCACCGCTCGCCCAGTATCAGCTGGGATGGGCTCCAGATCCCTTCTGTAGAGCATAAAGCTGGTATAACTAATGGGTAGATGTTTGCAGTGAATGCAGATACTTGGCCATAAAGTCAGGACTGTTTATCTCGACTTTTGAAAATGTGGTTTTGAAATTGGAAGATTTTCCACGTCTGTTTTACCTCTAATGTTGGATGTGATCAAATGTGTTTTGCATTGCGCCTGTGACCACACCATCAATAATGTCACAGTTTTCAAGAGTACAACTGTACATTAATGCATCAAGGTGGTAAACCAGTGGAGGTCTGCTAAAACAAGGTTTTTAAGTGGTGTTAAGTGACTTTCTAATATACAGAACACAGAGCTTTTCCTCTTTGAACCACTCTTTCCCACTGCGCAGTATTTCACTTTCACATTGAAGAGAGAGGAGACCTTCCCCTCTTCACGCATCTTTACATCTTGTATCTCCAACAACTTGCCTGGTTAAATAAGGGTACACACACACTGACTCATCTCAGCACCTACTCAGACACAGTCATAAAGAACTACTCAGACACCCAGAAAAAAGCTAGTCTGTGACTGAGCTTCAAGGCAGCCAAACACATGGCTATTAAGCCTCAAGTGCTCACGTCATCAACTCTGTTAGCCAACAACCTTTATGAACCTAAGTGAGTGTGTGCACTTCTACTTTCAAAAGAAAGTAACTCTGCTCCAGTTCCCCGGCAAGTAAATTACATTTCAAGAGGTTTCCTCCTTTTGTGTATGCATGTTGGGACCACACACTACCAGATTACAGTCATTGGTTCTAATGCTGGCCTGGTTAATACAGCATCTTGCAGTGCCAAACATCTTCTGGAACAGCGTCACAACACACTAACAATGCTTCCCATCACGTAATGTCAGTGGACGTCTGTTGTGATCGAGACCTTTTTGATTGCTCGTGTTCTCTCCTGTCACACTGCATCCAAGCTGAATTCCGAGTCTGAGACACTCATCACAGCACATCACAGCATGATGCAACAGAAAACTCCCACTTACCTCTATTTTTTCCTGCCTTCCCCCTTTCTTACCCCAAAGTCACACTTTCCTCTTCCAAACACCCACACCTCTGCAAGCAACGAGCTGTCAACTAAACAACAACAAAAAACGACATTTATCGGTCCATCTGTAAGATGTGTCTGCAGGAGCCACAGAATACAGCAGTATATCTGCTGTATGTACAGCCTCCTCCTGCTTCCCCTCTCTGTCTTAACTGACTGTGCCCTGCAGTGGAAGAAGGTCCCTGGACGATTTTAAGGTCCATGCAGGGAGTTATTCCCACAGCAGTGCTGCTGAGAGAACTGTCACTGGCTCAGCAAACAGGAGGCACAGAGGCTAAATGCCTGTTCCTGCCAGGGGAACAAGGAAGCAGAGGAGAAAAACAATGGATGAAACAAACAGCTGCTTTGATGCTTCCATTTAAGTTGAAGGAAAAATAGGTTTATATAATTAATCAGCTCTGAATTAATGCTTTAGCAGGTAGTTTTTATATTCTTAAAGCTAAATTACCGGAGTGTAGGATAAGTGTCAGCTAGTGTATAAGTTCATCACTACCTTTGTAAATTCACACAGGACAAATTACTGTACTTTTTTCTGAATTGGGTGTAAGAGCAATATTATCTCAGCGAAGTGAAGCGAAGTACAACTGGAACTCCCTGCAAGTGTAATGTTAAAGCACAGTGTTTCTGATGTGTCGAGCCTGTGTGCAGGCTGCTGCTGTTTAACAAAATGCAAATTGTTAGTTTAGTTCCACTAATGCCACACAACTGTTCATGGAAGTAATGGCTTTATAATGAAGGTGCAGTATTTACAGTTATGTGAAATACCTCCATGTTGAGGAGAGAGCTCTCGGAATGTCAGTGCTGAGACTGAAGAGCGACACCCAGTGGCCACCTGTAAAACTCTCTGCACCTCACCAGCCTCACAGGGGGATCTGTGAGTTTTTTACAGCGGTGTACCTGATGGCCCAATCACAGTGTACACAATCGCATCCGTCAAGCCAACCTTAAGTCAAGCTCACATTACTTAAGATCATTTATGTATGTTACATGTGAGGTGAATCTTAACTTAAGGGGCTTGAAGTAGGAGCAATATGTAAAAAGATTAAGAAGGTCAGACTTTTGGTGTCTGGAAGTGTATATGACCTTGGAATTGTAGTTAAACAGCTGTTCAAACACTGCAAAAACTCCTCTGTCCTTTATATTTACTTTGACCTTTTTAGTAGCAGGAATTTCATGAAGTTTTACAACAAATAATGTGACATGACAAAAATTGTTTTGGCAGAAAGATGAGCTCAGACATCAGTCAGCAGGACAGCTGATAAGAAAAAGACAAGACTGCTGTAATTTGCTGCATGTTGCATTTATCATAAGTTGTTTTATTCACTTTAAATCTTGCATAAAACATCAAATACCATATATCGTATATACACTTTTGTCTCTGTCCTGGTTTTCCAGCTTAGTGCTGCATATGTATCAGTGGTCTCTCCTTTACTTTATCTGTTATTAATGAATGTGAGTGAATTAAACAACAATTAAGCATTCATTGTTTAAAAAACAAACAGAAAAAGAAGTACAAGGTTTTACGTATTCACCCTGGAGGGATGCCTGGAGCGCAGCTGTTTTGCACTGACGCTGTACATGTACCTTTGAAACTCTTTGGTATTTCAATGCTTTTGCCATCAGTACATGTCATTCGAATTGAGGAATAGAGCAGTTTAGGAAAGATTTAATGTAAATATTTACATTCACATATCTTCACCTATATGTCTTACTCTCTGGGCTGCTCGGTTACTAGGCTACCCCACTTTTTACCTTCCCATTTTCCTTTTTCCACTTATTTTTGCAGCATGAGCTTTTTCTCTGCAGCACCTTCCATTTACCTTTATTTTAGCCCGTTCTTGCTTCTCCATTCTGTTTGGTTCTCTGAGTGCTTTTGCATCTCTTGGCCTACATTTTATAGTTATTCTGGAAGTAAGATTTTTGGGTGCTGTTATGCAGAGTGAGACAGCAACATTACAACAAACCTTTGCAAAAGTTCTTTTGATCCTTAGCTATACACTTAAAATCAAGGGGAATGTGATTGTTGCAGGTTGTTGAATTTGCAGCAGCATCCCGTACTCCTTTAAAGGAACAAAAATATTCTTTGTGTCGTTTTTGATTTGCAATGATAAACTGAAATGAAATCTTTTGATTTATTTTTCTTCTCTCCACTTCCATCTGCTTGAATCTTACTACTGCATTCCTCCCTCCCTCTCTGACCTTCCAACCATGGAGAAACCTAGAAGCCATACCTTCTCTCAGGCTCAGTGGAAGCCATCTGACACGCTCCATTACTTTTTGCTTGTTCCAATTAAAGCTGACACCATTTGCTGTCAGGAGCATAGTGATACCCTGCAGAAAGGTAACCTACCCCCGCTGCACCCACTGCCCAGGGGGGTTTCAGTGTTTCTCAATGTATATGATGTTGTTACAAGAAGATCTATACTGTCAGATGGCTGTCCAAAGGTTGAACGTCCAAAGCTCTCCCTGCAGGGAAAATATGTACTTTTAATTTTAAATGAGCGATCGTATGAAAATCACATAATTTTTCACGAATATTCATTTAAAAAGTGAACTTTTACTTTAGGAAGTCTGGGTAACTTTAAAAATGTTGATACTTTGGTAAGATTAAATGTTTTATTTTAATGAATTATAAGAAGTTCAGCCGACATGAATAGCAGGTGGAATGACTGTAAAGTGAACTGACTTCTTAGTGGAAGACTGGAAATGTCCCTTAAAACCAGGAATGTTAGCAAATTTGAACTCACCATAAAAATTTCATCAACACTAACATTGGGGCTTGAAACAACAGACTGGCACCGAGAAGATTGTGTTTAGTTCTCAAATCAATGATGCTGAGCAGAAGTTAATCAGCAGCCTCCTCCTTTAACCAAAAATTCCAAAATACTAAAGCAGCACGTCAGACAGCCAGCTACTGAGTTATTATGTGTCTAAATGCCTAAATAGTTGATGTAATGGCTGGTTGGATTACACATTTTGTTGTTGTTGTTGTTGGTTTTTTTTAATGCATGAGGTGCCACATTTATTGTATGAACTGCATCAGAGTCGGCAGGAGGGAGTCAAGGTAGATTGTGATTGTACCAAATGCACAGCTCTCACAACGATTTACCTCCAGGCTCCTGTTTTTTGTTAAGTTTAGGCAAAAAAAGCATTTTGGTTGTGGAAGGACAAGGATTTGAACTAAAAGCAAATACACACTTCTGTGTAAAGTTACTGTATATTTAGTTTGCATTACGCCAAACTTCTATCTTTCCTCAAACTGAGCCTAGTGCTATGAGCGCCAAAACACAACAGGAAAAACTTTGTGTGATGCTGTAGTCATGACAAATGTACAGCACGACTGGATATTTTGGCAGAAAAAAGAAGTTTTCAGTGAAAGTATTTGTGACTAACCAAAAACCATAATTAGTGGAAAGTTGTAAAAGAGCAAATCCCCCTATATGCTGTTAATGAAAATATTAATGCTATTATGACATAATCACATAATCATCAGACTGCATTTCCTCCTAAATGTATTTGCCGTCATAATGAGGGCGCTGTTCATGCGGCTCCGCAACAACAGGCTCAAGCAAAACTCAGACCGTGAAATTCACTTTGCACATCTGTGAGCTGTTTCCTTTTTTTAAATGTGTATTTCTATCGCCATTGTACCAGTTAAATAAAAATCCGCACAATGTGCCTCAGGCTGCAGATTTGAGGTAATATCTGTTCAGATGATGCCACTCAGACAGTAACATAATGTGCTCATCAGACCAATGAGACCAGATTGCGATTTATATTCACTTCATTCTGCCCTTTTTCTGCTTTGCACTGCTGCACATGCATATAGCAGAGCAGCAGGTTTACTCGGAGATGCCCGCACAGTCCATGCATGCAAAATGAAGTGCTGTGTGCTTGTCTTTGCTCTTGCATGTTTAAATTGTTTAGCCCTTTGGAACCTTGGATATTTAGAAAATTAAATCCCAACCTTTGTATTGAACTCTGCAAGTAAGTCACACTACCTGTATCAAGTTTTAGGCTTTAACTGTATTATATGATGCTTTTTGGCAAATCTACTTTTAGAAAAAGCATCCATGATGACTGTTAATATAATTTGCTTTGGCTGTAACTTCTGTGAACGTCTCATCAAGCAGAGTAATGTTAATGTACAGAATCAGGGGACAGTAGAGCCCCCATGAAGACTATCTGTTGGGCACTCAAAGCAATGAGGCTGAGAGAAAGTTAATCACAAGGCCCTTCCTTTGATGAAATGACCCCAAGTAAAGTTGTGGAGAAGCTCAATATGTTTCCTCTGCAGCAGGGTGCAGTCGACCAACCACCTAGAACCAATCTGAGGCTTATGACGGTAGCAGGGGAGAAGATACATTAGGCCTCCCTCCAGTGGGTAATGAATGGAACTAATAGGAATAGGCAATCCCAGTCCACATCACTAATACATGTAGGAAAATACTCGATGCCGCTGCCGTTGTTTGCTCCTGAAGCCTGCTGTGATGTTTCCAGCACTTAGTTCAAAACTGTGTCTGTTTATAGAAAGTTGAAGTTATTTCTTAAATGAATAATCTTTTTAACCATGCAAGTGTGGCAGTCAGAGATACCATTGTTGGTGCACCGCCGTGAAATATCACAACATATCTTGGATGATTAGCACAAGATTTGGCCCAGACATGGTTTCAAGTGCATCTGAATAACTTAGGTGAATCCCTGTTTTGTCCTTTGACTAACAAGAAAGGCTAATCAGCAATGTCAGCATGCTAACTTACCAGTGGCAGCTATGGAAAGCCTTATCCCTGCTACACATCAACAGCCTAACATGACTGCTTTTGTGTTGCTACACTGTATTTATCAGCAATCATGTTTCAGTCCAACAGTGTAGCAGTCACTGTGATCACTATTCTTTCTTTGATTTTACTGATGGAGGTATGAAGGGTTTGTTTTCTTTTAAAAATAGATTTTATGAAATATTTTAGAGAAAACATTAATTGCATAGAACACTTTATTTGCACCAGAAGCTTTTCATTGGGTAATAATCATCAAGTGTTTTTGCTACTGTCACAGTTTTACTCACTGTAGGGTCATTTTCAACAGCAATATAAAGTCCTGCATGTTCTCTTCTGTGCAGCATATAACCATTCGAATGCCACGAGGTCAAGAAAACAAAGAAAGTTGAATTGCTTTGATTATCTATTTCTATTTAGTGTAAAAACCATGAATCAACATGCACAATATTTTTGTAAGTGCTCACAGGTGTTACAAGTACTGGAAAACAACAGTGACTCTAAATACTATTGATATTTTAGTACTTACAGTTTAAGTTTGTTTTCATACCTGTCTCCTATTGAGTACGTGTTTACACAGCCTGCAGCTCAGCTGAAAAGTTCCAGATTTTTTTGTCATGTCACTATTGGTTGCTTGTGAGTCACCAATGACTAAATGGTTGCACTGAGGAATTGCAATTCTTTGTGAATTGGTAGGGGCAAAATTAAGTGACTCTGATGAAATATCACAAGTCTGAGTTTAGATTAGCATACTAAAAGGCATGTCATTGATGAGTAGTAAAAAGGCCATTGGAAAGTTGAAGACTTTGTTCAGCTTTTAAGTGTAAATGCACAAAATGAAGATGCTTATTTAGCTCCATGTCAGCACCACACAACAAATTGACAAATTCAGAATTTGATCAACTTTGCAATGTATTTCACACATTTCGTATTAATCTTGCATGTTGGTTCCATATTTCCAAAATGCTTCCTCTCATCATCGTTGCATTTAGGCTACACTGTGTTGTGTGGTATCCGTCTCCAACTTTAAGCTACACGGGGCTGCTGAAGCTGCCCTTTGCTGGACAGTTTAATCCAAAATGCTCCACGGTGCCACGACTGAATGATTCTTAAGAATGTATCTTTGGAGCTGCATCACTGATGCAGACGTATCTGTAAAAACGGCTGCTAAGACTCATTTTGTTTGGTAAAAATAATTGGATTAAAAATACTGCATAACTTCTGAGTCTGTAATTAATCTCACTGCCCTCAGGGATGTGGTTTTGCAGCTGACCTCAACCTCTGACTTCCCTGGAGGGGAATCAGGGATGTGGGTGTATGAAATTAATAGCCCACAGTGATCAATAAACTATCGCATTACTATAATTTAACTGAGCCCAGGGGACCGGACCAACCAGAACGAGAGTTGCAGAACTGGCTATTAGTGATTAAATCCAATATGTATCGCCTTATTCTTTAATATATTTAAACTGAATGTAGTGTTTGATCATTTAGCGTTGTCCATGAATTAATGAGCAGGTATTCTACCACATTTATGGATTTAAAAATAATAAACGGATCTGATTTACCCAGAGTCCCACTGGAAACCTTTTCTATCTTGTGTAACAATTGAGGACATGTTCAGATGAATGTTTCCTCCGACTCAGTAGTGTAAAATACCGGCTCACTTGTGAGACTTTTTTTTTCCGGGGGCCTTGGCTGCATGTCAGAATGATGTAACAGATCTGTGTGTCATGCAATTCAGTATCAACTATTTATGAAGGCTCATAAAAGGGAATGTTTAAGTGCCATTGACCATTTTAATAGATATTTTGATGGTCTGACTCAGGCTTTGACAAAAAGTTTTCATGAAGCTCAATAATCAATGCTCGATGGTGTGAGAACCAACATAAACTGGAACAA
The DNA here is from genome assembly GCA_024666655.1 of Dascyllus trimaculatus. Classification (NCBI taxonomy): domain Eukaryota; kingdom Metazoa; phylum Chordata; class Actinopteri; family Pomacentridae; genus Dascyllus; species Dascyllus trimaculatus. The sequence goes on along the minus strand of CM045446.1, from coordinate 12,211,357 downwards.
ATGAGGATAAACAACCTCTCTGTCTCTTTTTATTGTAACATTTGACTGATATTAGCTGTATTTTAAAGTATGTTTTATTAAAAACACATGTCACCTAGAAGTTGTGTTTCTATGCAACTAAACTGCAACAGCAAATACATTTGGAAAGAAAACATTATTGTGACCAGATTTCATTTTTTATTAACACACTGAGAAAATGTTTTCAAATAACACATTTGGCAAGTTGCAATTATGCTGTTAGTGAACGTATTTGCATAATATGTTCGCTGACAACATATTTTTTGCTGCCAGAATGTCTGATCTTTCAGTATAATATCCACTTCTGGTGGGGTTTTTTTAACAGTTATGAGATTTTTCTCCAGAAACATCGACTTTCTTTCTCCCGCATTGTAACAGCACAGTATGAAATTCAGCTTTGGTGTGAAATGAAGGCAGTCAAATATGTTTTGCCAACTGATGGGAATGTGTGAACACTAACACAGAGGCCTGTTTGTGAACTATTATGTGACGGAAAGGAGAACCGCACCCTGTAATCTTAATCAGCTTTTTGTGACATCCGCTGCTATTCTCTTTTAAGCCCGTTTTTAGCCGACATTTGTTTGCAGTTTGTCAAATTTGTTCCATTAATAATATGACAAATTAGTTTTTTGCAGCGCCTGTTTGTGCACATGGATGCATACTGTCACTGACTTTGGATCTGAAGAAAATGTAATCATGTGAGGATTCCCAGACAAGTCTCAGTATGATTTCTAGGCAGATTTATGAACTTGTATTCATGTTTATTCACTTGTCCATGTCAGCCCACATCCTTCAGTTCACAAAGTGTAAGTTCTTCTCTGGAACAATGACTTTAAATATATATTTATATTATCCCTCACCTCCCCCAGTAATTTTAATTCCATCCAAATGCGACTTTGGTCCTCACTTGTGAAGTCAGTTCCCTTGTTACTGAATTAACTGATTTTCAGCCTTTGCTCCAACTGTTGTTTATGGAGTCTCATCTTCTTTGTTGTTTAATACCATTTTCACAGTTCACGAGTGCTTCCAATTAAAACTTCAAAGGCAATCTGCCGTTTTCAACCTTTATTGGAAATGAATTTAACTCTCTGCTGTGTGAGGGGAGGGAACCAGTGAGCTATGACATCAGTATTGCTGCAACAGCCACATTTAGCCTGACAGTAGCCTTGTGTGGACAAGCACAGCTCACTCATTCATTTGAATGAGTCCAATAAACACAATGGTCATCTTTTTTTTGTCTGGGAAAGTGCTGCATTGGTGAATCTAATGCATACAAGCACATATTACTGGTAGTGTTACGGACGGTGTGCAGAGACTCAGGTGCAGGACAATAAGACACGGCAACAAACTGAATTTAACGGATTTCTTTAATAGAACAAAGGATAACTATTACAACACAAACGCTGACCCACACCAGGTATGACCAGGCTAGGAGAGCGACAATTGCTGACAGAAACTGGACTAACCGAAATAGAACCTGAAGATACAACAACTAACAAATTCCAAATCGCAAATATACAGACTGACAGACAAAAGTTATTCAGAGTTCAATCACGACTACGTGCAAACTGAACTTATGGACTGACTGAATGGCTACAGGCCAAGAGCAAACAAACAAACCTCTCTAATAAACTAAAGTATCTACAAAACTTATCTGTACCAGCGGAGAGCGGGGAACAGACAGGGGTTGGGCAGGCGGAGCATTCGTGGCGATGCGGACAGGCAAGCCGACAGGCAGACGTGGCAGGGAATGGCGGATGGAGCTGTTCAGGTGAAGATCCAGTTGTGGTCTTGGCTGGCAGCAGAGGAGGATTCCTGGGGTCTTTGTCTGGTGGAGGTTACAGCTGATCGGAATGGTGCGGAGATTCGCCGGTGATCCAAAACTGGTGAGACGGAGAGAAAGAGTTTAGTGTTGGCGTTACAGGTAAGGAGCTAGACAGAATTGAGAGCATCAAACTAACGGTTGACTACAGTCCAGCGATGAGACAAAGACTGGCTGCTGCTTTTAAGCAGGGCAGAGTGGAGTGGCTGCAGTTGCAGCTCACAGGTGTGCCTCCTCTGCTGATTGGAAACCTGCTTCACCTGAGCACATTCCCTGCTGCCACAAACGCTCACGCCCACCTAGAGAGAAGGGAGGGGGGAAGAGAGAGAGAGGGAGAGCACTGCCACTACCTGGCCCTGACAGCTGCGGCCGTGACAGGTAGGTTACATTTTAAGTGGAATGCAGTATTTCTACTGTTCACCACAATGACAGACAAAACAAGTCACAGTGATATTTTTCAGCATAGGCTATGTCACGGTTAATATCATGTAAGTTGTGATGCGATTTGGCATCTGTTAAAAAATATTTATCACAATAACGAGTTATTCAGCAAACCTATCCTCGAAAGTTACATTCCTACACAACTACACTTTATTGTTAATTACATTCCAACAGACACATATTTTCTGCCAGACAAGGAATCAACATTTATTGTGTTGCTTTACTGTTGTTCCTTTTCAACAAACCAATCATACAGTATATTAACGGTACTAGGCTCATCTCCCTGGCAACCCAGAAAACCCAGGGAAGCCTTCATACATGTTTTGAAAGGGTTGTATTTTAACCCAAAGCATACTATTTTCATAAACCTAACCCAATAATTTTGGTGCCTAAAGTTAAGCTTCTAACAAGTAGTCATCATTGTGAAAGTGTCAACCAAAGCATGATGCTTCCCTAATCCTAATCATGTAGTTTTGGTGCCTAAAAATAACCAAACTGAATAAAAACTGA